>CACSLI010000267.1:240000-865511 GCA_902706615.1 Meloidogyne luci | reverse complement strand
CCCAAAACACATGTGCTTTATTAAATAATGTTCGTCAAAACATGTGTTTTTTAAATCAAAACAATCTCTAAAACATTTCTCTTTCAGATTCTCGGAGACAAACAGTCCATGACGTCCAACGTTCTCGATTACTTTCTTCTTCTACATTGGATGCTTATGCTGATCCAACTCCTGGTTCTTCAATGCAGGGATAACGAAAGCTTTTTAATTTTTTGGCTTTATTTTTTTATTTTTTAAAGAGTTTTCTTTATTCTCTTCTTTTTACCCTCATTTTCACTTGATTAAAAATTTTATATTGATTTTTGAATGATAATCGATTTATATTCGTCTCGTATATTTAATTTTTAATGCAAAATTTCTTTTTTTGATTTGTTAGGATTTTTAAAAATTATTTGATGTCTTTTGCTACACAAATTCCTTCACATTCCCCAGCTCAACAACAACACCAACATCAATTAATGATGGAACAAATGAAGGTGTGTTATTAAACAATGTTTTGTTTAAAAAAACAAATTGTTTTTAGCTTAACAATCCATCGCAAAATGTTGGTCAAACAAATTCTATAAATTCATCAAATTCTGTTAATGTTGTTGACTCGGTTGCTAAAACAATCTCATCTATTGCTTCTAGTTCGCAGAATTTAAAGGTTTTGTTTATTTAAGAAAATCATTTGTGTTTTTATAAATACAAGTTCTGATTTTTAAAATAAACTTGTTTGTCGATATACAAACATGTGTTTTGTTTAATATAAACAAAACATGCTTAGAAAAACATGTTTTTATGAAAGTTGTTTTAGTAAATTCCAAGCAAAACGCAAACTTGTTGAACAAGTTTATTTTTCGATAGCTTTTTTAAACACATGTTTTGATGAAATACGAACTTGTGTTTTTATACGTTTTTGGCAAGAAACACTTGTGTTTTTGACAAACATGTTTATTTTATGAAAAACATTTTGAACAAACTTGTTTTAATGAATGAAACTCAAACACATGTTTTTATTAAAATGTTTTTCAAGAAACATGTTTTTATAAATTAATGTGTTTGTATTTTATTTAAAATACAACCTTGTTTGTATTATTATGGTAAACAAGTTATTAAACATTTTAGGTTCCAAGTGTTTGTCAAAAACACAAATGTTTCTATTTTTAAAATATAACATTTGTATTTTATGACCAACATATTATATTTGTTTTTAAGGCTCTCTTACCTCCCGTCCCACCACAGTGTGGTCCACCAACCGTTTCTTTGGCTTTACTACTTGATTTCGCTATTCATCAAACAGCACCACGAATTACAAGTTTTATACACGCTTAATTTACAGAAGAAAGCGCAAGATAGAACAATTAGTGTTGTTCAGTTTGCTCATTCAACTCGGCTTGTTTTTGTTCGTTTACTGGCTATTGTTCGGTGGCTTAAAACTAATAGAAAATTTGAACCCCTTTCTTCTATGTTGGTTTATTTTTAATAATTCGAAGAAAAAAAATTTTTTTTAGACGCTTTTTATTGGATGAGCAAGCAGCTAGGTATGTGAGACTGCAGACAAGCTTGTGGAAATTGCGAGAATGACGTTGCCTAATGGCTAGGTAAGGAATTGTAATTTAAAGATTCAGAATAGAAAATCAGAAAAATTAAAATCAGAATTGAAATGATAAGTGTTTTAATTCTGGTTTTTTTTACTTTTAAATTCTGATTTTCTGTTCTAATTTTTAATTGAATTTTTTCTGATATTTTTTGTTCTGATTCTTTTTGTAGAATTTTAAAATTAGAATAAAACCGGAATTTAAAAATCAGAAAGAAAAAACTAGAGTAACAATTCAGAATTAATATCAGAATAAAAGATCAGAAAATTTAAAATCAGAATTTAAAGATCAGAATTTAAAAATCAGAATTTAAATTAACACAAAATCAGAATTTTATTTTTTAATTTCTTAGGTTGTCAGTTTTTCATGTTCCTCAAGCTGTTGATGTTCTTACATTGGGCACTTATCCACGACTTCCTCAAAATATAAAGGCAGAATTTACTAGAAAAATTAAAAAAAAATTTTTATTTTCTTTAAAGGATCGCTTCGTTTCAACTCCTCCGTTGGCTGGCCGTGAGCAACGATTAACTCTGAGGGAACTTAACAGAGTTTGGAATTTCATTTGGCGCAGAGTGCAAGGCAATTGTCTCCGCGTATAGAGCAAATTAATATTAAAAATGGAATGGTAGGAAATTTTTATTTTCTGGTTGTTCTGATTTTTGAGCTTCTGATCTTGTTCTGATTTTTAATGTTTTTTGTTCTGATTTTGAGTTTCTGATTTTGCATGTTCCGATTTTTTGTTCTGATTCTTTATTCTTAATTTCTGATTTTAATGTTCTGATTCTTGAGATTCTGATTTTTTCTGGTCTTTAAGAATTCTTATTTTAAATTCTGACTTTCCTATTCTTATTTTTGAGTTTCTGATTTTCTTTCTGATTTTTTGCTTTAATGATTCTGTTTAGATTTTGATTATTTCTGATTTTTTATTTTTCTCATTTTTTTGTGTTCTGATTTTCTATTCTGGGTTTTGAGCTTCTTATTTTCTGATCTGATCCTTTATTCTGATTTTTTCTGATCTGTAAAAATTCTGATTTTAAATTCTGATTGTCTTATTCTGATTTTTTATTTCTGGTTTTAGATTCTGGTTTTTCTCATTTTTTTTGTGTTCTGATTTTTCTTCTGTTGTTAAATTTCTGGTTTTTTTATTTCTCCCTTATTTTTGTATTTTTTAATTCTGATCTTTTGTTTCTAAATTTTTTTAAATTCTGATTTTCATTATTTCTGATTTTACATTTACCTATTAAATTCAAAGGTTACCCTAATTGTCCCTAATGAATTTGAAATTGTTTTAACACGTCTCGGCGACGATTTACAAACAAAATGGTGTCTTTTAAATATTAAAATACTTGTAACAAATGCTGAGGTTGGGCAAGGAACAACGTTTAGTTCATCCTCTACAGGTGAATTTGAGAACAAAAATTTTTTAGAATATTTTTGAGATGACCCTCTTTGAACACTCTTATCTTATTAATGGATATAATGGAGTATACCTTCTATTATGTATTTTGTTAGTCAATGATTAGAGAAGTTTAAGCTATCCGCCAGTATCAAGAGCAGGACTGGGGAGACAAAAATAATTTCTAAAACTCAAAACCGAAAAACTGGCTTTTTTTTTTTAAATCAGGATTAACCGAAAACCAAAGAGGAGGGAGGGATATCGGTTTATAGCCGATTGTGTTCTAACTCAAAAAAAACGTCACGAATTCTCGAGGTTTGGGGAATTTCGGTTAGGCTAGCTCCCTGGTTTATATCCGGTCGTGTACACAGCAGTGCTGCACGCAATTGAAAAACAAGAATCCGCAAACGCAATCAATTTATGCACTTTGGTACACAGCCCTATCTCTTTATTTAAGCTATCCCTCATTATGAAATACCAATTTTCAACGCTAATAGGTTTATCTTATAACTAGGTTTTCTTTATTAATTTTTCCACTTCAGGTAAATTTTCTTCATCAAATGGTTCAAGAAAGATTAGACAATGGAGAGAAGGTGAGAAAAAAATTTATTTTGGAAGTTTTTTGAGTAAAAATTTTTCATCAGAAAAATTTTTTTTTTCCTTTTAAAGCCTTTATTTGATGCCTATAACATTTTACACGTTTTTTGTCGTTCACTTCAATTGGACGTTATTTATTGTCAAGCTACTTTAATAGCTAAAATCTCTTCACTTATATTCGTGTTGAAGAGTATAACACAAAGAATGTAAATTAGTAATAGCTTATTGGTTGGAAGGGGGAGGTGGAGGAGGAAGTGGTGGTGGTGGTGGTCAACAACAAAGTCAGCAACAACAAAAACAATTTAGAAGCAGAAAGTGAATTTATAAAAAATAATTTTTTTAATTCGTTTTGGGGCTAGGGTAGGAAGTACATGCGCGTCCAAGTTAGGAATTTATTTAGTCTTTTAAAAGGGGCTGGTTGGGTGCACTATTTTGGGTATCGCCGCCCAGGGTACGGGAAATGTTACCTGTTACGGAAAATGTCGATCCATTAAGGTGGAGGGATTTTTTGGGGATATTATGGGATTTGAAGAGATATCGGTGGGTTTTTTAAGGCTTGGGGAGATGTAAGTGATATAATGTGACCAGGTGATTTTGCCCACCACGTTTAGTTGATTCTTTTTGGGGGTTTTAATGTTTTCTTTTTTCTCCGTAACACGCTCTTTTTAAAGGCTAACAAACTTTTAAAGCTAGAATTTAATATATAGTTAGTAATACCCGACCCTACACTAACCATTGGTTATGAACAACAAGGATATTAAGAGAATCCCAAAGCAAGTATCACCCAATTATGTGAGGGAAGCATCCATAAAACCAAAAATTCTCTAATATTTTTTTTTAATTTAAAGACAAATTCATCATTATCGGTTTACTATATATGGAGACAAAACAGATCCTCACAGCACTTTACGTGTCAAACACCACCCTTCTGGTTCAGAACTGCCAAAATTGGATCAAAGGTAGAGTAAATAACGAGGGAAAATATGAGCGATTCTCGCCACCCAATATTTTTTTCTGATTTTTGTGGGTTTTTTAAAAGATTCTGACGTTGTCTACTGGGTTGGGTCAATTTAATATACGCCCAAATATAAGACACAATTTTTTCTGTCCCAATGAAGGGGAACCCCCCCCCCCCCCCCCCATCTTATAATGGTATCCGATCGTATTTTTCCATTAAAAAATATTTTTATATTTTTCTTAGTTTTTCCCTTCAACGTCTACTTAATGAAACAATTCTTTTTCGGTGTCGTGAACGGTTTGTTGCAAGCACAAAATTTATTGGAGCGAGCGCAACCTAAACCAGCAAAGATTACTCGGGTAAGTTTTAAATTTTTTGTTTTATATTCTGTTTTTCGTATGTCTAAAATTCTGATTTTTATAATTCTGGTCTTTGTATTTTTAAGATTCTGATTTTTATAATTCTGGTTTTTATATTTTTAAATCCTATTCTTAAAAATTCTGATTTTTAAGATTCTGATATTTGTGTTTCTAAAATTCTGATTTCTAAAATTCTGATTTTTGTATTTTTTAAGATTCTGATTTTTAATATTCTGATTTTTGTATTTTTTAAGATTCTTTTTGTATTTTTTAAGATATTTTTTAAGATTCTGATTTTTAATATTCTGATTTTTGTATTTTTTAAGATTCTGATTTTTGTGTTTCTAAAATTCTGATTTTTAATATTCTGATTTTTGTATTTTTTAAGTTCTGATTTTTAATATTCTGATTTTTGTATTTTTTAAGATTCTGATTTTAATATTCTGATTTTTGTATTTTTTAATATTCTGATTTTTGTATTTTTTACGATTCTGATTTTTAATATTATGATTTTTGTATTTTTTAAGATTCTGATTTTTAATATTCTGATTTTTAGTATTCTGATTTTTGTATTTTTAAGATTCTTTTTGTATTTTTTTAAGATATTTTTTAAGATTCTGATTTCTAAAATTCTGATTTTTGTATTTTTTTAAGATTCTGATTTTTAATATTCTGATTTTTGTATTTTTTAAGATTCTTTTTGTATTTTTTAAAATATTTTTTAAGATTCTGATGTTTAATATTCTGATTTTTGTATTTTTTAAGATTCTGATTTTTGTGTTTCTAAAATTCTGATTTTTAATATTCTGATTTTTGTATTTTTTAAGTTCTGATTTTAATATTCTGATTTTTGTATTTTTTAAGATTCTGATTTTTAATATTCTGATTTTTGTATTTTTTAATATTCTGATTTTTGTATTTTTTACGATTCTGATTTTTAATATATGATTTTTGTATTTTTTAAGATTCTGATTTTTAATATTCTGATTTTTAGTATTCTGATTTTGTATTTTTTAAGATTCTTTTTGTATTTTTTAAGATATTTTTTAAGATTCTGATTTTTAATATTCTGATTTTTGTATTCTCAAGATTCTGATTTTTAATATTCTGATTTTTGTATTTTTTAAGATTCTGATTTTTAATATTCTGATTTTTGTATTTTTTAAGATTCTGATTTTTAATATTCTGATTTTTGTATTTTTAAGATTCTGATTTTTAATATTCTGATTTTTGTATTTTTTAAGATTCTGATTTTTAATATTCTGATTTTTGTATTTTTTAATATTCTGATTTTTGTATTTTTTAAGATTCTGATTTTTAATATTCTGATTTTTGTGTTTCTAAAATTCTGATTTTCAATATTCTGATTTTTATATTTTAAGATTTTGATTTTTCCATGTTCTTAAATTCTGATTTTATTATTTTTTAATTCTGATTTTTTAATTTCAGTCTGGTCACTGTTTATTGTCACTCACTTGCCCATTAATCTTAACAGAAGAGTGCATTACCGCTGAAGCTTTAATTATTTCTGTCAATACATTCTTTGGTACAGTTAATTGTCGTGTTGAGACATTAGGTGAACTTCTAAAATATTTTGATGATTATTTTAATTATTTAAAAAAATTTTTTGAGGGGCCAGAAAAAAAAATTTTTTAAGGCGGAAAAATTTTGTTTTGAAATTTTTTTCTCCTTCAAATTAAAAATTTTTTCTCTTTTTAGGTCGTCGTGACGAAATTAACGAATTAGAAAAAACAACTAAATGCAGCCAGTCCTTCAATTAAAATTATAGTCAATTTATTAGATCGTTTACGAATTTTAATTTTAATGGAGCGTTTACAGAGAGCTATTGTTGGGCTACAAGTAATTCGAAAAAATGATTAAATTTCTGAAAGTTTCAAAAAAATTTTTTCTGGAATTTTTGAAAAAAATTTCTGAATTCTGAAATTTTTTAAGTTTCAGAATTTTTAAAATTTTTTTGAAAAATTTTTCTTTCATTAAGGTCAACAAACTCAACGACAACCAAGCTTTATCCCTAGCAAATAAATTAACTACACTTCCAAAAGATAGAAGCATTTTCCAATTTATTAGAGAAGACCAATTTTATTTGGTAAATTATGAAATATTTTAAATTCTAGTGCTGAATATTGGGCATTTGTTGGCTTTGGCTCCAGGGTTTTCAAAACCTTAGCTCCGGAGCCGGGCTCAGGAGTTAGCGCCCGGAGCCATACTCAGCACTGGGTTTGTCATTGGGAGAGAATGGGAGGGTGGATTTGCTTTGGTGGGGTTATAGCTCGTCGGTATAATGGGCTCGCGGTAGAGTGGCCTGCTCCCGCTTTGGTGATACCCTCTATTTAATATACACATTTCTCATTATAGGTTACAAGTGAGAGGTTGTTATACATAGAAGTGTGTGTGTTCACTAAAAAATTTTTTTCTCTCAATTTTAATATTTCTCTATTAGATAATTGCTTTTATGCCTGATGACCAAACTGGAGTTAAAATCCAATTCCATTTATTTTCATCAACTGATGGTCGTTTAACTATGCTTGATCTTGATGCTGAACAGGTCCAAAAATTTTTGAAAAAATTTAGTTGAAATTATTCTCGAATATTGTTTCCTGGAGCACCCTAAATGGCGAACTCAGTTGTGCGCAGCTACGCAGTTAAGCGTAGCTAGCTGATTTTTGGAGGGTTAAAAATTGTTGATTCTAGACTAAATTGTGATTGGTCACGCCAAACCATACCGCGCCAAAAGATTTAGCGCCCTTATTTAGTCACTCTTATGGCTCCCTAATTTGGTGTTCCATACGACACTAATAAGCAAAAATTTTTTTTTACTTTTTCTCTCTCTAATACAGATAATCCGATCAGCACCTTTACCTCATTTATATGCTGCCTCATCAATCTCTGCCTTTTCATCATCATCAAAAAGTAATAACAACAAAAATCTTCATAATCAAAGACTTTCTGAATTTTTTCAACGTTATCGTAATAAACGTGAGGAGAAAATAAATAAAAAATAAAATTTTTAAATATTTTTATTTAAAAATTATAGTTAAATTTTTTCTATAAATATAGGTAGAATTTCAAAAAATTAATATTACAGTCAGACCTCATTATAAGTTACATTCTGTATAAGATACATCCAATATTAGGTATACCCCTCGATATATGTCTTTTAAATATGGTACTCCGCTAAGCTTCCTAAGTAATACTCTTAATTTAAGATAGACGTTATTTTAAGAGAAACATTTCAATATAATATACAACACCAGGGGCCTATTCCACAAAGCGACATTGACATCAAATGTCGATGTCCAAATGTCAATCGCGATTGCGACATTGACATAGGATTGTGTTCCACTAAACGACAACTAAATTTGTGACATTTTTAATGACATTGACATAAATTGTCGACATTGACACACGATTGTGTTCCATTAAAGAAATCAGTCTATGTCATTGTCGAAATGTCGATGTCATCATTAAAATACTTGTTTTTATTAAATTTTGTTTAGTTATTTTTTTTCCTTTGAATTATTTTCTTAATTTTTAGAGAAATTTTTTAAAAAATGGATGAAAACAGTAAAATTGTTTTTTTGAAAGCAATTTCCGAACGGAAAGAGGACCTCTTTGGGCAATTTTCAAGTAAATTAACGTGGGATACAAAGCAAAAGCTGTGGCAGCAAATTTTTGATGAATGTTCTGCCTCTGGTTGTAAAGGTTTGGTTGATGCTGAACATTTGCGTAAAGTTACTTGGCAAAACTTACAACGACGTAGCAAAGAAAAGTACGACAAAAGTAAAAAAACAGGAGAAGGAGCAATAAAATTTAATCAGGTTTTTTTAATTAAAAAATATTTTTACTTCTTATTCAATAGGTCGATGACCTTGTTCTCGACATAATAGGGAGAAATAGCGATAAACTTGATGGCGTAAATGTATCAGACACTCGACAACCGAGGACGTCAGAAGAAAATGCTTTAGATAAAAATATTGATGTTGTTAATGTGGTTAATTTTTTTATAAATGCTAGTAAATTTTAATTTAAAAATTTAGGAAGGTTGCATCTCCCCGAAAAACAGTAGTTCATTTTTTGAGGCCAATTATTATAACAAAACTCCAACTTCAACTAAAACTAAACGTAAATTTCAAATCAAAGCAGAGCCTTCTAATGAACTTGAAGAATTGAAAAAACAAAAACTGAGGGCAGAAATTGATAAAACTCAAACAGAAACTCAAAAATTAGATGCTGAGACAAGACTTATTAATGCACAAGCAGACGCTGCGGAATGGGAGCTTGAAGAATACAAGAGACGTTTTGAATGAAATAAAAGGTTTATTTATTTATTGTTTATTTTGATAAAGGTATTGAATGTAAATTCTAAACGACGGTTTAAAGTATTTTCTATATTTTCGGTTTCTTCCTCTGTTTCAATATCCTCATCGTTAAAACTTTCGTCGTCATTTTCATTTTCTTGCCTATTATCGATAATAAAATTATGCAGATAGCCACAGCACTTAACTATTTCAGCTGAATAGGAAGGTTTTTTTACTCGAAGTCCTTTTTTTAAACAAAGCCACCGCATTTTCAATAAACCTATTGTTCTTTCAATAATAGACCTCGTTCGAGCATGTGCTTCATAAAATTCTCTAAACCTTTCATTAGCTCTAGCTCTCATTGGAACAAGCCAATCCTTCGAAGGGTATATACTGTCTCCTAAATTATACAAACGATTAATTTAGTTAAGAATTAAAAATTAATTTACCAATTAGAATTGCATTAGGAAAAGGCCGAAAGCCATTTTCAAAGTCATCGTTTATAGAAGATTTTGAAAGCACTCTTGCATCATTAACAGATCCCGGCATATTGCTTTTCAGATACAAAAGTTTGAAGTTTGAGGCAGCGATTAGCATGACATTTAAGGAGTGAGATCCATGCCGGTCAACATAATCCCTCTCTTTTTCTTTAGGCACATAAATTTGTACATAAAAATCAACAATCTTTATAAAAAAATTAATAAAAAAACCAAAGTCCCGTCAACAGCACCACAAACAAAAGGAAAGCCAGCAATTTTAAAAAAATCTCTTGCTATAGCTGAACAATCATCTACATTTTGCGGCCAATCAATTGAACCTTGAAATTCCTCATTGATCACTGACGTAACTTCTCGAATTGCACGACAAACAGTTCCCTTACCGACCCCTAAATAAAAATTTTTGAAAAATTAAAATTATATACAATTAAAGCCCAACAATAACCTTGTGTGTCACTGTTATTGTAATATTCTTGATTCGAGGCAAAATATCGCAAGCATAAAAATAATTTTTCGGAAGCAGAAAGAGCCTTATTACGTTGTGTAGAAGGGGTAAGTCGTTGTCCAATACGCTGCATAAGTAATTCGAAAAGTCTTGGAGTTAATCGAAATCTTTCTCGAAATTGTGATGGATCTGTAATAATTCTTCGTTCTTTATAAATATGCTCACAATTGGCTTGTCGATTTTCCTCAAATTCATTATCAGAGTTTGAGTTAGAACTCGAATCTGAGTCCATTAGTTTATAAAAATGATCAAAATCTACAAAGAATTTATAAAAATGCAAATTATAAAAAAATTTTCATCAAAATTGCAAAAATTCCTAGTTAACGACATAGCGTTCGTGCTGTGTCGCCAAAATCGCGACATTTCGATTGCTAGTGTCGATTGACACTAGAATTTAAAATCTTTGTGAAACACAATCGCGACATTTCGCTGTCAATGTCGCTAAAAGTAGATGTCAATGTCGATGTCACAAAATAATTTTGATGTCGCTATGTGGAACACAATCGCAATCGGAATGTCAAGCGATTGCCAAATGTCGCGACATTTAATGTCAATGTCGCTTTGTGGAATAGGCCCCAGGGCCCGTACTATAAGAACGTGGTTTGTGGTCATTTAACCGGTTACCAGAGGTACCTTTGCTACTATAAGAAAAACCTCTGGTTTTTGGTCAAATGACCAGGTCATTTAACCAGGTCATTTGCCCATTGGTTAACCAGTACTATATGAAAAGCACTTTTTGGTCATTTAACCCCTACCGAGTGGTAAATCTCAGACCCTGCTCTCCGCATGGTTTGCAAGAATTTCGAAGTCTATAACTCGATACAAAAAATTAGTAAAATTACAAAAATTTAAATTTATATTCTCTAGCATGTCTACAATCACCTATAAAATTTCTAGAATTTTTGGATAATTATTTTTTGAGTTATGAGGGAAACCGCAAGGTACCCCTTTTTCAGCCAATTTTAGAGTTTAAATGGGTGTTAGTGTAAGAAGGATCTGTCTCTCTAATACAGATAATCCGATATCTGTCTCTCTAATACAGATAATCCGATCAGCACCTTTACCTCATTTATATGCTGCCTCATCAATCTCTGCCTTTTCATCATCATCAAAAAGTAATAACAACAAAAATCTTCATAATCAAAGACTTTCTGAATTTTTTCAACGTTATCGTAATAAACGTGAGGAGAAAATAAATAAAAAATAAAATTTTTAAATATTTTTATTTAAAAATTATAGTTAAATTTTTTCTATAAATATAGGTAGAATTTCAAAAAATTAATATTACAGTCAGACCTCATTATAAGTTACATTCTGTATAAGATACATCCAATATTAGGTATACCCCTCGATATATGTCTTTTAAATATGGTACTCCGCTAAGCTTCCTAAGTAATACTCTTAATTTAAGATAGACGTTATTTTAAGAGAAACATTTCAATATAATATACAACACCAGGGCCCGTACTATAAGAACGTGGTTTGTGGTCATTTAACCGGTTACCAGAGGTACCTTTGCTACTATAAGAAAAACCTCTGGTTTTTGGTCAAATGACCAGGTCATTTAACCAGGTCATTTGCCCATTGGTTAACCAGTACTATATGAAAAGCACTTTTTGGTCATTTAACCCCTACCGAGTGGTAAATCTCAGACCCTGCTCTCCGCATGGTTTGCAAGAATTTCGAAGTCTATAACTCGATACAAAAAATTAGTAAAATTACAAAAATTTAAATTTATATTCTCTAGCATGTCTACAATCACCTATAAAATTTCTAGAATTTTTGGATAATTATTTTTTGAGTTATGAGGGAAACCGCAAGGTACCCCTTTTTCAGCCAATTTTAGAGTTTAAATGGGTGTTAGTGTAAGAAGGAGGTTATTTAAAATTCTAATAAAAATTTCAGAATTTTTATTAACTGTGAATTTAATAACAACCCTACCGAATGGTAAAAATTATACCCTGCTCTATAGCAGGGTTAGCTAAAATTTGAAGTCCTCAAATATTTGGGGTAATATTAAGAAGTATCTCCTCTATATTTTTGGTATAGCAATCTATAAATTTAACAGGAAGTTTTAGACAGCCTTTTTTCAAATATACACATATGGAAATTTCAGTGGTAAATAGAGCCATTTTACAAACTTTTAGAATAAACGAAAATATTTTTGTTTACGAAAGATCATTCATTTTCTTCCGCCCTTTTTTAAAAACCAAATTTGCGTTTCATTATTCAACAATAGTACATAGGTGTGGCAATCAAAGAGAAACCATAAAAATTCATTTAGTTTTTACTTTTTTTATTTAGTCAGATGAGCATCCACGAACCATGTTCTTACCACCATCACCATGTCCACCACGAACCATGTTCACGAACCACGTATTTTCAAGTCAAAATACATTAAATAATTTTTCATTTTTAGTCGGTACTATAAGAACATGGTTCGTGGTAAGCAAGAAGAAAAAATACCAAGCCTCATATAGTACCAAATTACCGCTCGGTATGGGTTAGATGACCTGGGCAAATGACCAGATTCTTATAGTAACAAATCTACGACTCGTTCTTATAGTACGGGCCCAGGCCAGAGGATGACCAAAAGCTAATATACTCTCAGCTTAATATACACATCGTTCTAAGATACGCCCGTAAATCACCCTTATTTAAGATACATTTCGATTTAAGACACGTTTTCTGGGAAGGAAGAGCTACTTATTAGATCTCTAAATACATCTCTCTATCTAAGCTACACCTCATTATAAGATACAATTGTGCTTTAAAGGGTATGTCTCTTATAAAGAGGTCTAACTGCAATTTGCTCTCTCTCTATCCTTTACCGATTAGATCTCTTCTATCATTTTTTTTGATAGATTTTCTGATTTAGTGTTAGAAAAGTTGTGTGTGTGTGACCTCTTTTCAGTTGATTTTATTATTATTTTTTTAAACATTGTTGGGTAAAAAAATTATTTTTTTTTATTTTGTTAAATTTTTAAACATTTTTTAAATGTTATTTTTAATTCCTTTTTTTCTTTTTTTTTATTTAAAAAAATTTTTTTTTCTGGTGGGTCTTTGATGGCCTCCTCCTCCACCCCTAACACCTTTCCAGCTCCTAGCAACAACAATAATAATAAACGTGAAGCAATTGAAAGTGTTGATGATTTGAGGAATGAAACAACTGGGAAAGAAGCAAAAAGTGCAAGAATTATTAAGGAAGAAGAAAAGGATATTGAAGAGGAAGTGGAGAAAAATGAAGAAGAAGGAGTGACCGGGGAACAAGTAAAACCAGAATTTTATTAAAATCAGAATTTTTTAAAAATCAGAATTTACAAATCAGTATTTTTATTCAAATTCTGATTTTTATTCAAATCAGAATTTTTAAGAAAATCAGAATTCAGAATTTAAAAAAAAATCAGAATTTAACTCAGAATTTTTGGGAAAATCACTAATTTCATTAACAACAAAATTTCTTTTAAAGATCAGAATTCTGTTGAAAATCAGAATTTTAATTTTATTTTCCGAAAAAATCAGAAACTAATAAATGCATTCTGAGTAGTTACCCCCCCCCCCCCCCCCATAATGTCTCAGTAACTTTACGCGAATATTATCTTCTATCCTTAACTCTTCACACATTTTATCTTCAAACTCTTAACTTTAAGGTAATTTTACCTTCTAATCCCTAACTTTACATCAGTAATATCTTTTAGTGCTTAACTTTGCAATTTTACCCCCAAAATCTACATCTTCCATCCCTTAAAATTACATAATTGTTTCTTCTATTGCTTAACTTTACATTAATTCTATTTTCTAATCCTTAAGTTTACATCAATATGATTTTTTTGTGCTTAACTTTACATAGAAGATAATATTCGCGTAAAGTTACTGAGACATTATTGGGGGGGGGGGGGGGGGTAACTACTATTCTGGATTTTCTTAATTTTCAGAAAATTAACAACGAAGAAGCTTCACCGCCTTCAACTTCCTGGTTAGGCACTCACCGCCATTTACAAGCAGCAGTTGCTGCAATAGATGATCGCTTGTTGTTTTTACGTATTTGTGAGGAGTTGGATGCTAGAGGTGAATTAGATATCAGTATTTAATAAAAATCAGAATTTTTATAAAATCAGAATTTAACATAAATCAGAATTCAATAAAAATCAGAATTATTTTAAAAATCAGAATTATTTTAAATATCAGAATTTGTAAAAATCAGAATTTTTTAAAAATAAGATTTTAAAATCAGAATTTTATTAAAATTCAGAATTTCATTAAAAATCAGAATTTACTTAAAACCAGAATTCTATTAAAAATCAGAATGTTATTAAAAACCAGAATTTGTAAAAATCAGAATTTCTAATTAAAAATTTTTCTTCCATTTAGGTATTCGCTATGAGTCTGTTAGCACTGAACCTTATGTAGGCGGATATTTGTTAAAATTAATGGAGTCAGTTTTGCTTCATTATTTTAATTTTTTGCTTATTTTTAAGTATGTCTTCTGTTACAAATAAATTTAATATGGATGCTGGTGATTTTTTTGAAAATTTGAAGGAGTGTAATATTCGGTTGAATTTGCCTGACGGGAGTAGGTAAAAAAATTAAATTTTGGAAAATTTTTTTTGAAAAATATTTCTGATAAGAGAGGCTTACTGAAAACCTCACTATAAATAAACCCTCTAGAAAAAAATTCATATCGCTCCCTTATTCAGTGGCAACCGAAATTTTGACAGACGTATCATATGTAGATAGAGGTTATCGAATATTGGGTATATTTTATAAAGGGAGGTCTAACAATTCAAAAAAAAATTTTTAATAAACTTAAATTTATATATTACTTAGCCAATTGGAATGCACCTTCATTAATCCTCCCTTGGTTCAAGATTTTGATCGTACAGAGGAGGAGGTGGAAGCTGATAAACAAAAAGTGATCTTAAAAAAATTTTATGATTTCAAAAAATTTTTTCAGAAAATTCCTGAAAATTTCCTAAAAATTTTTAAGAAATTTTTTAAAAATTTCAAAAAAAAATTTAAAAAAATTTGCAAAAAATTTTCCAAAAAATTTTCAAAAAAATTTCAGAAAAAAAATCTGAAAATTTCCAAAAAAAATTTTTATTTTCAGCCCCACACTTGGGTCTTAACCATTGGAAGTCAACGTCCAAGAGATATGCCCTCCCAAAGCTGTGTTATTACACACAACATTGAAGACCGTTTACTTACCTATTGCCATATTTACACACCTGTTAAACGCTTTGAGGAGGCTTACAATTCTTTTTACAAAAATCATTGCAGTGTGGGTTTAAAAAAATTCTTTTTTTTAAATTGTACTTTGCTTTGACTAAAAATTGATTTTTAAATATTTCAAAACAGGAATGGCTGAAATAAGTCAAAATTAGAGTCCGGACTGGGGGGGAGGCTCAAGATCGTTATGTCGAAAAATCTAGACCTCTATAACTGAGATTTTTTTAATGAGATCTCGTCTCGTTCCGGGCTCTAGTCAAAACTTATGTGAATCCCCATTAACGTAAACACACACCCACTTAAGAGCACTGAAGGGGTAATCGGTTCATCCTTGCTTCAGTAACAGAGAGGTAAAAGCTTTTGCTCTCTTCTTATAGGTGATCTCTACCAGAGACTGAACTCGAATTTGTTATCTCGATCTCGAAAAATTTGTGATAACCGAGATTTTCGATCGAAATCTCGTCTCGGTCCGTTCTCTACTCTCTACCATTCCTTTCATTTCCTCAAAAGGTTGCTGATTTTTTCCCCTTTTACAGGTCCGCGCCTTCACTTACCACAAACTTGTATTGGCCTATGGCGGTGAACACCGTGATTTGTTATTTATTCTTTCTTGGCGTTGGAATTGGAGAACTAAAACAGGCAATTATGCTTTGTGTTTTGGACAAGCACCTTCAACAAATAAACAAAATGGGCATGTTCCCCAACGGTCCTTCTATACTTTTTAGAACAAATTTTTAAAGAAATTAAAAATTTATTCAGACGTTGGAATCCGCACGTTCTCGTCAGTCAACTTTTAATTGAACGCTTTAAAAAGGAACGTGATTTGGGCGAGTTTCTTTATAAAATTAATTTAAAGTTAATTTCAAAAATCAGAACAAACTATCAGAACAAATTTCAGAAAAAATTCAGAAATATCAGAATAATAATCGAAAAATCAGAAAATAAATTGGGAAAAAATCAGAACAAAAAATCGGAAAAATTTGAAAAAAGGCCAGAAATAAATTCAGAATTATCAGAATAATAAATCAAAAAATCAGAAATTAAAAAAATCAGAACAACTTTCAGAAACCAGAAAAAAAATCAGAATAAAATCAGAAAATTTTATTTTCCAATTTAAAGTTTGGCTAGTCAACTATCTCGTTAATTCACATCGTTCTCTAAGCATAATTCATCAATTTGTCAAAACTCAAATACGTTCGACTAAAATTAATTCCCAAATCCTGGGAACTGAAGCTAATTTTCCTGCTGAAATGATGGTGAGTTTTATTTTTTCAAATTAAAATTCTGATTTTTAAATATTAATTCTAGTAAAAATCAGAATTTTATTTGCCATAAAATACAAGTTTTTTCATGACCTATTTTCTTTTAAAACAATATTCTAATTTATGAAAAATACAAAAGTTGAGCATTATGTATTTTTAAATAAATATTATTTCTGGTTTATAAGAAAATCAAACTTGTATTTTAAAATAGAAAATTTCTGATTTGTTGAAAACACTAAATTCTGATTTGAAAAAACCAACTATTACTATTTCTGATACAAACTTCCCCGATAATACATATACAAAATTCTGATTTTATAAAAACAATTCTGATTTACTTATCTCCTAAAATAGAAAATTCTGATTCTAAAAAACACATTTGTATTTTAACAAGTCAGAAATTTGTTTTTACTAAATCAGAATTTTGTATTTTATTAGGGAATAATATTTGTATTTTCTAGAATCCTGATTTTAAATTCTGACTTAATAAGAATACAAAATGTTATTTAAGTTTCATCTCACACCAGTTGATGAGTATTGCATTCGTCTCTCCTATGGCTCACAAATTTCTATGGAATTTCTTCTTTTACAAGATAATCAAGTAGCCGTTCGAGATTGTTCTGCTGGTGCTAGTGAATTTTGAACAAAATAAAAAAATTTTTTTAGACATTAATTATGGAGGAGTAACCCTTTCTGATTTTTGGCGTTCTTTTCAGTTACAAAGTGGTAGTGATGAAGAAGTTGAGCAAGTTTCTGCTGCGTCAGGGTCATCTGAAGAATAAGTAGGGTTTTTATTAAATCAATAAATTATAAACCAGAACCAGAATTAAATAAAAACGTGAAATAAATAGAAATCAGAATAAATTAAAAACATGGATTAGCTATAAAGAAGCAATTAACAAACCAGAATTGAATATAAACATGGACTGAATACCAGAATTAATTAAAAACAGAAAAAACAAACATTAGAACAATAAAATAAAAACCAGAATTAAATTAAAACAAGAATTATAAAAAATATATATTTAATTCTGATTTATAATAAATATAAATCAGAATTAAATAAGAACATACTAAATTAGGTATATAAACACCAGAATTAAATAAAAAACAGAATTTACTAAAAAATCAGAATTTATTTAAATAACAGAATTAAATTAAAACACGAATTAAATATAAACCAGAATCAATTAAAAACATAATAATTCTGATTTTAAATATAAAAATTTATTTCTAAATTTTTATCAGTATTTCTGGTTTCTGTTTATATTATAACACATTTTATTTAATTTTTTAGGTTGGCGGCAGAGGGTAAATTATATAATAATTTTTATTGACATTATCTTTTATTCTAATTTAACAAAAAAATTTAATTTTCTTATTTTTTTGTACAATTTAAAATCTTTTTCTTCATATCTTTTTTAAAATTTTCTATACTGTTTGTGATTATTTTTTAAAATAATTCTTCTGATATTCTTCTGATATTTTTTCTCTTTTTCTCACCTTTTTAATTTGTCAATAAAAATATTTTTTAATTTTTTTAAATTTCATATTTAAAGGATTTATTTTTGATCCACTTTCTAATTAAAAAAATTTTTTTAATATACTTTTTTAAACATTATTTTGGCATTGTTTCACACAATGAACAATCCTTATCGTTCAATTTTTGGAAATGATGGGAATGCTAACAGCAATATTAACAAATTGACAACACAACAACAGGTGCTGAAAAAAACTATTTTTAGTCTGAATATATGGGGCAAAAAATAAAAATTTTGGGGCAAAATTTAAAACATGAACCATTGTCCGTTTGTTCCATTTTGCATTTTTCGTTCCTTTGGTAAAGAATATTGAAGAAAACAGTCCATCAAACTACTAAAATTGAAAAACAAAATTATTTACAGTCGTATCCTACTATAAGACACCCAATACTTAATTTAAGATTCAAAGGTTATCCACCTGACAATAGTTATCAACCTGACAGTCCACCTGACAGGAGTGTCCGCACAAGATTGTCCGCAAAAATTTTTTGCGGACTCCGAACTTTTTTCCCGCAAATTACTTTCGTCCGCAATTTTCTACAAAATAAATTCTTAATGTCCGCAAAAAATTTGCGGACAAAAAAAAATTTGCGGACAAAAAAAAATTTCTGAAAAATTGTCCGCAAATTCTTGCAGACAAGTAAAAATTAAATGTTTTTTTTCAGTTTTCCAACCAAATATCTTCCCAATTTAAACAACACCAACAACAATCCCAATCATATTTACAAGGTTCTACTAACAATTTTTTAATATCAACAACCTCAAACAACAACGGCAACACAATCCCAAACTCTCCCCATTCAGATACAGCAGCGTTACCACCACCCCCTTCATCTTTAGGAAATTTAACAAAACGTCCTCTCTCTGTTCCTCCCCAAAATATGGG
This sequence comes from Meloidogyne luci, assembly GCA_902706615.1. NCBI lineage: Eukaryota > Metazoa > Nematoda > Chromadorea > Rhabditida > Meloidogynidae > Meloidogyne > Meloidogyne luci. The sequence continues at coordinate 846,385 of CACSLI010000267.1, read as the reverse complement.
TAATAATGGAAATTTTGGGGGAGGAAAAATTGGAGGGGGAGGAGGGAAACAACAACAAGTGTATAATATACAAGTGAGTGAGAGAGGGGTTTTTTAATAAAAAATTTTTTTATTCTCTTTGATTTTTTTTAGTCTTTAGTCTTGTTATTTAGTAATTTATGTGGGAAAACTAAACAAAAATAAAAATATAAAAATAAATTAGAGAAAATCACGAGTAAAAATAAACCATTAATTTTTAGCATTTAGAGACATTCTATCCCATTTTCTTTAGAAAATAATTTTTTTCTCTTTTTTCCAATTTCCTTATTTTTACATACACTGGCATGAAACCCAGACTTTTCTCGTGCAAAAACTCGAATACGATCCGAAAAAATTTCGAAAACCCGACCCCAATTCTTATATTTTCCATGTAAATTTTTTCCACACATATGTATGATCAGACTGGAATTCAATTTTTTAACTAACCCCACCCGAAACCAATTTCGAAACTCGGTTTTTTATGTCGCCGACAAATTTTAATTTAATGCAAAATTGAAATTTGCCGTCAAATGTCAAATCCTTCAAATTTTAAATCTAAACTAGGACTCGAAACTCGGAATTTTTTCTATCCGAAATGCGAAGAAAATTTGGAAACCCCAGTCCGAAACACGATCCGACTTTTTTTTTCTCACCCCCGATAGTCTCTGATCTATACCCTCACATTAGACGATTTTTCCAGGCTTACGGGCTTACACATAAATGAGGTCCTTTTGTATTAATCAAATTATCCTTCAGAATTCAGCAATGTCAGCGCGTGAATATTTCTCTTTACAAATTCGTCGTCCCCAACAAATCTCCCAACCTCCAATAGCTGAAGAAGTTGAAATTGTTGGACAAAATAAAAATGTTATAATTAATGAGGATGATGGAAAAGAATATTTTTTAAACGAAGAAAGTGGAGGAGGGGGAGGGAAAAGGCGTCATTCTTCATCATTTTCTAGCAGCCTAATACCGCCTAATAATCAATCAAAAAAATTGAGGGTAAGTAAAATAGTGGAAGAATTAAAAAGGAAAAAAAATAATATTAGAAAAATACAAAGAAAAGATGCTAAAAAATTAATTAGCAAAGGAAAAAATTTATTAAATAAAAATGAAAAAAGGTTAAAACGAATGAAAATTGGAGGAGGAAATAAGGTAAAGGAGTTCTTTCATTACGCGGTAACTAGATTTTTTGTGTACTACAATATGACACTAAATTAAGGCTATAATACGTAAATTGCTCGGGGTTGTCCACAATTTTTTGTCCGCAAATATATTTTGTCCGCAAATTTTATGTCCGCAATTTTTTTCCGCAAAAATTTATGTCCGCAAATATATTTTGTCCGCAACTTCTCTGATGCAAATTTTTTGTTGCGAATTTTTTATGCGTAATTATATTCTGTCCGCAGATATTTTGTCCGCAAATATCTTGCAGATAAATCCAGTAGAGAAGAGTTTATCCAAAACCTGTTTCAAAAATTATTCCTTTTCTATTAAAATAATATTTTTTCAAAGAATCAACCAATCTCTTCTACAGCAGAAGTAGTTACCTTAGAAGAAGATGACGAGATAGAAACAGAAGATTCTGAAACAATTACTGAACAAAATATTAATTCAACAACAACAGATACAACAGAAATACCTTCCCAATTACAAAAGAAAAACACTGCAACTACAAGTTTGGCTTCTACTGCTATGATGAATGCGGCTAGCGCAGGAGGGTAGGCTTTAAAAAATTTAAATGAAACATAGGGGGCTATGAGTACTTAAATGTATTTGGTTTCAGGAAATGTTTATTTGATTAAATTATTTTCCGGAAAATACATTTTTATCTCAAGATATGCAATTTTCCGGAAATTATATTTTCTATTAATTAGTCCTTTTCCTGAATCGTGTCAATACATAATAGTTTATTTTCTGAAGTTTCCGGAAAATACATTTATTAATTATTTGTTAACTCATGTCTTCCCGCATGTATTTTCCGGAAATGTTTATGTGTTTGTATCTGTGTTTAATTAAATGTTTGTCTTAATTTTCCGGAAAACATTTCTGGAAAACATCAGAACAATTTATTTTCCGGAAAACATTTCTGGAAAACATCAGAACAATTTATTTTCCGGAAAACATTTCTGGAAAACATCAGAACAATTTATTTTCCGGAAAACATTTCTGGAAAACATCAGAACAATTTATTTCCGGAAAACATTTCTGGAAAACATCAGAACAATTTATTTCCGGAAAATACATTCATATTTAAAGAAACATGTTTTATTATTCCTTAATCATGTAGTTTTCCGGAAAGGTTTATATTTTTCTATTCAATGTATCTTCCGGAAATGTTTGTTGTGTTAATATGTTTGTTTTCTGAAAATTTTCCGGAAAATACATGTTTGTATTTTATCAGTTGTTTGGTTTAATTTTTCCGGAAAACATTGAAACAATTTCCGGAAAATACATTTCGTATTTACGAAACATGTTTTTCTGAAACATGTGTTTTAAGAAAATACATTTCAGATTTACTGAACATTCATCTATTGGACATAGCCCCATAAAAAGCATTGAATATAAAAGAACTGATATTGGTGAGGATAATCAAGTAAAATCTCAACAGCAACAAGAAGAGCTAGAATTGCGTAGACAACGACGTCGTGCTCCTATCCTGTTGGACAGTCGATCGCTTGAACGGGCAATGGGTCAAAGAATTGAAAGTAAATAAAATTTAAAAAAATCAGAACAAAAAATCAGAATAAAAATCAGAACAAAAAATCAGAATTAAAAATCAGAACAAAAAATCAGAATAAAAATCAGAACAAAAAATCAGAATAAAAATCAGAACAAAAAATCAGAAATCATTTCCCTTTTTCAGCCTCTTCAGAACAACATCCCACCCCTCCATTAGAACAATTCCTTCAAAGTCAATATTTGCTGTCTCGCTTACAACCTTTCTTTGAATATGCTGCATCTGAAACACAACAACGACGTGGAGAATTTGGTGGCAAACTAAACCTTCAAGTAAAAGAATATCACTTTTCGCCCCAGCAAGGAACGCTAACTGTTACATTTCCGAGGTAGTTTTTTAATTGTTAAATCAGAACTATAGAATCATAAATAAAAAATAAAAAATACAAAAACACAAACACAAGACTATCAGAATTATAAATTACAGAAATCAGAATTTACTTTTGTTTTATTAAAGTACCTGATTATCTGTGTTTTTCTAACAAATTAATATGATCTTTACTTTTGAAACAAATGTGTTTTGAAAACCTTTTGAAAGAAATTTGTTTTTTCTAAAATACATTTTTCTGATTTCAATAACTTATAAAACATGTGGTTTCTGTAAGTAAATTTTTCATGTTCATTGATTTAATTTTTTGCGAATTTATAATTTAAATTAATTAATTTTTAAAAATACAAGCCATCCACTCTCTCTAAACAACACTAATAATATCGATACTCTAAATGCCCTACAACAACCTCAAACTTTAAATCATATGATTAAAATGCAACTTCTTGTCTGCCCAAAGGATTTGAGATTAATAACAAAATTGGAATATTGTAGGTTTATGTGTGACTAAAATACGGTCAAAACCTCTATAAGATACACCTCTATCTAAGAGACATTTTTTAAAAAGACATTTTTTAAATAATATAATAATTTCGAAAACCTTTTTTCGACCCGATACCCGACCCGAGAAATTTTTTAAAACCCGACCCGAGTTTTCTCAAAATTTTCGCTTAAAGAAAAATTTAGCTCTCAAAAATTTAGCTTAAGGATCCTCCAAAATTCTGAAAATTTTCGCCTGTGGCGATGAAAAAGGAAGAACCCACTAAATATCTGATATCTCCCATCAGCTCCAAAAAATCTGGCTTCATGTTCAAATTTTAACTAACCCGACCCGATATTCGAAACCCGGACTTTTCGACCCGAAACCTGGTCCAAAAAATTTCGAAACCCGATCCGAAACCCGACCCGACATTTTTCTCAGCCCATGACATCCCTGCTGTCCACCAACACCTCTATTGTCCAATGTATAAGGGCGTGCACTGGATGGTGTCTAATAAGCCTTACCTTCTATTTAAGATACCCCTCATTATAAGGTAAAATATTGTTCCCCCAAAGGTGTGTCTTATAGTGAGGTTTTATCTAATTAATATGATAAATTTAAAAATATAGCTGGCTTCAACTGCCCACTTGATTCTGATGTTCGTATATTTGAAAGATTTTTTGCTTCATTTGTCGCAAAAGTTGATAATGAATTGGCAGTCTTCTCCTTTACAAGTCTGTGCCGTTCTTCTACACCAAAAATATTTTCTTCATTTGCGCGACTTATGCTAGCACAGATGGTGAGAATTAATATTTAAAATCAGAATTTAAAAAAATACCACAAATATAAAAAAAATACAGAAATACAGCTATAGAAATACAAAAATATCGCTCTTATAAAACACAAATTTATTGCTAAAAAATACAAAAATACAACACAAAATCAGAGATATAAAAACACAAGAAAAAATACATTTATATTTCCGGAAAAGTGGATAACCTAAATATTGTGTTTTCCGGAATATTATTTATTCTGGAATATAAATTATATGTATTTTCCTGAATATAGTTTTTAAATGTATTTTTATCCGGAATATATACATATGTTCCGGAAATATATTATCTTCAGGGAGTATATTATTTTTCGGAATATATTATATTTCCTCTATAAATACTTTTTCCGGGACATTTTAGCTAATATTTATACAAACACACTTATATTTTAAAAATACAAAAATACAACAAAACACAAAATATTTAGGAGCCTGGAAATTATCCTTGGCGTATTGAGTTTGAATTGATTAATATTCCTGAAGACCTTCAACAAAAAGATCAGCAACAACAACAACAGAATTTTCCAACTCAACAACCTAATTTGGGGCAAACTACAAAAAATGTCCAACAAAGCGTTGTGGTAAAAAAATTTTTTTTTTGAAATTCGCTTAAAAAAGGAAAAAAAACGTTTTTGAAATAATATAAGTACTGATCCAAATCCCTTATAAGAGTAGGGGGGGGGGAGAATTGGAATTGAAAAATCGGGGGACACTCAAATGACAAAAAAATGACGGGATCAGGGAATCGTTTGGGGTTGGGGTTGATACCCCGATGATTACTAGAGAAGGGACTGAGAGACGAGAGAGATAGAACAAAGATATTTGAGATATCTCATTCGATTCTCGACGAGATATCTCGAAAATTCTCGTTTTTTAGATTTTTCGAAATATTTATCTCGATTCTCGTATAATCCTCCCTGTTCATTCTCTGGTATGATGACGCCAGATTTTTTTTTCTGCACCAATGGGGGTAAAGTATATATACATAAGTAATTATTACAATTTAAGATCAGCGACATGAACAAACAAATTACTTTTTGTTTATTTCTTTATCCAAACAATTGTGCCAATAAAACATATCGACATCGGATTAAGCTTCGCTACATAATTGACTCGTAAAAAATTTTTCTATAAAAAATTGATTCTTTTCTGTTATAAGCACGTATGTCCGCAAAAAATTTTTGCGGACTTGTTAAAATCTACGGACATTCGAAAAAATTGCGGATATATGCAAAAAAATTTGTGGACAATCCGCAAATTTTTTGCGGATTGTCCGCATAAGTTTGCGGACATTTGTGCCCATAACCGAAAAGTATCAAAATTTTTTTCTTATTTTAGTAATGATTTGGTATTGCATCATATTGAAAATCAAGAACAAGCCGATATCAATAAACGTATCAATAATGCTTTATTTACTGTAAGAAATAGTTTTTAAATTAAATAAAAAAAATTCCAGGCAAGGTTAGAAATGCTCAACAAACAAGAAGAGCCGTCATCGTCTTCTGTTTTACAACGAGAACAACAATGCTGTATATGGCCATGTGTTCGAGCATTGCTTGAAGGGAAGCATCAATAAGAACGATGTTGAGGGGGGTTTTTTGAAATTTTTCTAAAAATTTTTTGATGTTTTAGTTGTCTTTATTAACTTATTGTTAGATAGGTATATCAAAACAATTTAAGTGACAACTAGGGTTGTTCACCGACGGGGGGGGGGTGAGGGGGAGGGCCACGGGGAAATTTTAGGGAAGGCAATGACACGAGGGGAGTGGTTTTTTCGACCCAAGACATTCTTGCTATATAATTGTAACAAAACTTCTACGAATAATTTTGCAATATTGAATAGAAAATAAAATTTATCAAAATGTTAAATAAAAGTATGTTAAATAAAAATGATATATAAGGTAACAAAAATATTTAACAAAAAACAAAAAAAAATAACGGGAAAAAAATTTTTTTGTTAAATAATTTTGAAGTTTTGAATAAATAAAATATTCCATGCTTTAAGAAATAAATACTTTTTTACTAAAATGAAGAAAACCTGAACAAACAAAAAAGCACCCGAAATGATTTTAAATGATAGGATTGTTTTTAAAAATTTTTTAAAAAATATCTTGCAAGTTTTTGAATTGCTTTAAGAAATTAGGACGCTTGTGCAGAATGAATGACTTTGATGATTTTTTAAATCTAGAATGAGTCTAATTGGGTAATAGTGTCGTTTACCAGCCCTATTTTTTCCTCCCAATTTTCTACCCTATGTTTGTACGGAATGGTCAAATTTTCCCCTTTCTTTCATTAAATTTGCCTTTCCATATTTTGCCTAAAAACAATCAAAAAGATTAATTTGTGATATTTAAAAAAGTATTAAAGTAATGAGAAGAATCATTTTCCCAATTAATAAAAATGGAAGAACTAAAGAATTTCAAACCTATTGATTTATATGAAAAATTACGTTTGAGTGATGATTCAACATCATATACTACCTGGCACAACCATATATACAGATCTTTGGCGCGCATATGGGTCTATTCCAAAGCTTCCAGAACAATATATCCACGCCACTATTAATCATTCAAAAGAATACGTTGATAGCGAAGATCCTAATGTCCATACACAGAACATTGAATCATTGTGGTCAACTTATAAGCGAAAATTCAGACATCAAGCTGGCAACAACACTGGAACCTATAAAAGTTATCTCCCGGAATTTCTTTGGCGAAAACGATTTGGCAATATTGAAAATGTTTTTTATAATTTTTGGCATCATGTCTCACTTTTTTATCCTTGTGAAAGAAATGAATAAAAAATTAATCTTTTTGATTGTTTTTAGGCAAAATATGGAAAGGCAAATTTGATGAAAGAAAGGGGAAAATTTGACCATTCCGTACAAACATAGGGTAGAAAATTGGGAGGAAAAAATAGGGCTGGTAAACGACACTATTACCTCTAATTGTTTTCTATGTTAAATACATACTTCTAAGTTTAAAATATCTTTTAGCTCCTTTACTCAGAAAAAATTTTAAAAGATCTAAAAGATGTCCGAAAAATTCTTCAAAAAAACTTAATATTCTACACAAGGGCCGAAATTTCTAAACATAATTTTTGGTCCCAATCAGTACTTTCATCACTATTCTTCCTTTACTCACACAATATTCCTTCTTGTATGTCTTCATAAGCAAAATGATCGCAATTCCCACCCATAAAGCGAACAATGGCAGTCATATTTGGACGGTTATTTGGTACGAGTTGTAAACAGCCCTTTAAAATCTTTTTATAAATTTGCCATTTATTTAACTGGTTAGGCCCATAAAATATTTAAGAGTAATAAAATTCAACCAAATTAATTTAATAAAAATTATTTTATAATTATCTTGAAAAATGAAAAAAGCGATGACGAAAATAGGTTAAAAAATAGGATGCTTGTTGAGAATATCAATTTTACATAAAAATACTTGCCTTTATAATGCGGTCTAAATTGCTATTGTTATTTTGATTTCGACAGGTGTCATCCAAAAATCTATCAAAATTCGTATAATTAATAACTCCTATGAAACGCGGCGCCGGGAACTGTTGTCTAATAACACGACCGACACGCCCATGTAATTGCTGACAGCTCATAATACCAAAAGCCCAAACATCAACTTTGGGTGTTATCTAAAATTAAAGGTAGGTTAAATAATTCCAACAAATAAAATACATTAAACAAATTCGAGAAAATGTGAAATGCCAAGTCCCGAGGAAATAATTTAATGTAAATCATCGACGTTTCGTTTACTTATCTCTAGTAGTCTGGATTATCTAGATTATCACTAGTAAAATGAATATTAATTTTGTTCCCTTTTAAATTTTTGGGCATAAAGTCTGGATTTTAAAACTATTCAAATATAAACGTTATTTTGACGATCATCACGATCATTACGAATCTCAGGGGCCTTGTGCATTTGTGCCAAAATATTCAATCTAGCCCCTCCTGCGTTGGGTAAAAGCACAGAAGTTCCAAAATCTATCAATTTACATGCAATCTCATTTCCATTGTTTTGATCAAGAGAGACAACAAAATTACTTTGTTTAATATCCAAATGGATGGCATCTTAAATTTTGTTAAATTATTAATACCGTGTTTCTTAAATTTAAACCCCGCATAAAAATGTATTTAAAATACAATTTTGGTGATCTGTTATATGAATAGACCGACCCCGAAATACCCAACTTGGAAGTAGTTGAAAAATGCAGCCCCATTCTAGTGTATAATTTATATAAGGGTCTCTTACGACGATGAAATTGTTCAAGAGCACGAGCAGCGCCTTTAAGAATATTATAAATATCTACATTCTGATGCGTATGGTGATAATTTTCTAAAGATTCGCCACCGAGCTCCATTGCAATATACATTCTATTGCTATGCCTTCCACTTAAATATTAATGTTTCAAAATTTAAAATATATAATTCAATACGAGGCAAAAGCCCAAGAGAACCAATTTAATCTAATTTCTTGGGTCAAATTATAAATAAAATTAACTCACTAAGCAATCATCTTAATTATATGGTTTCTTTGATCGTCTTCTAATCTGTCAAAATACTCTAAAATTGCAACTTCTCTTTCTCCACTGTTAAAACCAGCATTTTTCAATGCTATGCATCTCCCCTTTGCAGGCCAAAATGCATGATGGACCTTAAACTCATTTGGTGTTTAAATTAGAGACCGGTGCGGGACGGGATCCCGCGCGGGATTTTGCGGGGTCCCGCTTCCGCACTTTTTTCGATTTGCGGGATGCGGGATTTTGCGGGATTTTTCCCGCGGGATCCCGTCCCGCAAAGATTTTTAAAAAAAATCCCGCATGCGGGATCCCGCAAAATTTTTTGAATTTTGCGGGATTTTTGGAAAATGTTTGCGGCATGTCTTTTAATCTTGGCAAAATAATTTAATGTTGGCAAAATGTTCTCTATAATTTTTTAATCGATCAAATTCGAAGACAATAAAATTTCTGAGAATCTAAAATATTTATTTTCTTTAATCTAAAATACTTATTCTAAAATATTTCTTGCTATGATTCCAAATAGCAACAAAAAAGTTTATTTTATTCAGATGTCAAGTCATATTTGGAACATTGGTTTATTTAAAAGAATCAATAACAATGAAGCCGAGTGCATTAAATGTAAAGAAAATGGCGAAACAAAATATTTGTTTAAACTATCTGGTCGGAGTGTTAAGAGCTTCATAGGACATGTACGAAGCAAGATACATAAAGATTCAGAAAATGCAAAACAATTTGAAAAGCTCGTGAACAAAGAACAGACAAATGTTGATGCTTCAATTGATAAATATTTTCAGCAGCATAGCAGTGTTTTATTTTTTATGTATTGTTTATTTTTAGGGAACCTTAGTCAATTAGATAAGAAGGTTATTAATTTATTGCATGTGAGAACCTTCCATTCCGTTTGCTGAATAGTCCTTGGTTTCACTCCATCGTTAATCAGCACTGTGAGAAATTGAAGGATGAATCCCACTATCGCAAGTGTCTAATTGATGTCTATGAGGCAGTTAGAATAAGAATTACAAGTGAATTGAAAAGCTGTAAATTTTTAAGCTTCACAACTGATATTTGGTCTAATAAATCAAATGCATTTATCAGGTTATTTCCATTCTAACGTTATTTCCATTGCCAATACTCCAATTTTAACAATTTTTTTGAAATAGGATGGGAACTTACAGGTGCGGCTCCTATAACTCCGATGAAATTATTTTGAACAGGTTGATATTTAATTTCAATCTGTCGAGGACCTTTAAATATGATCGTTCTGTTAAATTCATTATTATGTTCACAATTTATTGGAGGACCATGATGGTTTAGCAGTTCCACTGAATAAATTTTATTAAAATTTTATTATTATTATGTTAAATATTTTTTCTAAAAGCATGCCTTCAGGAACAGATGCATTATCTTGGTGTTGACTTTGACAACAACCAGCATTTGCTCCTTGAAAATACTTATGATAATATAAATAAATACTGTTTAATACCCGGCAAATGAAACAATTCCAAAATTAAACTTTGGATTAGTATCCAATAAAAAATATTCATTTAAAATTTTATATAAATGTATGTAACTTGATATTAAATTTTAATATTAATATTTTAAATACACAAATAGAAATGTAAAATTATAAATTTTTAAATAAAAAATGTGAAAAAATAAAGAATTTAAATTCACAATTAAAATGAAATGGCATAAGGAAAGAGGAATAGCTATAGGCGTCTTTACAGTCAGGCCCTTAAGGCAAGCATCGCTTACACGTATACATTATTGACTGCCATGAGGAGTTATAGCGGGCGTCTGTAAATTTTATCTATATTTATATAATTTATAATTGATTAATTGATAATGTAAAGCGATTGTTATAGCTAGGCAAGGGTGGACATAGTGGAGGAAAATGAACATATAAGGCCTTTGTATAGAAAAATTGAGGAAGTTGTTTACAATTTATGTTTTTGGAATTCATTATATAGAAGCAGGTTTTATTTAATATTCTCAAGATTTAATAATAAAATATCTCTAACAAATGTGTTAAAAACACTAAATATTCTGCCAACTCTAAGTATTGATTTTTATTCGGGGGGTTTATTTTAATAAGATATCTTTAACAAATGTGTTAAAAACACTAAATATGTAAAGATAACTGTAAAGTTATATTCTATATTATATTCTATATAAATTTTTTATTTATTCTTTTTTATTCTTTTTTATTTTTTTTTTATTTTTTTTGGATATATAAATTTCTGGATATATAAATCTACAAAACTAAGCCTGATTAAAATAGTATTATTCTCAAAATTCCGAAGAGAATCTAAGTATCTGGATATATAAATCTACAAAACTAAGCCTGATTAAAATAGTATTATTCTCAAAATTCCGAAGAAAATCTAAGTTTCTGGATATATAAATATACAAAACTAAGCCTGATTAAAATAGTATTATTCTCAAAATTCCGAAGAGAATCTAAGTTTCTGGATATATATTTAAAAAAAAAAAAAAAAAAAAAAAAAAAAAAAAAAAAAAAAAAAAACTAAGCCTGATTAAAATAGTATTATTCTCAAAATTCCGAAGAGAATCTAAGTTTCTGGATATATAAATCTACAAAACTAAGCCTGATTAAAATAGTATTATTCTCAAAATTCCGAAGAGAATCTAAGTTTCTGGATATATAAATCTACAAAACTAAGCCTGATTAAAATAGTATTATTCTCAAAATTCCGAAGAGAATCTAAGTTTCTGGATATATAAATCTACAAAACTAAGCCTAATTAAAATAGTATTATTCTCAAAATTCCGAAGAGAATCTAAGTTTCTGGATATATAAATCTACAAAACTAAGCCTGATTAAAATAGTATTATTCTCAAAATTCCGAAGAGAATCTAAGTTTCTGGATATATAAATCTACAAAACTAAGCCTGATTAAAATAGTATTATTCTCAAAATTCCGAAGAGAATCTAAGTTTCTGGATATATAAATCTACAAAACTAAGCCTGATTAAAATAGTATTATTCTCAAAATTCCGAAGAGAATCTAAGTTTCTGGATATATAAATCTACAAAACTAAGCCTGATTAAAATAGTATTATTCTCAAAATTCCGAAGAGAATCTAAGTTTCTGGATATATAAATCTACAAAACTAAGCCTGATTAAAATAGTATTATTCTCAAAATTCCGAAGAGAATCTAAGTTTCTGGATATATAAATCTACAAAACTAAGCCTGATTAAAATAGTATTATTCTCAAAATTCCGAAGAGAATCTAAGTTTCTGGATATATAAATCTACAAAACTAAGCCTGATTAAAATAGTATTATTCTCAAAATTCCGAAGAGAATCTAAGTTTCTGGATATATAAATCTACAAAACTAAGCCTGATTAAAATAGTATTATTCTCAAAATTCCGAAGAGAATCTAAGTTTCTGGATATATAAATATACAAAACTAAGCCTGATTAAAATAGTATTATTCTCAAAATTCCGAAGAGAATCTAAGTTTCTGGATATATAAATATACAAAACTAAGCCTGATTAAAATAGTATTATTCTCAGAATTCCGAAGAGAATCTAAGTTTCTGGATATATAAATCTACAAAACCAAGCCTGATTAAAATAGTATTATTCTCAAAATTCCGAAGAGAATCTAAGTTTCTGGATATATAAATCTACAAAACTAAGCCTGATTAAAATAGTATTATTCTCAAAATTCCGAAGAGAATCTAAGTTTCTGGATATATAAATATACAAAACTAAGCCTGATTAAAATAGTATTATTCTCAAAATTCCGAAGAGAATCTAAGTTTCTGGATATATAAATCTACATAACTAAGCCTGATTAAAATAGTATTATTCTCAAAATTCCGAAGAGAATCTAAGTTTCTGGATATATAAATATACAAAACTAAGCCTGATTATAATAGTATTATTCTCAGAATTCCGAAGAGAATCTAAGTTTCTGGATATATAAATCTACAAAACTAAGCCTGATTAAAATAGTATTATTCTCAAAATTCCGAAGAGAATCTAAGTTTCTGGATATATAAATATACAAAACTAAGCCTGATTAAAATAGTATTATTCTCAAAATTCCGAAGAGAATCTAAGTTTCTGGATATATAAATATACAAAACTAAGCCTGATTATAATAGTATTATTCTCAAAATTCCGAAGAGAATCTAAGTTTCTGGATATATAAATATACAAAACTAAGCCTGATTATAATAGTATTATTCACAAAATTCCGAAGAGAATCTAAGTTTCTGGATATATAAATATACAAAACTAAGCCTGATTATAATAGTATTATTCTCAAAATTCCGAAGAGAATCTAAGTTTCTGGATATATAAATATACAAAACTAAGCCTGATTATAATAGTATTATTCTCAAAATTCCGAAGAGAATCTAAGTTTCTGGATATATAAATATACAAAACTAAGCCTGATTATAATAGTATTATTCACAAAATTCCGAAGAGAATCTAAGTTTCTGGATATATAAATATACAAAACTAAGCCTGATTATAATAGTATTATTCACAAAATTCCGAAGAGAATCTAAGTTTCTGGATATATAAATATACAAAACTAAGCCTGATTATAATAGTATTATTCTCAAAATTCCGAAGAGAATCTAAGTTTCTGGATATATAAATATACAAAACTAAGCCTGATTATAATAGTATTATTCACAAAATTCCGAAGAGAATCTAAGTTTCTGGATATATAAATATACAAAACTAAGCCTGATTATAATAGTATTATTCTCAAAATTCCGAAGAGAATCTAAGTTTCTGGATATATAAATATACAAAACTAAGCCTGATTATAATAGTATTATTCTACAAAATTCCGAAGAGAATCTAAGTTTCTGGATATATAAATATACAAAACTAAGCCTGATTATAATAGTATTATTCACAAAATTCCGAAGAGAATCTAAGTTTCTGGATATATAAATATACAAAACTAAGCCTGATTATAATAGTATTATTCTCAAAATTCCGAAGAGAATCTAAGTTTCTGGATATATAAATATACAAAACTAAGCCTGATTATAATAGTATTATTCACAAAATTCCGAAGAGAATCTAAGTTTCTGGATATATAAATATACAAAACTAAGCCTGATTATAATAGTATTATTCTACAAAATTCCGAAGAGAATCTAAGTTTCTGGATATATAAATATACAAAACTAAGCCTGATTATAATAGTATTATTCTCAAAATTCCGAAGAGAATCTAAGTTTCTGGATATATAAATATACAAAACTAAGCCTGATTATAATAGTATTATTCTCAAAATTCCGAAGAGAATCTAAGTTTCTGGATATATAAATATACAAAACTAAGCCTGATTATAATAGTATTATTCTCAAAATTCCGAAGAGAATCTAAGTTTCTGGATATATAAATATACAAAACTAAGCCTGATTATAATAGTATTATTCTCAAAATTCCGAAGAGAATCTAAGTTTCTGGATATATAAATATACAAAACTAAGCCTGATTATAATAGTATTATTCTCAAAATTCCGAAGAGAATCTAAGTTTCTGGATATATAAATCTACAAAACTAAGCCTGATTAAAATAGTATTATTCTCAAAATTCCGAAGAGAATCTAAGTTTCTGGATATATAAATATACAAAACTAAGCCTGATTAAATAGTATTATTCTCAAAATTCCGAAGAGAATCTAAGTTTCTGGATATATAAATATACAAAACTAAGCCTGATTATAATAGTATTATTCACAAAATTCCGAAGAGAATCTAAGTTTCTGGATATATAAATATACAAAACTAAGCCTGATTATAATAGTATTATTCTCAAAATTCCGAAGAGAATCTAAGTTTCTGGATATATAAATATACAAAACTAAGCCTGATTATAATAGTATTATTCACAAAATTCCGAAGAGAATCTAAGTTTCTGGATATATAAATATACAAAACTAAGCCTGATTATAATAGTATTATTCACAAAATTCCGAAGAGAATCTAAGTTTCTGGATATATAAATATACAAAACTAAGCCTGATTATAATAGTATTATTCTCAAAATTCCGAAGAGAATCTAAGTTTCTGGATATATAAATATACAAAACTAAGCCTGATTATAATAGTATTATTCTCAAAATTCCGAAGAGAATCTAAGTTTCTGGATATATAAATATACAAAACTAAGCCTGATTATAATAGTATTATTCACAAAATTCCGAAGAGAATCTAAGTTTCTGGATATATAAATATACAAAACTAAGCCTGATTATAATAGTATTATTCTCAAAATTCCGAAGAGAATCTAAGTTTCTGGATATATAAATATACAAAACTAAGCCTGATTAAATAGTATTATTCTCAAAATTCCGAAGAGAATCTAAGTTTCTGGATATATAAATATACAAAACTAAGCCTGATTATAATAGTATTATTCTCAAAATTCCGAAGAGAATCTAAGTTTCTGGATATATAAATATACAAAACTAAGCCTGATTATAATAGTATTATTCACAAAATTCCGAAGAGAATCTAAGTTTCTGGATATATAAATATACAAAACTAAGCCTGATTATAATAGTATTATTCTCAAAATTCCGAAGAGAATCTAAGTTTCTGGATATATAAATATACAAAACTAAGCCTGATTATAATAGTATTATTCTCAAAATTCCGAAGAGAATCTAAGTTTCTGGATATATAAATATACAAAACTAAGCCTGATTATAATAGTATTATTCTCAAAATTCCGAAGAGAATCTAAGTTTCTGGATATATAAATATACAAAACTAAGCCTGATTATAATAGTATTATTCTCAAAATTCCGAAGAGAATCTAAGTTTCTGGATATATAAATCTACAAAACTAAGCCTGATTAAAATAGTATTATTCTCAAAATTCCGAAGAGAATCTAAGTTTCTGGATATATAAATCTACAAAACTAAGCCTGATTAAAATAGTATTATTCTCAAAATTCCGAAGAGAATCTAAGTTTCTGGATATATAAATATACAAAACTAAGCCTGATTATAATAGTATTATTCTCAAAATTCCGAAGAGAATCTAAGTTTCTGGATATATAAATATACAAAACTAAGCCTGATTATAATAGTATTATTCTCAAAATTCCGAAGAGAATCTAAGTTTCTGGATATATAAATATACAAAACTAAGCCTGATTATAATAGTATTATTCTCAAAATTCCGAAGAGAATCTAAGTTTCTGGATATATAAATATACAAAACTAAGCCTGATTATAATAGTATTATTCTCAAAATTCCGAAGAGAATCTAAGTTTCTGGATATATAAATATACAAAACTAAGCCTGATTATAATAGTATTATTCTCAAAATTCCGAAGAGAATCTAAGTTTCTGGATATATAAATATACAAAACTAAGCCTGATTATAATAGTATTATTCTCAAAATTCCGAAGAGAATCTAAGTTTCTGGATATATAAATATACAAAACTAAGCCTGATTATAATAGTATTATTCTCAAAATTCCGAAGAGAATCTAAGTTTCTGGATATATAAATATACAAAACTAAGCCTGATTATAATAGTATTATTCTCAAAATTCCGAAGAGAATCTAAGTTTCTGGATATATAAATATACAAAACTAAGCCTGATTATAATAGTATTATTCTCAAAATTCCGAAGAGAATCTAAGTTTCTGGATATATAAATATACAAAACTAAGCCTGATTATAATAGTATTATTCTCAAAATTCCGAAGAGAATCTAAGTTTCTGGATATATAAATATACAAAACTAAGCCTGATTATAATAGTATTATTCTCAAAATTCCGAAGAGAATCTAAGTTTCTGGATATATAAATATACAAAACTAAGCCTGATTATAATAGTATTATTCACAAAATTCCGAAGAGAATCTAAGTTTCTGGATATATAAATATACAAAACTAAGCCTGATTATAATAGTATTATTCTCAAAATTCCGAAGAGAATCTAAGTTTCTGGATATATAAATATACAAAACTAAGCCTGATTAAAATAGTATTATTCTCAAAATTCCGAAGAGAATCTAAGTTTCTGGATATATAAATATACAAAACTAAGCCTGATTATAATAGTATTATTCTCAAAATTCCGAAGAGAATCTAAGTTTCTGGATATATAAATATACAAAACTAAGCCTGATTATAATAGTATTATTCACAAAATTCCGAAGAGAATCTAAGTTTCTGGATATATAAATATACAAAACTAAGCCTGATTATAATAGTATTATTCTCAAAATTCCGAAGAGAATCTAAGTTTCTGGATATATAAATATACAAAACTAAGCCTGATTAAAATAGTATTATTCTCAAAATTCCGAAGAGAATCTAAGTTTCTGGATATATAAATATACAAAACTAAGCCTGATTATAATAGTATTATTCACAAAATTCCGAAGAGAATCTAAGTTTCTGGATATATAAATATACAAAACTAAGCCTGATTATAATAGTATTATTCACAAAATTCCGAAGAGAATCTAAGTTTCTGGATATATAAATATACAAAACTAAGCCTGATTATAATAGTATTATTCTCAAAATTCCGAAGAGAATCTAAGTTTCTGGATATATAAATATACAAAACTAAGCCTGATTAAAATAGTATTATTCTCAAAATTCCGAAGAGAATCTAAGTTTCTGGATATATAAATATACAAAACTAAGCCTGATTATAATAGTATTATTCACAAAATTCCGAAGAGAATCTAAGTTTCTGGATATATAAATATACAAAACTAAGCCTGATTATAATAGTATTATTCACAAAATTCCGAAGAGAATCTAAGTTTCTGGATATATAAATATACAAAACTAAGCCTGATTATAATAGTATTATTCTCAAAATTCCGAAGAGAATCTAAGTTTCTGGATATATAAATATACAAAACTAAGCCTGATTAAAATAGTATTATTCTCAAAATTCCGAAGAGAATCTAAGTTTCTGGATATATAAATATACAAAACTAAGCCTGATTAAATAGTATTATTCTCAAAATTCCGAAGAGAATCTAAGTTTCTGGATATATAAATATACAAAACTAAGCCTGATTATAATAGTATTATTCTCAAAATTCCGAAGAGAATCTAAGTTTCTGGATATATAAATATACAAAACTAAGCCTGATTATAATAGTATTATTCTCAAAATTCCGAAGAGAATCTAAGTTTCTGGATATATAAATATACAAAACTAAGCCTGATTATAATAGTATTATTCTCAAAATTCCGAAGAGAATCTAAGTTTCTGGATATATAAATATACAAAACTAAGCCTGATTAAAATAGTATTATTCTCAAAATTCCGAAGAGAATCTAAGTTTCTGGATATATAAATATACAAAACTAAGCCTGATTATAATAGTATTATTCTCAAAATTCCGAAGAGAATCTAAGTTTCTGGATATATAAATATACAAAACTAAGCCTGATTATAATAGTATTATTCTCAAAATTCCGAAGAGAATCTAAGTTTCTGGATATATAAATATACAAAACTAAGCCTGATTATAATAGTATTATTCTCAAAATTCCGAAGAGAATCTAAGTTTCTGGATATATAAATATACAAAACTAAGCCTGATTAAATAGTATTATTCTCAAAATTCCGAAGAGAATCTAAGTTTCTGGATATATAAATATACAAAACTAAGCCTGATTATAATAGTATTATTCTCAAAATTCCGAAGAGAATCTAAGTTTCTGGATATATAAATATACAAAACTAAGCCTGATTATAATAGTATTATTCTCAAAATTCCGAAGAGAATCTAAGTTTCTGGATATATAAATATACAAAACTAAGCCTGATTATAATAGTATTATTCTCAAAATTCCGAAGAGAATCTAAGTTTCTGGATATATAAATATACAAAACTAAGCCTGATTAAATAGTATTATTCTCAAAATTCCGAAGAGAATCTAAGTTTCTGGATATATAAATATACAAAACTAAGCCTGATTATAATAGTATTATTCTCAAAATTCCGAAGAGAATCTAAGTTTCTGGATATATAAATCTACAAAACTAAGCCTGATTATAAATAGTATTATTCTCAAAATTCCGAAGAGAATCTAAGTTTCTGGATATATAAATATACAAAACTAAGCCTGATTATAATAGTATTATTCTCAAAATTCCGAAGAGAATCTAAGTTTCTGGATATATAAATCTACAAAACTAAGCCTGATTATAATAGTATTATTCTCAAAATTCCGAAGAGAATCTAAGTTTCTGGATATATAAATATACAAAACTAAGCCTGATTAAATAGTATTATTCTCAAAATTCCGAAGAGAATCTAAGTTTCTGGATATATAAATCTACAAAACTAAGCCTGATTAAATAGTATTATTCTCAAAATTCCGAAGAGAATCTAAGTTTCTGGATATATAAATCTACAAAACTAAGCCTGATTAAAATAGTATTATTCTCAAAATTCCGAAGAGAATCTAAGTTTCTGGATATATAAATCTACAAAACTAAGCCTGATTAAATAGTATTATTCTCAAAATTCCGAAGAGAATCTAAGTTTCTGGATATATAAATATACAAAACTAAGCCTGATTATAATAGTATTATTCTCAAAATTCCGAAGAGAATCTAAGTTTCTGGATATATAAATCTACAAAACTAAGCCTGATTAAAATAGTATTATTCTCAAAATTCCGAAGAGAATCTAAGTTTCTGGATATATAAATCTACAAAACTAAGCCTGATTAAAATAGTATTATTCTCAAAATTCCGAAGAGAATCTAAGTTTCTGGATATATAAATATACAAAACTAAGCCTGATTAAATAGTATTATTCTCAAAATTCCGAAGAGAATCTAAGTTTCTGGATATATAAATCTACAAAACTAAGCCTGATTAAAATAGTATTATTCTCAAAATTCCGAAGAGAATCTAAGTTTCTGGATATATAAATCTACAAAACTAAGCCTGATTAAATAGTATTATTCTCAAAATTCCGAAGAGAATCTAAGTTTCTGGATATATAAATATACAAAACTAAGCCTGATTAAATAGTATTATTCTCAAAATTCCGAAGAGAATCTAAGTTTCTGGATATATAAATCTACAAAACTAAGCCTGATTATAATAGTATTATTCTCAAAATTCCGAAGAGAATCTAAGTTTCTGGATATATAAATCTACAAAACTAAGCCTGATTATTCTCAAAATTCCGAAGAGAATCTAAGTTTCTGGATATATAAATCTACAAAACTAAGCCTGATTATAATAGTATTATTCTCAAAATTCCGAAGAGAATCTAAGTTTCTGGATATATAAATCTACAAAACTAAGCCTGATTATAATAGTATTATTCTCAAAATTCCGAAGAGAATCTAAGTTTCTGGATATATAAATCTACAAAACTAAGCCTGATTAAAATAGTATTATTCTCAAAATTCCGAAGAGAATCTAAGTTTCTGGATATATAAATCTACAAAACTAAGCCTGATTATAATAGTATTATTCTCAAAATTCCGAAGAGAATCTAAGTTTCTGGATATATAAATATACAAAACTAAGCCTGATTATAATAGTATTATTCTCAAAATTCCGAAGAGAATCTAAGTTTCTGGATATATAAATCTACAAAACTAAGCCTGATTATAATAGTATTATTCTCAAAATTCCGAAGAGAATCTAAGTTTCTGGATATATAAATCTACAAAACTAAGCCTGATTATAATAGTATTATTCTCAAAATTCCGAAGAGAATCTAAGTTTCTGGATATATAAATCTACAAAACTAAGCCTGATTAAATAGTATTATTCTCAAAATTCCGAAGAGAATCTAAGTTTCTGGATATATAAATCTACAAAACTAAGCCTGATTATAATAGTATTATTCTCAAAATTCCGAAGAGAATCTAAGTTTCTGGATATATAAATCTACAAAACTAAGCCTGATTATAATAGTATTATTCTCAAAATTCCGAAGAGAATCTAAGTTTCTGGATATATAAATCTACAAAACTAAGCCTGATTAAAATAGTATTATTCTCAAAATTCCGAAGAGAATCTAAGTTTCTGGATATATAAATCTACAAAACTAAGCCTGATTAAAATAGTATTATTCTCAAAATTCCGAAGAGAATCTAAGTTTCTGGATATATAAATCTACAAAACTAAGCCTGATTAAATAGTATTATTCTCAAAATTCCGAAGAGAATCTAAGTTTCTGGATATATAAATCTACAAAACTAAGCCTGATTAAAATAGTATTATTCTCAAAATTCCGAAGAGAATCTAAGTTTCTGGATATATAAATCTACAAAACTAAGCCTGATTAAAATAGTATTATTCTCAAAATTCCGAAGAGAATCTAAGTTTCTGGATATATAAATCTACAAAACTAAGCCTGATTAAATAGTATTATTCTCAAAATTCCGAAGAGAATCTAAGTTTCTGGATATATAAATCTACAAAACTAAGCCTGATTATAATAGTATTATTCTCAAAATTCCGAAGAGAATCTAAGTTTCTGGATATATAAATCTACAAAACTAAGCCTGATTAAAATAGTATTATTCTCAAAATTCCGAAGAGAATCTAAGTTTCTGGATATATAAATCTACAAAACTAAGCCTGATTAAAATAGTATTATTCTCAAAATTCCGAAGAGAATCTAAGTTTCTGGATATATAAATCTACAAAACTAAGCCTGATTAAATAGTATTATTCTCAAAATTCCGAAGAGAATCTAAGTTTCTGGATATATAAATCTACAAAACTAAGCCTGATTATAATAGTATTATTCTCAAAATTCCGAAGAGAATCTAAGTTTCTGGATATATAAATATACAAAACTAAGCCTGATTATAATAGTATTATTCTCAAAATTCCGAAGAGAATCTAAGTTTCTGGATATATAAATATACAAAACTAAGCCTGATTAAATAGTATTATTCTCAAAATTCCGAAGAGAATCTAAGTTTCTGGATATATAAATATACAAAACTAAGCCTGATTATAATAGTATTATTCTCAAAATTCCGAAGAGAATCTAAGTTTCTGGATATATAAATCTACAAAACTAAGCCTGATTATAATAGTATTATTCTCAAAATTCCGAAGAGAATCTAAGTTTCTGGATATATAAATCTACAAAACTAAGCCTGATTATAATAGTATTATTCTCAAAATTCCGAAGAGAATCTAAGTTTCTGGATATATAAATCTAGAAAACTAAGCCTGATTATAATAGTATTATTCTCAAAATTCCGAAGAGAATCTAAGTTTCTGGATATATAAATCTACAAAACTAAGCCTGATTAAAATAGTATTATTCTCAAAATTCCGAAGAGAATCTAAGTTTCTGGATATATAAATCTACAAAACTAAGCCTGATTAAAATAGTATTATTCTCAAAATTCCGAAGAGAATCTAAGTTTCTGGATATATAAATCTACAAAACTAAGCCTGATTAAATAGTATTATTCTCAAAATTCCGAAGAGAATCTAAGTTTCTGGATATATAAATCTACAAAACTAAGCCTGATTATAATAGTATTATTCTCAAAATTCCGAAGAGAATCTAAGTTTCTGGATATATAAATCTACAAAACTAAGCCTGATTAAAATAGTATTATTCTCAAAATTCCGAAGAGAATCTAAGTTTCTGGATATATAAATCTACAAAACTAAGCCTGATTAAATAGTATTATTCTCAAAATTCCGAAGAGAATCTAAGTTTCTGGATATATAAATCTACAAAACTAAGCCTGATTAAAATAGTATTATTCTCAAAATTCCGAAGAGAATCTAAGTTTCTGGATATATAAATCTACAAAACTAAGCCTGATTAAATAGTATTATTCTCAAAATTCCGAAGAGAATCTAAGTTTCTGGATATATAAATATACAAAACTAAGTATTATTCTCAAAATTCCGAAGAGAATCTAAGTTTCTGGATATATAAATCTACAAAACTAAGCCTGATTATAAATAGTATTATTCTCAAAATTCCGAAGAGAATCTAAGTTTCTGGATATATAAATCTACAAAACTAAGCCTGATTAAATAGTATTATTCTCAAAATTCCGAAGAGAATCTAAGTTTCTGGATATATAAATCTACAAAACTAAGCCTGATTAAAATAGTATTATTCTCAAAATTCCGAAGAGAATCTAAGTTTCTGGATATATAAATCTACAAAACTAAGCCTGATTAAAATAGTATTATTCTCAAAATTCCGAAGAGAATCTAAGTTTCTGGATATATAAATCTACAAAACTAAGCCTGATTAAAATAGTATTATTCTCAAAATTCCGAAGAGAATCTAAGTTTCTGGATATATAAATCTACAAAACTAAGCCTGATTAAAATAGTATTATTCTCAAAATTCCGAAGAGAATCTAAGTTTCTGGATATATAAATCTACAAAACTAAGCCTGATTAAATAGTATTATTCTCAAAATTCCGAAGAGAATCTAAGTTTCTGGATATATAAATCTACAAAACTAAGCCTGATTAAATAGTATTATTCTCAAAATTCCGAAGAGAATCTAAGTTTCTGGATATATAAATCTACAAAACTAAGCCTGATTAAAATAGTATTATTCTCAAAATTCCGAAGAGAATCTAAGTTTCTGGATATATAAATCTACAAAACTAAGCCTGATTAAAATAGTATTATTCTCAAAATTCCGAAGAGAATCTAAGTTTCTGGATATATAAATCTACAAAACTAAGCCTGATTAAAATAGTATTATTCTCAAAATTCCGAAGAGAATCTAAGTTTCTGGATATATAAATCTACAAAACTAAGCCTGATTAAATAGTATTATTCTCAAAATTCCGAAGAGAATCTAAGTTTCTGGATATATAAATCTACAAAACTAAGCCTGATTAAAATAGTATTATTCTCAAAATTCCGAAGAGAATCTAAGTTTCTGGATATATAAATCTACAAAACTAAGCCTGATTAAAATAGTATTATTCTCAAAATTCCGAAGAGAATCTAAGTTTCTGGATATATAAATCTACAAAACTAAGCCTGATTAAAATAGTATTATTCTCAAAATTCCGAAGAGAATCTAAGTTTCTGGATATATAAATCTACAAAACTAAGCCTGATTAAATAGTATTATTCTCAAAATTCCGAAGAGAATCTAAGTTTCTGGATATATAAATCTACAAAACTAAGCCTGATTAAAATAGTATTATTCTCAAAATTCCGAAGAGAATCTAAGTTTCTGGATATATAAATCTACAAAACTAAGCCTGATTAAAATAGTATTATTCTCAAAATTCCGAAGAGAATCTAAGTTTCTGGATATATAATCTACAAAACTAAGCCTGATTAAAATAGTATTATTCTCAAAATTCCGAAGAGAATCTAAGTTTCTGGATATATAAATCTACAAAACTAAGCCTGATTAAAATAGTATTATTCTCAAAATTCCGAAGAGAATCTAAGTTTCTGGATATATAAATCTACAAAACTAAGCCTGATTAAAATAGTATTATTCTCAAAATTCCGAAGAGAATCTAAGTTTCTGGATATATAAATCTACAAAACTAAGCCTGATTAAAATAGTATTATTCTCAAAATTCCGAAGAGAATCTAAGTTTCTGGATATATAAATCTACAAAACTAAGCCTGATTAAAATAGTATTATTCTCAAAATTCCGAAGAGAATCTAAGTTTCTGGATATATAAATCTACAAAACTAAGCCTGATTAAAATAGTATTATTCTCAAAATTCCGAAGAGAATCTAAGTTTCTGGATATATAAATCTACAAAACTAAGCCTGATTAAAATAGTATTATTCTCAAAATTCCGAAGAGAATCTAAGTTTCTGGATATATAAATCTACAAAACTAAGCCTGATTAAAATAGTATTATTCTCAAAATTCCGAAGAGAATCTAAGTTTCTGGATATATAAATCTACAAAACTAAGCCTGATTAAAATAGTATTATTCTCAAAATTCCGAAGAGAATCTAAGTTTCTGGATATATAAATCTACAAAACTAAGCCTGATTAAAATAGTATTATTCTCAAAATTCCGAAGAGAATCTAAGTTTCTGGATATATAAATCTACAAAACTAAGCCTGATTAAAATAGTATTATTCTCAAAATTCCGAAGAGAATCTAAGTTTCTGGATATATAAATCTACAAAACTAAGCCTGATTAAAATAGTATTATTCTCAAAATTCCGAAGAGAATCTAAGTTTCTGGATATATAAATCTACAAAACTAAGCCTGATTAAAATAGTATTATTCTCAAAATTCCGAAGAGAATCTAAGTTTCTGGATATATAAATCTACAAAACTAAGCCTGATTAAAATAGTATTATTCTCAAAATTCCGAAGAGAATCTAAGTTTCTGGATATATAAATCTACAAAACTAAGCCTGATTAAAATAGTATTATTCTCAAAATTCCGAAGAGAATCTAAGTTTCTGGATATATAAATCTACAAAACTAAGCCTGATTAAAATAGTATTATTCTCAAAATTCCGAAGAGAATCTAAGTTTCTGGATATATAAATCTACAAAACTAAGCCTGATTAAAATAGTATTATTCTCAAAATTCCGAAGAGAATCTAAGTTTCTGGATATATAAATCTACAAAACTAAGCCTGATTAAAATAGTATTATTCTCAAAATTCCGAAGAGAATCTAAGTTTCTGGATATATAAATCTACAAAACTAAGCCTGATTAAAATAGTATTATTCTCAAAATTCCGAAGAGAATCTAAGTTTCTGGATATATAAATCTACAAAACTAAGCCTGATTAAAATAGTATTATTCTCAAAATTCCGAAGAGAATCTAAGTTTCTGGATATATAAATCTACAAAACTAAGCCTGATTAAAATAGTATTATTCTCAAAATTCCGAAGAGAATCTAAGTTTCTGGATATATAAATCTACAAAACTAAGCCTGATTAAAATAGTATTATTCTCAAAATTCCGAAGAGAATCTAAGTTTCTGGATATATAAATCTACAAAACTAAGCCTGATTAAAATAGTATTATTCTCAAAATTCCGAAGAGAATCTAAGTTTCTGGATATATAAATCTACAAAACTAAGCCTGATTAAAATAGTATTATTCTCAAAATTCCGAAGAGAATCTAAGTTTCTGGATATATAAATCTACAAAACTAAGCCTGATTAAAATAGTATTATTCTCAAAATTCCGAAGAGAATCTAAGTTTCTGGATATATAAATCTACAAAACTAAGCCTGATTAAAATAGTATTATTCTCAAAATTCCGAAGAGAATCTAAGTTTCTGGATATATAAATCTACAAAACTAAGCCTGATTAAAATAGTATTATTCTCAAAATTCCGAAGAGAATCTAAGTTTCTGGATATATAAATCTACAAAACTAAGCCTGATTAAAATAGTATTATTCTCAAAATTCCGAAGAGAATCTAAGTTTCTGGATATATAAATCTACAAAACTAAGCCTGATTAAAATAGTATTATTCTCAAAATTCCGAAGAGAATCTAAGTTTCTGGATATATAAATCTACAAAACTAAGCCTGATTAAAATAGTATTATTCTCAAAATTCCGAAGAGAATCTAAGTTTCTGGATATATAAATCTACAAAACTAAGCCTGATTAAAATAGTATTATTCTCAAAATTCCGAAGAGAATCTAAGTTTCTGGATATATAAATCTACAAAACTAAGCCTGATTAAAATAGTATTATTCTCAAAATTCCGAAGAGAATCTAAGTTTCTGGATATATAAATCTACAAAACTAAGCCTGATTAAAATAGTATTATTCTCAAAATTCCGAAGAGAATCTAAGTTTCTGGATATATAAATCTACAAAACTAAGCCTGATTAAAATAGTATTATTCTCAAAATTCCGAAGAGAATCTAAGTTTCTGGATATATAAATCTACAAAACTAAGCCTGATTAAAATAGTATTATTCTCAAAATTCCGAAGAGAATCTAAGTTTCTGGATATATAAATCTACAAAACTAAGCCTGATTAAAATAGTATTATTCTCAAAATTCCGAAGAGAATCTAAGTTTCTGGATATATAAATCTACAAAACTAAGCCTGATTAAAATAGTATTATTCTCAAAATTCCGAAGAGAATCTAAGTTTCTGGATATATAAATCTACAAAACTAAGCCTGATTAAAATAGTATTATTCTCAAAATTCCGAAGAGAATCTAAGTTTCTGGATATATAAATCTACAAAACTAAGCCTGATTAAAATAGTATTATTCTCAAAATTCCGAAGAGAATCTAAGTTTCTGGATATATAAATCTACAAAACTAAGCCTGATTAAAATAGTATTATTCTCAAAATTCCGAAGAGAATCTAAGTTTCTGGATATATAAATCTACAAAACTAAGCCTGATTAAAATAGTATTATTCTCAAAATTCCGAAGAGAATCTAAGTTTCTGGATATATAAATCTACAAAACTAAGCCTGATTAAAATAGTATTATTCTCAAAATTCCGAAGAGAATCTAAGTTTCTGGATATATAAATCTACAAAACTAAGCCTGATTAAAATAGTATTATTCTCAAAATTCCGAAGAGAATCTAAGTTTCTGGATATATAAATCTACAAAACTAAGCCTGATTAAAATAGTATTATTCTCAAAATTCCGAAGAGAATCTAAGTTTCTGGATATATAAATCTACAAAACTAAGCCTGATTAAAATAGTATTATTCTCAAAATTCCGAAGAGAATCTAAGTTTCTGGATATATAAATCTACAAAACTAAGCCTGATTAAAATAGTATTATTCTCAAAATTCCGAAGAGAATCTAAGTTTCTGGATATATAAATCTACAAAACTAAGCCTGATTAAAATAGTATTATTCTCAAAATTCCGAAGAGAATCTAAGTTTCTGGATATATAAATCTACAAAACTAAGCCTGATTAAAATAGTATTATTCTCAAAATTCCGAAGAGAATCTAAGTTTCTGGATATATAAATCTACAAAACTAAGCCTGATTAAAATAGTATTATTCTCAAAATTCCGAAGAGAATCTAAGTTTCTGGATATATAAATCTACAAAACTAAGCCTGATTAAAATAGTATTATTCTCAAAATTCCGAAGAGAATCTAAGTTTCTGGATATATAAATCTACAAAACTAAGCCTGATTAAAATAGTATTATTCTCAAAATTCCGAAGAGAATCTAAGTTTCTGGATATATAAATCTACAAAACTAAGCCTGATTAAAATAGTATTATTCTCAAAATTCCGAAGAGAATCTAAGTTTCTGGATATATAAATCTACAAAACTAAGCCTGATTAAAATAGTATTATTCTCAAAATTCCGAAGAGAATCTAAGTTTCTGGATATATAAATCTACAAAACTAAGCCTGATTAAAATAGTATTATTCTCAAAATTCCGAAGAGAATCTAAGTTTCTGGATATATAAATCTACAAAACTAAGCCTGATTAAAATAGTATTATTCTCAAAATTCCGAAGAGAATCTAAGTTTCTGGATATATAAATCTACAAAACTAAGCCTGATTAAAATAGTATTATTCTCAAAATTCCGAAGAGAATCTAAGTTTCTGGATATATAAATCTACAAAACTAAGCCTGATTAAAATAGTATTATTCTCAAAATTCCGAAGAGAATCTAAGTTTCTGGATATATAAATCTACAAAACTAAGCCTGATTAAAATAGTATTATTCTCAAAATTCCGAAGAGAATCTAAGTTTCTGGATATATAAATCTACAAAACTAAGCCTGATTAAAATAGTATTATTCTCAAAATTCCGAAGAGAATCTAAGTTTCTGGATATATAAATCTACAAAACTAAGCCTGATTAAAATAGTATTATTCTCAAAATTCCGAAGAGAATCTAAGTTTCTGGATATATAAATCTACAAAACTAAGCCTGATTAAAATAGTATTATTCTCAAAATTCCGAAGAGAATCTAAGTTTCTGGATATATAAATCTACAAAACTAAGCCTGATTAAAATAGTATTATTCTCAAAATTCCGAAGAGAATCTAAGTTTCTGGATATATAAATCTACAAAACTAAGCCTGATTAAAATAGTATTATTCTCAAAATTCCGAAGAGAATCTAAGTTTCTGGATATATAAATCTACAAAACTAAGCCTGATTAAAATAGTATTATTCTCAAAATTCCGAAGAGAATCTAAGTTTCTGGATATATAAATCTACAAAACTAAGCCTGATTAAAATAGTATTATTCTCAAAATTCCGAAGAGAATCTAAGTTTCTGGATATATAAATCTACAAAACTAAGCCTGATTAAAATAGTATTATTCTCAAAATTCCGAAGAGAATCTAAGTTTCTGGATATATAAATCTACAAAACTAAGCCTGATTAAAATAGTATTATTCTCAAAATTCCGAAGAGAATCTAAGTTTCTGGATATATAAATCTACAAAACTAAGCCTGATTAAAATAGTATTATTCTCAAAATTCCGAAGAGAATCTAAGTTTCTGGATATATAAATCTACAAAACTAAGCCTGATTAAAATAGTATTATTCTCAAAATTCCGAAGAGAATCTAAGTTTCTGGATATATAAATCTACAAAACTAAGCCTGATTAAAATAGTATTATTCTCAAAATTCCGAAGAGAATCTAAGTTTCTGGATATATAAATCTACAAAACTAAGCCTGATTAAAATAGTATTATTCTCAAAATTCCGAAGAGAATCTAAGTTTCTGGATATATAAATCTACAAAACTAAGCCTGATTAAAATAGTATTATTCTCAAAATTCCGAAGAGAATCTAAGTTTCTGGATATATAAATCTACAAAACTAAGCCTGATTAAAATAGTATTATTCTCAAAATTCCGAAGAGAATCTAAGTTTCTGGATATATAAATCTACAAAACTAAGCCTGATTAAAATAGTATTATTCTCAAAATTCCGAAGAGAATCTAAGTTTCTGGATATATAAATCTACAAAACTAAGCCTGATTAAAATAGTATTATTCTCAAAATTCCGAAGAGAATCTAAGTTTCTGGATATATAAATCTACAAAACTAAGCCTGATTAAAATAGTATTATTCTCAAAATTCCGAAGAGAATCTAAGTTTCTGGATATATAAATCTACAAAACTAAGCCTGATTAAAATAGTATTATTCTCAAAATTCCGAAGAGAATCTAAGTTTCTGGATATATAAATCTACAAAACTAAGCCTGATTAAAATAGTATTATTCTCAAAATTCCGAAGAGAATCTAAGTTTCTGGATATATAAATCTACAAAACTAAGCCTGATTAAAATAGTATTATTCTCAAAATTCCGAAGAGAATCTAAGTTTCTGGATATATAAATCTACAAAACTAAGCCTGATTAAAATAGTATTATTCTCAAAATTCCGAAGAGAATCTAAGTTTCTGGATATATAAATCTACAAAACTAAGCCTGATTAAAATAGTATTATTCTCAAAATTCCGAAGAGAATCTAAGTTTCTGGATATATAAATCTACAAAACTAAGCCTGATTAAAATAGTATTATTCTCAAAATTCCGAAGAGAATCTAAGTTTCTGGATATATAAATCTACAAAACTAAGCCTGATTAAAATAGTATTATTCTCAAAATTCCGAAGAGAATCTAAGTTTCTGGATATATAAATCTACAAAACTAAGCCTGATTAAAATAGTATTATTCTCAAAATTCCGAAGAGAATCTAAGTTTCTGGATATATAAATCTACAAAACTAAGCCTGATTAAAATAGTATTATTCTCAAAATTCCGAAGAGAATCTAAGTTTCTGGATATATAAATCTACAAAACTAAGCCTGATTAAAATAGTATTATTCTCAAAATTCCGAAGAGAATCTAAGTTTCTGGATATATAAATCTACAAAACTAAGCCTGATTAAAATAGTATTATTCTCAAAATTCCGAAGAGAATCTAAGTTTCTGGATATATAAATCTACAAAACTAAGCCTGATTAAAATAGTATTATTCTCAAAATTCCGAAGAGAATCTAAGTTTCTGGATATATAAATCTACAAAACTAAGCCTGATTAAAATAGTATTATTCTCAAAATTCCGAAGAGAATCTAAGTTTCTGGATATATAAATCTACAAAACTAAGCCTGATTAAAATAGTATTATTCTCAAAATTCCGAAGAGAATCTAAGTTTCTGGATATATAAATCTACAAAACTAAGCCTGATTAAAATAGTATTATTCTCAAAATTCCGAAGAGAATCTAAGTTTCTGGATATATAAATCTACAAAACTAAGCCTGATTAAAATAGTATTATTCTCAAAATTCCGAAGAGAATCTAAGTTTCTGGATATATAAATCTACAAAACTAAGCCTGATTAAAATAGTATTATTCTCAAAATTCCGAAGAGAATCTAAGTTTCTGGATATATAAATCTACAAAACTAAGCCTGATTAAAATAGTATTATTCTCAAAATTCCGAAGAGAATCTAAGTTTCTGGATATATAAATCTACAAAACTAAGCCTGATTAAAATAGTATTATTCTCAAAATTCCGAAGAGAATCTAAGTTTCTGGATATATAAATCTACAAAACTAAGCCTGATTAAAATAGTATTATTCTCAAAATTCCGAAGAGAATCTAAGTTTCTGGATATATAAATCTACAAAACTAAGCCTGATTAAAATAGTATTATTCTCAAAATTCCGAAGAGAATCTAAGTTTCTGGATATATAAATCTACAAAACTAAGCCTGATTAAAATAGTATTATTCTCAAAATTCCGAAGAGAATCTAAGTTTCTGGATATATAAATCTACAAAACTAAGCCTGATTAAAATAGTATTATTCTCAAAATTCCGAAGAGAATCTAAGTTTCTGGATATATAAATCTACAAAACTAAGCCTGATTAAAATAGTATTATTCTCAAAATTCCGAAGAGAATCTAAGTTTCTGGATATATAAATCTACAAAACTAAGCCTGATTAAAATAGTATTATTCTCAAAATTCCGAAGAGAATCTAAGTTTCTGGATATATAAATCTACAAAACTAAGCCTGATTAAAATAGTATTATTCTCAAAATTCCGAAGAGAATCTAAGTTTCTGGATATATAAATCTACAAAACTAAGCCTGATTAAAATAGTATTATTCTCAAAATTCCGAAGAGAATCTAAGTTTCTGGATATATAAATCTACAAAACTAAGCCTGATTAAAATAGTATTATTCTCAAAATTCCGAAGAGAATCTAAGTTTCTGGATATATAAATCTACAAAACTAAGCCTGATTAAAATAGTATTATTCTCAAAATTCCGAAGAGAATCTAAGTTTCTGGATATATAAATCTACAAAACTAAGCCTGATTAAAATAGTATTATTCTCAAAATTCCGAAGAGAATCTAAGTTTCTGGATATATAAATCTACAAAACTAAGCCTGATTAAAATAGTATTATTCTCAAAATTCCGAAGAGAATCTAAGTTTCTGGATATATAAATCTACAAAACTAAGCCTGATTAAAATAGTATTATTCTCAAAATTCCGAAGAGAATCTAAGTTTCTGGATATATAAATCTACAAAACTAAGCCTGATTAAAATAGTATTATTCTCAAAATTCCGAAGAGAATCTAAGTTTCTGGATATATAAATCTACAAAACTAAGCCTGATTAAAATAGTATTATTCTCAAAATTCCGAAGAGAATCTAAGTTTCTGGATATATAAATATACAAAACTAAGCCTGATTAAAATAGTATTATTCTCAAAATTCCGAAGAGAATCTAAGTTTCTGGATATATAAATCTACAAAACTAAGCCTGATTAAAATAGTATTATTCTCAAAATTCCGAAGAGAATCTAAGTTTCTGGATATATAAATCTACAAAACTAAGCCTGATTATAATAGTATTATTCTCAAAATTCCGAAGAGAATCTAAGTTTCTGGATATATAAATCTACAAAACTAAGCCTGATTAAAATAGTATTATTCTCAAAATTCCGAAGAGAATCTAAGTTTCTGGATATATAAATATACAAAACTAAGCCTGTTTAAAATATTATTATTCTCAAAATTCCGAAGAGAATCTAAGTTTCTGGATATATAAATCTACAAAACTAAGCCTGATTAAAATAGTATTATTCTCAAAATTCCGAAGAGAATCTAAGTTCTGGATATATAAATCTACAAAACTAAGCCTGATTATAATAGTATTATTCTCAAAATTCCGAAGAGAATCTAAGTTTCTGGATATATAAATCTACAAAACTAAGCCTGATTAAAATAGTATTATTCTCAAAATTCCGAAGAGAATCTAAGTTTCTGGATATATAAATCTACAAAACTAAGCCTGATTATAATAGTATTATTCTCAAAATTCCGAAGAGAATCTAAGTTTCTGGATATATAAATCTACAAAACTAAGCCTGATTAAAATAGTATTATTCTCAAAATTCCGAAGAGAATCTAAGTTTCTGGATATATAAATCTACAAAACTAAGCCTGATTAAAATAGTATTATTCTCAAAATTCCGAAGAGAATCTAAGTTTCTGGATATATAAATATACAAAACTAAGCCTGATTATAATAGTATTATTCACAAAATTCCGAAGAGAATTTAAGTTTCTGGATATATAAATCTACAAAACTAAGCCTGATTAAAATAGTATTATTCTCAAAATTCCGAAGAGAATCTAAGTTTCTGGATATATAAATCTACAAAACTAAGCCTGATTATAATAGTATTATTCTCAAAATTCCGAAGAGAATCTAAGTTTCTGGATATATAAATCTACAAAACTAAGCCTGATTAAAATAGTATTATTCTCAAAATTCCGAAGAGAATCTAAGTTTCTGGATATATAAATCTACAAAACTAAGCCTGATTAAAATAGTATTATTCTCAAAATTCCGAAGAGAATCTAAGTTTCTGGATATATAAATCTACAAAACTAAGCCTGATTAAAATAGTATTATTCTCAAAATTCCGAAGAGAATCTAAGTTTCTGGATATATAAATCTACAAAACTAAGCCTGATTATAATAGTATTATTCTCAAAATTCCGAAGAGAATCTAAGTTTCTGGATATATAAATCTACAAAACTAAGCCTGATTAAAATAGTATTATTCTCAAAATTCCGAAGAGAATCTAAGTTTCTGGATATATAAATCTACAAAACTAAGCCTGATTAAAATAGTATTATTCTCAAAATTCCGAAGAGAATCTAAGTTTCTGGATATATAAATCTACAAAACTAAGCCTGATTAAAATAGTATTATTCTCAAAATTCCGAAGAGAATCTAAGTTTCTGGATATATAAATCTACAAAACTAAGCCTGATTATAATAGTATTATTCTCAAAATTCCGAAGAGAATCTAAGTTTCTGGATATATAAATCTACAAAACTAAGCCTGATTAAAATAGTATTATTCTCAAAATTCCGAAGAGAATCTAAGTTTCTGGATATATAAATCTACAAAACTAAGCCTGATTAAAATAGTATTATTCTCAAAATTCCGAAGAGAATCTAAGTTTCTGGATATATAAATCTACAAAACTAAGCCTGATTAAAATAGTATTATTCTCAAAATTCCGAAGAGAATCTAAGTTTCTGGATATATAAATCTACAAAACTAAGCCTGATTAAAATAGTATTATTCTCAAAATTCCGAAGAGAATCTAAGTTTCTGGATATATAAATCTACAAAACTAAGCCTGATTAAAATAGTATTATTCTCAAAATTCCGAAGAGAATCTAAGTTTCTGGATATATAAATCTACAAAACTAAGCCTGATTAAAATAGTATTATTCTCAAAATTCCGAAGAGAATCTAAGTTTCTGGATATATAAATCTACAAAACTAAGCCTGATTAAAATAGTATTATTCTCAAAATTCCGAAGAGAATCTAAGTTTCTGGATATATAAATCTACAAAACTAAGCCTGATTAAAATAGTATTATTCTCAAAATTCCGAAGAGAATCTAAGTTTCTGGATATATAAATCTACAAAACTAAGCCTGATTATAATAGTATTATTCTCAAAATTCCGAAGAGAATCTAAGTTTCTGGATATATAAATCTACAAAACTAGCCTGATTATAATAGTATTATTCTCAAAATTCCGAAGAGAATCTAAGTTTCTGGATATATAAATCTACAAAACTAGCCTGATTATAATAGTATTATTCTCAAAATTCCGAAGAGAATCTAAGTTTCTGGATATATAAATCTACAAAACTAAGCCTGATTATAATAGTATTATTCTCAAAATTCCGAAGAGAATCTAAGTTTCTGGAAGAGAATCTAAGTTTCTCGGAATAATATTGCAATATTGAATAGAAAGTAAAATTTATCAAAATGTTAAATAAAAGTACTATGTTAAATAAAAATGATATATAAGGTAACAAAAATATTTAACAAAAAACAAAAAAATAACGGAAAAAAATTTTTTTGCTAAATAATTTTGAAGTTTTAAATAAATAAAATATTCCATTTTTGAAAAATACAATTTTTTAATAAAATGAATAATACCTGAACAAAAAAGCACCCGACATGAAAAAGCTTTGATCTGGCTTAAGGATTTTTAAATAATAAGATATTTCTGTAAAACAATCTGGCTTAAGGAAAGATTTTTTTCTCTTTTCAACAATGGATGTTTTTAAACTTTGATTTTCAGTTTAGATTTTTAAATTTATTTTTTTAATATTTTAAGCTTGAAAAAGCATTAAAAATTTTAATTTAGTCATGAATTTTGCAAAATTTTCGTCTGCGGCGCATAAAATTAACAGTTCTGGCTGATCATGATCACCGGCGGTGAAAAAGCTTTGATCTGGCTTAAGGATCATCATTATTCTCACGATTTTCGCCTGCAACGCAAAAAATGGAAGAAATTTGGCTTCTTGGCCTTCCAAAATTCTCAAAGTTTTGCCTGCGGCGCAAAAAATGGAAGAAGTTTGGCTTCTTGGTCTTCAAAATTCTCAAAATTTACACCTATATCCCCAAAATCCTATTATCAACATAGCTTGTCTCCTTACAATTTATTTCACCAATACCCGAACAGCCGAAAATAACCCGAATTTTTCGCCAAACCCGAAACCCGTACCCGAAGATTTTTTGTACCCACGGCAACACTTCTGGGTTATACCTGAACAGTTCTTGCCGACATATTTCGCGGGCACATTTATGTAAAGAATGGGCAGAAATTCTTCTTTCCTTATCTTGCATCATTCAATGAGAAATTAATAATGAAAGCATTATTTTTAAATATAAATGATCGAATAAATGACTGATTACTTTTTCGCCCATGAGTTTATGCCATGTGTCACCAATAGAGAAATAAAAAGTAATGAAAAAACTATTCGACCGGATAGGGTCAAATAATCCTCTCCTTATTAATATCCCATTGAAATGGTGCAAAGGGAAATAGAGTGAAAATGTGGAAGATTTTCTGACCATTCTTTTTCTTTACAATAAACATGTTCCGCAAAATATGTCAACAGGAACTGGCCAGGCCACAAGTACCGAATCTAAACTATTTTTAAATAATAAATATAATCAAAAAATTAAAAATGTCGCTGTCAATTTGAATTAGGGGTCAAACAGAAGGATTATTCTGAGCCATTTCCTCCACGATGAGAACTTTCTCCTTCCTCAAAATTCTTATACATGGAAATCGGCCATTTTCCTACCAAATGATCAAAACCATCCGCAAAAATAGTTGTTATGAAAAGTTCTACAGCAAATATTGTAAGTGCTGGTTCGAGTAGAAGACATTCTATATGTGGTTCACCATGACATAATTGTGCAATTATTATTGTGACTTTACAAGCAATTCGTGCTAATTCTTTCATTAAATCGTCTTTTAAATATTTTGCCTTTTCTATGATATTACCCATATTATCATGATCAACTTTAAATCCAATTCCAGGTAATAAAGCTATATTATCACTCGTTGTTTTGTAGTTATGTTTAATTTGGGCACCCTCTTTGATCAATTTCTGAGAAATTTATATAAGGTTTATAAACTCTCGATACAGTAAAGCGACTTGTCCCGTTCCCCAGTGCCTTGTTGTAGTATGATGTTATAGACAGAATCGCGCATGTTGCAATCATTAGTGAACTCCGCAGAGTATACACTATAACAAAATGATTGCGCCAATTTTCGTTAACCTATTCCATTAGAGCTTAAATGCACAGCCTAATTCACGATCGCTTTCCAAAGGATAAATTAATGGCGATGTTAATATTTGATGTGGGAGACTAATAGCTTCCTTTTTGCGAATTTTCGCAACCTAAAGCTATGATTGTTTTTTACGTGCATTTAAATGATACCGACCTTACACTACATAAGTATTCAAAAAATTTACAAGCTTTGATATTATATTTAAAAATAAAGAATATTAACCTTAATTTTATTATTTAAATTTTTTGCTACATTTTGTCTCGAATTTTCTCCCATTTGTGAATATATAGATTTTTTTAAGTTCGTTGCGTATTTATTCACCACTTTTTTATCAACATAATTACAAATTTCATGTTTTTCTTCGTATAATTCATTCAATAAAGTAGAAATGTTAGTGAATTTTTTATGGTAATTAGGATTCCCATATTCTTTTTGAAATTTTGATTCAGTCAAAAGACGATTTATTATCTCTGTAATGTTGCATAAGTGAGATGTCCATGGTGATTCTACATGTATTTGATGACCAATTTTGATACAAATTTGACGAACGTTTTGTAAAATTCTTTCATCAAACATATTCAGAAGATCAAAATCGTCAACATGTCGACGGCCTATATTTATTAAATAATTAAAATAATTGTAGAATTTTAAACATTATGTTTAGGTGTTTGGGTAGAGTTTATGGTACTCGTGTAATTTTTCGCCATAAGCCCCACCCATTTTTTCCTCTATCCCTGTTCTTAAAAAGTGAAATTTGGGTCAATACATACATATTTACCTTGAATTTATCTCAGCTTACACTATGTTCAATAAGTATCTATGTAGCATTGCATTATAAAACCTACGGTCCCTTGCAGTGTGTGTGAACGGTAACTCTGGGTGAGTAGAGTTCTATATTTCTGAGAATTTTCTGGGAATAAGTTAACCTACTCGCAACATATACTCACAACGTAAAATACGATATGAAATTAGATTTTTTCTAATCTCGAGTTTCGATTTTCATGGTTTTTTCGATTTCAAATTTCGACTTTTTGGCGATATTTTCGATCTTCGAATTTTTGAAAAAATTAAATGAGGAATTCTTACATTCGACCATAATAAATTTAGAAAGTTTTTACCTGCAGCTCAGAAAAAAAGATTCTTGGCTTAATGATCTTCAAAATTTTCTATGTAAATAATATATATCAGAGGATTTAGATGGACTAATGTTGATTTGGAGGCCACATAGCCAGAACTCTATCCATGGCCTCCAACCGTACGAGTAAATCTGTTTTAGGTTGAGAACTGATATGGATTTTACTCAAATGTGGAGGGGAGGGGGGGGGGAGGGATAACTACACAAGTACCGAGTTGGATTATTTTATGAAAAAAATCTTTATTTAATAATTAGAAACAAGTTTAAAAATAAAAATTTAAACCTTTTAACTTTAAATTATTCCTGACATGTGCTAAGAATTCATCTAAATTTAAAATTTAGAGACCATTTAGGAATAGTGAAAATCTTGAATTGCTTACCGGATAAAGCATGAGAACTAATTTGTGCTGATATCAAATCTGTCAATATTATTTTAATATCAAATTAAGTTAAATTATTATGTGAATATAGGTATAAACAACCTGATAAATTTTCATAAGTTGGTTGAGATGATTGATCTATTATATTTATGTGTGTTTAATAAAATTTTTTGTAATTAACGGGG
Source organism: Meloidogyne luci (assembly GCA_902706615.1). NCBI lineage: Eukaryota > Metazoa > Nematoda > Chromadorea > Rhabditida > Meloidogynidae > Meloidogyne > Meloidogyne luci. The sequence continues at coordinate 807,616 of CACSLI010000267.1, read as the reverse complement.
TTTTATTTTTTACGGGATTTGAGACCAAATGTGAACTTCTCGGTATATGTATAATTAGATACCAAGTTTGTCGGATCCGATATGCGGATCTGAAAGACGGCTGGATATCCAAAATTTTCAGTTCGGATCCGGATATCCGAAGATTTCCAACTATACATCAGCCTTGTTAGACAGGAATTTTTAGAGAAACATTGTAATTTTATGTCTCATTTTAGATGATCAATTTGACTAAAATCCTCCTTTTCCGAGAATTAATTTCCCGAAGAGTATTTTTTCAAATACATTTATTTTGGAATATTACCTCCTATATTTATTCCTTCAAGTAAAGTATGAATCTCTGGATTATACTCTGTAATATCCTCATCCCAAGTATCATAATGCTGAGTTGTTTGAGGCCCTTCGTCCCCCTCTTCCTCAATATTATGTTGTTCTCCTTGAAATTCGCTTCCATCTCCTTCATAATCTGCTTCACATTCCTCTTCTTCAATCGGATGATAATCAGATTGATTTGAATTTTGATTTCCAAAAAATCTATTGCAATTATTACAGAAATTATTCCAGCAAGCATTTATGCATTGTCCAAGATGAAAGTCCCAACAATTTTGTGGGCATATATTTCCGACGAAATCATTCCAACATGAATTAAAACAATTCGAGTAATCATTTTGATCCATTCCATTAAATAATGGGGATAATAGAGAAATCATAAATAATAAAAACAACATGAATGTTTAAATTAACTAAAAAGATTTAAATTATTTGTATAAATTTGTTTTAATTCTAATTGTTAAATTATACATTGTCGAAAAAAAAAGAAACTCTTTCATGATTTCATGGCAGTCTTTCATGATTTCATGGACTCTTTCATGATTTCATGGGCAGCGACCATTGACTCCCGCGAAGCGGGAGTCAATGGTCCAATTGTATTGACAAAAAATTCGGAAGTTACTTATTTAACTCCGTCATTAAAAATTAGAGAATGAATTTATCGACAGTGGATCTAAAAATTTAAAAACAGAATTTGAAAGCTAGATGCGTTGGCAAGTAATTGTGTTTTGTTTGGTTGCTTGTTAGGGTTGTTATAAAACGGGAAAGTTTATGGGGAAATTTTGAGGAAACAATTATTTACGAATCTATTTCAACAGATTTTTAGAAAAATTTATTAGAAAAGTTTTCATTGATAGGAAAGAAAGGGATGGCATTTTCTTGCAAATTGTTGCTAATAATTTTATTAAGAATATATACATACATATATGAATAATTAAAATTTTTTAATTGTAGTGGGTGGGAGGAGTGGGGGGGGGGGTAAGGGAGAGGGATATGGACGACTATTAAACGAAGTTACAATGGATAGGCCAGATTTGTTTAGTGAGTGTGTGAATTAGAGAAAGAAATAATCTATCTTTTACGTGGATTCCACTTACACTCTCCTTCCCCTCCCTCGAATCCTTCGTATTGTCTTCTCTCTTAGAGAAAATTGATTGGATACAAATTTTTTAAATTTATATTAATTACAACAATTCTTAAAGTTTTTACCGTTTACTGTAGATCGTTTGGAGTTTTGACAGGATTTTTTCTTTAAGATGAAATGGAGTACTGAAAGAAGAACCACATACATAATACCCACAGAAAAATACACTTAAGAAAAAAATTCTAACCTAAAGTTTAAAGAACTTGCTTGAAATTTTTGAAAAAAAAACTTTCGATTTCTCTAGGAACTAAAATTTTTACAAAAAGTTTTGGTACCTTTCCGTTATGACGCCAAACATAAAAATGTTTAATAAGGGTCATGAATGTGGACAAAATATAGGGCAGACCAAGCTGATTTCTTGGGGTATACTTCGATTATACAAATGATAGCTCATTAGAAAGTACTCGGCGAGAGGAGACGAATGTTACGATACAAGAAACAAAATAAATAAACCTATTAGCGTTGGATAGACATTCGTGCAAACCTTGAATTAACGCGGGGTCTTGTGGCACGGATCTTGTTATAAGTCAACGGTCACTGGTTCTGCATTAAGGCTGAGCTTCCATTTTTGGCCGATTTTTGACGTTTGGCGTGATTTTTGTTTTTCTTTGGCGCGCCAAGGTTGACATGTAAAAGTATCTTGTTTGGTCCACTATTCAATATTTTAAAATGTTTATCATTTTTATTAAGATAAAAAATTAATAATGAATTATTAATAATTTAACACAAAAAGAGCAGAAAATTAAAAAAATTAACACAAAAGATTACAAATGAGTCTTTTGCGCCAAGTATAAAATTTTGAGAATATTTGAGGTTAATAATAAAAAAACTAAATTGTTTTCATAAAGTTATAAACGGATATGTTAAGATCGACCTAGGAACGACTTCTATTTCCACGAGAATCGGCGATGTATTTTTACATAGATTATAAATTATAATTTATATTTAATGTTTAAAATGATTAAGTGATATAATTTTGAACAAACAAAAATATAATATTATTTTAATTATCGAAAAGATAATACCTAAAAATTAATTATGCCGAATAATAACTGGAAATTATTTTAAAATTAAAAAATATAATTTCTTATAATATATTTTAATATATTTAACGAAATTTAATTATTTATGAAATTAAAATTAATTCCCCATCATTTGGATCCTTCTATTCAAAGATTCCAATGCTTCTTGTACCACTTTAGCAATTTGACGAAGAATTTCATCTATTTTTAAATTTTTTGAAAAATCAAGCTTTAGATAGCTTTTAAACTTAAAAAATAATTCTTACTTTCCTGACATCTTGTTGAGCAGGATCCAGCTAAAAATATTATTTATAGTAGATTCTTGTCAAAATTTTCTATTAATTTTATTTGTCTCTCACTTGTTCTCAAATGGGATTTTCATCCCATGAATATATTACATTAAATGAAGTGATTTTTCAAAACCTGGTAATGGTATCATGATGGTATCATCCAAAACAATCAGAACTTATACTAGAGATCGGCATCGATACCGATAAATACCGATCAACTTCATAATTTTATCGGTCGGTATTACGTACCGTAATACCGATAAATACCGAAAAATACTGTAGTTAGTACGGTATGGACCGATCTCTAATTTATACCTTACTCCCCAAAGTATTGGTTTTTGTACTATTATTATTTATATGATCAATAATAAAGTTATTAACTAACCACCGGATCCAGCATCGCCTTTCAAACCTAATAAATTTGGATTTTAAATAATTAAAAATTAAATTAAAAAATTAACTATAGAAACTACAATTCACATTAAAATTAAAGACTGAACTTTTAATTTTTTAGTTTTTTAAAATTCGTTGCTAAAAAATTTTGGTTATAAGTAATTTTTTGGAATTTTATAACCGGGAATAGTCAACAACAGGGTTGTCGGTTTCAAACCCAACAGAAAATTCGGTTTAGGTTAACCGAAGAATAAGGTGAACCGACAATCCTAGTCAACAACGTTACAATAAAGTAATAAATTTACACACCAGGCATTCCAGGTATCCCAGGCAGTCCTCTATTTCCAGGTACACCAGGAAGTCCGTCTCCAGGTTCGCCTTTCTCTCCTTTCATACCTTCAAAATTTTAAATTTTAATAATAATTTATTATTTTAAAACCAGGAAATCCAGGTTGTCCAGGCAAACCAGGCATTCCCATTTGCGCAGCATTTAAGGTTTGGATTATGGATATAATAACTAGTCCAATAAAAGTGTTGTATTTATTAAACATTATCTAATTTGTTCTAAAGAGTATTATGTTTTTGATCTTTATAAAATAATTTTTTTTTAATTTTTTAAAATTTCCTTTTGTCTAAAAATAGTTTAAGACAACTGTTTTTACGTACCAATATGTTTTTATAATGGTCATAAAATAGTTGCAAAATAATTGCTATAAATATTTTTTATCGATATAAATTTATATATGTTTTTTAATCAGAGCTGAATCGAGTAAATAAAAATACAAAAAGTTTAATTTTAAAGTACATCTTGTGAAAATTTTCCGTACGTTACAAAAAAGTTACCACAAAATTTTCAGATACAGAAGTCGCCTAAAAATTTATTTTTTTGGGTAATAGTTTGAAAGTGATATCGAAACATTAATTCAACAACTAAATTATAAAAATTATTCTCTAAATAATACATATAATGAATAAATAATTTAAATTTATCCAGAAATATAAAAATTGTTATGTGTATATGTATAAGTAATTCTTATAGAACAGATTTTTGTGATTCTTGTTATTAATTAAAACTAATTTAAACATTTTTCAGGTAGTCAACTTAGAAAAGTCTGATGGTGAGGAATTAATTAGCTATATAAATAATTCAGAAGAAATTTTGAATTAATTTAAATATTTACATAAATATTAAAATTTTATTTTTGAATATTGTCTATTTTTTGTCTAATTCGTTATCATGATTTATTAAATAAATATTACTCAATTTAAATTACTCAATTTAAATTACTCAATTTTAAAGATTTACTCAAAAAAATTTTTTGGCCTTATTTACTTTTGTGTATCTTTGTATAGTTTTTTCCTCTATTAAAGATTATAAAGGTGCCGGGTAACTCAATTTAATTTCTATTCGGACAGTTTTTATAATTTTTAGGGTCCAAAATATTTTCTTAAATCAAATTACCAGCATTCTCCGTTGATATTGGATATCAAGACTATGTACTTTTGCCATTCTTAACCGAAAAATGAATTTACTAAGACTGTCGTATCATATTTTAGCAAATATACCTATATAAAACAAATAGCACTTTTTATCAAAATAAATTTATCGAAAGGATTAATAATAATCAAAAAATGAAATTTATGTTTTTGCTAAACTACTTGGAATATAGGTTGTTGTGTAGGTATGGTGTGTATATGGTGTGTTAATAAATTATATGAGCACTCTTTATAAATTTTGTCTTATATTAGATGTTTGTGATAATATTTTTTAATGCTCTTTACCCTCATTTCTCGTTGATTTTCGAGATTCGCGATCTAATATAAAACAAAATTTATAAAAAGTGGTCATATAATGTTTGGAAAATAAATGTACACACCATAGAAATTTTTTTCCTTCAAAACTTTCTTTAAAAGTTCATTCCACATTAGCATCTTCGCTACAATCTTTTCATGCTTAATTAAAAAAATAATTAAATAAAATTATTTAAAATATTTTGAAAACTAAAATTAAAATATTCGGAAATTTTTTTGTAAAAGTTGTTAACTATTCCTATTCATTTTTAACTAACAGCTAAGAACTTACTTACTGATTAGTAATTATTGAAGATTCTTGTAAAGAACAGAAATATTTTTTAAATTATATTTAAAATCTCATAAAAATATTTATTTCTCTTACCATTATTTCCATCACCAGTATTTGAACTGGTTTCATTTCCACCATCTCTTGGTATGTTATTTGAACCATGTGATGATTGTTGTTGTTGGAATTGTCCTGGTTGGAATTGATTTGGTTGGGGTTGATTTGGTCGGTATTGTTGTGATTGCGATTGCCCACGAACTTGTTCTGAGAATATAGGTCGACGAGGTAGTTGCTGTGGATGTTGTTGAATAGTTGGTGGAGGTATATTTAGTCCAGAGACGAAAAGATTATTCAAAAAGTGACGCTTATTTTCGGCCAAGACAGGATTGTAAATTGAATATTGAAATTGTTGATTAAAAGGTAATTGAGGTGGAGGATTCAAGTTGGCGGTATTCAAGGCTGAAATTTATTACTTTTTATAAAACAATATAATTAACTTCAATTAGGTTTATAAATAATAATTACCAGAAGTCAATGGAATTGTTGGATTACGATTTATACGTGGATGAATGCTTGAACTTTCTGCAGTATTTAATGAATGTACTTGTGAGTTAATTGGTTGATGTCCTATTATTTGCGTATTTCCAATGGGTCTTTGTTGTTGTAGTTGTTGTTGTAGATGTTGTTGTAGTTGTTGTTGTTGGTGTAGTTTTTGTTGTTGTAATTCATATAGAGTTGGTGGCAATGTAATTTGGTTCAACAAAGGATTATATTGTTGAAATGGAGTCTGATAGGCTGGAAAATAACCAGCATTTGGTAGATGTTGATTAATTGAATTATCAAGTTGTTGTATAAGACTTCCCAATTTATCTGGTTGTGGTGGACGTTGAATTTGTTGACTTTTACCCTTTAAATTGCTTGGACCCGCACCTTTTTGCATTTCCAAAACTCGTTGTTTTTTTAGATCAATTCTTGTTAATTTTTCATTTACTTTCGCCTTTGTTTTTCCTGTACCCCGGTCTTGATCACTTTCAGCTTGAGGCAGCTCGTTCAAATCTATTATATTTTGACTTGTTTCATCCCTTCGAGGGTCAACAACTTTATAAGAATTATTTTAATAAAAAAAGAAATTTTAGAACTAACAAATTATTTTTTAATAAAAATTCAAAAATTAAATTGATAAAAATTTATATAAAAATCAAAGACGGTTTACTTGGTGCATTTCCAGAATTCGTTTGATTATCTTCTTTGTTTACAGAATGTTCGGATGTATTCTAATAAATTAATATTATTAAAACTATTTTTAAAAATTATTTTAATTCAAAAAATATCTTAAATAGATACAAAATAAAGGCGAACAACACTTTCGGCAAGACACGTTAACTCGCCGCTAAGTGATAGTCATGATGGAGGAGTGTAAGGAGGAGAAAGATCCAACTGGCTAGTATTTAAAACGCCCACTAGTCGGCAGGAAGTTGCAGGATCGAAGCCTGCCCGGGATCAAACTTTTACCTCGCTCTTACTGGATTTAACATCAACAAGCGCAACTAAATTTAAAGTAACAAAAAAATTATTTTAGCTTATCATGCCGAAAGAATTACAACACCCGAAACACAATCCAAAAATACATAACTACCTTAGAATTATCATCCACTGATAATACAATCTTTAATTGTAAAATAAAATAAAATAACAAAAATAATTTTTTGTTTTTCATTAAAATTAATTTAAATAAAAATCTTTAATTTATTTAAAAAAATTTTTAAACTAATTAATTTATTAAAATATAATTAAAATATTTAATTGTTTTAAATAAAAAGTTTTAAATAAAATATTTATAATTCAAAAAATATTAATTATTAAATTTTAATTTTAAAGGGAATTAATAGAATTATTATTAAATTATTATTAAATGAAAATTATTATTAATAATAATTTTTAAATATAATTTTTAAATTATTATTAAATGCCATTGCAATTTTTAAAATGTGGGTGATGGGATAGAGGGAGGGAGGGAGGGACGGACGGACGGAGGGAGGGACGGAGGAGGGAGGGAGGGAGGGAGAGAGGGAGGGAGGGAGAGAGGGAAAGATGGAGGGAGGGAGAGGTAATTCCCCATCCCCATTGTTTAATGGAAATGCAAATTGATTTTTTAAAATTTAATTTGCTGTAAAAATTTATTGGAGGATTGATTTAAAATTTTTAATAAAATATTTATTGCAAATTAAATTTAAATATATTTAAATTTGTTTTTATATACCTAATTTGTTTATAACAGTTAACTTGAAAGTAGGGTTGGTCGGTTAACCTAAACGGTACTGAAAACCTGTTTTTTTGGCGAATTACTAGGTCGTTTCATAAAAAATGTCGCTTTTTGTTTATCATGTGATAACACAAGAATATTTTTTTAAATCTATCTTTTTTTGGTGTTTTCATGAAGAACAGAATTATATCTTCATTTTAACACATAATTTTACAATTTTCCAAAATTTCAAGAAAAGTTATAATTTATGAAATGTCGGAGGAAATGGGGAATATTTGTAGCTTGCTGAAAATTTAGTTCGATAAAGGTCACAATGTACCTTTAGCAGCACGAAAAATCATTTCCGCAGTTGGGCATGATCTCGTTTCTTATCTCAATGCGCAAAAATAGTTCAAAAAATTTTGTTCGGGGAGCAGCAGGTCCAAACGCAAACATGGGTCGAGAGGGCAACCGACCGTAAACAAACGCGTCCTTGCTCACCGGTTACAACGATATTCAAATGTTTTTTTATCAGAATTGTAGCCGGGACTTTGCTCTATAAGTACAATCTGGAATTGGTTGAAAAAACCCGATATTGAGCCGAGGAGGACAAAAAGAGTAATGCGCCAACCGAATGAGAGACCAGACTTTGTTTTACCTTTTACCGCACTTTACATAACATTTAAGCAAAAGATCAAAATATTGAATAGAAGATAAAATTTATCAAAAAATTAAATAAAATTTGTGTTAGATAATAATAAAGTTTAATAAAAATGAAAATAAGGTAACAAAATAATTTAACAAAAAAACAAAAAAAATACGTAAAAAAAATTTTTTTTGTTAAATAATTTTACAAGTTTGAATAAATAAAATATTCATGCTTTGAAAAAATAACCACTTTCTTAACTAAAATATGAAATTGAAACAAATAAATTCCCGAAATGATTTTCAATTTTAGGAAAGATTTATAAATAATTTATAAAAATATCTTGAGAGTTTTTGACTTGTTTTAAAAATTAGACCACTTGTGTAAACTATACTTTTTGAGGATTTTTTAAATATAAAATGCATCGTTATTTTTCTTGTTAAATCATTCTCAACTAATAAACTTGCTTTTAGCTTCCTTTCTAGGGCAAAAACTGCTAATGATCTAAATATAGTCCCAAAAATCTAAAGATAGTCATCAAAACGGGTTCACTTTTTACACAAGAGCCCAAATTTCTAAACCAATTTCTTGATACCAATAAATGCACTTCCTTACTATTCTTCTTTTAATCACATAATATTCCTTCTTGTAAGCCTTCATACCTAAAACCATGACAGTCCCCATCCATAAAACGAACAATTGCATGCATAGTTGGACGGTAATCCGGATCAAATTGTAAACAGCCCTTTAAAATGTTTTTATTTATTTAGTTTTGTTAAATATAGAAAACGGTTTTTGATGTCAAATGACATCTAAATCAACAAATCTGACTTGATAAGATCGAGACAAGTCCCCGGAAATCAAAGAACCACAAGGGCGATTTTTGGCGTAAAAGAATTCATACAAATAATAGCTCATTTAAAATGTCCATTTGGGCTAAGTCGAATGACACCAAAATCAACTGATTTCAAGCAACGGTCGCTGGGTTCTGGGCTTCCTACGCATTAGCAAAAAACCACGGAGACCATAGGTACTTTATTAATATCCCGCCTCCCAACCCTATTTGAGTCTCAGATAAATTTTCGTGTCTTTACTGTCAATCATTTATTCCTTCATATATTACAGGTAAAAGTCATGTATTAGGAAGGAAAAAACTTATGCTTGGGAAGGCTATTGGAAAGTAAGCTGGTGCATATAAGCTCTAATGGAATAGGCAGTCAGATCACTTCATTCATTCAACAGAGTTGCCGGCCGGCTTATCCATCGTGTAAAGGAAGAAACGTCTCCCACTATATTCCCCCACTGCGAGCGATTACCTATTTTCTATACTCTGCGGAGTTCACACATGATTGCAAGCATGCGCGATTCTGCCTATAACAACTAGAGCCCGGACCGTACCGTACTACGGCCGTATTTTTCGGTATTTATCGGTATTCCGTATCGGTAGTACGATACGGAATACCGACCGATAAAATTTTGAAGTTGATCGGTATTTATCGGTATCGGTATTTTTCGGTATTCCGTATCGGTAATACGGTACGGAAAAACTAAAATACCGATACTACCGACCGATAAAAAAAATCAAGGAATCTGTGACTTGGTTTACCAAAATTCTTAAAATTTTTGCCTGCGGCGCAAGAAAAAAAAAGAAATCTGGTGACTGGTATACTAAAATTCCCAAAATTTTCGCCTACTGCGCTGGAAAACAATGAAAGTTGTAGGATGGTCTAACAAAATTCTCAAATCTCTAAATCCATTTTATTCCTCCGGTGTCTTCCAAATCAATCTTATCCTTCCAAATCATTATTAATCCCCGATATCCTTCCTGACATAAGCATCTAACAACTTATCCACATAATAATCATGTCAACAAATCCCCAAAATCCATTTAAACCCTCTTAATCCCTCCATATCCACCGATATCACACAAAATCTAGCTTAATCCCTTTAAATCCCTGATTTACCTCTTTATCCATACAAATTTATTTATAAAAATAATTCTTGTTTAATATATTAACTTTTTGAAAATACGGTACGGAATACCGATAAATTTTTACCGGTATTTATCGGTATCGGTATTTTTCGGTATTCCGTATCGGTAATACGGTACGGTAAAATTTTGAGATTCATCGGTATTTATCGGTATCGGTATTATACGGTAGTACGGTACGGAATACGGTACGGTACGAAATTCCGGGCTCTAATAACAACAACTAAACAACAAGGCACCGGGTAACGGGATCAACCGCTTTACTTTATTGAATATAAAAAATTCTAACTTTTGTAACACGATCTATATTCTCGGTTTGATAACCCTGACCTAGGTATTGCCCTAATATATGATCCAAGTTCGTGTAGTCACCAGATTGTTCGAATTGCTGTATAATATCTTCATTTATTATATTTTGATAACGCATCTTATAACACATTAGACCGAAGGACCATACATCAGCTTTGGTTGATAACTAAAAAACATGTGTGTTAATATTAAATTTAAAATTAAAAATTTTTTTTTAAATTAAAATTTTTAAAATTTAAAATTTTTTTTTCTTAATTTTAAAAATTTTATCAAGTTTTTTTCGAATAAAACTTATAAATTTATTTGATTTTTTTTTAATTTTTTAAGAATGAAATGCAACATTCCATGTTTCTATTATGCCCTCGTATCTCTGGTGCTATAAACATTCCAAGAAGTGTACGAAAGTCAACATTGCTTGTATTTGTTAAGAGAATAGATCGGTTAAAGTCAATCAACTTGACTGAAACCACAGGATTTGCAACATTTTGCCCAAGAGCGACAACAAAATTTGCTTGTTTAATATCTAAATGAATAGCATCTTAATTAAATTAATTTGAAATTGAAATCTAAACTAAACTTTTCTTACGTCTATTAAATTGTTCAAGTGCTTTAGCAGCGCCTTTTAATATATTGTAAAGGAAATCAAACTGGTTTACAACATTAGAAGAATTGTGATTATAATAAGCGCCCAAACTCGCGCCTGCAAGTTCCAACGCAAAAAACATAGTATTTTCGGTTCTTTTACTAAAAATTTATCATAAAAACAAAACTCAACAACTTAATTATATTTAGAAAAATATAAGGAACTTACTATCCATAAATTCCAATAATATGATTCTTTTGATTTGGCGCTAATGTTGCGAAATATTGGAATATTTCTAATTCTCTATTTCCGGGAATTGAATCGCAATATTTTAAAGCTATACATTTATCCTTTTTTGGCCAACATGCGTGAAAAACCTTAATTTGGGAGCAGGCCAATGTACTGCGAGACCTTTGTACCCCCGAACTATAACTTCATTCAAAATTATCGAATCCAGGACGCCATGGCATTCGATTCAGCTCGTCGAAGAGCATTGAACGATGATAAAACGTCCCGGATTCTAGAATTTTACACAAAATTATATCTCGGAGCAAATTGGCTTCGCGCAGTACATCGAGGTGTACCCCTTAATCCATTATAATTAATCCAGTATTAATTTTATAATTATTTGTTTGCAAAAATATACTAATTCTATTTTTTTGTTTTATACTGGAAATAAATAAATTCCTCAAGCAGTTGCCCTCTCCACAATCTCAACAGTCGATTGTCTAAAGCGACTTATCGGCGAAAAAAGAACGAGTTTAAAAATTTTCTTTTGTTTCGTATGGGAAAAATTTGAATTTCGTCCAGGCATGGGCTCACCAAGCTTTACTCAGCCCATAATTATTAAATATTTTTTCAATAATTTTTACTTGACCGCTTCCTCCTCGTCCAATAAAATGAGCTGCATCCGACACATAAACAATCTTAATCTGATTGCCCCTTACAGGATGTTCCAACTCCATCATGTGGTAATTGGTAAATGAACGACCATGATTACATGTCGTCGGAACTGAACATAAAAATATATATTTATATAGTATATAATAATTTATATAGTAAAAGTTTGAGGGATATAATACATATCATGTCCGAGATATATGAGTCACTTGTTATAATTAGGGAGTTGCAAAACATGCATATGCATATTTTGCATGCGGATTTGCCATGAGCTGAAACGCTCAAAAATGGTGTTTTTACGTTGGTACGTTCATTAGGGACCGGGTTCTTAATGGATATTTTTGCATATTTCGGTACTTTCGTGCATATTTGCATATTGATGCATATTTTGGGTTATTTTGCATATTTTTACCTAAATTTGTGCGCATTTTGGAATTTTTTGAGAAATTTTAGTAAAAATCAGGCAAAATTTTCAAAATTTTGGCATTTTTTGGGCTAAATTTTTTTTGTATAAAAATTTGTTAAAAAATTATTTTAAATAATTTTTTGGGAAAATTTTTTCAACTAATAATTTACCTCTCAAACTGCTAGAGAAACAACCAGCAAGGGATGCTTAAATATAAGATTATATAAAAATTTATTATATTTAGTACCTGGAAGATTTAACAGTAAAAAAATTGATGTAGAAATTAAAAATATATAAAATTCTTTCATTTCTTAATAGTTAATTTTATTAATAAAAAAACAATTACTTTATCAATCTCTACTTAAAAATAATGCTTGTATATTCTGGACCATCCTTAAGGGATTTCCCTAGAACATTTAGAAACTTCTTATAAATCCTCGATATTGAAAGGATTCCACTCGGTTTTTAATAATTTTATTTATAAAATATTTTAAAGTTAAGTGTAAATTGGAGTGCAATTGGGTGAAATAAACTTTATATTTATTATTTATTAGTCAATAATACAGTGTAGCTTAGAAAAATTTTTATAAGGGCAAGCGCATATATATTTAAGAATGATTGGCATAGAGGGCGTTTGAATTTAAATAAGCGGGCCTTTGAAGTTGCTTAAGCAAAGGCATTTAAATCTATAGCACCTGACAGTCATCTAATTTTAATTGCCAATTTGTCAATGAAAGACAGTGATACACAAATTAGGAAATAATGTGTAGAGTGTGGGATTATAGAATTAAAGAAATCAATTTATTGTCTGGCAACTTTTATTTTATAGGGAGATAGGCATGATAGGGGGGGGATGAGAAGGAAATATAGCGAGGCGCAAGTAAAGATTTGTACGTGATCAATTGATTTGCGATAATTAAAAAAATTATTTAAAAATTATATAATTTTATTTAAAAGAATTTTAAACGTTTTATGTTTAACTTATTACCGTTCTTCCGTTATCATATTATCTATATTAATTGCCCTCTAAAAATGCGAATCTAAAGAACCTATGTGTCCTCTTCTGAGTAAAACTTTTTACATTTATCACTGTGTATAAGCCATGCATTTTCCAACATTCCCGTCTCAGAGACTAACAAATTTGGGGATTGAATTTCAATAATTTCATATGGGCCTTCCCATTTGTCACCAAATTTCCTTAGATTTTCCATCTTCTTCACCAAAATTTTGTCCCCTTTTCCCCACGTTATTTTTTTGATTTTATTTTGCTGCTGTTTCATTATATCCACATTTTCTAGTAATTTAGATTCGGCATCCTCCCTAACGATTGTAATCCTTTCCAACATGCACACACCCATGCACCACAAAAAATGGGGAATTTCCTATTTGGTGATTATATGAGGTATTGTAGGCAAAAATAACATGGGGCAGCATATCAACCCAATTTTTCCCTTGATCAGTACACGTTGCAATCATATCGGCAAGTGTTCGATTAAAGCGCTCTACTAGTCCATTCGCGGATTGGTGATAAGGGGTAGTAGGCTGATTAATAAGGGGTAGTAGGCTGATTAAAATCTATTAATTGCTAATTCTGTTAATTGGATTTTAAATAAGCAAACTACAACTGTGAATTTTAAACAACATTAAATATTATTTGAAAAAAAGAAAGATAATTAAACAACAATAAATATCATCAGCAATTAATATAATTTTAAATAAGGATTTTAATTGGCGACGTTGAAGTACCCTTGAGATCGAAATCACCCGCCACCAGACACCTTTCGTAAAAAACTTTAAAAATGCTCCAAGGGACGTCGCATCTGAATGGGAGGGATGTCGTATGGACTTAAATAATTTTGACCCTTTTTTATTTTGTACCCTTTTGTCGTTTTATGCATTTCGTTTGTTTTCCCTTTTTTTCTCAGTGCTATAAAAGCTTCCATCCCCTCCCCTAAAATGTTTTTCTTTTCGCCTTTCATTCTTTAATTTATTTAATTTTGTAAAAGTAAAAATAAAAGTTGTGTTCTGATTTAATTTTATATTTGTTCTTCAAATTAAATTTAATTAAAGTAAATTCTTCTACCTCTCCAAATAAGTTTGACATGACCCGTAAAGTGAACTAGAACCATAAAAATAGTAGACTGGCAATAAACAAGAGGGCCGTCAAAAGAAAAATCAAACTCGAACTCATGTTATACAGAAAGTGTTAATAGATGAAAACTAATTTACCAGCCTTTGGCTCTACTTTTAACTCTCTGTATTTTCAAAATTTTTTAAATGAAATTAAATGTTTTAAGTGAATGATTGTTATAATACAAGAAAGTAAAAGTACCTAAATCGAAATTTCGATATTTTAAATGCGACTTTAAATCATGTCTCTCTAACATATAATTACTCTCTAATTTTATAATCAATCTAGTCATATGGGATTGTCTTGCTTTTGACTTCCCTCGATAGACATGCCCTTTAAAATTAAAAAATAAAATCTAAATTGCCAAATCCAAATCGAAATTTCGAACTTATTTTTATTAATAAAATTTATATGTATTAAAAATCAATTAAATTAAAATTATTAAATAAAAACTAAAAAATCCAAAATTTTAAATAATCCAAAACTTGAAATAAAAGAAATTATTTAGTTGAAAAGCAATTAATTTTTATAAAGATGGAAGCAGTTAATTGGTAAATAATAGGGTTTCACCGGAAGTTCCGGTTCCGGTTCCGGAAAGTTCCGGTGTTTTTTTGGTTCCGGTTCCGGGAACCGGAACTCAAATTGGTTCCGGTTCCGGTTCCGGTCAAAATTTCGGTTCCGGTGAAACCCTAGTAAATAAGAAGTCTTATACATAATTTTTAACGGTCTTTATAAAAATATATTGGCTTTTCAAATAAATAATTTCATTTATTTCAAGTTTAGGATTATTTAAAATTAAAGATTTTTTAAGTTTTTATTTAATAATTTTAATTTAATTGATTTTTAATTTACAATTTTATTAATAAAAATAAGTTCGAAATTTCGATTAGGTTTTGGCAATTTAGATTTTATTTTTTAATTTTAAAGGGCATGTCTATCGAGGGAAGCCAGGCTAGTCTATCCCATTTTCGATTTACTGTTAATATTATTTTATTATTAAAGTCAATTGAATTAAAGCATTTAATTTTATTTTAAAATTTTTAAAAATAAAAAAAATTCCAAAGGCTGGTAACTTAGTTTTCATCAATTAAAACTCTTCTATTAAGTTTTGGAAAATGTTCAAAAATTATATATACCAAAAAACAAACAAGAATTTTAAAACATACTTTCAGTTTTTGGGGCGTGTTTTGTTTTAATGTTAGAGTGAGGTTTTTTAATTTCTAAAGTTGACCTGTTAACTGTAATATATATTTTGAAGCAAATTAATTATACTGTTATTTTTAGTTATTTTAAGGAGTCCTTAAATATCCACAATTTGTTTTAAAACCTTTTTTCTAAAAGTTAATCAGAAATAAAAAATCGACGAAAACTAATTTAACAGCCTTTGGCTCTATCATTTTTCCGACAAAAAATATATATTGCCAAAAATATAGAAATTTGTCTTTTTGACCTTTTAAATTTCCAACAAATTTTCACCTGCGGGGCTAAAAACGGAAAATAATAATAAAATTCCTTTATTTAGAGATTACTAATGATGTTTTTTCTCTTAATTTTTTCTATATTAACTCCATTAGTTAATGGAATGGATCAAAATGATTACTGGGTTTGCTGCAATTCATGCTGGAATGGTTTAGGAAATTTATGCCCACAAAATTGTTGGAATCCTCATCTTGGAGAATGCATAAATCACTGCTGGAATAATGTCTGTAATTATTGCAATAGCTTTTTTGGGAATCAGAACTTAAACCTATCTGATGATAATTATGAAGAAGAGGAATGTGAAGCAGATTATGATGGAGATGGATCTGAAGGGGAAGTCCAAGAAGATAATCATGATACAGAGGGCCAGTGGGAAGATTATACTGGGGGAGAGTGGGAAGAAATGCCTTCTACATCTCAAGGACAAACAGGCCATTATCATTATGAAGAGGCAGAAGAAGAATGTGAAGCAGAATATGAAGAGGATGAATCTGAGGGAAAGTTTCCAGAATATGATATTAATGAAGGAGCGTGGCAAGAAATGCCTTCTACATCGCAAGGACAAACAACCCATCATTATGATAATTGGGATGAGGATGTTTCACAGTATAACCCAGACATACAGACTTTACTTGAAGGAATGAATATAGGAGGTAAAATTTTATAATTGAAATAATATCAATGGAAAAATAATATCTTATAGGACTCTCGTGAAATCATTTTAGTCTAATAAACCGTCTAAAATAAAGCAACAATCATTTAAAATATAGACTATGAAGTTGCATTTTTGTATTCCGATCATATAATATAAATAGGGTTAGGATTTCTAACTACTTTTATCGTTGCCTAAAATTGCCCGAAATGTTTTGTGTACCGATATTACTTGAAGTTGAAGCTCAAAAATAGTGTTTTAACGTTTGTCTGAGCACTTATTTTGATAGATTTTATTAAAATTGGCCGAAATTTTGCAAGTCAAATTACGGAATTTTTATATGCATTTATCTAAAATAAATAATTCTTAAAAATTTTTAAAAAAATATCAAAAAAATTTCAAATAATTTTCTCTTAAAAATTTGTTGAAAGTATTTATGAAAACAAAATAATTACAAAAATTCATTATTTATTTGTAATTTGAAGCATCAAAATTAATTTAAAATTAACATTTTATTGCTTAGATTAAACATTTTTGATAAATTTTGTCTATTTAGGGCATATTGAGTGCAGATTACTCTTGCCTATTTTGTTTTTTTCGTATTTTAGTGCCTATTTTGGCAATTTTTCAGTACCTATATAGGCGCCTATTTTTAACTTTATCGTGCCTAAAAATCCTAACACTACCTAGTAATATTGCATACCGTAGCTTACAAGATTTATCGGTAAAATAAATATAGAGTTAAGGCTTTTGTGACTATTAAAAATTTATTTGTGTATTAAGTGTTTCCTTTCAAAAATGAAGAAACAACTTTGTTTATTTTTAATATATTGAAAAAAAATTTATAAAAAAACAAATTTTAACAGGTCAATCATCTCAACCAACATATGAAAGATTATCAGGTTGATTTTGATATGTACAAATAATAATTTTACCAACTTCTATATAAAATTAATTTTTAGATTTAATAACTGCACAAATTAATTCTGGATCTTTGTCAGGTGAACAATTCATAGTTTTTATTATTTCTTAAATTTTTAAATTTAAAATTTAGATGAATTCCTTGCTGAAATAATCGAAAACCTAAATTTAGAAGGTTTAAATTTTAATTTTTAGACACTAATACTTTTATAAGTGCTGGTAATACTTGAGCTGGTCCCTCCTTTTTTCCTTTTTCTTTCCCTAAGATTTTACATAATGGTCAGATTTCTCCTTCCTCTATTTGCCCTGTGGCATATTCAACATGTAATGAGTAACTTACAATTTTATTCGATACGTTAACAAGGATAGAAGACCCAAGTACCTAGGCCCTTTTCCAAGAAAAAGTCCAAACTTACCAAACCATCAAGTCGTTTCTTTTAATCGTAGTTTTTCATGAAAATGCGAATATTAAAATTTTTCAGTTGTTCCATATTTTTAAATATAAATAATAGGGTTGTCGGTTTCAAACCGAACCGAAAAACCGAAGATTTTCGGTTCGGTTGTCAAACAAGAGAGTTTTACTTCTCTCTTGTTTGACATAGAGAAAAAAGGAAAGGGGAAAAATCTGACCAAAATGTACAATCTTAAGGAAGGAAAATGTAAGGAAAAAAGGGGGACAAGCTTAAGAATTATCTAAATGCTCCTAAATTGCAATTTAAATGCTAAATTGAAATATTGATTTTTAAAGCACATTTTCATTATTTTTGCTGCATATTTCGGCAAATTTTGCATATTTTGGTGCATACTTTGAGCTTTTTTGGTGCATATATATACGCATATTTTGGGATTTTCCGTGCATATTTTGCCACTCCCTAATAATCAGAAATATTAGGATCTGCTATTATTTTTTAAATAATCTAAAAATTTCCAAAAATTACAGAAAGAACGGATAATGACGATTATGCACTGTTATTGATGTTTTCTAAAAGAATTTTAGAAAATGCCAAACATATTTGTACTATTCTAAACATTGACATTAATTACAGAAAAAGTCCCAAGACTTATAATTTTTGTTGGAAAATTAGAAATATAGAAACGAGAATAAATTTGGTTAAATCTTTAAAGGAACAACGCTCTGATGAATTTTTTAGAGAAATTAGATACATTGGAAATTATATTAGAGAAGAATTTATAAAAAGAAGGAAAAGTTATAATTTTGGAAAAGTTAAAATTGATCAAATTTATATAAAAATGGCCTCAATGCTTCACCCGCCCAAGGGGCCTAGTAGAGAGCAAATTAGACTAGAAAGGCTGAACTTGTTAAATGATATTATACAGGTAAACTGAACGATCTTGACTTGTTTGTTATTTTATAAATATTAGTTATTTCTCGGATCCCAAGATTATAGAAGCTAATATTTAAATAAATCCATATTCCATATTTAAATAAATTTAGACCACTTAATGAGAATAATAAATTACAAATTCCCAAAACCCAAATTTCATAAACATACATAATCTTTTACATAAAATTTCTAAAAAATTCAAAATAATTTTAATAGAAAAATCTTGATGAGGGCATTGAACATCTAAAAATGTACAAAATATCTAAAAATGCAGTATCAAATGTTGATTCTGAAACTAATGTAAAAAAGATAAATTATAAAGAGATTAGCGATATTTTCTTCGTAAAATTAATGGATAATGCTGCAGAATGCTTAGTTGGTGTAATTCATTTTTGCAGACAAGGATCTCCCATAGATCGTTATTCACTGAAATCGGCTCTTTCAACTTTTGCCGTTGAATTGCTTTTAACTTCAATTGAAGTGGATGGATTTGATCATCTGTTGGGAAAATGGCCTATTTATTTTTACAAGAATTTTGAGGCCGAAGGGAATTAATTATATTTATTCTTTTTAGATTGGTAAAATTGCTAAACATTTAATTCAATTTTCAACATATTCTTCGGGTACTTTACTGTTATCCTTACGAACTTTTACTGACTTTTTTCGGGCACATTTGTTTCTCTTTCTTTATCATTTATTAGAGCCCAGAATTTCGTACCGTACCGTACTACCGTATAATACCGATACCGTAAAAATTTATCAGTATTCCGTACCGTATTAGAAAAATTAATTTATTAAGTAAATTTGTAAGGATTTGCATGGATTAATATAGATTTAGAGGGATATCTGAGTTCTTAGAGGGATAGAGGTGAATTTTCAGGGACTAAGGGGATTTGAATGGATATCGGGGGATTGAGGGGATTCGTAGATTTGTACTATTAAGGGGGATTCGTAGATATTATGATTATGTTTGATATGTGGATTTAGAGGATTAACCTTCAAAAATTAACCTTCAGATCGCTCAATATCCATATTAAACCCCAAAGCTAGATGCCTTTTAATGCCTAGACTTGAACGTAAGACTATTAAATCCACTTAATCCACACAGATCCACTTAATCATCACAAACCCTCTCGATATATCAGTTAACCCCTAAATCCATTCCTAATTAATCATAATCCCTCTATAGCAGTCCATCGGACCTCAACACATTTTCAGCGCCGCAGGTGAAAATCTTGTGTACTGAAATTTTCAATGACCAAAGAGCCTTTTTCCCTTAAAATACCTATAATATAATTTTGAAAAAGTTCATCGGTCTGTATCATCGGTATTTTAGTTTTTCCGTACCGTATTACCGATACGGTATACCGAAAAATACCGATACCGAAAAATACCGATACCGATAAATACAGATAAACTGGAAAATTTTATCGGTCGGTATTCCGTACCGTACTACCGATACGGAATATCGATATATACCGAAAAATTCGGCCGTAGTACGTTACGGTCCGGGATCTGCAGAATTGTCAGTATTTATTCATTCTCAATTTCAGCGTACATATTTTTCTGTCTCATCATTCAATGAAAGACAATAAAAAATGTTTAATTTTTTTGAAAAGGACTTTTTTGGTGACTTTGGTCATTCAGTGTTTTGATCGTTCCGCTTTCGTAAGACCGTGTTTGTCTGGACAGTGTTTTGGAAGTCCTGATTTTGGAGAAACTCATTTTCGAAAAACTCATTATTTAAGAGTTTATATTTAAATATATAAAACTTTTCTTTACTAATTGATCTCGAATGATGCTACAGGGAAATAGAGTGAAATTGAGGAAAGAAGAAATATCCATTATGTACATAAATGTGTCTTAGTAAGGAAGCCATTGATTGGGATCAAAAATTTGGTTTAGAAATTTTGGCTCTTGTGTAAAATGTGAGACCGTTTTTTGAAATTTTCGGATATTTTGGGACTATCTTTAAATTTTTAAAATTTTGCCCTAGTAAAGGAAGCTAAATAAGATTTAAGTTGATATATTCAACAAGAATCCTCAAAAAGTATAGTTTACACAATTGCCCTAATTTTTAAAACAATTCAAAAACTTCCAAGATATTTTAAACAATTATTGCAAACCTTTCCTATCACCTAAAATCATTTCGGAATGTTGTTTGGTTCAAGTTCATATTTTAGTCATAAAAGTGTTTATTTTTTCAAAGAATGAATATTTTATTTATTCAAAATTACAAAATTATTTAACAAAAAAATTTTTTTATGTATTTTTTTTGTTTTTTGTTAAATTATTTTGTTACCCTATTTTCATTTTTATTAAAATTTATTATTATTATCTAACAACTTTTATATAACATTTTGATAAACTAATTTCTATGCAATATTTGTAAAGATGAGCTTGGATCAGAGATGTTTTGAAACAAAAAAATCTTCGTAAATAGAAATAAATCCAAAATTATCGAAATCGAAAAAAATTTTAAAATGGAAAATAATTTGCAAGTAAAGTATTTGTTATGTTAGGTCTCATTTGGAACTTGTTTAATTCTAAGAAATTAGAAAAAAGTAGGAAATTTAGGGGATCATGTGAAATCATGGATATCCAAAATTCGAACACTAAATCCCAACCAAAAATAAAAATAGGAACCGAATCAACGGCACCGGCACCGCCTATGGCCATTTGAAATCCTTGCTCAGGAGTTGTTTAAAAAAATATTCTAAATTTTTAAACAAAAATGAAAATCTTTATCAAAGGACAACTACTACTAAATAGAAATATCAAAAAATTTAAAAATAAATTTAAAATGGAAAGTAACAGAAAAGATGAAATAGGTAGTTTATAAATTACATACCCAACTAAAATATAATTAAAAATAATTTTGTTAAATTGAAAAAATTGCTTTAAGAGAATTTGGGATTTTTAAGCTTTCTGGTGGACGTTTATATAATGATTCTTGATAAATATATAATGAAGTAAAGTTTTGTGCTCCAATGAATGAAGTTGAAATTAAATGAAAACATTCAGCATATTTTTTAGTTCCAGCATCTATACCCAATTTATTATGTAAATAATTAAGTAACATTTTTGAATAGCAGGAAAACTCATTTGAAAGGATATTTTTCGCGAATTCTGATAAACCGGGGATATCTTAAAAATTTTTTTAGAAATTAGTCTTAAATATTCAATTGAAATACCTGGATTACCTGAAATACCTGAAATACCGACGCCTATGGGGCGTCGGCGAGGCGCTTGTGCAAAACCCCGCGCTTCGCGCGGGGTTTTGCGGCACGCGCCTCGCGGGGAGTCTACGGGCGATGGGTCTGGGCTCGTAACATAAACCTATTCTTATCTCCCTTGTTCTGGACGTATTTGGAGCCTCTGTATCAGCAAAAATCTCCACAGATGTCATAGGTAAGGAGCTAAAAGAAAATATCAGAACTTTGTCCAATCAAGTCGGATTTTGTTGATTTTGGTGTCTTTCGACTCAGCTCGATGAGCTCTTTCGAACGAGGTATAATTTGCATTTTCGAATTTTTCACCCCAAAAAAGTGCTTGGTCCCCCCTATGGTTTTTCAAACTTTAGGGACCTATATCTCGGTCCAGAAATTTTTCCTAGATCTAATTTTGGTGGCATTCGACTCAGCTCGACGAGCTCTTTCGAATGGTATAACATTTGTAAATTAAAGCCTGCACCCACGTACTAAAGTACAGCCACAAGAATCCTCAAAAAGTATAGTTTACACAATTGCCCTAATTTTTAAAACAATTCAAAAACTTCCAAGATATTTTAAACAATTATTGCAAACCTTTCCTATCACCTAAAATCATTTCGGAATGTTGTTTGGTTCAAGTTCATATTTTAGTCATAAAAGTGTTTATTTTTTCAAAGAATGAATATTTTATTTATTCAAAATTACAAAATTATTTAACAAAAAAATTTTTTTATGTATTTTTTTTGTTTTTTGTTAAATTATTTTGTTACCCTATTTTCATTTTTATTAAAATTTATTATTATTATCTAACAACTTTTATATAACATTTTGATAAACTAATTTCTATGCAATATTTGTAAAGATGAGCTTGGATCAGAGATGTTTTGAAACAAAAAAATCTTCGTAAATAGAAATAAATCCAAAATTATCGAAATCGAAAAAAATTTTAAAATGGAAAATAATTTGCAAGTAAAGTATTTGTTATGTTAGGTCTCATTTGGAACTTGTTTAATTCTAAGAAATTAGAAAAAAGTAGGAAATTTAGGGGATCATGTGAAATCATGGATATCCAAAATTCGAACACTAAATCCCAACCAAAAATAAAAATAGGAACCGAATCAACGGCACCGGCACCGCCTATGGCCATTTGAAATCCTTGCTCAGGAGTTGTTTAAAAAAATATTCTAAATTTTTAAACAAAAATGAAAATCTTTATCAAAGGACAACTACTACTAAATAGAAATATCAAAAAATTTAAAAATAAATTTAAAATGGAAAGTAACAGAAAAGATGAAATAGGTAGTTTATAAATTACATACCCAACTAAAATATAATTAAAAATAATTTTGTTAAATTGAAAAAATTGCTTTAAGAGAATTTGGGATTTTTAAGCTTTCTGGTGGACGTTTATATAATGATTCTTGATAAATATATAATGAAGTAAAGTTTTGTGCTCCAATGAATGAAGTTGAAATTAAATGAAAACATTCAGCATATTTTTTAGTTCCAGCATCTATACCCAATTTATTATGTAAATAATTAAGTAACATTTTTGAATAGCAGGAAAACTCATTTGAAAGGATATTTTTCGCGAATTCTGATAAACCGGGGATATCTTAAAAATTTTTTTAGAAATTAGTCTTAAATATTCAATTGAAATACCTGGATTTAAATATATAATTGCCAAAATTAAACTAAATTCTTCTTTAGAAATTCCGATACGATGGAAAGGTTCCATTGGTTTACTGAATGCTTTATTTGCCAAAGCGAAGAGACTTAAAATTATTTTATTAAAATTAGAATACCGTAAATACTGTAAAACATATATGCCCAAAAATATTTAAAATTTAATAGCCATAGGCGAAAATATCCTGATTAGGGTAGGACAAGTCGAGATAGATAACATATATTGATATCATATATCAATATCGATATCGGTTCCATCTGATATCGATCTCAAAATCGATACGAGAATATCGTCCAAAATATCGCTGATACGATATAAAGCTAGATATACCTTATTGCGTTTTTTCTAATAAAAGGAAGAAATTTGACTTTACGCCTCCAAAATTTTATAATAAAAATTTTTTAATATGGTTAATATCGATCTCGATATAAAATCAAATCTTGCATATCGATCTCAGTCATGTCAATATCGACCAATCTCGATATGAATTTTTCCTAAAATATCGATATCGTCCTACTCTAGTTCTGATATTACGGGATGGGGACCGATTTTGCGACTTTACGTAATCCAAAATATCCGCTTAATCCTTCCAAATCCTTTTCCGTTAAATTTTACTATTTTAATTTATTTTTTAGATATTACGTTTTATCCTCTTTAAAACTAAATTCATAAGAAAATGGAGCCATTTGATAATAACCATCTTTCTCTATCAAAGTATGAGAACCCAATTCATATGAAACAAAACAACAGCAAAGCAATAATACTGCACGTGATACATATTTTAAAATAATTATCTTTAAAATTAAAAAAAATTAGAGTTATAATAACAAAATGGTAAAGAAAAATATTAAATGTTTTTTTCTAAAGAAGATGTCGCGAAATGCGACTTTTTTTATTATTTTTTGACCCTCTTGTCCCTTGTCGTTTTTGTAAAAAATATTTTTAATTTTAAAATTCTATTTTAGTCATGATTATTCATAATACGCCCATTTCTTTCAAATTCATCATGTACTTTTTGTAAAATTTCTATTTTTTCTATGTGATCCTCCCCTTTTTTCCTCTATATAAACTTTAGGATTTAGGGAAATAATCAGAGTTTTGTAATTCTCTCGTCTAGAAAATGTTATTTGTAAAGAGTTTGTAAGATTCACTCAAGAGCTTTTCTAATTGTAATAGATTTTGTTTGAATAAAAGTTGTGTAACTTTTAGACTTGTTTATTATTTTATTTTGAATAAAGAGTTGAACTTAGAATTTTAAGAGTCTTTGACTAGGAGTTCTTTGTTTATATTTGAGTTAAATTTGAGTTTTCCAGAGATTTCTAGAATTTAGTTCATAAAGTTTAGATTGTATAAAAAGATTTAAATAAAGTATATTATTTGTGAAGCTTTTTAAATAGAATTTGAATTAAGATATCTTCTCCTAAAAGAGCTCTTTATTTTTTATAGGTTCTTGTCTGTGGAACAATTTGTTTACTGGAAAAGAACTCTCTCTTTATTTAGCAAAATAATAATATTTGTATTAATATTTTTTATTTTGCGACAGAATTTGAAATTCTGCTCTCACACATCATTGAATGTATTTATTAGATATATAATTTTATCTTATATTAGAACTCATGTAGTAAATTGAAACCAAAAGATGAGTCTAAGATCTTATCTGATAAACTCTGAAATTTCATTGGAGAGTTAGACGTTTCTAAAGGGTAATCCTTTAAAGAATTCGTTTAGTAATAATAACAAACTTGATCATTGACATCAAGTTTTGTAAAAATAGGTAAAGATTTAAAAATTCCAATACAAAGAAGTTTCTTAACAAGAATCATTTTAGTGCCACGACTACTTTGACCTATTTCTCCACCAAATTGCGCAATTAGTTCGTAAAATTCATTTGAACTAATAAGCTTTGGCATATCCTATAATTAATAAATAATTACTTTAATTATAAGAAAGATTTGTTTTTACAGTGGTACCCAGAATGTAACCAGGAACTTTTAATTTCATTATAACCTTTTTTACACATATATATTTTTCCAAGTATACCTTAATCTACGGGTTTCGATGAAAAAATATTATTTGCCAGAATAGAAAAATACACATTTGTATTGGAGACAAATATTCTTCCTTTCTATTAAGAAAATTTGAAGGATATAGAAGATTTCAGGAAAGTGCACTAGCTTTGATATCTAGCGGTGAAATCATGGTAACGAAAATTTTGTATGTTCAGGAGTATAGATGTTTACAGAGCCGCACCGACAACCCAACCTTATTCAGGGAGAACAAATTATAAACATTTATTTTTACCGAAAATTCTGATGCTTCTGAAATAATATTTGGCCCAAATATTAAAATATCTTGTAATGAATTAAAATTCATAGATATGAATTGTTGTTCATCATAATCCATATATCCATTTCTAATTCGGTTTTGTGCTTCACAGATACGAATTAAAAATTCCATCTTTAATTAGAAAGAATATTTTGTTAAATTTATTTTTAATTTTTACATGATTGATTTCTTCATTAAAATTGGAAGTTATGAAATAATTTTGTTGACCTTTAATTTTTAAAATTTTAATAGAAATATTTTTTTATTATTTTTCATAATCAAAAATTTTAGCCAACGGCGCTAAAAATAGATGAATTGCGGGTTTTTGTTACCCTTAAATTTTAAAATTTTGGTGTTTGGCACCCACTTATGCTCGATTTTTGGCGTTTAGCGTTTGGATTTCCACGCAATAATTTTGGCACATCGCTTGGGCACTGTCCCTTTTAAAACATCCTTTTTATTTAAGAAAATTATACCAATTGTTGTTTCATTGAAGTAAAGTTTATTATTTATACCAATATCTAAATTACTTGTCGACTGTTTATATTCATTGATATTTTTATCAACTTTAGCACAACTAATTTTTTGATTATCTTTTTGATGATATAAATCTAAAGCTTTTGTTTGTTGTAATTTATTTCGACGTTTTTCTAACATTTCAATAAACTCATTACGGCAATTTTTATCATCGAATTTAATCATTAATGGATCCATTCCTTCAATTAAACATTTATCAAAACGGCAACCTCTACATCTTTCACCTAATATAATAATTAAATATTAATTTCGAGTATAATATGTATTGTTAAAATATAATTATGAGCTCGCAAGTTTCTTAATGTATAACAATTTTGGTAATAGTTCGGATGAGACCCTCACCCTGCATTTTCCTTTCTAAAAGTATTAAGAAATGGTCAGTCAGTCTTTTGTGTCATTCGACACAGCTCGACGAGTTCTATAACCTAAGACTGACTGACCATTTTTAATACTTTTAGAAAGGAAAAAGCAGGGGGAGGTTCTCGTTCTCATCCGAACTATTACCAAAATTTTGGCTGAAGAGCTGAAAAGGAAAAAGGCTCCCAGAGCTGTGGTCTATTACGGTAACCCAATGGCTCGGGGTGCTACCCTAGTTTAATTAATATAAGAACACCAACCATTTATTATATCACACTTTTTATTTCGTTTACATTTGACAACTTTTTGATATAAAACTGTACGGCGAAAAAATTGCTTACAGCCTTAAAAAATAAGAATTAAATTTAAAACTTATGGAAAAATATTTAGATTCTTCCATATCTGTTTCTCTATAAACGTTAAACCTGAACAATATTTTCAAAGTGGAAATGACCCTTACTCAGGTCAGTTAAACGCAATCTTATACTATATAATTGTAAAAAATAAGCACAAAAAGCTAATGTACCTGGACAACTAACAACATTATAATTTCTACTTTCACTCGGTTTTCCACAAATTTCACAAGAAAGAATTCTTACAATTATATTATTGAAATTCATATTTTAAATAATAAATACAAATTTAATAAAGCTTGTAGAAAAAAGAGAAAATTAGTGAATTAATTCATTAAAAAAGTAAAAAAACTTAACAAACATCAGCTAAACAAATCTATTTACCCACTTAAAAAAATCAATCTTTATTATTTAAAAAACCATTACAAAATTCTATTAGAATTTGAAAGAATTTTACGAAAAATGGAGAAAATATATTACTTTTTATTTTATTAAATATGAGTTCAGAATGGATTTAAAAAAATTTTTTCCCTAGTTTAAAATTGTAGTTTGGTCATGCTTACTTAGGTTGTGTCGTAAATAATTAGCCCCCCTTGTGCGCACGACTTAAATAATTATTAAAATTCAACTAAATGTTTTCAGACTGAATAATATTTTTCTATTATGCTAAGAGAGTTGCCTATTTTCTGGCAAAAAATCAGAACAAAAAATCAGAATCCAAGGATTAAGTTGGCAGAAGTTAGAGGTAAAATACTAAAACTTGTCTATTAGAACTTGAGAGAATTTTACGAAAAATGGAGAAAATAAATTTTATTATTTTATTAAATATGTATGAGTTCAGAATGGATTAAAAAAATTTTTTCCGTAGTTTAAAATTGTAGTTTGGTAATTTTTAATAATTATATTTAATAAATTATCTCTTCTCGTTAATTATTGTTTGCACATAATATAAAAAAATTGTTTGAGAGAAAGAATAAACTTTTGTAATTTAATTAGATAAATAAAAGAAATTGAACGAGATCCTTATAATTTAATTTTGTAAATACTTGAATTAAACTATTTTATACTTTTTAATTATTTTTGCATTTTAAATTAAATAGCAATAAAAACATATAATATACAAAGTTATTATTTGAGTGATTTTTTGCATTTAAATATGGCAGTGCTGCTTTTTTTTTATTTTTGTTTTTAGTGCTTTGAGAAGAAAGAGATATATAGAAAAGCACTTCCAAGACTAATGTCATTATTGCGAAAGTTAGGGAAAGCGTATCGTTTTGTCACTATGACTTGCAATCCGCAATGGCAGGAGATTTTAAGAATTTGTTTGGAGGACAAGTGCACTCAGATAGACCTGATATAGTGGATAGAGTATTCTATTTAAAAGTAAAAGCATTGATGAGAGAGATTACTAAAGCCAAAATTTTTCGCAGAAATATTTGTTGGATGTATCCGGTAGAGAACCAAGGAAAAAGTCTATGTTCGATGGACAATGTGGTGATTATCCCAACCACTTTCAACAAGAGACATTAGTATTAGATAATGGTTTAGCATTATATGCGAGACCTAGAGATGGAAGAACTGTTGAAAATACTTCTGTTGAACTGTTGAAAGAACTGTTGAAAATACTTCAACAGTTCTATGTTCTAAAATTTATATTTTTGTTTAATTTATTTTTACTACATCATTGAAAAATCAATTAATACGTAATTTTTACGTAGTATCTAAATAGATAAATAGTAAAAAATTCTTTTATTAATTAATATGAATTTTATTTATTTTTTAAATAGAAATATTTTTAATGGTAATTTTAAGTGTTAAAAATTCATAAAGCATTCAAAAAAATTTTCACTTATTTTTTAAATATAAGAACTTTTGAATAATTAACATTTTGTTTTAAGTGTCAAATAAGCCAATTCTTTTATGGTTTCCATAGTGACCAAACCTCTGCTCCACAAACTTTTTTATAATAAGTATATAGTTTCATTGTAGGAGTCTTCCAACCACCAAATGGATTACGATAAAAGTCATCAAAATTGTTTTTATTGTTATAATTATAATACAAAA
This sequence comes from Meloidogyne luci, assembly GCA_902706615.1. Taxonomy (NCBI): domain Eukaryota; kingdom Metazoa; phylum Nematoda; class Chromadorea; order Rhabditida; family Meloidogynidae; genus Meloidogyne; species Meloidogyne luci. Next base: position 778,220 of record CACSLI010000267.1, on the reverse strand, counting down.
GTGGGGCATCACTAAATTCTGTTGTATTTCCAGTTATTACAATCCAATTATCTCTTGAAGTGTAAATTCCATAGTTGTAATTTTCTGCTTTTAGAGTATAGACCATTTTCTTTAAAATTGAATTTAAAATTTTTTATTAGCTTTCAGAACTTTCAACCAACAGTTCCTAAAGATACAAACAAACCTTAATACTTTCCACATTTTCGGCCTTATTACTTGTCCATCCTTCAGGGTTCTTAGCATCAGTAACTCCCCAAATACACAACCAAACCCTATTAAACTTTGCATAATAATCTTCCAGATATTTGAGTGTGTCTAACATAGGGCTACTAGATAAGAATATTTTTTCCAAAAAATTTTAATAAAAATAACTGACATACAAGTCGCACAAGGATAAAAGTAAATATCTATATCAACAAATCCCGCTGCCCTAGCAAAAATAATATTTATGTCTGCGTTGTTATCAATTAATCCATCTTCGCGAAGGGCACCGGTAACTACAAACTTTGCAGACAATATATCTTGCAAACATTTGTATGTTGGGACACTGTAATTAAAACAATTTGATGTAGTATATTGTTTCCTACCGATGCCATTCCGACCGAATACAAACTCCTTCAGTTGCTTCTACAGAATAATATAGAGACGATAAACAGAAAAACACAAACAACGGGAAAATTATTAAAATATTCATTTTATTAAAGTAAATTAGGATTGTTTATTGGATATTCAAAAAATATTTTTGAACTAGATTGAAATATAATTTAAAATAAATATACAAATAGTGAGAAATATTTATCATTTTATTTGTATTTTATTAAGCAATCTTTATGCTTTCTCTAAAATATAAACAAAAGATATTTATTTTTAAAACAAAAAATTGTTTATTAAATAATTTGAGAATTTTCTCAATAATTCAGGAAATAAAAATTTAAAAATAACAAATAAATTGAATGTAAAAATAACAATATTTGTTTAATGTAAAAAATACAAAAATTTTAAATGGAAAATTTGAATAAACAATTTACTATCAATTTTACAATCAACGGCGAACGATTTTCTTGCTTATAATGACGTCACTGCAGCTATTAAAAATTTGAAGATATAATATTTAATATAATATTAGGTCGGGTCATAATTAGTGTCGTTTTTTTATTTGGATTTTTTGGATGTTTAAAATTAAGCTTTTTGAAAATATTTTTTATTTTTATTACGAATCATTTGTTAGAATATTGTCTAAAAGATGTCAGCATTTGAGAATTTTTGGTTAGGTATTCAGAGAGTTCTGGTCGAAAATATCAAAATTCATTTTAAAATAAATTTTATTAAAAATATGTTCAGATTAGTTGTTGAAACAAAGTTAAATCTAATGTGGTCGAAAATATCAAAATTCATTTTAAAATAAATTTTATTAAAAATATGTTCAGATTAGTTGTTGAAACAAAGTTAAATCTAATGATTGAAAAATTAATGTTTCTTCCTTACCACTATTAAATTAGTAATAATTTAGTAATTATTATTGTTTTTCTTAAAATATTTCTCAAATGTTTATTTTTCAATATTTATATTTATTTATTTATTCAAATAATATTTAAAATATATTTTAATGTTTACTTAATATTTTTTCTAAAATGATGAATATAGTTCCTTAAAACGTTTTATATAAATATTTTACATTTACATAATAAATTTGGTGAAATCAATTTTAATAATTCCAAATTTTCCTTCATTAGATTTAAAATAAAATCTTTTCTCATATAAAATTGTTTATCAAATATTAATAAAAATTTGTTTGTTTTGTTTATACACCTCTCAAAAACCTTTACAACCATAATTATTAATTAATTCTTTTGCATAAAAAAGATGAAAAAATCCCATAGGTAACTAGATCGGGTCTGAAAAAATAAGATATATCTTGACTAATTTATTTAACTAATAAAATAAATTAATAAAAAAAATTTCTTGATTTAAACTTTTTCAGTTTATTTTTTGTTATCATGAATTAAATAAAATTTAAAAACTTTTCTAATTTTAGAAAGAATAATTTTTTAAAAAAATGAAACAATTAATTTTATTTTCTTTAATATTTATTTTCTTAATTGTTTCTGTCAATTCTCATCATTGTTCAAAAATATTAAAATTGGATTGTGAAAAATATTGTTATGAAAATTGTTCAAAATCGTCATTAAAAGATTCTGTTGTTTGTGAATTGGTTAAATCAATTTGTAAAATTATTGGTTGTTGTCATGATCATCCTCCAAGTATGTTTGACGGGTTTTTTAATGGAAAATAATTTTTTATTTTAGAAATATGAGATGAAAAATGAATTCTATTGAAAAATAAATTTAAAAGTTAAATGATTTTTTATTAATGAATAAATTAAATAAATGTTAAATAATTAAATTATTACTTATAAAAAAATTATTGTAAAATTTATTAAAAGATTGTAGAAAATAAATTATTTTGGTTCATATTTTGCCACTTTTTGCATTTTTTAAACCTATTTATGCCTTTTTTCGAACCTTTTATGTACCTATTATCAGGTTTTTTGAACCTAAAAAAACTGATTATTATACACATATTATATTATCCAATAATTTCCAAAAAATATAATTTTTCAAGGGACTGGGAAAGATCATGTTCAGGATCCCACCTTTCTCTACTCCTTTAAATTAGAGTAAGTCGAGTACCGAGTAATTGGGGAAAAGCCGAGTTCGAGTAATGCCGAGTTTGATAACCCCGAGTTAGAGTACGAGTTCAACTTTTTATGCCGAGTTCGAGTACGAGTAAATCGAGTAATCGAGTAATTTTTATAAAACAATATTCTAAAAAAATATTACCAAAAACAATACTTTTACTAAAAAATCAGCATTAGTGCTGGGTATTGGGTTGACAGTGATGCAAGGGATCATCATCCAAATCCCATTTATTTTCTTAATCCGCCTATATCCCTCTTAATCCGCCGAAATTCCATGATACGCGCATGATCAATGTTGGCTCCGGGTGGAAAATACCAAAGGATTAATTGGGATTTGGGCTGATTATCTTGGGATATGGGCGTATTAAGAGCAAAATATGGGAAATTCGGTGGATTAATGAGATATCGTCGGATTAGTTATATTGTCGAAAGGTGATAACGAGATCAATTGCTCTATCCCTCTCTTTTTGCGCCGCTAGCTTAAATTTTGAGAATTTCTGAAGGCCAAGTAGGAACACCCAAGCTTCAGAAGGCTAAATCCCTCGCTATATCCTTAGATCCCTTGAAATATCCGAATATCACTAAAATCCAGTAACTTTATTCAGCGATATAACTCAAAATCCTCCTTAATCTGTCTAAATCCTCTTATATAACATTCAACTTCTTCCTTTACAGCGCCGCAGGCGAAAATTTTCAAAAAATTCGAAGGTCAACAAGCCACATTTGTTCCCTTTTCAGCGCCGCAGGCGAAAATTTTGAGAAATTTGGAAGATCCTTAAGCCAAAACTCTTCCTTTTTGCGCCGCAGATAGGGCATAAATATACTCGGTTTTAACCGAGTCAGCCGAGTATGAAGTGTCCGAGTACGAGTAATCCGAGTATTAGGATTCCGAGTTCCGAGCCCGAGTAAATGCGAAAGAAAACCCGAGCGATCGAGTCGAGTATACTCGAACTCGCTCGTACTCGACTTACTCTACTTTAAATATTACTCATAGAAATCATTTTCTATAGAGAAGAAATGATTAATTTTTTTATTATTAATGTTTGCATTAATATTTTTAAAAGAATGTCAGTAAGAAAAAGTGCTATCTTTAATATACTTACGTATATTATTTAATTTAGCGAAATTTTATGCATTTATTCAAAAGTGTTATTTTATAGTTAATGATTTAAAATCGGGGCTTCGACTTCTGCGGATTTTCCTTATTTTGTGGTTTTTTGATGGGCCGATGAGGTGTTGTGTATGGGCGTCAGCCCTTAGAGTGATTAGTATAAAAGCCCAGCCAATAGTTAGTTCGCTCTCCCAGTTTTAGTTCTGATCTCTTCGTAATGTTCTGATCTATTCGTAAGCGGGGTCATAACATGAGGATTAATTTAGAATCTAATTTTAGAAGAATGAGATCAAAATAAGCCCTGTGAAAACTAAATTCAAAAGAAAGTGATTTTTTATTAATGAATAAATAAAATAAATTGTTAAATAATTAAATTATTATTTGTTAGAAATTTATTGTAAAATGAATAAAGAATTTCGAATTAGTTAACATTTAAAAAATCGAATTTTTTACCCCAAAAAAACAGCATACTCCACCCTGTGGTTTTCCCATTTTCAATCGCCTGTATCTTTGCGAGTTTGCAATACGACGAGTTGCGATTATTTCCTGGCTTAAAGGGCTGCTTGCTTAAAGAGCCATGATTGACTTAAAGTAAGGGCCACGCCAATATTATCGTATTTTTTGTATTAAAGCCCCACGTTGAATTAGACCCCACGCTTTAATAAAGCCACATTTTGTAGGATAGTTGAAAAATAAGCCCCATGGGGCTCATTACAAAAAATACGGTATAACCTCTGATACTCTAAACTTTTGCTCGTATTAAGTTTCAGTATTCTTTTGCTAAACTTAAAATTTAAAAAATGGATATTATCTCGAACTACAGTGGCGGAAATTTAAATAGGGAAAATCCTTTTACAATTTAACTCTAAATTAAATTTATATTATCGACAATCTTTTGAGATCTTGATTTTGATTTTAAAAAATTTTTTTCTATTTTTTTCTAATTTTTATCAAATAAGGTAAAAATTTTAGTTTTTCAGACTTAGGGAGACACTACATTTGTTTTTATATAATGGGTTACATACATAATAAATTTAAAATAAAAAGAGAAGTAAAATGAATTGAAATTAAAAATAAATTGAAAAAAAAATTAAAAAAAAAAGAAAACAATTTAAAAATATTTCCAAACTTTAAAAATTCATTGTTAATTTTAAGGCTTAAAAATCTTTTTATATTGTCTCATTTTCGGTTCTTCTTTAATCACTTCAAATTCTGGATTTGGTTTCCATTTAGGCTTTTCTTTCTTCTCTTCGAGCTTTTCTTCAACTAGCCAATCGTCCAATTTAATATCATTTTCATCTTTATGTATATTCTCGTTTATTTTAATTCCAAATGACCCAAATTTGAATTCTAGTCCAGCTGAATTTAAGACATCTTTTGACTTTGCCAGTACATAATAAACACAAAATGGATATAATATCTTTTGTACTTTTTCTTCAAATGAGTGTTTTATTGTAGCACAAAATTGAAGGATCCGTAAAAATTTTATGACAGATTTTAAATCTTCGTCTTCCTAAAAAGTTAATGATCGAAAATTTTTAAAAACTTTGACTTTAGGTGAGGACCTTGACCAGATTCTAGACCTTGAGTCAAAGAAATATGATGGATCATTTTTGCCTGGAACCAGGGCCCTATTTTACCATGCGACAGTGACTATCGACAGAAAAATGTCAAAACAATCTGCTCCAAAAATGGATAAAGATAATAAGGAGAAAACAAATTTGTGTTTCGGGTAAAGATGATAAAAAGAGAAGAAACATTGGCACTAGTGCAGTTTATGAGTCTACGGTACACGGTAAACGGGTTTTTTGTAAAAATAAACGAAACGGTATACGGGTCTCAGTTAAACAGCATAAGCGGTATACGGTTTTTTCAAAATTAAACGGTTTTGTCCCGCTCTATTTTAAAACATAAAGAAATTCAATTTTTGCAAGTTGAAACCAATTTTGACTTTTTTGAAAACTGAATTTGTTAGAATTTGCAAAATATTTTAAGTTTTAGGCGACTAAAAAGCCAAAATTTCTACATTTATAGAAAAATTTCTATGAGATAAAGCCGACCCACGTTATTTTTTAGCAAATTATTTACCCTAAAATTAAATTTTAGATTATCAAGAATTTTGTTTAACTCTATATTCGCTTTTTTAATATCAGCGTCTTTATAAATGGTAAATAGATCTAATAATTTTTTGATTTGTTCTTTTTCATTAACCTGTTCCAAATTATTTTCCTTTATGTTTTTGTTTAAATTTACTAATGTATTTGTCAAATTATTTTTTTCGGGTTCGTTTCCGAATAAATCATAAACTAAGCCAATAAATTCGTTGGAATTTGTTTCAGTATTGCATAAAATACTGAATGAAATATCCGAATATTGAGAAATATTTTTATCTTCTTTTTTAATTTCAGTAAATATGTCTTTAATTTCTTCTTGTGAAAACGCTAAAATTATTTAATATTTTATTAAATGCTATACAGCCTCCGTACAGGCTGCACGCAATTGCGGATTGCAGTTGTGGGTTGCGTAAATTGCGGGGGTCTTTGCAATTGCGAGTTGCTGAATTTGTTTTCAATTGAGTGCAGCCCTGCTTCGTATCTTGTCTTGAAAGAAACTTAATGCTTCTATAATTACTTATGATGGCACTAATTTTCAAATATTTTTACTGACAAACTTTACTAAATAATCATAAATATGTATTCTATAAACGGTCTAATAGAGGATCATTTTTTATATGGCCCACCCAAAGAGACCTATTAAGAATAGAAGACCAGAATTCTTAATAATCGCTTAATTAAGAGGTGCATAACTTTTTCCTTACTAAAATTTTAATTTAATTTTTTAAAACTATAATTTATATAATTAACGAACCACAAGGAATAATCTGTTTTTTAAAAACTGTTTTTGGTAAATTTGTTTGCAGATCAGCAACTTTTTTCATTATATTCTCATTGTCTTTCGGGCTTATTTGATCTTTTTTTAAATTACTATTTTGCTCCTTTTTTAAAGTTGATCGTTGATTTTTTTGATATTTAGTTTGTATTTTAGTTTTATGACGAGTTTTTCTTTCGGATGCGTTAAGTTCACTTAAAGATTTAATCGAAGATGTTATCCTTACTGTGCTTTTACATGAGGTTCCTTTCTTTAAATTTGTATAAAATTTATTGATGGAGGATGTTTGGTTCAAATTATTTTTATCTTCAATAGCACGAGTAGTATTAAGAGTGGATATGAAGAAATAAATTAATAAAAATATAAAAATATTCATCAAAAAATTTCGATCTAAAATTTTTAAATTAAAATATAAAGTAAGAGCGGGAGATAAAAGTTTAGCGCCGAGCAGCGGCCGATCTTGTGACTTCCTGAGATAGTATCCAGTGGATTAAGTTTCAGTGGATTCTAAAACTGCTTGATATGCGATTTAAATTCTGACCCTTCTGGATCTCCCAGCCTAATTACTAGAGAACAGCTAAATCGAATGTGTTATCTGGATCCCTTATCGAAGGTGTTATCTGGATTACTGGGATCCCTTAACGTGAGTGAGTTTCAAATAATCGAACGGAAAGGATCTAACGGGATTATCAATTAAATCCGTGAATCCCGATAATCCTGTTTATCGCTCAAACTCTGTAATTAAAGGACGGGATGCCGTAGAATCCCGTAAGTGATTTTACGTATGTCCAATAATTACATTAATATAATAAAAACTATTTTGTTAAAAATATTTATATTAAATTAATTTAAAAGAATATAATTTAATAAATTTACAAATAGAATTATTAAATTAAAAATTAATTTTAAATTTTTCTTTTAATAAAGAAAGGAAGAGGAAATAAAATTTAATAATTTAGCTGCCAATAAAGAGCATGTGCCATCGATTTTTAAATTTTTTAAACAATGCGAATCGAATAAACGGAAGTAGGTAAATGTCCAGCTCGTGTCCCGCATGTCCGCAAAAGGCATTCTGCAAAAAAGCCTTTTTTCTGCCTTTTCACCTCCTTCTTAATTTTCCTCGCGTAGTCAAATGATGGAATTTTCTTAGTTTATATAAAAATTTTCTTAGTTTATATCACGTTCAGATAAGAAAATAGAATGAACCTCCACATTCTATTTTCGAGAGATTCTATTTTCGCAAGCAAATATTTTGTGAATTTCGGAAGGCCAAGTGAGAAATGCCAAGTTTTAAAAGGCCAAATCTCCAGATATCCAAATCTATTTATATCTTTGCTGCATTCGCTTAATCAAATAAACAATTTGCATTTTCACATGCAAATATAAAGTGACCTATTTCTAAATAAAAGGTCTCCCGACGTTATCATCCAATTCTCGTTCCTTATCTTATTTTTGTTATTCACTTTCTGATTATATCTTGACCCTTAACTTGTCTCTATAAATACCCCAACCTTTTCCTCATTATCAGAAGTTTTGGCCTAGCCAATTCTTCCCCTTATTATTGTATCCCATTTTATGTGGAGAATAAAGTGAATGAATAAATAAATATTTAAATAATGTAATTCAGTCTAATATATGTCCCCAGAATAGTAGAACCCGAGTAAGCTATATAATACTCAAATATAGCAATCTTACACCACTCAATCCCTCAATATTAACTTTAAGGCATTATCCATAAAAATAAAATAAACTTTATTCAAAAAAGTAACGATAAAAAACAAAATAAATTAATTAAAAGTTATTTTTAAACTTAGTTTATACAAAAAGCTTGGAAAATATTAATCAAAAAACTCTCTAAAAATTCTCACCAATTTTTGTAAAATAAATTAATTTCCACTCAAAATTAAATTTCTTTATTTGTTACTCCCGGAAAGAAGTAAAAATGTTTACAAAGAGTTGATAGAGTTTCTGGTACCTTTAAATAAATTTTATTTTTAAATTAATCCTAAAAATACTTGTTTATATTTTCCACCAGAATTTGACTCTTTTTTGGCAACCTCACTTTTAACATAAGTTAACATTTTTAAAATATCATCAGTTTTTGCTCTTTTACTAAATACTTCACATAATGTTTGAATAAACCTTTGAAATTTGTGATAATTAAATAATTTATTTTAGCTTTAAGATACAGTCACGGGAAAAAAGATAGAAAATTATAAATTATTTTAACGGAGAGAAGAGCTATAAACCTATTTTTTTCATGTTTTATTCGACTCAGCTCATCAGGCTTATTCGAATGAGCTATTATTTCTGTAAACTTTTTCCATAAAAAATTGCCTCTATGGTATTTAAATCTTTAGGGGCCGATATCTCGGTCGAATTTTTTCCCAAAAACGAGTTTTTCCCCAATATGGTTTTTCAATTTTAGACGATATATATCTAGATCTACAGGCATCTCCGGTTAAAATAGTGGTACCGTTCGACTCACACCTTTTATTACCCTATTATGGCATTTTGAGATTAATGTAGGGGAGGTGGCAGAACGGAAAAGTACCAAAACCCCTCAATCCAACTAAAATAACACTAATAATTTATCAATCCCTACCAAGTACCAGTAGCTGAATTACGCCAAGAAACGTTGTATGAAGTTGTGGCAGAAGCTATCAAAATATCTGCAAATGTTGGCACTTTTTCAATTTTTAGTCTTTTTTGAACTCTTTGCCCTTTAAAAAATATATGTATAATTTATTTTTTAATAATTTATTTTTGATAATTTATTAATTTATAATTATATTTAATAATTTATAATTTATTATAATTTAAATTATAATGTGCTCCACCTAGTCCCATCTATCATTTCTTTATATGTACAGAATGGTCAGACTATATTTTTTTAAATAAATGGTCTATGCCGTGAACACATCTTTATCAATTGAACCCTATACCAACGTTGGGTAGATGTACAAAACTTCCGTTTTCTCTAAGTTAGGTATCCTATTATTATGAAATCTTTTTGCAAGACTTTCATTAAAACTACTAACTCAGAGTTACAATACCGGACCTTAGGTTCTATCGGAGCTTTGAACCTGTTTCAATAGAGTAATTAAATAATTCTGAGAAGAAAGAAGTAATGAAAAATGCGGGCATATGAACGCGGAGTACCTTTATTAACCCATTTTTTACCTTGACTTTCATTAAAATAGTTTTGAGAATTTGGTGATGGTGCATTTCGAAATATTGAGGAGGCATTTAATGGAGTATTGTTATTAGGTTTAATATATTTAGAAAAAATTGAAAATAAAGGAGGAAATGATGGACCATCTACACCCTCCTCTGATTCAATTGTATGTTCTACACCTGCGTCAAAATTCTCTTAAAAATTATTTTTCCTTTTTTAAATTAATTCAAAAAACCTCCTCTACATGCTTGGACTATAAATATTTTTGGTTTCCCAATTAATTTTGGTGCATTTTTTGAGTTAAGACTAGATACAAAAGAATGGAAGTTGACAGGCATTTCGTCGACACCCAATAAATGGTCAAACACACCGTGACTCAGTACAACCTTTCAAATTAAATAACATTTTCTAATCATTTTTTTGTTAATACTACGGCTGACGCCATCTCCCCCCTCCTCGACCCCCCCCCTTTAATGTCTCACTGACCATTTTGAGCTTTTTAGCTTGATATATAATTTATATATCATTAGAGGTGTATGAACTGGGTAGAATGATATATGTTCGGTTATATTTGGCGATTCTGAATAATATTATGAAGCGCGAGATTAAAATAAATGGTCAAAACTATGTTGATTCAAGTCAGATTTCTTAGAATTTAAACCATTCCTTTATAATTTTTAATAAAAATTTAAAAAATGGTAAAAATAGAACGGAAAAAAGGGGGCCGTCAGCCGAAGTATTACCATTTTTTAATTTTAAATTATTAAGCTAGGTACTAAAAAATATTTAAATTTTTTAATATACAATTAATATACAAGATACCACAATAGCACTATCACATTGTAAATGCTCCTCTCTTTCAGCAAATTTTTGAATTGTAATTAGAGATCGGAATTTCGTTCCGTACCGTATTCCGTACCGTAATACCGTATAATACCGATACCGATAAATACCGATAAAATTTAAAATTTTACCGTTCCGTAGAACGGTACGGAATACCGAAAAATACCGATACCGATAAATACCGATAAAAATTTATCGGTATTCCGTACCGTATTTTAAAAAAATTAATTTATTTAAAAATAATTATTTTTATATATAAATTTGAGGGATAAAGAGGTATATCAGTGAGTTGCATGGATTAAGATTGATTTGGAAGGATATCTAAGGATTTAGAGAGATATGATGGATTTTCAGTATTAAGAGGAGTTGAATGGATATCTTGAGCTTGAGGGGATATCGTTAGTTCTGTAGTGATAAGTGGGATTCGTATATCGGATGTTTAATGTGGATATAAGTGGATTTAGAGGGCAAGTGAATTAGCATCCTCTAAAGATCTTCTAAATCTATTTAATTACTCCAAAACCCCTCTATAACCCTCAATTATACTCAAAATTTCAAATCCTCAGACGAAAATTTTGAAAAAGATGTGAGTCCAGGAAGCAAAATTTCTTCCTTTTTAGCGCCGCAGGCGAAAATTTTGAAAATTATCAAAGTCCACTAAGACTTTTTTCCTTAAAATAAAATAAAACCTCAAAAATTTTTATCGGTCGGTATTATCGGTATTCAGATTTTTCCGTTCCGTAGAACGGTACGGAATACCGAAAAATACCGATACCGAAAAATACCGATCAACTTCAAAATTTTACCGTACCGTATTCCGTACCGTATTACCGATACGGAATACCGATAAATACCGAAAAATACGGCCGTAGTACGGTACGGTCCGATCTCTAATTGTAATCCACATTTGCTAAAATTATATACAGAATTTTTCGCCCCTCTTGTTTTTGCCATAACTTTCTTCAAAGGCAGTGAAAATTGATAATTCATTTATTATTTCATTCCCAACATTTTAAGAAAATTTTTGGTAATAGGTAGTAGAAATTTGGTTTGATTGCCGAGTGTAAAGATATACATACACGTCCGAACATCTAAAGGATTCAAAAAATATTTTTTCATGACAAAGTTTACGTTGCTATAACCTCGCCAATGCTAACCAGAGGTGGGTCGAAGTTGATATTTCCGACAATTTTTAAGGCATATTTCCGACTAATAATTTTTCCAAAATTTGTAAAATTTTCGCCTGCGGCAATCTTGCTAATTTTTGTCCATTCGACTCGTCTGACGAGGAGCATCGAAAAGTTCATAATTAATTTTTGAAAATTCATCTAAAAAGGTGAAATTTAGCATCTAGTCCCAGGCTATCTTTCAAGTATAGCAATTTTCATTGACTTTGAAGAAAGTTATGGCAAAAAGTTAAAGGGGCTGACGCACCTCGTATTTATTTTCAAAATTACCTGGGCCGTTAAATCTCTTTCACAAATAATTTTATAGCCAAGTTGTTTAAAAAGATTACATAAACTCAATTCATCAACTTGTGTCCCTTCCCGATTTTGTTTATTTATAAATTTGTAATTATTTACATATAATTAGAGCCAGTCCTCTTGGGGTGGAAAAATTTGGATAAATCTAAAAATATTTTTTGGAATTAAGTAGTAAATGTTTGTATAGGTTTGGCTCTTGTCCAGTTTATACATCCAATCGCACCTTTATGCGTCAAATGAAAGTTTATGCGTCCAATCACATTCTTAAAGTATCCGATTCTACACTAAATTACCATAAAACTATGGAAATAGAAGGCTCTATTCACCCAGAGTTATGATGCACATGCAAATTACCTGATAATAGGTTTTAAGAGATAGAACCGGGTACTTAATAAATGTGATTGGACTTATAAAATTGTTTGGACGTATAAACTCCTTATCGGAAGCATAAAGGTTGACTGGACGTATAAAGGGTTTTAGTATATAAATACAGCCGAAATTGACCTCAAAAATTTACTTAATAATATAATTATTTCAAAAATATTACTTCATTTTTATGTGTTTTATAATAATTAATTATATCATTATTAGAAGCTGAGTCAACATTCTCAACTTTAAATAAATCATTAAATTGTAGCTCTTTAGGTATATTTTTAATTTTTAAATTTATTTCTTCATTATGTTTTATAGTTTCATTTAATACCATTCTCCAACATTTTTCAATCCATTTTAAATTTGCCAATTCATAAAAAATACTTTAAAATTATAATAAAATTATGTAAATTTAAGTCTGTATAACGCATTTTCTCATTTTTTTCTCCCTAGAATACTGAGGAAAAAGTCACTCAATATTCTTGAGATTTGCCAACATGTAATTAAGTTCTAAACCCGAATATGTGTTCAAATTATATCTGAATTATCCGAATTTGAACACATATTCGGATTTAGGACACTTAATTACAAGCTGACAACCCTCAAAAATGTTGATAAAGCACTTCTCCCTCAGTATTCTAGGGAGAAAAAATGAGAAAAAATGCGTCATACAAACTTAAATTTTACCAAAATTATTTTTAAAGAAAATTAATTATTATTTTACCTAAATAATTTAAATTGTTTTGTTAATAAAAGTGTAAAACAAAAGCAGTCATATGCATGACTTGGCTGATTTTTTGAAGTTAAAAATTTAATTAAAAATTCATTTTCACTCATTTCAAAATTTTTTAAATTTAAATTTTTAAAAATTCTCCAAATATTTAATTGATCTAGAATCGTAGAAACTTCCAATAAATTTAAGTTTAATATTTTAGAATGCTTCTTTACAAATTCTATTTTAATTTCTAAATTAATCTAGGGATTAAGTTACATATTTAAATTTAAAAAAGTATAATTAAATACTTGATTTTCTAATGTAGGCAGTGTAATTGATACAGGATGAGGTAATGAAACATTTAATTTAAATAATTTCTCAAATCTGTAAAATATTTTTAAAAATCGTAAAGTTTTTTTATAGAAAGTATTATTTATTTTTTTAATTAAAAATTATTATTACTAGGGATCGGATTTTTAAGGTATAAGCTATCATTTCATGTACGTTTAAATTTGTTCAAATTCAAATCCAATGAAAATATAAAAAAATCAAATTTTCGTTGAGTCAATAAATTTTTAAAGGAAAGTAGAAATTGTTCAGAATTTTTCCCTTTTTTGCCCTTTATGTAGACCTTTTTTTGCAATCTATTTCTCAAATTGTTCACCTAATTTAGCATTTTTTACAACTTATTTAGTATTACAACCTAAAAATCCGATCTCTAATTATTATTTATGTATTACTATTTATTTATTTATTTATTATTATTTATTTATTATTTATTATATTATATTTATTACCTCAAAATATCAACTAAATGTAATTTAAGGAATTTACAAAAGCAAAATAAATTGCCACAATTAATTAAAGCATTATAAAAATTTATTAAAAATTTTTGATCTTCATTTTTTAAAATATTTAATAAAGATTTAGTCAATTTTAAATCTGTTCCAATACATTTATTAAAAATTTCCGGGGTGTCACTTTCATTAATTAAATAATTTAAAATTGAAGAAATATTTGGTAATATTTCTTGAATAATTTCGGTTGAATCTTGTTCTATATATTTATTTAGTATTGAATAGTATGTTGTTGTTGACATTTAATAAATATTTTTTAAATTTATTTTTTAATTATATTTTTAAAATAATCCCTAAAATAATTAAACTTATTTCTGAAATTTATTAAATCGCTTTAACTAGCTATAGTAAAGCGGCTGGGCTATAGCTATTTCTCTCCTTTAGCTAGTGCAAAAGGTTAATCGGCGGCTGGGAGCCAACCAGCATCTTCAGTAGACCGGACTGATGTGTTATCCATTACACCAGGCCGCCTACTGCATAGCCTTAGGAATTAAATAGCCATATGCTTTACAATCTATGACTAAGGCTAGGATTTTTAGGCACGATAAGATTTAATATAGGCGCTATATACAGTGGCGGAAATTTTAATAGCGGAAATTTTAATAGCGGAAATTTTAATCCCATTTCCTTTATTCATTTTTAATAATTATTGAGAAATGGGGGGTGAAGGGAGGGGGGCGATTAAAATATATTTTTAAAAATCATTTGATAATTGAGAAGACAAATTAATGTAAATAAATATAATAAACGTTTAACACGGTTAAAAGCTATTAGAGTTAAGAAAAGATAATTAAATAATAATTAAAGTAAAATTAAAAATCAGTTGATTACTGAAATTTTTGGCAAAATCTTAAAGAAAATTATTTTTTCTTGAATTGTTGTGAAACACCTGAGAAAAAGCAGAATAAGCTTATTGTTGAGTAAGAAAGTTTAAAAAAAGTAAAAATAATAAAATTATGGCACCCTAATAGAATGACCATTCTTCCATTACCGTATTCGTTCAAATAATTATTCTGTATAATTAAAAGGGTAATTAATAGGAAGGGAATATCTGTCTAATTTCAGATTTTTTATCCTATGTAAAAAGAGAAATAAAAACAAATTAATTTTGAAAAGTGATGCAAAATTTATCTGTTTTTAATAATTTTGTTATTTTTGCCGCACACAAAAATTAATGGAATTTTGGAGAGGAGGATAAAAAAAGGCCGGTGCGCCATTGTTTTTTGCGGGGGAAGTATTCTTGAATAATAATTCAACTTCCTCTCGTTCTAATATATTCTCTGCAAAAGCAGATGGTCAAAATGAGGGGGATTGATTGAGGAGGGAGAGCGGGATTTGTCTTTCTGCTGCTGATTTTAAAAGAAAAAATGGCAGTGAAGAAAATTGAGGGTATGAAAGTTGAGAGAGAGAAAGGGGGGATTTTGTTAGGAGACAATGGCCGAATGGATACACATCTGCTATTTATTCAATAAAAGTGCCCCCCACTTGGCGGCAAAGGCCATTGAATGTCAAGAGAATTTGTACAATAAAAATTTGGAGATAAATACCTAAAAATTGAGAGAAGAAATATACATTAGGGATAGGATAAAAATAGAAAAAGATATAATTCGGCATTATTTTCTTTCTCTAGGGGTCAATTCTTTTAAATAAAATTAAGTAAACGGACATTGATTTAATTTTTGAATTTTAAATTAATAAATTTATAGTTAATTTTTATTTACAATGTGACCATAAAAGTTTATGGCATAACTTTACACAAATAAAAGTTATTAGGATCATTGTTCCTGAGTCACTGTTCCCGAGCCCCCCTGTCATTTTCGAAAATCTGATAGACTTTTATTTATTTTTCAAACCAAGCTCTACTGAGCTTACCTCTATTTTGAATGGTGCATATGTTTACAAACACTTCTAGTTTTACAACATTAACTGGCTGGTCTCTATACCATTTACTAAAGATATTTAATTGCTAATTTTGTTGTGTTGGTTTAGTTCCACGAAAATTTTATGCAATTTATGGGAAATAATAAAGATTGTATACCGTATTTTCTTACATTTATTTTCAAGGAGCAAAATTTAATTTTAATTTTAAACATTTTTTAATTTATATTAAAAATTTTTTCTTCATATCTCAATCTAACGGCAAGAAAATTTTATTTGATTATATTTGTATTTTAGAAATTCGTTAATATACATATTTCTCAATAGATCAAAATACTTTTAATTAACCCGTACTATGTATAAAATGGCATTTTTTAAAGCGAAAAATAAAAAGTGATCATTAAAGATAATGATTATTAAAATTATTAATCTATGATTATTAAAAATAATTATTTTACAAAAAAGTAAAAATAAATTTATAAGAATTCTCATAAACAGTCATCATTTCGATTTAATTTTTATTTAGCTTAACACAGTTAACTTTTATTCTATTTGAATATTTATAAAATTCTAAAAAATAATATTTTGCCCTTAAAAGTATTTCTAAATTATATTTAAAAAAATGATGTTTAAAAAATTTAATTTTATTCTTTTAATTATTTACCATGTTTATGCTAACCAGAATCATGTAGAAGGGAATTATAAACAGTATGTGAGCTATTAATTTCATAGAAATCTCAAAATTTATTTTGGATTTTTTAACAAAGACCTTTTTTAGCCAAATACTTGGTTCTACAGACTTAGAAATTCTAAATGAGCTATTTTGTCACAAACCCCACTGTTACTTTGTTCATATCCCGCCCCACCTGGGTCTAAGATTATTTTTCCTTTTTATTGTCAATCATTAAGTTCCCTCAAACATTTAAATAGAAGGCAAGTTATTAGGAAATAAAAAAGAATAACGGCAAAAATCAACAATTATAAATAAGGAGATTTGCCCATTCCGATGTAGAAAAGAATAAATGAAAAATTAATATGAGACTCAAATAGGGGTGAGGAGCGGAATATGAACAAAGTACCCCCTGCCCTTCCCCTACTATGGTATGCAGCATTAAATGCATCTAAATAAATTTTTAATTAATGATTATCTTATTAAGTGTATTTCTGACCGACCTTGTCAACACACATTTTCCAATTCCATATTTAAATACGGATCAATGTATGATACGTCAGGGACAAGAAGAACATGGATCTTATGGTCTAATATTTAAAAGACAATACTTTTATTTATGCGATGAGTAAATAAAAATAATATACATATAAATATTTGAATAAAATTTTTAGACTTTTAATATGTTATCCCAGCCAACTGGTTAGTAATAATACACATACTGGCATTATTACTTCAATACCATATCGCCTACGTGAAGCAAAAGCTGTGAGTATTATAGACGAATATACCTATAAGTACATATAACATGACACCTTAAAGAATAATGTTACCAAGCAATGTGAACAAAGGCGGAAGGAATTTTGTGAGAACTATCAAAACTATTATTTGTGTTCTTTGGGACAACCTGCCTCGACTATTTGGCACGGAATTAAGCTAGAAACTGAGTATATAACCAAGGTGGAAAATAAAACACATAATAATTCTGTTTTTGTAACTACAATTTCATTGTCTATCACAAAACAAAAGTAAGTCTTTCGGCAGAAGAATTACTAAAGTAAGAGTGATTACTGATTACCACATTAAGTGATAAAAGATAAAAAAAGATATTCAATAGTAGGTTGCCATCATACTATGATATGTAATTTTCGAATCACAAAATAAGGACGAGGTAAACATAAACCTAATTCCAGTATGAATATAAGCTCTGGAAATAATTATATACACTTTTAAATAAAACAAGTCCTTAGATTATAATTCAAGAATTTCAGATATGAAATAATTGACACTGTGAAATTAATAATAAAATTCGGAAGTCCAAAGGATATAATTACAAATATCAACCTGGAGGGCAAAAGTTAGTTTTTGTAATTTATTAAAATGAATACTGTTTCCAACTCTAGTTCTACACAAGTTATTATACTACATATAACAAGCAATTATTCCCAGCTAGCTAAGTAAGAATTGTTAAAGAATCTATAGTCAGTAAAATCATTAATGATTTAAATCACTGAAAATTGTAAGGCCATATAAGGAAAAAGCCCTTTTGCATTGGCTTACGTGTGATAAAAGGGAAATTTAGAAGATGTTCTTCTTGGCAAGGATTCTGATCTTGTTAATGAATTCCTTTCTAAAGTTGGAAAAGGTGCATATCTTCATAAATATGCTGGCCTCTGGGCTCTTGGACTAGATTTGTTGCCAAAAACGCCAGAACTTTATTTACATTTATTTGTGTATAAAGGATGTGCTTGCGCAATTGATGTTTGGGTAAATTTTTGTTATAATTAAGGAGTTTGTTTAATTTTTAATATTATTGAGATGGTATTTAAATTAACTATATTTCACTATAAGCCAGGGATGGAACGGGTGTCGGGTCGGGTTTCGGGTCTCAAAATTTTCTTCGGGTCGGGTTTCGGTTGAAAAAAGTCCGGGTTTCGGGTCTCGGTTCGGGTTTTTCAGCGCCGATGGCGAAAAGTTTGAGAATTTTGGAAGGCTGAGAAGCCAGAATTCTTTGATTTATGTAATAAAATTTCATGGAAATTGTCGGGTCGGGGTTTGGAATTTTTCTCGGGTCGGGTTTCGGATAGAAAAAAAGTGGGTTTCGGGTTTCGGGTAACCCGACCCATCCCTGCTATAAGCCTACATAATATTTCATTTGACTGGTTCAATAGTTTTGATAGACTGATTTTTAGTAACACTCTTAACTATAATATAAAGTCTATAAGCAATTTTGTTACAATCTATATTTGTTTATGTATTTAGTTCAAAAACCCATCAACACCAGAATCATTAAAGCCAATAATGCCGAAAGGACTAGTATATAAAAATTGCTACACAAGATTCACCAATAATTCTTTTCACGAATTGGGAACTATAACTGATAAAGGGAAAATTGTTCGTTTTTCACTATGGACAAGTAGCATGGGGGAATATGGCAGAATTTCATTTTATAATTATACTGTCGTTTTTCTAGAAATAGAATTTATTGGCCAAGAAATAAGATTTTTTCCTTATATGGTAGGTTATATATTTTACATATAAAGGGTGGTCAGAAAGAAATGGGGCGCTAATTTATGCCATAACTTTATCCAAATTAGAGATGAGTAATGAGATCAAATAAAGCCTATATGATAGAGAACTAAATAAAGAACAAGAATTATCAAGCATTTTTGAAGTGCTCACACTTTGACTAAATACACAGTTGAAGTACCGTGAAAAAATTTAGCCGAAAGTTCACACCACCTAATTAGGATTTTCTTTTATTCCTGACGGTTGATTGACGCTGCGATTTGAAACTTTTGGGTTATTAAGCCCAGAATCCTGCCGCCAAATTGACTAAAAGATTAATTCTTGGATTCAAATTCGAAGAGTACAGGTGCCGTAGATACTACATAATCTACAATAGCATTTATAATTAACCAGATTTATCATTTTTCATCATACTAGAACATAAAAATAAACATATATTTTCTTAACTTAATCTTTATTTATAAATCTGTAATTTAGTCTGAAAACGAAACTGGGGATGTCGGGACAGATTTGTTTGCTAATAGTGCCGAAATAGACTTGACAATAAGAATAAGCAATTATTATGTTTGGATATTATTTGATAATATTTTGGCAAAATTTATCACTAAACTATGGCCAATAAATTGGTGGGAAGGAAAATTTTTGGCCGAATCTGAAATAAAAATGAGAATTCATGGCGATATTATTTTGGCCACTCCGTTATTTATTAATGTGCTTAATGATAATATCATAAATGTATGTAAATTTATCTTTAATCAGTTCTGCGTACAAAACAAGTTTACTGAATCAGAATAAAAAAAAAAGTATACCGAACCAGGTTCTAAAAAGCAAAGCTGGATACTAACGAGCGTTACTGCATAATTGGGCTAAATTTACTTTTTAATGTGAGAAAGACAAAGTAAAATGAGGTTGTGGAAGCACAAGTACCCAAAAGACGTAACATCACAATTAACCGAACCAAAGGATAACGGTGATCCAAACTTACAATAATTTATACAGTAGCAGCTGACACTAAGCTAATTTAACTTATTTAGATTTACAATAAACTCTATAATGTTATTGAAATGCCATATTCAGCCAGGATTATGGGATGTACTAGCAACCAAAGTTTCTTTCATTTTCGGTTCATAATAAAGAATGGAGGAACCAAATTTAGTATTAAATTATTTAATGGCGTAGAGGAGGTAAACCCTTATGGTAATTTCAAATTATTTATTTTTAAATTTATTTGTATTATTTTAGTTGGCACTATAGTTTATGGTCTTGATGTTTCTAATTTAACACAAGTAACAATTGAAACGAGAAACGTAAGTAGTGAAAGTAAAAAAATAATGATCCTTTCTCAATAGAAACTGAATTTCCTATCTGGACTATAAATGCATACTTCTAATCCCTAATAGAATGCCATGAGTTTCTAGTTCCCAAGCATTCTGTTGTAGGGTAGCATTTTATTGGAGGGTGGCATTCTATTAATGAGAATACAGGATTTTGTTAACAAAATGTTAGTGAAACATAAATTTTTTGCATGTTAGATAGGTGAAAAAAGGTACGAATTTTAGCTATCCGCTTTGACTTAACATCATATGAATGAATTTTAAAAATCATCTAGAATTGGCCCAGATTATTTGACACCTAGTTGAGGATCAGAGAAAATCCAATATATATACCCCTATTTAGGAATGCATGAAGGAATGGATGTATGATATCTTTAAATATAAAAAGTTTATTGCAAAAAGATTTGAAGAAGGAAAAATATTCGATTTGAGTTTTCATGTTATGCGTGAAGTGATATACGAACAAGAAGCAACTATCATACTTACAACAATTAATGGAAAGGAAAATGATCCTTTCTCAATAGAAACTGAATTTCCTATCTGGACAATAATAGAATATCAGTAATTTTTAAATTTTACAAAGAGTGCACTAACGCTGACCTAGTAAATAAGTTTGGGGCCCTAAGAGAGACAAGGACATGATGCGAGCGGCATGACGATGAAAAATGGCGGTTGGAAATGGCGAAGGTGCCGGAAATCGGAATTATCGGAAATGTCTCAAAATCTTTTTCAAAAATCATCCAAAATTTTTCCAAAATTTCGGAAATCGGAATGGAAAAACTTCGGAACTCGGCATTACAACCGACCACTGCTTGACATCGAATGAGCTTTTCCTTGCATCTTTTTACTAACAAGTACAAATTTAAAAATATTATTATATGTAGATAGATGGTGATATCCAACTTTTGGAACTTGATTATTATTTTGATCACCATCTACATATGATTCATAGAAAAGAGATAACTGAATTGAAAGTAAACGGATCAATCGTTTGTTTTGAGGCTTTGGTGCTGCCCGCGAGTGAAATGATAGTTCGCCCAGATATTTTTACTGTAAAATTAATTCACGACCCTCAAACTGCTAATAAACTTGGTGGGAATTTAAAAAACATTGACTAATTTATGAATCAAAAATAACTTATTTAAGAGGTTGACGTGCCGATTGAGCTTGAGTTCAAATTTGATCCCGACAAATTTATTATTCAAGGAAAAGAAGTTAACCATACGTTGAGAGGAAGATCCAAATATTTAAAAATCAGTAGTTACAGCTCAAATATAAGCAATTATATATATGAAAATATATACTCAAATCCAATTAGTTCTGGGATGCCAATAGTTGTGTTAATCATTGCAACAAAAGATAACTACATAATTAAAATTAACCAAGGCGATGACATTTACTATCCGCTTATATTTCCTCCTTGGTCTATAAACCGGGTTGAGGTTTTTCCAACAAACTCTTTTTATTCCTTCATTATCAATATCCCTTTGTAGATTACGGGTGCCAT
The DNA here is from genome assembly GCA_902706615.1 of Meloidogyne luci. Classification (NCBI taxonomy): domain Eukaryota; kingdom Metazoa; phylum Nematoda; class Chromadorea; order Rhabditida; family Meloidogynidae; genus Meloidogyne; species Meloidogyne luci. The sequence continues at coordinate 756,155 of CACSLI010000267.1, read as the reverse complement.
TAACAGAGTTATATTTGACGAAGATTCTCACAAATGTTTATGGCTAACACAAAATCTTCCCAAATTTGTATTGAATGAAAGAACCAAGAGAGTAGAGAAACAATTGAATAGTAAAAGCGAAGTCATCATTACAGGGAAAATACCAAATCCATTCTATACAAATATTAGTGTTAATTTCCTTCATGCGGCTATTACATTTGACGACACATGTCTGATTTTATATTTTTAATCTGATTCTAAAAGTTTTTAGGAAATTTCCTATAATAGGATTGAAATAATTCCCCATAAGTATAATAATTTGCAAAAGTTAAACACCCAATTGAAATATTTGAGGAATATTTTTAGTTTCAAGTTGAACCAAACCGAAAAACCGAAGCTTTTCGGTACTATCGGTTCGTTTGTTGGTTCGGTTGACCTATAATATGTTGAAACCGACAAACCCTACTCAGAAAGGAAAGTAACTTTTATTAAATCTATTGTACTATTAGTAGATACATTTTTCAAAACAATATCAACATTTTTCAAAAATTACTGTGTAAAAACACTAAAAAACTACCAAAAACCAGGATTTCGAGCAAGCACGGAAGCCTCTAAGTTTTATTTCGTTTATCAAAATCTATCTAAACCCTCCTTGTAAAGATGGCAAAAAATAAATTTTTGTTTTTTAGTAGGTAACACCGTCTTTCAAATGAATATCTCAAGAAATTCATTATGTATAGATTCATATACGGTAGTTAAACATAAAATTTTTATTTCAATTATTATTTGAAAGAATCATAAATGGATAAATTTGAACAGAAATGTTAAAAAATGTTTTAACCATCAAGATTTAAAGGAAAATGAAAGTATACAATTAACTATGACTTTTAGAAATTCGTCATTATGGTATATATTTGAAACAAAAGAAAATGCCGTAGAAAATAATGTTGTTTTGGATATACCTATATCCTTAACACAATATATTGAGGTAAGAAAAATATTTATTGGAAACGTCCATTTCTGAATTGTTCCAAGTCCAAGAGAATTTGTATGTACTAGTGTTTTGCCGGAACTTCCGGTGTAACACTAAGTTTATTAGTGATAGGCAAAATCTCATTTTGCAGATACCGTATGCAGGAAAATTTATTTGCAGATATCTCACTTGCAGATACCGTAGGCAGGAAAAACTGACCCGTGCCTAGAAAACTGAGAGATATAGGAAGCTAAACATAGGTTACATTTTCCAAGCAGATCACTAGAAAAACCAAGAAAAATTTCGATAATTAATTCTAAAATCAAGCTTCTGATTTACAATTAAATTTAATTTAACGTATTTTTTAGGTAAATGAGTTAGAGAAGGAGTATGAATTAATATCAATAAAATATGATTAAATTTATTTTTTTTTGTAATTTTCATAAACTCTCCGGGGCTTAATAAAGTTTAATAATAAAAAATTTAATAATAAACCTAACCAAATAATATGTAAAAAATATATAGTATAAACTAAAAAAAATATTTTTTTCTGATAAAATCTGTTATTCAAATATAATCGATTCATTTATCTTCCAAATAATCCAATACCAGCACCTATTCCTAAACCAATTCCAAGTCCACCAAATCCTGGAAATCCGCCAAATCCACCACCATATCCGCAGCCGTAGCATCCAAAACAGCAACGTTTTGCACGTAACACCCTAAAAACAAATAATTAAAAAATTTATAAAATTACAAAAAATACAATTTGAATGCATCGCGTTTCGTTAAATTATTAGGCTCTTCTTGAGCTATTGTAACCGAACTAATAATGAACAACAAAATCATTAAGCAGAGAAAATAAGTGGAAGAGTTTTGCATTTTGTATAGAGGATAATTAAGTTATTTAATTATATCTGTGTCTTTATTAAAGAGTTTAATATAATGATATAAATTATTTAAAATAATATTTGGGGTATTGATAAATTAATTAATTCAATATACAAACAAACGGCCAGAATAATTTCCTAGATTTTTTGATTACCACATTTCCTCTAAAATAAGCTAAAATAAGCCCCCTCCATAAAATATTCAATTGTTCTTGTCATTGTGTTTTTCAAAGCATGGCAAAGTTGAATTCCTATAGATCAATAAGGTTAAAAAGGTGTAAGAGAGATATTGGGGATTTGGAAGTACAAGATGATTCTAATGGAGTAGTAGAGATATCGGAATACCTATTTATGTAAATAATGTGGATCTAGAGGTAAATTGGGGATTAGGAGGGATTTCGAAAATTAAAAAGAATATGGGGTGATTTGAGGGATAAAGTAATATTTAAATTTATAGACATCTCCAATGTCAGTCCAAATCCTCAGATATTTTATAAATCCGCCTTACTCCGACACAATAAAATTAAAAGAATTATGTTAATATAATTTTTAAAACTGTTAGAAAAATAATAAAATATGTATCAAGTTCAGCCTATTTTATACACTCTAAGTCATTCATCAAAAAATTATTGCCAGTTGTTTTTTTTTATTTTACCATCATAAATTGTCAATGGAGAAAAATTGCTTACATCATAAATTTGCAATAATCTTTAATATGTATTTAATTGAAGTTTAAAAAAATTTAAAAATTAATTTTAAAAATTTTTATTGAGAAAAATTCTTGAAGATCTAACAATATTCATTACAATAGTTATTCAATAATAAAAAATATCCAAAATTTGTAGAAACTTCTTATCACTCTGTTTCAAAATAGAAAAATTTATAATCCAAAACTTTTTCTCATACAAAATCCAAGGAAAAAAATTCATTAGAAAATTCCTTGGATTTTCCATGAGTTATGAGAAAAAAAATAGGTGAAGCTATAATTTTAAAACAAAATGTAGTTATGTGTAGATGGACCAAAAGTTAATTAATGGTTCAAAATTATACATATAAATTTTTTTGACGCCTTTATGGCAATAAATAAATAAATGAAAATATTTTAATAAATCATAATTGTAAAGAAAAATATTTATAAACACAAACTACGTAATAATTTAGCGAAGTCTTTAAAGTAAAAAAAAAGGAAATAGTTTTGATTTTTTGCCCATAAAATTATAATAAATTATTATCAAAGTTAGTATATTTTTTGGCCTCACAACAAAGCTAGTAAACAAATTAACAATTTATTTAAATCATTTTACTTAAATTACATAATAAATATTTAGAAAGATATTTAAACCTTTCCGTACCTATAGGACCGAATAAATCCAGCCGGATCCGGTCCGGCATGAGGGCGAAATCCAAAATTCGGTTTCCTGGCCCGGAAAGATGATTTTTCCGGTTACTAATTATCTCCCCCCCCCCATTTTCCTTTCCTTATTTCTCCTTTCAAAATGGTCAGTCAAAAATGATAAAATTATTTTAGAAGTAGTTTAATCTTTCGCAGAAAGCTCATTTTGAATATCTTAGATTGATGGGGGCATATAATCACAAATTCAACCTGTTTTGGAGTTTCACAACATAACTTTTCCCCTAGTAAAATTATTTGCTTTTGACCATTTTTAAAGGAGAAAGAAGGAAAGGAAAAAGGGGGGAGATAACGGAAAAGTACCCAAATTTGAAATAAAATTTTTATCCACCAGAGATTGGAGGAATAATTGCTATTTCAGAATTTTCATTTAATACAATTTCCTCTTCATTGCAAATGCTTAAGTATTTATGATCAACCGCCAAAATACAAGAATTTTTTATAGATAAGAGAGGAGGACAAATCTGAAATTAATTCAAGGATTGGGTCAGAAATAACAAAAAATATTTAAAAAATTAATTTGCCTTTTCAAAAACAATTTTGTAGAGATCCTTTACAGTAATAACTCTAGGTATTCCTTCTTTCAACATTTCTAATCCGACGATATCGCGTGCTTTACCAAACAATAGTACACGTATTTCAACGTTGTCTTTTTCTGTGATCATTAATTAAAAATTATTAAATATAAGGCAAAAATTAATTAAAAAATTAAATTTTATTTACTTTTTTGGCAAATTTTTTATTATTAAAAAATTAATTTAATGTGTAAAAGATAATATTTATTTAATCAATTTTGGTGGACACTATTAGTGGCGATAAAAAAATAATTTAATGTTTTTTTTATTTATTTATATTGATCAAAAAATTTATTACAGCACAATAAATAAGCAATTTTATTTCAAACATAAAAATGCTATATACAGTCAGGTGCAAAAGTATGGAAACACCTTTTGTTAATTGTTTTTCCTCAATATTTTTACTGTAATTAATCAATAAATATTAAAAAAAATAAATATTTATTAAAGTCTAGAAAATGCTCTATCAATATAAAATATCATTTTTTTAATAACACATGGTTTTCACCTTAATAATTAATATTTAATTTTATTTCACTATTTTGAGCGGTGCATAAGTATGGAAACACTAAAGAATTTCGACATTAGGGATGGTTCGAAAAATCCACAAAAATCCCTGTAAACATATCAAGTGTTATTAAATGAAAATACAAAAGAAATGAAGTTCCAATCAAGTCCCATCATCGAGATTTAAAAACCCAAAAATCAACGGAAAACTGGGGGTAAACGTATTTAAAAAATATTTTCGACCCCTTACAGGGCTGACTGTAAATATTAAATTATATATTTAAATTTAAATATTTAATTAATATTTTTAAATTGAATAAGCATTTTAATTTTTAATATCTCCTTATTTTTTGCCAAAATAAAATCCTGGGCCAAACCCATAACCGAATCCACAGCAACATCCGCCACAACAACAACGTTTTGCGCGAGAACTGAATTTTAATTAAATAAATATAATTATTTCTTTATTTATTAATTAATAGCTGTAAAGAATATTAAACATGGTTCGGATATGTGCGGATTTTTCCTCATTTTATAGTTTCTGATAGGCCGAGGCAGATTTTTTTAAATGAGGTTTTTTAAATGAGCTTTTAAAGTCTATAAGGATTTATTACATTTTATTATAGATTTAGAATAAAATAACATTTTTTCTTTAAAAGCCTCCTAAATTATCAAAGTTTTCACCTGCAGCGCTAAAAAGACTCATTTCGGAGAAATTTACAAAATTAAGGAAAATAAGAAATTTTCAATAGAGTCAAAAAATATAATGCATAAAATGAAGTGATTTTAGATCAATTTTGTGTTTGAAAATTTTTTCGGATAATTTAGATAAAATGCTTATTTTTTATTTAAAGATTGCGGATTTTTAGATCCAAAACCCTGCATTAAAGACATTAAAAATAATTTAATAATAATTATTATTAAATTATAATAAATTACGTTCGTTCTACGGCCATTTTTTCAAATTGTGCATTTTCTCCCATTTCTTCAACAGCTAATTTTTCGTTTATTTCCGCATAAGCTGACAAAACAAAAATGGCGCAAACGAAAAGAATGAAGAAGGCAGTGAATTTCATTTTAAATATTTTAGGAAAGTTTGTATAAAAATTCTTAGTAAAAATAAATTATATTAAAATATTTAATTTTAGACTTTATTGGTATAAAGTGAAATTATTAAAGATTAATAAAAAGAGATTAGATTAATTTAAAATTCGGTAAATGTAAAGAATCTGATTTAGATTTGTGATAAGCATTGTTAAAATTAATTAAAGCTTTAAAGAATATTAAACTATATTAAACCTATATGAAATGATTTTCAAAAAAACTTTTTAAATTGTCCCCCGTATTCTTCTCTATCACCTAAAGGCGTCCGGACTCAAGAACAAGACTCAAGAACAAGACTATACCTCAATCAGACTTGGTCATGGATACGGATAATATCCGGATATCCGCGGGTATCCGCGGATACGGACGGATATGGATAGTGTTTTTTAAAAAATCGGACGGATACGGATGGATACGGATATGATGCTTCAAATCCGCGGATATCCGTCCCTAATTTCTGCGATTTAACATCACTAATTAAATTTTAAAATACATTTTGCCAAGAGAAAATAATTATATTCCCAACGCCAGGAGATAATTGAGTCTCGCATTTGAAAGAGATATACATATTTAATTTCTTTCATTCAATATTATTGACATGGATGGTCGACTGGTTAAGGCGTTAGTCTCTACTCAACTTGTAATTTATTTAATTTTGTGTTCGATGCCGGATCTCACGAAGGGCCCTTTATGTCTTTTTATTTTGTTTTTAAAATCTCTCGCACCTGACCCCGAACCCCGACCCAAAAGTCACCTCGACTCCGAACGACATGCCCTCAAACCCTGATCACCGACGATCCCGAACCCGAAGGCTCAGTGAGCCCTACTCAGGGCGAAAATTTTGAGAATTTTGGAAGGCTAGAAGCTCCTCCCCCCTCTCGAAATGGGGAATAGGGATAAATTTGATGAGGGGATTGAGCAAAAAGTGAATTTTTTTGGCCGACGGCCTTCTAAAATTATCAAAATTTTCGCCTGCGGCGCTAAAAATGAAAATCTTTTGCTTCATGGTCTTCCAAAATTCTCAAAATTTTCGCCTGCGGCGCTGAAATCAACTGGTCAGTTAACCGAGATTTTCATTTCGGTCCGAAATCGAGAATTTAAATTTTCAAAAATACTCAAAAATTTTCAAAATTTTATCTTTGTCGGTATGAGCGTTGGATCGGAATTCCGATCTCTGCCTTCCGATTTTCGAATCTCCGATGGTCATAAGCAAGGTTCGTTTTGCTGCATCCAGTTATTACAGCATTATCTAACCATTACTCAAATTTAAATAAATTTGACCATTTTGAAAATTGTGGTCAGGCTGACCATTTTGAGAAAAAACGGATATATCCGCGGATATCCGCGGATGGATATGTCTCAAAAGTTGGACGGATACAAACGGATACGGATATTGACCCTACGGATATATCCGGATACGGATAGCAAAATTTGTATCCATGACCAAGTCTGACCTCAATACCAGGACCCTAAACTAAGACCGAAAAACCCCAAGAAAATTCTTCGAGACCAAGACAAGGAGTTATCAAGATATATAAATTTATCGAGAATACTTATCGAGATGGAAATTATTTTCATAAGTAAAATAAAAAATTTTTAATAAAATTAAAACAAAAAATCAACAGTTTTTTTACTTTATATATGCCGTTCATCTCCAATATTTACATTAAACATTACAAAAATATTTGATTAATTATCTAAGTTAAATTGGGAGTATTTCTGTAAATTTGAAAAAAAAAATTTTATTTTCATCCAATTTGTTCCAATGACCTTGATTAACATAAAAAATTGTTAAATTTTATTTAAAATATTTGGCAAATTAAGTAGAACGAACGAGATGGCGTTCATATTAAATTTTGTGCTAATGAAGAACTGCAAAGACAAATATCAGTTTTTTACCTAATTCATTTCAATCTCCATTAGTAATTTATTACAAACTACATTAATTTGTAAGGGAGTAATTTGACTTTTAATAAATTGACAAGTTTTGCATAATTGAAAATATTTGAAAAATTATTTATGTATTTTAAAGTTTAATCTTTTAACGTTTGTTCAATTCAGCAGAAAATTCCAATACTTGTTAAATATTTAAGTAATCACATGAATAAAGTAAAATATTTTTTTTCAATTTTAATAGAAAATTAATCTAGAAATTTCCATTAGCAAACAGAGACGACTCTGTAGCAAAAGATCTCGTTATCTCTCAATCATAGCAGACTCTAGCAAACGATCCCTCTATCAGTCCTCTTTAAAAGGCCACCCTCCCCCTTCTGTAGATGTTGAACCCTAATTAATTTAGGTATATTATAATTTTCTAATTTAAATTGAAAATTCTAGGTAAATACAATGGTCAATAAATAAATTAATATATTATACATATTAAATATTTATATTTAAATATCTACTACATTTCAAATTTTTTATTTAACTTTATTTCTCCTATTATTCTTAAATATCTGTCATGAATACGGCACGATTTGAGAGAGAATAAAATAAAAATTATAAAGGTATTTATTACTTCTCATCGCTAGGTAACCAAAAATCTTTATTGTTAACAATTATTAAATAAATAAATATCGATATTTATTTCAAGTTAAAAATTTTCTACGGGCTTTAAACGAAAATATGAATTTTATCCTTTCACTCCTTTATCTGATTAACATTTTTATCTCAATATTATCATCCATTCTTTTGTTAATAGTTATTTATTTACTTCAAAGTTTCGACGTTTTCCATTTTAATTTGCGTAATTTAATATCGGTTGGTTAACGTTTATTTGTTATTATAGCATTATACCGCCACATGTCCGCAAATGTTTTTCCGCAAATTTTCTCAATTCTTCCCCACTTTTTCAAAGATTAAAAAACGTTCAAGGACTAATAATATCATAGATTAATTTAAATAAGGAAGTCAATATGAGATAAGCAACGTTTTCCATTTGATTTCAAAGTTGTTTCCAGATCAATGAATTTCAGATTTATAGATCAACCTCAGAAATAATGTTTGCATTCACTTATTTTTTATTTTGCATTTTATAAAGTGTTAAGACGGAGTTTTGTCTGAATTGTGATTTTGAAGTCCTTTTCTTGCCCTTCACTCTTTTTGAATCTTTATGAGAGGCAGAGGTCGGTCGGAAATGACGAAGGAGCGTAAATCGGAACTGTCGGAAATCGAAATTCCGACCGACCTTTGATGAGAGGAGAGAAAGAATGAGAAACTTTTGCGGACTAACATCTACGGACTTGTGGAGGTATGGGTACCGATTAAATTAAATTCAAATTTTCTCTTTAATTTAGCATTCTTTAATTTGCATTTTTATAAACAATTGTATACAAATATTAAGAATTACACTTCCATTTAGTCAATCATTCATGAGCACTTCTAATGATGAAATGGCAATAATTAATTTAAATATAATATTTACTTTAAATATTTTAAGAATAATATTATAATATGCCCTCAATTTAATCCTTTACCAGCACCCTTTTGCGCATTTTTATGCCTAAATTGGGTGTTTATCTGTATGGAGAGGTTGTATGCTACCTTCAATTTTACAAAATATGAAAATGAAAATTTTGAATTTTTCTTGAGGAGGCTTTTCTTTTCTTTAGTTAATTTTGAAATATTAAAAGAAAATTTGAAAATTTTTAGTGGACTATAATGTCAATTTACTGCATTTACAAATTTTTAATAGATATTTTGCCTGGAATAAATTACTCCTATTTGGACTGCCAATTAGAATTGATTAAAATAAATCCACTTAAAAAATCTTGGCATTTGCTTTTCACATTTCTTTTCTTTAGGTATTAGAGCCTGAATTTCGTGAGATTTGAAAAAATATATTTATTAAAAATAATAAGTTGAACGAAAAGAATAACCCAAGTGTGGAATATCAAAAATTAATCATAATAAAATAAATAATAAAACGATCCAGAATTTTTCGATACAGTTCAACCTTAAGTCTGCCCATAGGATCATAAAAATTCAGAACGTAACTCCTGGACAAGTAGATAAGCCAATGCGTGAGGAAAGAATAAGATCGGTACTTTATGGATATATCACCCCCCCCCTATATTGAGTCTCAGAGTCTTCCTTAATATGTAAAAATGGTCAACCTTTTTCCTATCCAAATTCCTCTCCATTTCCTTTTGGCAAATTTGAATGAGAGGCAAATTTGAATGAGAGATAAAGAAAGGGTTAATTTTTCAATCATTCAAATTTACCAAAGGGAAATGGAGAGGAATTTGGATAGGAAAAAGGCTGACCATTTTTACATATTAAGGAAGACTCTGAGACTCAAAATAGGGGGGGGGTGATATATCCATAAAGTACCATAAGATCTAAATGTAAATAATTAAATGACTGAACTAGGATGAGAATTATTATATAGGTTTAAAAAGAAAATACTATGTGGGGCATTCTTATCGTTCCTCCCCATTACTACAGTTTAAATTTTTGCTTTAAAATAAATTTTAAAATTATATTCATTTAGTGTTTTCTTTATTGTTCATTGCGTTGTGTTAAATGTAAGAAATATTTAAAAAAAATTATTTTATTTTTTTTTTAAATTTAAAAGGTAAATAAAGAAAAGCAACAAGTTTACATTAAATTGTATTACAGGTATATTTTAACAAAAAGAAATTTTCTAAATTAAAATAAAAATTCTTTAAAGTTCACTAAGCCACCGTTTTCAAATTGCTGAGAATGTTAAGTCTGTTAGGCTATTATTAAAATTGGTTACACAAATAGGTATTGGAATTGCTGTGCTTCTAGTGCATTCAGTTTTGATATATTCAAAAGAATTAAAAGACGACAGAACGCTTAATTATGAGAAAAAATATTTGTTGTTGAGTTTGAACGAGCTCAACATTCTGATTATGCCCATTGTATGAATTAAACAAAAAAATGAGAGATTTTCGATTCTAAGAAATAAACATAGATATAAATTAGGATATAGATAAACCAAGGTCTGATGAGAAAACGAGGTGTAGGTACAAAAAGTTTAATTTATAAGTACAAAGTGGAAAATTTTCCCAGAGATACTTAAGTAGGGTTGCCGTTTTCTAGTCGGGCCGAAGTCGGCTTAGATTTTTGTATAGGGTAAACTTATTCTTTTTAGCGCCGCAGGCGAAAAATTTCAGAATTTAGAATTTAAATTTAATCCTTTAAACTTGCAAATAAGTGAGTTTATGTATTTTAAATTTTAGAAGTAGTAGGTCGAATTGTAAGTACTGTACTTTCAAAATAAATACGAAACGGATTCCTGAGATAATCAAATTAAAATTAAATTCTGTTAAACACCTATGATATAAATCATTACATAAATAATGAAAATATACAAACAAAGAATAACAATAAAATAAATTTGTATTTATATTCATTTTTAGCTTTCATCAACAATTGCGTTAACAATTATTCGATCATCTAACGTTTATTGTAACAAAACAAAGTTGATTCTAAATAAAATTGGTTCTCGAGTACTATACACAGGTACAATTTTAAAAATTGAATAAAAAATTTGAAAGAAGAATTTATTTATTTATTTTGGATTATTTTTCTTATTTTAATTTAAGAATAGTTTTGTGGTGGCGAAAAAAAGAAAAAGAAAGTCATACAAAAGTGAAGAACAAAATCTGTATATTTTGTGGAAAAATTCACGAAATTGGGACTAAAGCTGTCTGTGAAGCAAATATTTTAAGTGAATATTGGGATGATTATTTGCACATCCAGTGATGTTAATAGAGAAATTGTTTGATAAATATGTATACCTACTCTGAATGTAAAATCCAATTATTTTTTGTATAATTTATATATTATTTTTGTATATTTTTGCATATTTTTTGTAAAATTGTGAAAGTTTATTTCTTTGATTCAATACATTTTTTATTTATACAAAACGATATACAAAACGATATCTTATGCGCATATTATGGTTATTCGAGTGTATTTGAAGAAATAAGGAATCGTATACAAAATTGGGCACATAATTTAGTTGTTAGTAGCTTTGAACAGGCCGATTATTTCCTAAATTTTTTAAAAGCGTTCATTTAATGATGAAAAGTCAGTTGACGGAAGGTCCATTGACGAAAAGTATTGACGAAAAGTCTATTGACGAAAAGTATTGACGGAAAGTCCATTGACGGAAAGTCCATTGACGAAAAGTATTGACGAAAGTCCATTGACGGAAAGTCCATTGACGAAAAGTATTGACGGAAAGTCCATTGACGAAAAGTATTGACGGAAAGTCCATTGACGGAAAGTCCTTTGACGAAAATTCGTGCAACCTTTTGCTACGGTTACATAAAAATCGCAAGACGCGCGCGACAGACGCTCGGCGACAAGACGCGCGCGACAGTCGCTAGTGGTGTGGTTACATACAGACGCTCGGCGACAAGACGCTGATTTTATGTAACCACGACACTAGCGACTGTCGCGCGCGTCTTGTCGCCGAGCGTCTGTCGCGCGCGTCTTGCGATTTTTATGTAACCACTAAATCCGATTAAAAATTTTTTAAATACAAGGCTAGATATACATAAAGGCAATCCCGGAGAATTGGGGTTAAAATATTTTTCTTAAAATATTTTTCTAGATAAGTTCAATTTGCCTTTGAAATAATTTATTAATCGAACGCATAATTCTTAGCGATTTAAATTCATATAATGGCAAAATTTACTAATTTTATAAATTTTTATTTTATACACATTATTTACAGAATCTTATGTTAAAAATTGTTTTCGTACCAAACCGATTTCTTGAGTTATAAATTTGATAATATTGTTATAATTATTTTAAAATAATGATTTTTAAATAATCTAAAACTTTTATATTTTTTAATTAAATTTTTATTTAAGTTTTTAATAAAATAAAGATTTATTTTTATCATTATCAGGTACTTATGGCAAAGATCACCCAATAACGTTTTTATATGGAGTTCACTAATATAATATTAATCTCCATATTTATTATGAATTAAGCTGTTATTTTTATTTGATAATTTATGTATTTATTATTTTTTTGTTAAATTTTGTATTTCAATATTAATATAAATGTGAATTAGTGCTGATTAAATTAACTTATGAATGATATAGACTAATTATTTTACATTTATTTACATACATAAATTTATATTTCCATTAGACATTATTTTTTGTAATCAATTAAAAAAATTTCTTTAAAAAATATAATATATTAACCTAATCATGTTAGTATTTTTATTGAGAATTCATTGTTTATGTTTGACGGTTGTAATAAATATAAATCATTTAAAAATATTTTCGGGAATTTCATTCATGATATCATACAAAAATGGAGTCTGCCATTCTATAATAACAGATTAGGTAAATTGCATTAAATTTCATTCGAAATTTTTAATAATGTATTGTTAACTTTTTTATTCATTATATAAATAAACTAATGTCTACTAATCACTTTCTGAATTAATTGTTATATTTAATTAATTTATATTATTTTTTCTAACTATTTTAATATGTATTTTTGATGGTTATAAAATTATTAGTTTAACTCTAGGAGCTTTGAAAGCTGGCACAAACATACAAAAAGAATCTTCGAGGTGTAAAATTTTGTATATTGTTGATAGTTTTAAAACTTGATATTTATTTTATAAAAATACTTAATTCATTTTTTATTAATGGTTTATTGAATTCAATTCAGTTTTAAAATTTTATTAAGTTTTATGTATAATATACGTTTAGCATATTTGATTAGTGTATATATTTTATGCTATTTTATATTTTTGCATCATTCAGTTCGAGTGTTGCCATGTCCACAAATTTCTAACTTTATATACAAATTTTTTATCAAATTTTTATTTATTTATAATTTCATTAATAGATAAATGAAGCACAATTTTTTTATTCATTTTATTTTAGTAAGTAATTTATTCTACAAAGTTGTTGATAATTAAATTATTATTTTAACTTTTTGGAGCTTTATACAATTTAGTTGGACACATTCATGACTGCCGCATATGAATTCCTATTACATTCCTAGCTATATTTGTCAATTATTTATTTATGTATTTATTTGAAAGGTGAAAATATAATTTATCTAAAGAATTTTTATCTATTAAGCTTGATATATTTTAATATAGTCTTTTCTTGTAATATTTATACCTGTTAATTTTTAACTCATAAGCTTATACATTTTCTACTGTTTTGTACAAAATGAAGTTATTTATATTAATTCACTAAATTCAATCTGGTTAATTAATTTAAAATATTTTCATTATCATGTTATATTTTATAACGAATATCATCTGTTGACTTCATTGGGTTCGTATTAGTTTTTATATATCGGTATATTTTAAATTAAAACAGTTTTAAATTAATAATTATAATATATTGCATCATAAACTAATCGACAAGAATGCTTTTTCTTTGGATTCTAAAAATAGTATAAATTTGTTTGATAATGATTGGGTTTTTAAAATATTTTATATTTTAAAAAATTGTTAAACATTATTAATTTATTATATGTATTCTATATGAAAATTTTAATTTATTTTTAATTAATTTTTATTGATCTATTAATCTAAAAATATACCTATATTCTAAATTAATCACTAATAATTCAAACAAAATCAAATGAACAAAATGTTAATTAAGCTTTTAAATTCAATCATTTTATTCAGATAAATTGTATTTTATTATAAATTCATTGTAAATTTATTCGAATTATATGTACAATTCCTGTGCTGTGTATTTTCTGATTATTCCAATTTGTTAAATTAATTTAATTTTAAATTAAATTAATAAAAATATCATTTATAAATTATTTTTCATGATTAATATTTACATTAAATAAAATATCAATTATAATTAAAATAATAAAATATAGTGATTAATACACTTAGCCTTCGCTTGATACATCGATTGCATTTGTATATACATATTTAAAAATGCTATAAAATTCAAATAATTATAATAGATTTTTTATATTTTTATAATTTTTTACAAAATTATCGTGACTATTTAATTTTATATTTATTTAATTACCCAAGTTTAAGTTGAGATTTCAGATATTGATTTTAAAAAAAGACGCCCAAATGGCGACTAGTAATGACATCAAAAAAATTCTTTCTAAGTTGGAACAAATTGAGCAGCGTATTTCAAAGGTTGAAGCAGCTAAAGAAAAAGAAGAAACTATTCCAAAAACAACAGCACCAATCGATTTTTCGACAATATTAGAAAAAATGGAACAAATGGAGAAGAAATTAATCAATTTAGAAAATTTGTTCTTAAACAACAAAAATGACGACAACATCAATATTAATATTCAAGAATCGGTGCACGAAATGGAGAGACAACGTTCTCTTGTATTTATTGGAATAAATGAAAACGACAAAACAACAGCTTCAGACAAACATAAAGAAGATCAGCACGTGGTTGAAAAACTTCTCAACCGGTTGGGAGTTGAGTCTAGCGCGGTTGTGTACCGCATGGGCAAAATCCCAACCGTATCAGGTGGGCCTAGATTGGTTAAATGTGTTCTTCCCTCATCTTCTTTGCAGAGATTTGCTTTGCGTCAATGGAAGTACAAACGTTCAGAAATTCGTGAAGATGTGATGTTCAATCGATTATTGGTTCGTCCTTCGTTAACACGTGAACAATTAGCGGCCGAAAAAGAAAAACGGGAAATGGATAAGAAGTTGAAGGAAATGTCTTTTTCACAGGTTTCCACACGTAAAAATCAAAAAAATGCTTAAAGTCTTTTAATTATTTAAAAATTTTTCTTTCAAATTCCAGAAGTCTTTTAAATAAATTAGATGAATTGCGTTGTATCCTGATGTCCAACAAATATCATATTCTATTTTTTACTGAGTCTTGGCTTAATCTAAAGATCGAGGATTCTATAATTACTCAAGGTTTTCCTTACTCTTTAATTCGTAGTGATAGGCAGTCTCGAAAAGGGGGTGGTTGTGCAATACTAATTTCTGATTTGATTCCTTTCGAAAAAATAAAGGTCCCTAAAACCCTTAACTCTGACATTTGTTCCATTGATATTTTTTCGCCCATAAATCATCAGAAAATTAGAGTAATTAATGTTTACCGCCCCACAACCAAAGAATCAATTAGTGACTTTACGTCACTAATTGATTCTTTAGTTTTCTTGTCTTCTATCGACTATCCTCACATTATTCTAGGTGACTTTAACTTTCCAAATCTAAATTGGGCCTATCTAAATCCCTTTCCAAATACTCTAACGCCTTTTGAATCAACTTTTCGTGAGTTTTTGCAATCCACCGACCTCCATCAAATGGTAAACTTACCTACCAGAGATCAAAATTTTCTTGACCTTGTCTTTACCTCTGACAAATCTCTAGTATCTTCACTCTCTGTTGAGGTCCCTTTTGGAGGTTCTGATCATAATTCCATCATTTTTGATATTCACCTAAATTTTAAAACTCGAGTAAAGCCCGACCCTAAATACAATTTTCATAAAGCTGACTATTCCCAAATCAATAGCATTCTTGCAAATATCGATTGGATTTTGTTTTTCTATAATTGTACCGATGTTGAATCATGTTACAACAGATTCGTTTCTTTCTTACACAATATTATTCTATCCCATGTACCATTATCTTATAATCCAAATTCTATTGAGCATCTACCATTACATATCCAACGTCTTAATCAATATAGGAGTAAACTATGGAAGAATATCTCAAAGCCTAATATCAAGATAAAATTTCTAGAAACCTCAAAAAAACTTGATTATGAAATCTCTAAATTCATCAAGAATAGGGAAAACAAAAAACTCAGTAACATCAAAACGAAATTTAATTATGTTTCATCATTTATCAAGCCTAAAAATACAACCATACCCTCTATTATTGGCCAAAATAATCAACATATTTTCTCAAACCAAATAAAATCCAATATTTTGGCCAATCAATTTTCTTCTGTATTTTCTGATTTTGATTCTTATTCCAAACCCTTTATTCTCTCACACCAAACATTAAACAAAATTGAATCCATAATCATTGATCCTCAAATTGTTTTTGAAGCAATCTCTAAAATCGATAACACTAACAATACATCCCCTGATGGTATCCCAAACATTTTCTATAAAAAATGTTTAGATTCTCTTGTTATTCCACTGTCACATATTTTCTCTATGTCTATTATGAGCTGTAAAATTCCATCAATTTGGAAGAAAGCCATAATTAACCCAATTCCTAAGATAGTAAATCCGCAATATCCTGTTGATTTTCGACCTATATCTCTTCTTTGCTCATCATCAAAAATTCTTGAAAAAATCATAACTGATCAGCTTCTTAATTTTATCGAATCTAACAAACTTTTACCCGATTGTCAACATGGATTCCGCAAATTTCGCTCTGTTTCCACTCAACTGATTGAAGTTGTCGATGATTTCACCCACTCGCTAGAAATTGGGAAAAATATTGATGTTATTTATTTCGACTTAGCGAAAGCTTTTGACACAGTTCCACACTTGTTATTAATCTCAAAACTCTTCAAAATTGGAATCCAAGGCAATATTCTTTCATGGATCAAAAATTATTTAACTGATCGAACATTTAAAGTTCGTGTTTCTAAAAATTTTTCTGAAGAAAAACAGTGTACTAGTGGGGTTCCCCAGGGTTCACATATCGGGCCTTTATTATTTATCATTTTTATTTCCGATCTCCCAGAATACTGCAAAACACCAAACGTAACTATAAAAATGTTCGCTGATGATCTCAAGGCATATACAATCTTTAAAAACTTTAATAACGTAGATTCTCCTCTCCAAAATTTTATTAATAAATTTTATGACTATTGCCAACTTAATGGACTAAAAATCGCAATTGAAAAATGTTCTGTTCTTCATCTCGGAAAATCGAATCCCTTAATAAAATATTCAATTATTAATTCCCCGATTAAGGAAATAAATTCTGATGAATCAGTTCGCGATCTCGGCATTCATTTTTCAAATGACCTGAAATGGGACAAACACGTTACAATTATCACAAACAAAGCAATGAGATGCTCATTCTCCATTTTTAAATCTATCAGATCAAAAAATCCTAAAATTCTTATTAGCTTATTTAACATTTATGTTCGTCCAATTCTAGAATTCTCTTCACAAGTATTTAACCCCTATCTTGACAAGGACATAAAATCTATTGAAAAAATACAAAAAGATTTTCTTCGGTGGGTTTTCAGACGAAATTATCCTTTTACCGAATCGCCAGGGTATCAGAACCTCCTCACTCTTTTTCAACAAGAATCACTTTTTCACCGACGAATAAAAGCCGACCTTAATTTATTTCATCAACATATTTGTGGGCAAATCTCAATTAAAAATAATAATTCTTATTCAATTTCGACCCTCAAAACCAGAAACTTCCAAAATATCTTGCCTATTGCATGTACTACAAAACCTCGCTTCCACTCCTTTTTCGTTAGAACTGCACGACTTTATAAGCTTCTTCCACATTATATGCGCAATTCAACTCCTAATCAATTTAAAAGACTTTTGGCCACATTTAACTTATCCCAATTTATTGACTCGCTTCCAGATCACCATAAAAGACTACTTGACAAATTTTAAGATACTTATTTTGTTGTTTAAGTTATTTTTATTCCACTATATCCCATCCTATCACAACACACATTTACATTTTTATTATGTTTCATTTATTGTCTGAAATCGTCGCGCTGGTGCGTATAAATATTATTATTATTATTATTATTTATAAGTCATACAGAATTTGCTTATTAAATTAATTTATATTTGTAAATAAGTACTTTAAAAATAATTTATATATAAAAAATTTCGAAAAACCTATGATGCTGAACCGAAAAAACAAGTTTCAGGTGGTTCCGAACGAATTAAAATTTAATTTAATATAAAACTAAATAATTAAAATTAATAAACGACAGCCCTATTTCATGATATTTTCAAAATATGTAAATAAAACAGATATAAATAATCTGTATATGTGAAGAAAGAATGTTTTTTGGTGTAAATATGAAGGATTAATAATAACTAATTAGCATATATGTATGTATATTTTAAGGTCAGACAGTACTCATCTACTCATTCGACATAATATTTAATTAAATTTATAATTAAAGTATAATATATAATTTAAGTAAATAATATATAATTTATAGATTATCTAGAAGATTTCTATTGATTATTTTAGAATTCCAGAAGCCTTCAGTCTGAGAAAGAAGCTTCAGTCAGAAGCTTTCAGAAATTTGTCTTACATTTTATAATTTCAATTTATTTATCTTATTTTGTAAATTATTTGTTTAATTTATTAGACATATAAAGTTTAAAATGTATTTATACAGAAAAGACCTATTTTTCTAATTTTTCTGTCTTCTATTCAAATAAATTGAATAGGAAAATTTTATTAATAAATTCTTTTAAAAAAGGGGAGCACAAAAGCCTGAATGGAAAGGTTGGAATTGAAAAAGTGAATAAAAAGAAGTTCAGGCTTTTGTTTAGGTTTAGATTTTTATCTGAAATGTCTTGGTTTCTAAAAGTATTTATAATATTTATTCAGCTTAAAATTTATTATTTTTATAAATAATTTTTAACAATTTTAAAAAGATGATTTACTTAACTAAATATAAATATTAAGAAAGAATGTTGATAATTCGATTTATTAATCTATTAATTATATTTTGTATCAATTAAACATTGTTATCTGATCTATTTTATTAAGAAGACATCTAGTTCAAAAAAATTTTTTTTTAAATTAATCGAATAACAAAACATTCAAAAATATGAATATTATGTATTTCAGACAAAATTGCTCTTAAACTTGGGTCATTCTTTCAAGATGGGATTTTAAATGAATATAAATTTAAACACACGTATGTATACAAACATTTGATTTCATAAGACTTAATTATATTTTTTGTATATAATACATATTCATTAAACATTAGTGTAGAATAGAGTTAAAAAATGTTATTAATATAGCTTCAGATAAATTATCAAATATTTTTATTTGTAAAAAATAAAAATTTTTACATATAAAATTTTACATATTTTTGTTTTGAATAATATTAGATAGTCTCAATTTAATTTTTTAAGATTAATCACGGGAAAGATTATACCGAAAGCAGCTCATAATTCGAATGAAATATGGCAACAGCTCCTTAAGTAATTTCTTTCTACATGTTATACCATAATTTTTCCATAATTTTGGAAGGATGATCATTTATTATACTGTTGTTTAAAAATTATCACGATGTATTTATTATTAAGTCAGCTAAACTAATTTTATATTAAATATAATTTTATTTTAAATAAACTCAGCAGATTTATTTAATTTTATTTAGTTTTAATTTTTTCATAAAACTTAAAACTTTTTATAAATGAAATTAAATGTAAAATTTATAATTTATTTCAATTACTCTTTTATCAATGTAAAATTTAAAATTTATTTCGAATAATTTTTTATCACACATAAACAAAAATTATTCATAAATAACTAAATGTCGAATTAACATTCTTAAGCTAATAGTTTAGTGACATCTTCTTGTAATCGGTTCATCTTATCCATTTAAATTATTATTTTGATAATATTATATATTTTTTTTTAATATTTAAAAAAATTTTTAAGCTTATATCAATTTAATTGCTTAATCGATGTTGGTAATCTTAATAATTATAATCTTTAATAATTGAAAGCTTAATCGTAGCTTGAGCCATATTAGATAATTTGTGTCTAACGTTATTTTATTATAATTTTTTAATATTATTAAAAATTACATATATTCAAAAAAATATTTTGTGATATTACTAGTTTAGAAATTTACAAGCTTCTATTAAATATATTTATATTGTTCTTTTACTCCTTAGAAAAGCTTTGTTTAGAGATGCGTTTTTTCTAAGTTATAGACTTTAAGTAGTAGATTTCACATATATTTTTAAATTAATTTATTTTTTTATTAAAATAAAGATTTAATTTATTTACAAAAAGTTTTTATGCAATTTGCGTGACTTCATTTGATATTTAAGTTGGATATCAAAATAAGGGAAAATTTTAAAAACAATTTTTAATTATCGTTTTTATTAAATTCTTTTTATCCAGATTTTTGCTTAAAATTGATGAACACAAGTTAAGATCATTGATTTTATATGTTAATTAATCAAATATTAAATATTTTATTATTCATATAATAAATAAATAATTTATTAGAAAATAAATTTTTATTTTTGTTAAATATGTCTTTTATAGACCCCCAAAATAAATTCAAAAAGGATTTATCAATTAAAATAATTTAAAATAAGAAAGGGAGCATTTTTATATTTTTAGGTTAAATTAAAGGGATGGAAAATGATTAGTGATGTTTTGTTAGCTGTTAATTGTTAGTTTAAATATGGGAAGGTTGCATCAGAATTATAAGGACAAAATGTTAAATTTAAGGAAGAATTTAAAAGATGATACATGAAAAAATGCTAATTTAATAATATCACAAGAATAACATTTAAAAAAAAGAAGAATTTAAAAATATATTTCAATGATTAATTTAAAATTAAGAACTGTATTTTAAAATTTAAAATTAAAATATCAATTTCGGCTATTGCCGACAAAATATAAATTAATCAAAAATGTAAATATACATTTTTAATGTTTTTATCCTTATTTAATTATTTATTTAAAAACTTTTATCGAACTTGACAAAAGTTGAATCAATTGTAGAACTTCACCGTTGATATTCAAAACTTATTAATCAAAGATTTAATAATCCGTTGCATTTTTTTGAAAAAAATTCTTTTCTGAATTAATAATTGTCGATGAGAATTATCAATGATAATTTATTAAATTTTATTATTATTAAATTTATAAAATTTATTCACTATTATTGAATAGTAAATAAGCAGATTTTTTATGTTAAGTTTTCAAATATTTAGTTTTTATTTGATACATTGATTTCCAAAATTTTTTCTTGCATATAAAATGCTTGCATAATAATATTTATTTATTTAAACTAATGAATAAATTTATTATAATCAGCTAATAAAGCTTGCTTAATTAAGCTGGAAAAATGTCGAATATTCCAATTGATGTAAATATTTTAAAAAAGTATTCTAATAATATTATTTTTATGTTAAATAAATATTAAATAATTTATATAAATATTTTAAATTCATTGTCGTCTAATAATAAATAATATATTGTAATTTACATATTTAATTTTATAATAATAATTTAAGTATTTATTGAATAATTTTGTGGCTGGTAGTTTTGCTCGTCTAATAAATAAGGACATATAGGGAAAAAATCTGGCTGTTATGTAATTGAAGGAACATTTTTCCAACACAAATATTTATTCAATATTTTATTTTAAAAAAGAAAAAAAGCAGTGAACGAAGAAAAATGTAAAGTCCTATCTGCCTCTATTAAAGTTAGAGATCGGAATTTCGTTCCGTACCGTATTCCGTACCGTAATACCGTATAATACCGATACCGATAAATACCGATAAAATTTAAAATTTTACCGTTCCGTAGAACGGTACGGAATACCGAAAAATACCGATACCGATAAATACCGATAAAAATTTATCGGTATTCCGTACCGTATTTAAAAAAAATTAATTTATTTAAAAACAATTATTTTTATATAAAAATTTGTAGGGATAAAGTGGTATATAAGTGAGTTGCATGCATTAAGATGGATTTGGAGGGATATCTGAGGATTTAGAGGGATATAGGTGGATTTTCAGTGATTAAGGGGTGAATAGATATCGAGAGATTGAGGGGATATCGTTAGATATGTAGTGATAGGTGGGATTAGGAAATCTCTAAATCCATTTTAATTACTCCAAAACATCTATATACTTCCGATGTAAAGCAACAAATACACCGCCCAGGCGAAAATTTTAAGAATTTGGAAGGCCAAAAAACATACATATTTCTTCCTTTTCAGCGCCGCAGGCGAAAATTTTGAAAATTATCAAAGTCCAAGAAGACTTTTTTCCTTAAAATAAAATAAAACCTCAAAAATTTTTATCGGTCGGTATTATCGGTATTTAGATTTTTCCCGTACCGTAGAACGGTACGGAATACCGAAAAATACCGATACCGAAAAATACCGATCAACTTCAAAATTTTACCGTACCGTATTCCGTACCGTATTACCGATACGGAATACCGATAAATACCGAAAAATACGGCCGTAGTACGGTACGGTCCGATCTCTAATTAAAGTAATGATTTTAAAGTAAAAAAGACGGGGAGAAAGGAAATTTTTATAAATTTAAGTAAATTTAAATAAAAATAATTAAATATAGAATATTGCCGTCAGACAAACATAATTATTTTAGGAATATATTTTAATATCGTCTTCTTGTCCATAATTATAAGCGTTGTACGAATGCTCGGCTCCAGGTCATAACGACGATCTTCGTTTTCATCGAGTTTTTTAATTAAAATTTAATATACGAATTTATTTGATTAATATTGTTTTTATCGTATTTTTATAATTTTTGTTCGGCATTCAAATTTAAAAAATGAAGAAGGTAAAATTATTTTCATAAATTTCATGCCATTAGCTATATTTCTAAAATTATATGACACCCGTATTTAATTATTTTAGAGTTTCATATTTAATTTAGAAGTTTCTCAATTAAAATTTAATTTACGAATTTGTATATTTTATACATTTTTTACTAATATTCTTGTTTTTAATTAAATTTATAAAATGCAGAAACAAGGATATTTATTTTTTCAATTTAATAATTATTAATTTTATAATTTAAGTCTTACTAAATTATTGCATACATATGGGCAAATAACATTTATACTCCTCAAAAACTTGTTTAATTAATGTATTAATGATTATTAGTTGTTTATCAAATTTTTATTTTTTATATTAAAATTTTAAATTATTTAAACAATTTACTCAAAAGTAAATTGTTGAAATCTTATGTGCTTTCTTGTTATTTATAAAATTATAATTATGTATTTAGGTATTATTATTTATTATTTGTTTATTTTTATAATTGTATTTTTATTTATATTCATTTTTTATTTAATTTTATAAAGTGAAGATGTGTTTTCTTAGTTCGAACATGTTGTGTTAAATAGGATATGAAAGTTGACAATGAATTTGATCTTAAATGATAATTAATAGTAATAAATCTTTGAGATGATATGTAAGATAACAGAATATAATAAACGTTTGAATAGTCAATTTAAAACTATTCATAATTTTAAGTATAGTAAATACTCAAAGATATATATTTAAATTTAACTAATATGAAATTAGGTAATAAAATATTTGTTATTTATATAAATTTAAATTGAAGTTTAATTTATTAATTTAATATATAATCTTTTCTAAATAAATCCATTATTTACTTTTAAACGATGTCTTTAAAGTTTTTTTAGTGTAGACAATTTAAGATTCAAATTATTTTATATGATTAATATTAGCGATTCATTCTCTTAATTACCAATTTTAATATACCAATTCTAATAAAATTATTATTTAAATAATTATTTAAATCTTTAAATTATTTAAATCTTTTATTTTTTAAATTTTTATTTTCAATGATAAAGATTCGATTTAGAATTACCTTTTTCACATTATCAGACCTAGACGCCATTCATTAATTTAAAACGCAAATTTCAATCTAATGATCAATGAAATTCGTACCTCTTGGAGGCGCAATATTTAAGATTAATTAACGTATATTAATTAGTTAATTCACAAATAAAATTAATAATTATTATTATTTCTCTTAAATGTGAGAATTTATTATTTATAATTACTTTATTATTTATAATTAATTATTCTTTGTTCTTTTTATTAAAATTTAAATTTTTGTTATTGAAGCTAATTAGGCCATCGTAGTATTGATCTTGCTTGCTCTTTAATTAATTAAATAAATTTAAAATAAATTATTATTGGATACATTTTATTACTTTTTGTTGCTCTAAATTTTTAATTTTTTTGATTAATCAGAAATTTACATTAAAATTTATTAATTAGAGTAGGCAAAAATGTATAAAAGTGTTATTAGCAATTATAAAATTGTGCCTAAAATTTTCAAGGTGAACATATATTGTTGAGCCCTTATAGTTTAAGAATAAGTTATACGAGAGCGTCGAGAGGGGTTTCCGAATCCCCCTTTTTGAATGGACGAGGTTGACATAATATTTTTTAAAATATTTAGGCGTTTAAATTTTTTAGAAAATATATAAATGAAATGAATATATACATGGGAAAATACAATTGTAATACAGATAAAAATGAGTAATAATAAATTGTAAATAATTAATGTATAATTAAAGTCGGATATGCCTTACAAAATTGACGCTCCGGAAATGGACGCTAATCCAATCAGGTATATAAATCTCAATCTCAAAAAATGTATTTTACAACAAATTTATGTTTTCACTTTTCATAATGAAATTTATTTTTTCAGAAAATTTAAAAAACTGAAAAAAAAATTATTTTTTCAGAAAATTATTTTTTCAGTATAAATTAAATATCAATCAAAATACATCACTTTATTAAATAATTGATATAAGGAGGTTTTAAAAATCTAACATTGATGATGTTACGATCTCATACTTCGTTATATATTTCGTAGATTTTTTTAAAAAATTTTTTAAATATCATCATAATAATAATTATTAAATAAATTATGTTAATATTTATTAATACAACCGCAGGGAATTAAATTTTTTGTAGTTTTTATAATAATTTTTTGCGAATGTTTTATAATAATAAATGTGAAAATAAACATTTTATTTTATTTTTTAATATTTCTTTATGTCGACGCAAACGTCACAATTGATGTTATGTCGTATAAATAATGTTATACAAGGCGGGTATTTTTGTGATAAGGTTAAAATATTTTTTGTTTATTTACCCAAGTAATTAATATAATTTAAATAATTACGTTAAATATTATATTAAATAATTTTTTATTTAAATTGATAAATAATTTGTTGATTTAAATCTTTTTATTTTTAAATGATAGAGATGCGTTGCGCATTATTGCTTGATTAAATAAATTTATTTATTCATCATTAACTATTCAATATCTATATAGTTTAATTCTGAAATAGTATTTTAATTACAAAATAAATATTCTAAATATTTAAAATGTTTCGATAAAAAACTACTTTTTTAACGGGCATCAATCAGCTTAAAATCAACAACAATTTTTCAATAGTTTATCTTAGAACTTTTTAATTATATATATTTTAGAAATATTTTTAAAATAATCAAAATTTTAATTAACTCTAAAATTAATCTACTATTATTTTTAGAATTATGATAATTATTAATTAATAATAATGTTTTTTATAAATTTTTTATAAATTTTTCATGGATACTTCTAGTATTAATTTTTCAGAGCCGCAAGCTGTCAGGTTAGAGCCTTTTGAAAACGGGGTCTACTCTAGACCTTTATAATTAAATTTTGACACGTCCCTTTTATACGTTGAACTCTGCTTTCTAAAAAGAAAAAAATATGGTGTCGATTGTGATGGTAAAATTATGATTTTATAACCTTTTTTTGTTTAATTTTTAATTTTATATGTATATCTGCATTTTCCTTGATGTATATTGGCCTATACTATCCTTTTCATTGTTAATCTACTTTTATATTTACCATATATATGATGAATTGTTACTAAAAATTTATTTATTTTTGATATTTTAAAAGCGTTTTAGTCGATCACTTATTGATAATTACTATATGTATAAACCGAATTTTTTGAGTTATTTTACAATAATAATTTATTTGTTATTTTTTCTTATGAAGCAGTAATGAACAGGTTACCTAATCGTAGTTTTCAAAAGAATTTTCAATTCTGCATTTTTTAAACATTATTTTAATAAATATATTTCCGGTTATGTTAATTAATTTTAATGATTTAACTGTTTTTTAAATGCATTTACCTATTAAATTTTTATTTATTTTTAATTTATCTGAATTTGATTCAAATGTTGTCAGTGTTAAATTCTATATGATTCCATGCTAAACTTAATCAATTAAAAATTATCTAACTATTATTAAAACACATAAAATTTATTTTTTAGAAATTATATTTAAAATATTTGCATGATTGGCCGACGATTTTAAATGATATTTTCTAATAGATCATATTAATTTTATATTTATTAGTTTTATAACTTATTTTATGTTGATTTATGTTGTTATATTAAATCAAATATATTTATGTTGATATAATTAAAATTGTTCATACCATATCCAGATAAATATGCAGGTTTCCCAATAATCGCGTTTTTAGTAATTTATAAAAACTATATAAATTTTTTATAATATTCGAATTATATTTATATGTAAACTTATAATTTCTAAAATTTAAATAATATTAATATGTATTAACACATGATATCAATAATTATATATTTTTAATTTATTAATGTGTTATTAAGCACTTAAAAGTATAATTATTTCATAATATATAATATTTTTAAAATTGTGTATATAATATTTTTAAAAATTTTTCGTTCCATATTTTACCCGAAATTGCGCCAATGTTAGCACGATAATTATAAAAAATAAAAAGATAATATAATTAGCTTGATAAAATAATATTATTAATTTGATAACATATCTTAAACGATAAATTTTAATATTTTAGATTTGTTTATTATCTTAAAATAAAAATAAATATTATAATTAATTAGGCCTTTATTTTTATTTAATTAAGACTAATTTTTAATTGTTGTTGTCTGAAGTTGTTTAAAATGAATTTCAGATTATTATTATTTTCAAATTTATAAATTTTATATTTGTTTATTTCATTGTCAGTAATTAAATTTGATTTTAGAAAAATTCTTATTTATAAATATGTTTGTAATAATATATTTGTAAATCTGTTTTCGGAAAAACTCAAAAAAATTTTGCATACCTATTATGTTGTTCAAAGAATCTCTGCATTTTTACTTTATTTTTCCCTTAGCTTACCTTTTAAATCATCACGCTATAATTATTAAATATTTATATCTACCGTATTATCTCTATTAGAATGGCCGTCTCTATTTGAATGGCCGTCTCTAATAGAATGGCCCCTTGGAGGATGATCGAAAAATAGAATGGCCGTCTCCATTTGAATGGCCGTCTCTAATAGAATGGCCCCCCTTTTTTACTGAAATTTTTCTAAATAAAAAAAGATATTACTATTTATATTTAAAACGTTTACTACATATTCACTTTTAATTATTTTTCTTGCCATTTTTTGAACTATTATTTAAACAACATGAAAATTATTTTTAATTCTTATCTTCTTCGAATCTTTTATTTTAGCGAAATGACTGATTCAGACGTTGATGTATTAAATATAAGTGATTCTGATAATGAGCCTGTTCCAAGTAAACCCAAAAAATGTCGACGTTCCTATTCATTAAAATTAAAACTTGATGCAATTGAATTTTCTAAGTATAATTCAATACATTCAGTAAGTCGAAAATTTGGAGTTCTAAGAGGTTCATTACAGAATTGGATCAAACAGGAGAAAGAACTTAGTACATTATAGTAAGTCCCTTATTTTCCCTAAAATTTCAATTTATATTTTTAGTGAGGCAACATCAAATTCTAATTCAAAAAAGCGTTTGTCTGGTGCTGGCCGTCATCTTTTTAACAAAAATTTAGATGAAAAACTGATTGAATGGATTCGATGTCGTCGTCAAGAAAAACAAAGAGTTTCTCGACGCTTAATACAACAACAAGCGCTAAAATTTTTTGAGAAGTCAGAGGACGGCGATGATGAAGAAAATGCTGAGTTTAAGGTTTATTAATAACTTAGAACAAAGGTTTATTAATAACTTAGATTAATAACTTAGTTTATTAATAACTTAGGTTTATTAATAACTTAGAACTGTAAAAAATTTTAATTTTGTTTGCTGCAAATTATTTTAGAAAATTATAAACTTTTGATAAAAAATTTAAAATTATCATCCAAAAATAGAATGGCCGTCTCCATTTGAATGGCCGTCTCTAATAGAATGGCCCTTTGGAAGGTGATTGAAAAATAGAATGGCCGGCCATTCTATTAGAGATAATACGGTATTTTGAAGATATAACTTTCTTAATTAATTTTAATTTTTGCAATAAAAATTAATTTAATTATAATTTTTAAGCACATATAAAATTGTTACCTTGCTTGATTAATTTTATAACAATAATTTCTTTTATAGGAATATTTAAAAATGCTTTAAAAATTAATATTATAGTCTAATGTAAAAGTTGTACTGGAGCGGGGAACGCGAATAAAAATATAATAAATTAAAGTTAATTTATTTAAAGGGGTATTAATTTTAAAAAATTTATATTCATATTTCTCAAGTGATTGATTTCTTCATCTCTACTGATTGCGAGAGCAACTAGTATATCCTCTTTGTTTTTGCTTTGTTATTCAATTATTATTTTCATTATTTTTATATTAATAAATATTTTGATTTCTCTGAATTGCAAACGTATTGATTTTTCTATATAGAGAATTTATATATTTATAATCACTGATTTAATTTAGATATCTTTTGCTAATTGTGTTATATATTTATTTTGGATTTTTATTTTTAATCAAATTAGTTAGTAAGCCACAAATCTTGAAAACGCTATTTGATTGAAAAATTTTCTTATACAATTTTGAATATACCTATTGGAAATAAAATTCAAACAAAATATTTATAAAATTATTTGTACTTTTTCCATTAATCATAACATTATTTTTGTTAAAATAACAATATTATTTTGCTATAAACTTTCCCTTTTTTTGCTTAATCATCTAAACCTTGTTTATTTAAATGTTTATATTTTACGTTTAATTCATTTTCTTAGCCATTCTTCTCACTTATAAGTAGGGATCGGATTTTTAGGTTATAACCTATTTTTTCTGCGAAATAGTCCTGATGAATTGAGCTCAAATCCGTTGTTATTTCTTGAAAATCTTTTGTTTACGGGGAGTTATTATGACCTATTTGAACCTATTTTGGCGTTTTGCAACCTAAAATAGGTTGTAACCTATTTTGGATATTTTTGTGATTTATTCACATTTTTGTCACCTATTTTGGGCTTTTTTCACAAAATTTCGATTTTTAATAAAAATTTTCAAAAATTTTTGAAAAAAATTTAAAATTTTTCAAAAATTTTGTCAATTTTTTTATCGGCTCAAAAATTTTTCTTCGATTTTTTGAAAAATATTATCCTCAAAAATTTTTCAAAAATTGAATTTTATTAAAATTTCTGCATTGGGGCTGAAATTTATGAACTAAAATAGAAATTATTCGGCATTTTGGACTTTCTTGCCCATTATGTCGACCTTTTTTTGCAACCTATTTCTTTATTTTTACAACATATTTGCCTATTTTTGTCACCTATTTTAGCATTTTATACAACCTATTTAGGTACCTATTTTAAGGTTTTTACGACCTAAAAATCCGATCCCTACTTATAAGCTTAACCCTTTCCCAATATATAAAATGGTTTGTTGGATAAAAATTAAAAATTTGGGTAAAAAATAATTGTTTGAGTAAATATTATTTGAGATTTTAACATCTGAGTTTAGCATTGATAAATTGTATTCATATTTATCAATACCTATTAACTGTATATTATCAAACCGTGGTAGTATTGCGACTTAATTGGCTGTAAAATGAAATTGTAAGAATAATTAATCACAAATCATTTCATTTGTAATACATTTATTTATCTAATCTTTTATTTATTAATACATATTATTGATGCTATTTTGATTTTCATTCTGTAGTGTAGTTTATTATGTTATTAACAGGTGAATATTGAATTGAAATTTTACTTGATCGAGTCGCAATATATTATTAAAAATAATAAATTATTCACGGAAGTAAAAGCTAACGCAATAATCATTTTACATTTTAAAGCGAAGTCAGATTATTATCATAGAGATTAAACAGATTTGTTTGTTATAATGTTTACTGAATTTTGACGAGGGATAATCGTGAAAAGACGAAGCCTCCACGTATTGATATAATTTGTTTTACATTTAAAAAAATGATTCATCATACACATTTTTTTATTTTCAAAAGAATATGTTAGATAAAAATTTATATATAAATTTATTAATTAAAATCTTATTGAGGTTGCATACAAATTGAATAAAATAGTTAAATACATATTATTTGAATATATTTTACTTTTGTTTTAAAATATATTTTGTTTTAAATTTTTTACATTTTTTATGGATGAATTTATTTTTATTTCTTTAATAATAAATATAATACTAGTAATAATTAATTTTATTAAATTAACAAGATATGTTGTCAAACTGGGGATAATATAAGAATAATCTTTTCGCTGCCAATATCTTAAAAGAAGGAGATGATTTGAGGGATTGTTTAAAATTATTGAGGGATTGTTTAAAATTTTAAATTTTCTGTTTTTAGAAATGTCTTTTTGTAATAAACTTTGTTGATCAAATTGTAATTATCATCCAATAATTAAATTTTAACATTATTTTTGCATTTTAAAATTGTATGCATAACAGGGTTGCCGCCCGAAACCCGATACCCGAAACCCGAAACCCGGCCTTTTTTTGTACCCGAAACCCGATACCCGAATTGAAAATTTCCCAACCCGAAACCCGTACCCGATATTTTTTCCAACCCGAAACCCGTGACCCGAAATTGGTTAAAACCCGAAATTTATACCCGAAAACTTAGCCTTACCCGATTTTTAAAAATAAATTTATAGAAAGAGAAGGAAGGAAAAGGGAAAGAAATATTTATAATTTCTTTAATTTTTCATTATGTTGATCGGTGGTTGAGTGTGTAAGACGACTGCCTCGATATTTTCTGGGGGTGGGTTCGAGTCCAGGGCTGGAAATAAGGCCTAAAAAATTTTTATTTTCAAAAATAAATGCCTTTAAACTTTGATTTTCATTTTAGATTTTTAAATTTATTTTTTTAATATTTTAAGCTTGAAAGAGCATTAAAAATTTTAATTTAGTCATGAATTTTGCAAAATTTTCGCCTGCGGCGCATAAAATTAAGAGTTCTAGGTTCATGATCAATTAAACTTAAATAAAAATTTTTGCCTGCGGTTCTGACAATTGAATTCTTTCACCTAAGACCTTAAAAAATTCTCAAAATTTTCGCCTCCGGCGGTGAAAAAGCTAGAAATCTAGCTTAAGGATCATCAAAATTCTCAAAATTTTCGCCTGCGGCGCAAAAAATTGAAGAAATTACTAAGATATCCCTCTTAATCCCCAAATCCCACAATGTTTTAATCTCTTCAAATTTGCTTCTCTCTATATCACCCAAAATCCTATTATGCAATATAGCCTGCCTCCTTACAATTTATTCACCAATAGCCGAACACCCGAAAATAACCCGAATTTTTCGCCAAACCCGAAACCCGTACCCGAAATTTTTGCCAACCCGAAACCCGATACCCGAAATGAAAATTTTATAACCCGAAACCCGTACCCGATATTTTTTCCAACCCGAAACCCGTGACCCGAAATGAAAACGCTCCAACCCGATACCCGTACCCGAAAATTTTTTGTACCCGCGGCAACCCTGATGCATAATACATATAAGATGGTCTTCTTATATATTTTGTAATTATTATATAATTTATTTTATATCTTATTAAATATTTATTTTTTTTATTTATTTTTAATATTCTATTTTATTAAAATGTTTGTTCTTATTCCCTTGAATCAAAAGTTTATTTTAAACATATACACAAATAACTGTTATTATTAAAATTATATTGCAAAATATTTTATTTTTAAATTGAGGAATAATCGAAATTTAAGCAGTTTAATTAAGGGTAAACAATTTTGTAAATTTCGGATTATATATTTATATTTTTGAAAAAATCAATTAACATTTTGATTAATTTTAAATTTGTCGAACACAGCTCTTATATTTGTTTTAATACCAATTAAATCATTTGCTTTAGTAAGGTTGGAAAAAAATATTC
Organism: Meloidogyne luci; assembly: GCA_902706615.1. NCBI lineage: Eukaryota > Metazoa > Nematoda > Chromadorea > Rhabditida > Meloidogynidae > Meloidogyne > Meloidogyne luci. Next base: position 723,773 of record CACSLI010000267.1, on the reverse strand, counting down.
TATTCGTAGAACCAATTGTTTGATAGATGAAAAGGTGAACGTCATTTAAAACTACAGCAGTACTAAAAAATATATTTAAGTTATATTTCTATTATTAAAACTACTAAATAATATTTTCCGAATAAATTTAAGATGTTGAATATTATTTAATTTTACCGATAAGAACACAAATTTTAGAGGGTCGGTCTTCGAATATGTTTAATTATTCTTTCTTAAATTTATTTTTCAAAATAATTTATAAAACACTTTGATTATGTTTAAATTAATTTATATAATTACCTTTTATTTTATACTGAAATTTAAAAATTAAATATCTAATAAATATATCTAATAAATATATATAACATTTATAATAACTAAATTTTTTGGCGAATATACATATAATTTAGAAGTCTAACTCGTTACTACATACATATAATATGTATATTTTTTCATTTTTTATTAATTAAAATTGGCTTTGTGCAATCAGTAATTGATAGAGTAGACAACATGAATTTCTAGATGAATTTATTTTTTTAATTTATTTGAAATTTTTTCGAAATTTTGTTTTTTATAAATCTCTAATAAAATATTAATATAGTTTTAACGTTAGTTTATCATTTTTTGATGATATTTTATTATTATAATATATGCAACTTTTATAGTTACATATATATGTATACATATATTTTATTTCTAACTCATAGCAACGTCTGCAATGTAAAATGTCCCCTCATAATCTCATATGAATAATTTTTATGATTTATTTTATTTTGCATATAATCATGTCTTGTCTACTTTTTGTTAAATTTTATTTACATAAATTAAATTACATTCATTTTTTATTGATATAATAATTTGTTTCTTCTGAGCATTCCACGTATCGTAGTTAGTAGTGATGTTCGGGAGTGAAAAAAAGCCGAGAGTCGAGAGCCGAGACCGAGACCGGGAATCAACCCCGAGACCGAGTCTCGACTCGAGACCGAGAGTCGAGACCGAGAGTCGAGACGAGAGATTAGGAGGGTTATCACCTGATATATTCCCTAATCCCCAAAAATCCCTATAAATCCTTCATAATCCCCCAAATCCCTTGAATCTTCAAATCCACAATATAACTTTACTCTTTCTAAATCTACCGATATCCACCTTAATCCACTGATATTCACATTAATCGAATAGAATCCCCTTATTCCCTCGATGTCCCTCCAAATCGAATGATTTTCTTTATCCCCAGATGCCTAGCACAAGTCCCTTTATGTTTATTTTAATCCTTAAAATTTCCAGATATTCCTCTTAACTTTAATCCCCTCTATATCCTTTCAAATCCCCATAAGCCTCCGATATTCGACAACTCCATTGATCCCCTACTGTTTAAGGCCTTATGCAATAATTCTTGCATTTTGGAAGGTTTTGAAGCCATAAATCCTCCAACCATTTTCTGCGCCGCAGGCGAAAATTTTGAGAATTTTGGATGTCCTTAAGTCAGATTCTTCCTTTTTTGTGCCGCAGGCGAAAATTTTGAAAAATTTGTGAGGCTAATAGCCAGATTTCTTTCTTTTTTACCGCCGGAGGCGAAAATTTAGAGAATTTTGTAAGGCCATAGGTAAAAAAATTCAATTGTCAGAGCCGCAGGCGAAATTTTTTTGAAGTTTTAATGTTTTTTCAAGTTTAAAATATTAAGAAAAAATAAATTTTAAATTTTAAAATCAAAATCAAAGTTTAAAAACATTTATTTCCGAAAAGAAAAATTTTCACAACCTCATTTCCACCTTAGGATTCGAACCCAGCACTTCCAAAATATGCAAGTGAGTAAAGTCAGTCAACTTAACCACTCAACCATCGACCATCAAAAGGCAAATGGGAGAAATTATAAATATTCCTTTCCCTTTTCCTTCAAAAAGTTCAAAAAATTTCCGTCATTAGGGGTGTAAATTTAGTCTCGTTTTCCGAGACTAAAACACCGAGACCGAGACCGAGACCGAGAGCTCAAAAAACCCGGGAAATTTCCCGACTCGGGAACCGAGACCGAGAGTCTCGAACATCACTAGTAGTTAGTAGTAGTAGTTTGCATATCAAATTTTACTATTATTTTATAAAGGTTATCATCATAACTATTTAAATACATAACATCGATCAATATTTTTAATCGTTTTTGATTTTGAAAATCGCTACGCATAATGCATAATGGTTCTCCACCTTCGTATAAATTTCCTATTAATTTTAGAAAATTAATTTTGATGCTATTTGAATAAGTAATTTTATAAAATAGCCTGAGGCGAAACCATTAAGTGGGATAATGAACTAATCTCCACTATCTTCACTTGCTTAACACAGCTGCGAGAATGGCAAATTTGCCAATTGGGGGTATATCTTGTTTATTTTTACAGAAAATTTTAAATTAATCATGAGGTTAAAATATTAATCATTATTTTTTAAATGTTCTAGTTGGCAAATTATATTATTTCTTAAAATAATAATAAATATACTTTAGTATAGAGTTGTTTAACTTTAGCATTTCCAAATAATAATACTACAATACTGATTAAATTCACACGAGGTATTTCGATTATAAGAGATTTGCTGGTTAGATAATTAATAAGAAATTCAACTAGATTTCTAACATTGTCCATTCTTGGCTCAATGTTGAAAGAACTAGGAGTTATTCTTGATTCTTATACCGTAGAAATTATTTATAATATTTTAAATATATGTTATAAAAAAGTTAAAATTATTTAAATTGGTGAGCTTTTGATTATTTTGTTATTTTATTAGTTCAACATTTGCACTCGCGTGTACCCGGTGTATAGCAGAGTCAAGCATAGTATTATTCGTTAAATTAATTTTCCTTATTTTATTTAATTAATTAATATTTACTGAACTTTTATTAATGTACAATTTTTATATTAAAATGATCATTTCATTATGAATTTATTAATGAATGATTCATCAGTGAATGATGAATCTGATAATTCGTACGAGATTATTGCTCCGTGCATCTCAATATTAATATTAATTACATTTAATTTAAATACTTTAATTTAAAAATGATCATTATTTCAGAGCAGCTTCATTAATAAGCCCCATTCTATAATCATTTTCTAGGTATTTATTCTATAAGCATTTGAATTCTTAGCTTATTTTAAAGAATATTTTATCACTTGTCATAGAATTAAAAAAAATTTTATGCTGTATATTAATTGTAATTTCATTAAGAATTAGGTTAGAACTGCACATATCTTAAAAATTTGGCTCAGAATTATGTATTATTGCAGTAACAAATGCTGCTCCTTCACTTGGGCCAAGTCTTTCAAGATGAGACTGAAATCAAATTTTTATGTTAATTAAAATAAATTTAAAGTAGTATAAATTTAAATATATTTTTATATCTAAATATTATTTTTATTTAATTAAATAAAGCAAAGCTGAAGAATACTCAATGATTAATTTATAATTAAATAAACAATTAATTATAATTTGTCTTGATAATTTTTTAAAACTCATATGTAAAATTTTTTAGATAAATTATTTAGTAGTATATATTTATTTCCATCTAAAATACTATGCTATTAATTGAGGTTCTATTAAAGAGCGATTTATATTATAAATTAAAATTAATTCATATTTTTGTTTAAGTCATTGAAGTGATAGAAGTTCAGTTTTGACGCGATCATGAACTAGCTTTATATTTTATATTTCTTTTTCATTGGGAATAATAGATGAGTATAATCATACAAATGAGTATGATACATTAGCTATTTTCATTATTTGCTTTAAAGGTTAAAAAGGAATGTTTAATTTTACATTTGTATGGAATGGATTACATATTTTATGATCTGTACAACTTTTCTAAATGAATTTATGAATATTTATTTTTCTTAATTTATATATTTTAAATTTGTCTGCAAATCCTATTGCAATTAATTCATTTTATATAAATATAATGTCTAGTTTTTAATTAAAGTATTGTGCCTAGTAGATAATTATTATTTTATCTTAATTTATTTAATTGTTAGTTATGTATTTACATATGGCTTGTTACATACATCATCTTAATGTAATCGTTTAGCATAATTTTTATCTATCTATTATTATATAATTAAATTTTTTATTATAAATAAATAAAATTCTAATATTTTCGAAATCTTGTTTTTATTTTACTAATTTAAAATCTTTAAAATTTATAATTAGTAACGTTTCCAAAACCATAGTTCCATAGAATTTAAAATTAGTTGTTGAAATTGTTATACGACATAATTTAAAATTATTTATCATTATTGTTATTTTATTTCAAATTATAAAAATAAAGAATAAATAAAAAAATTTATAAAATTAAATTTAATACATTTTTACAAATTAAAATATCATTAAATGGTTATGTGAATTTTATTTTTCTTAATTTAGCTATTTGGAGTATATTTAAATTTATCATGAAATTCTATATTCGGCATGCCTGACTTGATTTATTTTAAATTTCTTATAATGTGATTGTTTATATTTATATTTTATAAATAATTTTTAAATTAGTTTAAGATATATTTATAATATTTCAATTCAATAATACTATAAAAAATTCTTTTCACAAAGAAATTTTTTGTCATCTCATTTTTAAATGAGATGCGAATTTAAAGTTACTACGAATTTAAGTTAATGTTTATTGATATTAAAGAGTGATTAAATTATAATTCAAAATATAATCTATATTTAATTTTAATATTTTTTAATGATAGAAAGATGCATTATTTGCTCAAAACGTATAAGTAAATTCTATATTTTCGAAATCTTATTTTTAAATTTTTTATTTTAAAATCTTTCAAGTTGGTGATTCCAAAACCGTAGAATTCTGCAACTTCAATAGATTTAAAATTATCTTGATAAAATTATTTTACGGCATGATTTAAAATTATTTAGCATTACATATTATTTTTTTAAATCAAATTTTAAAAATAATGAAAATAAATTTTATCGAATTAATTTTAATACATTTTCACAAATTAAAATATTATTAAATGTGTTTATGAATTTATTTTAAAATTTATCTACTTGGAGTTTATTTAAATTTATACTACAATTATCTATTTGGAGTGTCTAAACTTATTTTGAATTTTTCATATTGTGATTTTTTATATTTGAATTTTAAAAATGAATTTTTAAATTAATTTAATAAATATTTATAATATATTAATTTACTAATGTTTGTCACAAATTTATTTTTATTATTGCTTCAGCAGCAATTACGCTTATATTGTCGGAATTGTAAAGTTTCGTTAACAAATAAAAATTTACTTTTAAATTTTATCATTCATTTAATCACTATCTGTTTTGAGGTTTAATTGTATTTCCTTGTAATTCTTATTTATCTTATTTTTATATTCATTTCTTATTTTTATCTTCATTTTTGGGTTTACATAATTAAAATATAGTATTCTTGAACTTTTATTAATATTTTTTAAATTTAAAGCTTTTGTAAAGCAGAAGGGTATATATATTTCTCAGAATTTCTCAGAATAAATTTGCATACTAACTATTTAAAAATTTTTTTGCTTTACCGGCAATTTTTTCATTTCATCTGTTAAAACATGATCTAAATTTTTTGTTTTAAAAATTAAGCAAATTTTATTAATTTAATAAGGATTAGTTTGATTATTTAAATATTAAAGGTTAATTAATTAATCCACTTTATAGAAGCCATGAATGGGAAGCTTTTAGCTTTTAAATAATTGTATATATTTTAAACAAAGCTAGATAAATGTTTTGTAGAGTCATACATTGTTAAGAAAGTTTAAGCACCTCTAAATTTTTATAAATTTAACAATCCCTAAACATTATTTGTAGATCATAAATTGCTATAATTATATCATAAATTTATTTAAAAATTTTTTACTAATATCTATATTTATCAAAAGCATTTCATTTTGTTTTGTATATAATAGTTAAACTACATATTAATGTGAAATTGTTAATTAATGATAAACGCGCATTTCAATTAAAATTCTATTAGTATTGTTGAAAAATAAACGAATACATATTTAATTTTAGTTTCTAAATTTAATTCTATCTTTAATAACATTTATTTGGAAATCTACAAAATCTTCTTTATAGTAAAACTTGAATAAATAAATTTATATTAATTTATGTATAAATTTATTTAAAAATTTTTTAAAAATTTAAATTTTATTTAAATAAATTTAAATAAATTTTTTTTAAATTTAAAAAAAAAATTTTTTTTTAATTTGAATAAATAAATTTATATTAATTTATGTATAAATTTATTTAAAAATTTTTTAAAAATTTAAATTTTATTTAAATAAATTTAAATAAATTTTTTTTAAATTTAAAAAAAAAATTTTTTTTTAATTTGAATAAATAAATTTATATTAATTTATGTATAAATTTTTTTAATATCTTGTTTTATAAATAAAGACATTTTTGAATGTTTGTTTAATAATTAATTCTTTTGTTTTCCATCTCGATTTCAATAATAGAAATACTTGCATATAATTAAAGAACTAATTATAATACTCTATATTTTAACATACTCGATTTAAAGTTTATTTGCTTTAAATTACATCAAAATTTCAAGTCAAGTCATCAAGTTAAATTATATTTATATAAAAATAATTTCAAATTTATCAATTTTTAAATATTAAGATATTTTTTTAAATGATAATTATTTTAAAAAATTAAATTTATTTAAAAAATATTTTTAATTTGAACATAACTATTTAATTAATTCTAAATTAATTTAGTAATTAATTGAAAAATAGAACAATGATAATTTTAAATTTTATTTAAAATTGCCATGAAAATTATCTTTAATGTTATATTCACATACATACGACTGTAAATATGATTGATGGACATGAGATAAGTTCCATTGTTTGGGAATTTCATGTGAGAGATTCGTAATAAATTCTAATTTATTCGGATATAAAATATTAGTTCTTTTATACATATTTTATTAAACTATAAATTAATTATTTGAGATTCATTATCATTTTAATGAAAATGATCTTATTTGTTAAGAAATACATCAATTTCATGAACAATTTTGTTATTTTTAATTCTTTTTTCATAGATAATCATAATAATAAAGAATATCTATATAAATTATTTTAATTTCATTGAGTTCTAATTCAACGTGACTATTAGTATTTATTTTAGACCAAAAAAGATAAATAGAGTATTAATTCATTTTATAATAATTTTTTAATCATTATAACTATAAAAATTATTCTTCAATATACATATCTCAATGTTTGACGTTGTTAATGTTGCTATAATTAGTTTAGCCAGATGCACAACAAGGAGCAACACTACATATAAATATTTTAATAGTTTTACATATAAAATTTAATATTCTAAATGGCATTTTATAAATATTTATTTTATACTCTGATTAATGTTTAAATTTCAATGGTTCTCTAAATCGTTGATAATTTTTCTCGTCACTCGATCCTTTTGTATAAAAATAATCTTTCAAATTATAAAATATTAATATTTTAAGCATAAATAATTATACCTTAATTTTTATATTTCATTAATTTAACTTCTTATGCGTTTAATTTTAATAAGTTATTCCCAATATGTTGATCCGATAACTATATTTATACATATATTCGTAAAATTTTAAATTCTATTCATTAAAACAATTATTCTTCATTGTAAATTTCATTACAAAATGTAAGTCGACAAATTTTTTATACTAATAAATCAAAATCATTATTTCAAAAAATCATTATATTATTGTGGAAAAGCATTAATAGAAGTTTTATAGATCATTTTTAATATTTAAATTAATATATTTATATAATTTTATTTTTAATATATTTATATAATTTATATAAATAAAAGGCTAAATCTTTAGCAATAAAAAATACCATTTAACTACAGCTTAAATTAAAATTATTTCATATCTTGAATTTCAAGATTTGTATAATATTGTTTATTATTATTAATTATTCAAAGTTATTAAAAACCAGTTATATAATTTTTACTCAATTTTATTTACTGTTTTTAATTAAATTAACTTTTTCTGCCGTTTTGAGCACTTCACATCAAGGCCAGATTAAGTTATAATAACTTAACTTTATAAATTTTCAAATTAATATATTAAAATTATTTATTTAAGCAAGTTTAAATTATGAGCAAAAGTTGATACTTAGTGCTTATAATGACTGCTTTGCAGACAAAAATCTAAATAATACTTTTTATTTAATTTTATTATTTACTTTTTTAATTTTCATTTGAATAAGTGTATTTGGAATTCAGTTCAGTGCAAGTTCAAGTTACTATTCAATTCTAACCCAATATTGTAGTATATATGAATATATTTCTATATTAATTATGTAATTATTCCGATTGTATCATTAATTTATTATTGTTATAATATTTAATAATTTGATTTATTATTTAACAATTGATGGAAATGATTTTTAAAAAGTACAGTAATTTTTGAGACTACGATAATTTGTAGTTCTTTTTTTAATTTTATATAGTTCTTTATATATTATAAATTTATATTTATTTTTTAAATTATTTTAAAAATCTTATAAACAAATTATTAAATAAATATAAAAATAAATAGCATGTAAATTGACGAAAAGTTAATTTAGAATAAATTTAAATAATTTTGAATATAATGAATTCATTGTTGTACTGTGTAAAGCGTCCATGCGTTCGACAGTCATAGTGAAGAGATCTTGCAACTAAAACAATTAATTATTATTTTTAATAATATTTAATTTTTGAGATAAAATGATAAAAAAATAGTAAACTTTTGAATAGTTTATTATATAAAATATTAAAAATTATAAGAGTAATTATTATTTTTTTTTATTATTTTTTTATTTTATAAGAATAATTTAAATATTTATTAATAAATGGTATATTTTTATTTGATATTATAAATATTTTTGTGGCTGGTAATTTCGTTCGTATGGTTCAATCAATGTGTAAAAAATCTACACATTACTCTCTCAACACAAATATTTATTGAATATTTTTTAAAAAAAGGAAAAGCTGTGAACGAAGAATTTTAAGTGTCAGTCTTCCCATGAAATAAACAGAAAAGGGCAGGCAGATATGGAACTTTTATGTATAAATTTAAATAAAATTAAATAAAGATAGGTAATTAAAATGATGAAATGCCGGCAGGCATACATGAATAATTATTTTAGTTATTTATTTAATTTAGAGTTTTTAATTAAATTTAATTTATCTAATAAATTTGTTTTTAAATTCGTATTTTTATATATATTTTTTATATGTTATTTAATTCAATAAAATGCACTTGTCAGGGATATGCATGCATTTGCATTTTGTAATACTATCAAAATCATTTAAAATTAATTTTTAAAAATAAAAATAACAGGAATAATAAAATAATTATTAACATTTAAATATTTTATTAATTTAATAAAAAAAAATTATTAAGTAATTAAACATTTAAATATTTTAAAATAGATAAAATTTGAGTAGTATTTTCAATTTATACATAAAAAATGGCGAAAAAATACATATAATTTCTTTCTTTATTTACTCGTCGGTCTGTTTTTTAATATTTGATCTAATGCATTCCTTAATATTAAAATTTACATATTCACTCAAAATGTAAATAACGTTAAATCAAAAAAATAAAAAAAGTAATTTTTACAAAAATATATTTTGAATAAATTTAAGGATTAAATAAATTCGAAAAATATACTAGAATTTTTAAAATTTGATAGTTATTTATTTGAAACATTTTTATAAATATTAAAATCAAGTGTACTTATCAAAATAAAATATCTAATTAAAAATTGTTTGATTAAAATTAATTTAATTAGAATTAATCGCTACATAATTTTATTGATAAAAAATTAAATTATTATTCTTTTATAAATTTTTAAAAACTTTTTACATTTTTGAAATTAACACGACATTTAACATTTCTCGAATTTTCCACCCAATTTAAAACCAATGAAAGAATGACTGGTTTTAATTGTGAATAATTTAATTTAACATCATTTTAAATGTTTTTAAATATTGTGTGGGATGAATCTTTGGAAATATAAAGTGCAAAATTTCCTCATTTATAAAGAATTTCTAAACTTTTATATTTTTGCCGATATTTTAAAAACTTTTCTATAAAATATTCAGAAACTTTTATTAAAATAATTTTAAAAATTTTCCATAAAAAATTGTTACGATTTTTCGAACCGGGCCGACGTTCGAGTCATTTTTTCAGGCCTCATTTTTATTCGAGGCCCGGTCGATCTTTCGAACCGAACCAGGCCCCCAACTATAATAAAAAAGTTTATCTACAAAAATTATTTTTAAATTTAGTTCTAGATCACTCTAAAATTTTTCTAAAAATAATCTAGCTATCAAATTATGTTTAATAAAATAAAATTAATTTTCCCATTTATATCATTTTTCACTTTTATCTATTTCACTAATGGGATGGTTCATAACAATTTGGGTGATTTTAACAATGAATTTTGGCGAGCTGATGAAAATAATACTGTAATTAATTCTTTAGGAAATTATTACTATATTTATAATTAAAGCAAAATCAAAAATGTCAAGATGCTGCACCATGCCTAAGTGATAATGATTGTCAAATTAACGGAACTTGTGTGGGAGGAAAAATTTGCGAGTGCACGTGTGGAGAGAATGCACCATGTAATTTGGTTGTTAAATTTAAATTGTTTTAATTTAAAATATATTGACAGCATTGAAAATCCCTATACTTCTCAATTAGAAAGCTCTCCAATAGGTTTAAAGTTACGACAAATTTTTTGGCTAACCGAGAAGAAACCGTGATTTTGGGTTAGCCTAGTTCAAATCGAAAAACAAAAACGAAATTTAGAAAATACAAACTATGACGAACCAAAAATTCTCGGGTTCTCAGTTCGTGACAACTGACTGACAACCCTCTCCAATATTCTTCAACCCGCAAAATTATAACTTCATTTTTATACTGGAGAGATATCAGATCCAGATCTCTACACAAATCTTTTATCGAAAATATTTTTCAAAATATCGATACAATCCTTGTAAGGCAATCCAATTCCGATCACTTATTCTGTTTATAACTTTTCAACATATTCCCTCTAAAATACAATATAAATATTTTCTATATTTTTCTATATTCAAAGGTACCGTCCCTTCAATTTCCTTCTTAGTCGAAACTCTCAATGGTAGTCCTCAAAGTAAATGTGGCGGTCTTAAAAATGCTTGTAACGAGACAACAAATAAATGTGAATGTGAGAAGGCTTATAAACTAGCAGGGTTCGCCAACTTAACTGATGCAATAGAGCGTATCTGTGCCCCGGCTAAAAGTTGCGCAAGTGTAAGTCTAAATTCCCGTAATTAACATAAGGAAGTATTAAATTTTTATTTTAGGATGATGAATGCCAGGGAATGACTTGTCTTCGTGGCACATGCCACTGTCCGATTGCATAAAAGAGAATACAATTTTAATTGATTCTTTTAAAAAAATATAATTGTAAAAAAATATTAATCTTGTAAAAAAATATAAAACATTTTAAAAACTATTTTCTATTATCGCGAGTAAACTTTATTTTATTTTTAGATATTATAATTTAAGAGTTTATAAAAAATTTTATAGTTTTTACCGATAATGTTGAGCAACAACTAAATGACTTTTAGTTTAAAATTTAAATTAATAAATTTTTAATTTCAATATTCAATCATATCTTTTTATTAAAATTTTATCTCTAAATTTGTAATTGTATAATTTTATTGAAGCTAACTGCATTAATTCGGCTATTATGCCAATTGTTGGATTTTTCAATATGTATATTCTAATATAAATTTAAATCTTTGTGGCATAACAAAATAAGTGTCGCTAAACGCGACCATTAGTTAGATTTAATTTTGTTAAGTTAATTTTTTCTAAATTTAAATTCCATTCTGTCTTTTGCTTAATCTAAAATTATCTTTTTTAACCGCACCTGCTGTCTAGGAATTTTTTCTATTTAAGAATTTTATTCATGTTTAAGAATTTTTATATTTTTTAACTTATTTAAATTAATCGTCCCTTTTCTTCTTTAATAGTAAACAACTTTTTTCTTTATAAGTTATGTTTTGATTTTCCATTTTTTAGCACCTGCATTTTTTGTTTTAATCTAATTTCACACCCCCTTTTTCCCCTTATTTAAACTTTGTCAATTTCTCTTTCGGGGTTCCATTCCTTGGTTCACTGTTGGCTCTCACCTATTGCTTTGGCTTTATTATTGCTTGTGGCTCGTTTTATTATTTATTGGATTGCTTTAATTTGGAAAATAAATATATTTAATTTGGATTGGGAGCTTTTGTTTGAATTAGGCTCGTAGGCTAAAAACTTAGAAACTTGGTCCCTAGGCGTTACTACAATAAGTGCTTTCTCTTAAATATAATTTTTAAAATTAAACTTCTGTAATTAATTATTTTAGATGCTAAATAAAATAATTACTTTACTTTTAATGTTATAACTTTTTAAACTTATTTTTTTAATAAAAAGTAATTATATGTAGAATTGTAATAGATGAAGTGCAGCCTTGATTTGCTTGTTGCTGCCCATACCAATTTTTACCAAGTTTTAAACTATTTTTAATATATAATATTTTAGATAATTTTTATATTTTTTAGATAATTTTTATAGAAATAGATGTATTTTTTGTGTGCTTTAGTGTATTTTTTTATTCTAAAATTTAATGATTATTAATTTTTCTTTTAAATTACATATACATAAACAATGATATAAAATCTTTTTTATAAATATTCATTTCTGCTTATTTAATATTGAATTTTTTAAAATTACTCTAAAAAACTCATATATTCACCGAAAATTTGCTAGCGACTTGTTTTAATTATTTTATGAAATAAATTTATTGTCGTTTTTAAATTAATATTAGATGTAGCTTAATATTGTCGAATTCTTTAAATATAAGTGTTTATTAAATTTTTAATCAGTTCTATGCCGAGGTATTTCATCCAGCGTTTTTTGTGCAATAATTTTTTTAGATTATTTTTTAAGCTAATATGCCTATTAATTAATTAAATTTGGAACTGATTCTCTGAAATCTGATTGATCTGGGCAGAGATTTTGTGTATTTTTAAATATTTCGAAATAATATGTAATCAGTTTCGTATATTTAATTTCAATCTCGTTTAAAAATATTTAATATGTTATTATTTTTTCAAATTTTATTGTCAATTTTATATTATTTTGTCTAATAAATAATTATTAGTAAAGGAACTGTTTTAAATGGGATATTTTGGCAATTTCGTTTATTTTCAAGTCAATTAATACTTATATTATTAAAGTTTATTATAATATATCAAAATTTATAGTTTTACTTACAATTTGATTAATAAGTTGCTCAAGTTGATCAATACGCTGTTAAACAGCTATTTTAAAAGATTATCCTCCAGTACAGTTATTAAATTTCAAATTATAATTTATAAAAATATTATATAAATGTCGACATTGTATTAATTTCAAAATTAAATTACCTTTTATACAATTTTTAAATCTAGTCTAAATCGCTTATACATTACGATTAATACTTATTATTAATACAAATTACTAATTGCCTAACTAACATTAATCGCGTTAGAAATTGGTTGTCGTCTAAAAATTCACTTTTTAAATACCAGTAATTAAATTATTAATTAATTATTTTTGATTTAATTTATAGTTAGTTATTTTGATAGCAACACAAAGAATATAAACACACACAAAGAATTTTAACATATTATCATTTAATTATTGTTTAATGATAATTAAAATAATGTAGTATTCTTCGGCGTTCTTTATGCAACACTCGTCTGGGTATTTTAATATGTATAACAAATTTTTTAAAATTAAGTTTTATTGAAAAATATTAATTTTTTGTCAATTTGTTTATCAATTTGGTTATAACGTAATAACTTTTGTATAATATTTATAAAACTAATTTCAATTAGTTATTTTCAATTATTTTTAACTGATTATTAATACCAACTGTAATTATATATCATTCAATTATATATCGTATATTTTACAGTGATATTGAATTTCTTGTTTAACTTGGAATGTCAAGACTCTATTTTATATATTCACTAAAAAATTTTATTATTAAAATTTTAATTTAGTAAATTTTAATGACATTTTTAAAAATATTATATCTAATATATAATTGATAATATTAAAGTTAATAAATAATAGAGTAGTATTTTTTATGATAAAGTTACTTACAATTTTTTACCCAATATTTATTTATAATCATTCTGAATTATAATAATAGGTATATAATTTGTTGATTGCTAAATTTTTATTTTTGGATGAATGATAGAGTAGCATATTATAATTTTGTTTGCTATGATAATTTTATTTATTTATTATAAATTATTTGTTGTTATTTTGTATACAATTCTTGTTCTGATATAAAATATATTTTAAGAATTGGTTTAAATGTATGATAGGATGCAAATTTCCTCTTTAATCTTTGTCGATTCTGTTTTTCAATCTTGAATTTTATATTTTTTAAAACTATTTTAATTAATAATTATAATTTGAATATTTAGTCATTATAAAACATTCCGTGTTTTGATTGAATATTTAATTAATTTAATCAACTCTATTTTAGATTTGTTATTGAGTTTTGAATTTGAATCTGTTTAAAAATATCATTTTATTATTTCGATACACATACTTTTTTATTATATTTTCTATTATTTATTTAAATTTTTCTTAAATTTAATATATTTATCGTTATAATTCTCCATTTAACATAAAGCATAGTGCACCGTCCAAAGATATTTTTCAGACTGACTGATATTGAAGCATATGCATGAAATGAGTTATTGACATTATAATAAAGGATATTAAATAATGGGATAAATTTATAAAAAGTTAATTTTTATATTTATAATCACTATTATTAGAATTTTTTGTTATTTTAATTTTTTATTTTGATGTGACCTTACTTGGTTCTGTATTATTGATGATAGGTATGCTAAAATACTTAATCAACAATTTAATAAATTAATAACAATTTAAACAATTTAAACAATTTAATAATTTAATAAATTTATTAATAAATTTTTAATTATAAGATATATGATTTTAGTAAGATTTTCTAAATTTAATCTTACAAGTTATATTATGATTTTTTCATTAATAACCTTAATTTTTTCTCAAATTTATTATTTTCAATTAAACATAAACTCGTAATTAGTAGTAAATTTAAATTAATTAAAATATTAATCTTTATTAAAATGTTTCGTGCATGTTTCTCGTGCATGTTACTGTTCGTGCATTTTTTCTCAAATGTTTCGTGCATTATATCGACTGATACCATGTATCAATTAGATATATTTAATTCATTAATTTTGTATGACTTCCTTTCTTAATTAATCATTATTTTCATTATTATTTTTATTATTAAAATTGTTATTTTGTTTTTTCTGAATATTTGATTAAGATTTTATATTTAAAATCTCTAATTTAATCTAAGTTTTATTTTTTAAACTTTATTAGCTTTTTAAATTTTTCTTTTTGATCCTTGCGCAGTTAATACGTTCATAAAGTTTGAAAACGACGGTTTTCATATTCTATTTAAAATTATATATATTATAAGAAATAGTATCATCACAAAGTAATGATGCTAATTAATTTCTTTAATTAATTTAGATAAATATTAATAAAAATCATCAATGCATAATTTTCTCTTTTACATTTACATAAAATTCCCGTCTAAATTTTTAATAATTTAATCATCAATTTATTATTTTTGAATTTATTTTTTAATTAAATTAAAATAATATACCTATTCACTTCCTTTAATTTTCTAGTGTTTTTCATTTATATTTAATTATTTATTTATTATTTAAACTTTAATTTCAGTCGAAAAGTCGAATCTGCCTCTTAGCCATAGCCAAATCATGATGTTATAAATAAATAAATCAATTTAAATTTTGTATCACGCGAGCACCACATTACATTTGGTAAGCTCTGATCGTTTATTCTATTGAAAATTAATCAAATTATACAAATTTCCACTTATAAGTAATTAAATTTTGTTCTATTTCCATTTATTTGCCTTATGTTTATTACAGGGCTTCGATCTCGAATTTTTTAAAATCCGCAATTTTGGTCGAAAAAATCCGCATTTGATATGAAAAATCCGCAAAAAATTATCATACATAAAAATTGAATTAAAATCACTTTATGCGTTATATTTTCCAACAATTGAATTGAAAATTTTTTCACTACTAATGACCATCTTATTAAAATCCGAACAATTAAATGAAAAATTACAATTGACTTGAGCTAATGCTTTCACCGTCCCTAGTTGTAGTGAATTGTTTACTCGAAAAATCTTTTTTTGTGCCGCAGGCGAAAAGTTTGGGAATTTTGGAAGATCAAGAGGCCAGATTTCTTCGCTTTTTCAGCGCCGCAGGCGAAAATTTTGAGGATTTTGGGAGGCCTTAACGGTACCACTGTCGGTGCCTCCATAGTTTCAAGTGCACGTCTCTTAATCCCAGTTTTCACTTGTTGTGCCACGATGAGAGCTGGATTATGCTCACAAGTATGTTGCGTCACCATCCGAACAAAATTATTTTCCAATGTAGTCCAGATACGTCCTTTGCAGTTATCAATTCCTCCAGATTTATGTGCGCATCTCCAAAACATAATTGATTCATCCTTATTAAATTTGTCAAAAATATAGAGATGTCCGTCATAGTGCGCCGAAACGTGGGCGCCGAACTGTGCGCGCCGAACTGTGGTGCTCCGGGCCTTAAGAGAAAAAATGACATTTTATCCTAAAAACTACAAGAAAATACAGAAATCTGCCACAAAAATCCGCAAATCCGCATTTTTAAAAATAATCCTCATCGCCCTATAAAAAACCACAAAATGAGGAAAAATCCGCGAAATCGAAGCCCTGTGTTTATTATAGATATTCGCAAATAAATTTTATTATTTGAATTTTATTTTGATAAATTTTAGTTTTTAGATTGCAGATCAGACATCTTAAAAATTCGATGTCAATGTTTTTTATTATATTTTGTCTATTGAAATTTAGATTAAATACTTTACTTAATATTTTTAATCATTTAATTAACATTTCATTTATTTTTAAATTTAAGTTATATTTCACATCAAGAGTAAATTTAGTGGTTTTTCTAGTTGATAGAAAATATACATAATTATGTATTAATTAACATTATAATTTTTAAATAAATAATGTTCCTAATCCTTTTGTGCAAACTTCGTTTTTGAGTGGAGGAAACAACGTATTTTGACCATCCTTTTTTATATTTTATCAATTTTTTATCTAAGAAAAATTAACTTTTTTGGTTGTTAATTTTTTAAATTTTTTTATTAATTTTAAGTTTATAGAATATTAATTAATTAGTAATAATTTTAATTAATTTATTGTTGCAAATAATTTAAATAAATATTTGTCGATTTTATTTTTTTCGTTATTTCTTGAATAATTGATAGGGTGATAGTTTTACATCATTTTTGTCATTTAATGTTATAAATAAAATTGGTATTTTTAAATATTAAACTCATTGCACGATTAGCATGTGGAAAATTTCTCTAAACTATAAAATTTCACCTTCCTATTTCTAATAGGGAAATCAAATTTAAACACTCTAAATTTAACTTTAAATTTTAAATATTTTAAACTCAAACTTTAATTTCCAAATATATTTTATTTATTTCCAAAGAAAAAATTATCAATTTTTAGAAAGAAAAGAAAATAAAAATTAAAACGAGAATGAATAAATTCTTTAAAATTCTTTACTTTTATTTGGTTAAATGATTCATTTTTTTAAATTTATATTTTAAATATTCTTTATTTTTAAATTCTCGTCATCTTTTGATGACATAGCAGTTTCCGATGACAAATCAACTGTTGAACGTTGAAATATTTATAAAAGTAGGTAAATAAAATTGTTTTTTTTTGTTTTTCTCGATATTTTAAATAAATAACATCAAAAATTATTTTCATTTTTATAAATTAAATTATTTTAATTAATACTTATTAATGTTATTTATTTTTTTGTATGTATAATTATATATAATTATGTATATATATATAATTATATTATATATAATTATGTATATATATATATATATTATTTTATAATATGTATAATTAGTTTGTAAATTTCGAATTATTAAAGATTAATTCGTCGATCATGTATTGTTTTGAATTGGGCAAATTTTCAACTTGTAATTTTTTCACAAATAATATATTTTATTTAAAATTTAAAAGAGATATAAAATTAATATAATTTTAATTATTGAGAAAGTAATTTTTTCTTTAAGCTTTTTAGTTTGATTTTGAATCAACACAAAATTTTATAATATGTATAACGTTTAGTTTTGTTGAGAAATACTTTCTTAACAATTATTGAAAGATAAATAATTAATTTTAAAAGAATAACTTTTATTAAAATTAAAATTTTAAACTTTAAATTTATAAAACAGAAAATTAACTTTTATAATTAACTTTACAATCTAGGAAAGCTCTGAAATATACTAAAAAATCCAACACTTATGTATATAGGGAAAAAAGGAGGCTGATCTGAAACAATAAATAAAAATTATAACAAAAAGTACATGATGAATTTGAAGGAAATGGGTGTATTATGAATAAGCATGACTAAAATAGAATTTTAAAAATAAAAATATTTTCAACAAAAAGGACAAGGGACTAAAGGTTCAAAAAATAAAATACAAAAGTCGCATTTCGCGACAAGTTTATATCTTACCTTTTAAATTATATATTTTTAAAGCTAGTATATGTAAATTATTTATTAACATTATTTTAATTTTTAAATAAATATTGTTACTATTCCTTATTTTTAAATGTAGGGCAACATTCTTCTGTTGACCATCTTTATTTTACTAATATACATATATTTCATCAATTTTTATCAAAAATGATTAATTTTATGTTGTTATATTTTTAAATTTCTTTTTATTAATTTTAAGTTCACAGAATATTAATTATTTAGTAACTATTTTAATTAATTTATTGTTGCAAATAATTTAAATAAATATTTGTTTAATTAGATTTTTTTGTTATTTTTTGAATAAATGAAAGGCTGATAGTGGACAGCATCTTTGGAATGTCTTAATCTTAATAATTTAACAAACTATAAGATAATTTTTTTATCTTATTTTTTTTATATTAATAATTTATTGTTATTGTTTTGTTATTGTTTTGCAAGTTATATTAATAACTTATATAAAAATATTTAATAAAATTGTTTAGTTCGGAATAAAATAGTAAATTAAATAAGCTAACATTAACATTATCCTGCTTTTGTTTTCTAAATTATATCTTATAAAAATATTTTTTTTTAATTAAGCGAAATTATTAATTTCAATTTTTGTCCCTCTGTGTAATTAAAAATATTTTTTATAATAGATAAATTATATAGGTATATTAGGTATTATTTAGGTATTAGGTAATATTAGGTATAATATTTGGTATATTATTCTATCAATGAAGGTAATTAATTTAAATTTAAAAAAAATAATTCGGTTTTTATTAAAATAATTAATTTAATTAAAAATTTTTAAACATAGTAATAATAAATAAAACATTTTAAGGCAAAACGATACAAAAAGTTTTAAGCCTGCTAGATAAATAAAAAAAACTTTAAATTTTTTTATAAAATAATGAAAAGTTTTTTAATGAATAAAAAAATTTTTTTTGAATTTTTTAATGAATAAAAAATTTTTTTTTATTATTTTAGCCGGCTAAATACATTCATAAACTAAAGTTTTTAGATGAAAGAGAAGTTAACATTTATCAAAAAAAAAATTTTTTTTAATTAAAATAATTTATTAAAAAAATTTTTTTTATTTAAAATCTTAAGCTTATTACGCATTAAAAAGTAATATGTACAAATAATTATAAAATTTAATTTTTTTAAATTTTGGATATAAAATCTAAGCTATTCTCCTCCTTTTTAAGTCTATTAAAAAATTAAAAATAGATAAAATATCTCGGAAAATTTAAAAAATAAAATTTAATAATATTAAAAAATGCTTTATTATATAAATTTATTTATTTTTACATTTATTTTTTCAACAAAACAAGTATTTTCTGCTTCACGTTTAAAATGTGATTCTGCTCCAAGTAACTCAAACTTGCCTGTTGTATGTACAGAAACTGGTTTAGTTAGTGGAATAAATGGAGGACATTTTCAAGATGTTGTTACTTATAGAGGTTAATTATTTGACCATTTTAAAATTTAAAAATATTTTTCTTTTAAGGTATTCCCTATGCAGATACAACAGCAGGTGATAATCGTTGGAGAGAACCTCAACCTGCTAAAAAATGGAATGGAGTTAGGTATTGTTCAAAATTTGGATCACAATGCCCTCAGGGTGGAGGTGGTTCAGAAGATTGTCTTTTTTTGAATATTTTTACATGTAAGTTGAAATTTTTGTTTTTATAAAAACAAAAATTAAATATTTAGCAAAATCAATAATAAAAAATTCATCAAATCCAAAGCCTGTTTATTTGTATATTTATGGGGGTGGATATACTTTTGGTTCAGCAAATGGTGATTATGGAGAATATTTTGCAAATAAAGGAATTATTGTTGTTACAATAAATCATAGAATTGGTGCTTTGGGCTTTATGGCTCATCGTGCATTGAGAGAAGAAAATAAAGCTACTAATAGTTCAGGAAATTATGGACTTTTAGATCAAATTTATGCGTTGAAATGGATACAAAGAAATATTTTAGAGTTTGGGGGTGATCCAAATTGTGTTACCATTGGAGGGCAATCTAGTGGTAATTATTTTAAAAAATTTTATTGAGCATTTTTAAATTGACCGTTTTAAACTTTACCGTTTTTAATTTGACCATTTTTAAGAAATTCTGAAATTCTCAGATGTTAAAATAAAATTCTGAAATTAAAATCAGAATTCTGATATAAATAATTCTGAATTTTAATTAATTAATAATTAAATAATAATAAATGAAATTATTAATAATTATTAATTATAAATTATTAATAATAAATTATTAAATTATTAATAATAATTATTAATAATAATTAATAATTTAATAATAATTCTGAACTTAAAAAAAATTTTTTAGGTGGAGGTTCAGTTTATATGCTTGCTGTTTCTCCTTTAGCCAAAGGTTTATTCAAAAATGTAATATCAGAAAGTGGTGGCGTTATGGCATCAAATGATCCTCAAAATACTTGTATATCACATTATTCAGTAAAAGAAGCTGAAGATAGAAGTAATATTTGGCTTTCAAGAAAAGGTATTAGTTCAAGTGTAACTGCTAAAGAATTGCGTGCACTTCCTTTAAATACAATTGTTGATGGGTCGCTTTTTGATTTTGGAGAGGTAAGGAAAATACAAATCAGAATAATTTTAAAGAAATTCTGAAATAAAAATCAGAATTTTGAAATTAATATTTTGGTAATAAAATCAGAATTTTTAATAAAATCAGAATTTTTAATAAAATCAGAATTTTGAAATTAATATTTTGGTAATAAAATCAGAATTTTTAATAAAATCAGAATTTTTAATAAAATCAGAATTTTTAATAAAATCAGAATTTTTAATAAAATCAGAATTTTTAATAAAATCAGAATTTTTAATAAAATCAGAATTTTTAATAAAATCAGAATTTTTAATAAAATCAGAATTTTTAATAAAATCAGAATTTTTAATAAAATCAGAATTTTTAATAAAATCAGAATTTTTAATAAAATCAGAATTTTTAATAAAATCAGAATTCTGATCTAAAATTCTGAAATAAAATTCTGATTTTTCCTCAAATTCAGCATCCACCAAATTGGTTTATTGGCCCAGCTCTTTTCCATCCTGTTCTCGATGGATATGTTCTTGCTCGTACATATCAAGAAACAATGGAAAAGGGTCTTCAAAATCAAGTTGGGATGATTGTAGGTAGAAGAATATTTTTTTAATTTTTTAATTTTAATTTTTTAATTTTTAGGTTATACTAATGATGAAATGGGAGCATCACCTAATTTTAAATTAACATTAGATCAATACAAAAATAAAATAAAATTTATGTATGGTAAATTTGCTGATGAATTTATTAAATTATATCCTGCTACAGATGATTCTTCTGCTTGTAAAAAATTTTTTTAAAATTATTTTTAAAATTTTTAGCAACCGCTGTAAATACTGCAATTCGTGAAATGACCCGTATTTCTTATAGTGAATGGGCAAATAATTGGTTAAAACATTCTAAAAAACCTGTTTATCAATATGTTTGGACTCATGGTAAAATTAATTAAAATCATAATTTTTAATTAAAAAATCAGAATTTTTAATTTTAATTAAAAAATCAGAATTTCTAATTTTAATAAAAAATCAGAATTTCTAATTTTAATAAAAAATCAGAATTTTTAATTTTAATTAAAAAATCAGAATTTCTAATTTTAATAAAAAATCAGAATTTTTAATTTTAATAAAAAATCAGAATTTTTAATTTTAATTAAAAAATCAGAATTTTTATTTTTAATAAAAATCAGAATTTTTAATTTTAATTAGAAATCAGAATTTTTTATTTTAATTAAAAAATCAGAATTTCTAATTTTAATAAAAAATCAGAATTTTTAATTTTAATAAAAAATCAGAATTTTTAATTTTAATTAAAAAATCAGAATTTTTAATTTTAATTAAAAAATCAGAATTTTTAGTAAAAAATCAGAATTTTTAGTAAAAAATCAGAATTTTTAATTTTAATAAAAAATCAGAATTTTTAATTTTAATAAAAAATCAGAATTTTTAATTTTAATTAAAAAATCAGAATTTTTAATTTTAATTAAAAAATCAGAATTTTTAGTAAAAAATCAGAATTTTTAATTTTAATAAAAAATCAGAATTTCTAATTTCAATTAAAAATCAGAATTTTTATTTTTAATAAAAATTTTACATTTAAGGCAATGAAGCTGGTCATGGTTCAGATATTTCTTATTTTTTTAATATTATATATGGTGACAAAAATTCAAAAGATCAACAAATTGCTGATAAAATGTCTTCTTATATTATGAATTTTATAAAAACTGATAATCCAAATGATAATTCTTTGCCAAACTGGCCAAAACAAACAATTAATCAATCAAAAGTTATGCAAGTTGGAAATGAATTTAAACAAATAGAAATGGTTTCTGATGGAAATTTTAATAAAAAAGTTGATTTCTTTAAAAGATTTTGGGTTACTCAAGTTACTATGTAAAAATCAGAATTTTATCTATATTTCCATTTCTTTTCCTTTTTACTATGTAATTTATGTATTTTCTCGGTTCTTTATTTTAATATGCTTTTGTATTTCTACTGCTTTTAATAAGTAAAATTGTATCTATGTATATAAAAATAAAATCAGAATTATTAAAAACACAAACTTTCAGAATTGTATGTTTGACAACATTTGACTCAGGATTGTATTTGAATTACAAATCAGAATTATTCAATTATTCTGGTTTATTAAATTGTAGTATTTTCATTTATTTAATCATATTATTCTAATGAAATATTGGTAGTTTATAAATTTTAAATCATAATTTGATTATTTTAAAAAGATTTTTTTCTTTCAATAAATATTTTGAGCAATTTTATATACCAGAAAATTTTTAAATTAATTAATTAATTAAAAATATTTTTGTGGAAGTTACATATTTAGCCACTTATAAATCAGCTCCAAAATTCGCTATACGTAATGAAGAAATCGAGAACTAGGCATTTGTTTTAAATTCTTTCAACAAGCATTCAGGAAAGTCTTTGTAATTTAATTTTATATTTGTTTAATATTTTTACAAATTAATTAACATTTTGATTAATTTTTAAATTCATTTTTATACTTTAAATTTAGTTTATATATCTATTTGTTCTCTCTAAACTGTAATGATTTGTTCCGTGATGTCAATATGTCAATTATCTTTAGATTTCAAACGTTTTATTACTTTTGAAAATTTTTTAATGTCGCTTCTCCACGATTTAAGATATGTAACCTCGTCCTCATTGAGCTTATTAATTATAAGATTATTAATTAAATTATTAATTCACCTCATTAATTAACCACATTTATTTTATTTGCTATATATATTTTTCAAATTTTTAATATTATTAGTAGAGAGCGGATTTTTATTGATAAAAAATCGCAAAATATGGCCATAAAATATTGAAATAAATGGGCAAAATATTGACAAAAAAGGCCAAAAATTTGTGAAATATTGAAATAAATTATAGTTTATTTAGTAACAAAAGTTGAAATTTAAATAAAAAAATTGAAATTTACAAAACAAAATTAATCACGTTTCTCACAATTACATATTAAGTACATTTCCAAATTTTCGGGAGTAAAATTTGTCCTTTTATCAGTCAAAATGTTTTTATAAATGGAGAATGAACGCTCAACGTCACAGGATTGCAATGGTGCAAACTTCATTGATTCAAGAATACTAGGTGGCATGTCGATATCTGATTCTTCACCGTTCAATACTTTACCAATTTCAATAAGCTTGCAAAGACCAGGATTTTTTTCGAGCACACGATCAAATTTTTTCCTAATTTTTGCACCAATTTCACCAGATGCCACGGCAAATACTTTATTAACTTCCTTTAAAATGTTCAATGCCTCGGCTAAGGTAAGTCCTTGGGCCTCTAAACG
This sequence comes from Meloidogyne luci, assembly GCA_902706615.1. Taxonomy (NCBI): domain Eukaryota; kingdom Metazoa; phylum Nematoda; class Chromadorea; order Rhabditida; family Meloidogynidae; genus Meloidogyne; species Meloidogyne luci. The sequence continues at coordinate 699,125 of CACSLI010000267.1, read as the reverse complement.
TCTGATTGCTTCGGGAAGTATAGAAAAGTTTGCATTTATGTAGGCTAATTGCTGAGTAATTCGTTTAGCGTTGAACAATTCTTTTGCCTTTACAATTGCCGCAGCATCAAATGAATCAAATGATTCAACCACCTATTTATTTGCAGGAATTAATTTAAAAAAGAATAAAAAATACATCTTTAACAGCATGAAAATCTGTTGTATAAATTCCTTCTGGAAATTTCGAAATCCACTCTCGCAGCCATGATGAATGAGATTTTTTTATATTTGGCATAATAATTTAGCTAAAATTATGAAAAAATATAGAATTTTGGTAAAACTATGCAAAAGTATTGAAATAATTTTGAAAAAGTGGAAAATATTGAAATAATGTGAAAATTGGCAAAATATTGAAATATATTGAAATGTTATTTTGTTAAAAATCATAATATCGAAAAACTAATGGCATATTTGGGCTTCTCTCGACGAAATGCATTTGCAAAAAAAATATATCTCAATAAAAATCCGCTCTCTAATTATTAGCATCAATATTCTCTTGACTCTAAAATTAATTTTTATTTGTGCTTTTGATACGTTTTTTAATTTAGGTACCTTTTTATAATCAACTTTATTTTTACATATAACAAAATTTAATTTTTAACATAAAAATTGTTGTTGTAAAATTTGAAAATATTTATTAGTGAATATAAATTCCAAATAAATTTTAAATCATTATAATTTATTTTTTATTTAATAAAAACTTTATCTGCGAATATAATACTGATTTTTTAACTAATAATTATTTTTATGATTCAATTTATTATTTTTTAATTTAAATTTTAATTAATTTATAAATATGTGGAATAATTTGTAAATAATTTTTAGGTCCCTTTATATCCCTCAAATCCACTTTTACCCCATTAACTAATCACAATATATCTCCTTAAACAAAATAAAATAATTCAATGAGTAAAATTTATCCTCTTTTATTAATTTTTCAAATATAGGGGAAAAATATTTTAGGGGGAGTATTATTTTTCAACCCTATTCCAAAGGGGAGTATTATTTAAGGGGGAGTGCTAATTCAGGGGGGAGTACTATTTCAGGAAATACGGTATATTCCTTTTTATAGAGTATATTATTCAGAAAAATTATGTATGTTAATTGCAAATAAATTTGGTAATTGCTTCTGGTAATTTATTTTTTATTGGTAAACATTGATTATTTCGAACAACGATGAATAAACATTGATAATTTAAAGTTATAATATTTATTGAAATTATTTTTATATTTTTGTTAAATTTTTAGACACTCAATTGTTCAATATTTCCACTATCTCTAATGCCAGCTTGGGTTGTATTATTTATCGTACTTATCGTGATTTAAAAGGCACTTGTTATGTTAATAATTTTCATTATATTTTATAAGTATCAATTAATATATTTTATCATCATTATTTAATAAATACTAAATTTTAATCATTTTTGAATTTGAAGATAAAGATATTGTTGAATATTTGAAGATATGTAGGCTCTACTCCAGTTTATGCGTCCAATCGACTTTTATGCGTCCAATGACAGTTTATGCGTCCAATCAACAAAAAATTCGATTTTTCTTGGTGTTGCAAAGTTGGGGTATGGTTCCAAAGCATTTCTTTATGTTCTGGACCTAAGCCCACTGGGTCTGGGACCGTTCCTTACCCTATCCCTCGAAATTTCGGAAAGTTATAGCCAATTTTTAAAAATTTCGGAAAAACAATTATAACTTTCCGAAATTTCGAGGGATAGGGCAAGGAATGGTCCCAGACCCAGTGGGCTTAGGTCCCGAACATAAAGAAATGCTTTGGAACCATACCCCAACTTTGCAACACCAAGAAAAATCGAATTTTTTGTTGATTGGACGCATAAACTGTCATTGGACGCATAAAAGTCGATTGGACGCATAAACTGGAGTAGAGCCGATATGTATAGGATCGTCTACTTTTTAGTACATGTTTTTGTAATCTCAAATCAAAATTATATTTTTAAGTAATTATTGCGTATACCTATATTTATTTAATAAAATCATAATTAAATAAAAAATACATGTTAATATTAGTCAGAAAATCAAAAAAATCGTCATACACTCAGAAAATAATAAAAAAATCCCCAAGATTTAAAAGCATTACAAATAGGATTAATGTCTTATAATTTTAAATACAAAATTTTCAACTATTTTTAAATTTGTAATTTAATTTTTAAAATGTTCTACTGCAAAATTTAAAAAGTATGTATACAATAAATTTTTTTGTTTTTAGTCTTCTAAAATAATAGATTCTGAAAATTATTAATATACAATAAATTCTTAACAAGAAATTTCTAATATTTTTTTAATTTTTAATATATTATGTGAAAATAGTTACATGTCTATTTTAGACCCCCAATTAAATTAAATTGATTCAAAGAAAATAATTATAAAAATTTTTATTTATATTTAAATGTGGAAAGGAGCATTTAATATTTTAAGGGGATAATTTTAAGGAATAGAAATGAGTATTAGTTGATTTTGGGGAAATTATGCCAGTTTAAATAGGTAAAGATTACATCAGTATTTTAAGGAAGAAATGTTAAATTTAAGAAGGAATTTAAAAGGTGAAGATGATACATGGAAATAAGATTGGAAAAATAAAAGAGATGATCAAAAATATTTAAAAAATATCATTTAAATCACATTAAAGTATTTTTATATGTTGGAATGATTAATTTAAAATTAGGAAATGTATTTTAATTTTTAAGATTAAAAAGGTTAATTTCGGCTGTTTCCGACATTTATCTATTAACTTTTTAAATTACATTGAATTTTATATTTTTGTTCAAATTTTCGAAAATTAATTAAGAAAAATTTTATTAATATTTTTTGAATAATAATTGAACATTAATTAATCATATTTTAATTTTTCATTAATGTGTCATTTAAATTTATTAAATATCTATTATAGAAATTTAATTGATTTAATTAAATTAGTTCATTAATTGCCACTTTAATTTATTACTATAAATTTAAATGATTTGAAGGATATTTAAAAAATTTCGAAAATCTAAATATAATATAGTCATTTAAACTTGTTTTAAAATTTAAAAGGTATTTGTTGCAGCTTCCAGCAAATCGGCCCATAATTTATCTAAGAAATAAATTTTAATCAGGCTTATTCTTTGAAGACTGTTATTATATAGAAATTTTTTTAATTTTTTGTAAATTCAGAATACACATCTTCCTCATCACTATCAGAAGATAATATAACTTCTTCAGGCTCTTGATGGGAATAATTAATAGTATCTTCGAAACCCTTTAGACCGGCCATTTTAAATAAATTAAAAGAAAATAATATTGTTGAATATTTTTTATTTTTAAATGTAAATGATTAAATTTTCGTATTGCAAATATATATTTAAATTTTTTTAAATTTCCCAGCTAAATTTCCATAAATTCCAATCAGTAACAATCACATTCCCTTTAATTTTTTAACAAAGAAAATAGAAGGAAAAGGAGAAGAAAAGAAAAGAAAAGAAAATAAAAGGGAGAGAAAAATAAGGGGGACTCAACCGTTCCAAAAGTCGGAAACTTTGAAGCCCTATAACTTTCCGAAATGGGGGTCAGGGCCAAAAAAGAACAAATAGGTATAAGGTTTTTTTTCATGCTCTACACGATGGTATACTTTTTATTTAAAAATTTTTGGTCACAGTTCGGAATGTTCCCTTGTTAGTAGAATTATTTTAAAAATGAATGTTGAAATCCGCAGTACAGCTTTAATATAGGGTGAAAAATAACTATTAGTTAATAGCCTAATTAATTAAATGTTAATAAATTAATTCAAGTTTGAATTTTTAATTGATTTTATTCAATTTGTTTTATTTATTAATCTTAAAAATAATTTTATGAAATTATATTTAAGTAGTTTTAAATTTAAAATTTTTGGAATTAATTTACGTATTTTTAATATTATTAGAATTATTATTTTAAATTTAATCTGTTTAGCCAAAGCTACATATATTATTAAATAATAATTATTTTATTATTTAAAATTAACTGTTTGACGAGGTTTAAAGATTTGAAATTTTTCGTCCATTAAAAATTAATAATTTTTTCTCGTCTAATTTTATCTAATTTTATTAAATTTGTTTTATTTATTAATTTAATTAATTTTTAAATTTATTTTTGCAGTATATTTTAAAAACTAATTTAAATTGTAAAAATAGGAATGATAAAATTTTAAATTGCCATTGTGTATTAAGTAAAATTATAGTAAAATTTTTATATAGATATTTATATTTGCTACCCAGTGATTTCTTGTATCCAGTTACAGAATGTAGTACATTTTACTAAATAAAGTTTATATTTTTATAGCTTATCACGGCAGCTTCTTTGAACAGATCATACTCTGCAAAAATTGTTAATTTATTCTGTTAAATATATTAATTTATATATACTATAAAATTATTTTGAAAATAAATTATAAATTTTATGAAGTTTATACATTTAATTTATAATTTTTTTATTTTATTAATAAATAAAAATATTTGTTTTTGTTAAAATTGTTTTATCTTTTAGTCATTCTATAATTAGTTATATCTTTATTTTATCATTAACGAAATTGCTGCATACAATGCACATAATGTTAGTTAATTATTAACATTATATTAATAACATTATTTAACATTATTTAACATAGGTAATTAACATTATTAAACACTATCATTATTTAATATGTTAGTTGATTTAATTATTATAGAATTACAAAATTTAATGTTTTATAATTTTATTTTCTGAGGACATCAATTTTTATTAATTTATATTTGACGAAATTTATTTTCTCACCAGTGTTTCGATAATCCCTGAATTTTTTAACAATGTTTAAAATAATTCTTATTAGCAAATTGTTAACTTTTCGATCCAAATGTTATAAATTGATAGAAATATTTAAAAAAAATTTTATCGAATTAAATTCACAGACAACATTTTAATAATATTGTTATGTTAATTTTTGATTAAAATGTTTATAACTCATTTAGTTATGTTTATTAATGATATTAACATGCATAGTCCTTTGCAGATTTCAGTTTTATTGGCATAAATACTATATTTATTAGATTGATAAATACATTTTTAAAGTTATTTTTAATTTTATTAATTGAATTTAAATTAATTTATAAATTTTTTTATTTTATTAATAAATAAAAATATTTTATTGTCTTATATTTTAGTTATTATTTTGCAGTTAAGTTGACTTTTTCCAACAGTTTTTATCTGCCACCTCAAAATACCGTATTTCCTCTAAAATAGCCCCTCCCTCTAAAATAGCCCCACACTCTAGAATAGCCCCACTCTAGAGGTTGATCGAAAAAATAGCCCCTCCCCCTCTCTAAAATATTTTATTGTTTGTGACATTGTTTTTTTTCAAAGCACAGCACTGCTGAATCCCTATATTTCAATAAGATTATAAATTATTATGGGGGATATCGGGGATTTGAAGGGATATAATGGGATTCTGATGGATTAAGGGCTAGCGGTGGATTAATATGGATTCGAGGATTTAGAGAGATGAGTTTATGAGTCAGGGAAGATATTTTATCACAAATACATATATCACTTCACTTACTTATTTCACAACGAGAAGATTTAAAACATTAAATTTTATTTAAAATTTAAAAGGAAATTGAAATTAATAATCATATTTATATTGTTTTATATTTATAAAATAAAATTTATAAATATAAAATTTGGAATAAATGTTAGTGATTGATGAGCAGTTTACTTTGACTATTTTATATATTTATTATAAATTATCTTACACTATATGATATTTATGTTATTTATATATTTATTTGTTCTTACTACACCTTCTCTATCTAAATTCGGAATTCTTATTCTCTTGCTTTTAAATTCTGTATATATGTATCTTTTACAAATATTTAAAAATTATTAACATTTTAATTAGCTTTAAAATTAATTTATATAATTTTTGCTTATATTCTGAAATTTAAAATTTAATTTTATATAAAAATTTTGATAGTTTACATAAATCCTTATGAAGAATATATAATTTTAAAGTATAACTCATTACTTTAATTTGTTTATAATTCATTTATATTTATTTAATAAAATGGCCTTTGTGCACAAATTTGCTTTTAAGCCCCATGTACTGAAAATTTTATTTCTAAATAATTAATTATATTAAATATAATATTTATCAATAATCATCATAGTGCTAAATGATAAATTATTATTAATTAATATAATAATAATTGGTTTATCAATTCCCTATTTTTCTAATTAGCAGTATTTATCAAATAAATTTTATTATAATTATAATTCTCTGATAATTTTTATAAAATTATCTGTTGTTGAATTACCGATTCTTAAATATTAAATAGCGAACTAATTTTAAATATTTGAATTTTTAATTAATTTTATTAAAGCCGTTCATTAAATGATAAATTAATTTTAATTTATTTTAAAAATTTTTGAATTTTTAATTTCTCTAAAAATTTTATATTTACAAAACGTATTTATTCGTAGTATAGTTCATAGTTTAATTTTATTCATAGTTAAACGTGTAATAATTATTTTGTTATCACATTCTTTTCTATTTGTTGCAGAAGCTCTGTTGTATAGATGTTCAATTTTTGAATATGAATTTTTATAGATGTTTAATAATTCAGTTTTTAATTTTATTAAATTTATATAATAATTTTTTGTTGTATTTCGAAAATAAAATTTATATTTTAGGTGTTTAATAAATTAAATTTTTAATATATAAGCCAGTTATTTCCTATTTTCTACGTAATGCTGGTTAATTTTATTTCTTATACATCGGAAATACAGAAATGTCTTTATTTTATGATTAAATATACTATAAAATTTTATATAACAAAAAACCATAAAACATTTAATTTTATTTAAAGAAATATTTTTTTATTTTTTTAAATAATTTTTTTGAATAAATAATTGGGATAACATGAATGATTATCAGATGAATTTTTATTTAATAAAATTTTAAACTTAAATAATAAGGTTATAAATATAAAATTATAATTATTTGAATAGATAATAGAGCTTGTATGAGCAGTTTTACTAAAAAAAAACTTTCTATATTCTTCTCCAATTACTTTATTATTTATGTTATTTATACATATATTTATTTGTTCTTCCGTTGCCTTCTCTATGTATTTCTTAATTTTGGTTATAATATTTACAAAATAAATTTTATATTTTATATATTAATTTGATTTGTAGTTATTGAGACAGTACTTTTTGTCTTGTCCATTTTTGGACATTTTTAAATATTTTCTTAAAATTTAAATTATAAATTTTTAAAAATTATGAAAATTCTATTTATTGTACATTATTTTGTTACTTTTTAATTCTAACAAATATAGTTTAATTAAAAATAAATTGATGCAATAACAACAGCCAGAAACAAATTTGTTTCCATTTTTGACTAACAAAACAATTTTCAGACACTTAAATTTTATTTAAAATTTAAAAGAAATATAATTATTAATCCTAATAAAAGAGAAGATATAATTATAGAATTATTGAAATATAAAAAATTTAGAAATCTAAAATTATAATTTATTAAAAATAAATGAATGAAATTGAATAAGGTTTATCAATTAATTTATACAAATATTTATAAAAAAATTATAAATATAAAATTATAAATTTTTGAATAAATATAAGAGTTTGAGAAATTTTGCCAGGACAATTTTTATATGTATATTATTCTTTTTCAATTAATTTATTATATCAAATTGTAATATTTATATTATTTATTTATTTGTCTCGATCCACGAACAAATCTCTTTTGTAATATTTTCAAAATATATTTTAAATATTATTTAAATTGTACCGATTTATCGTCTAAATATAAAAAATTAATCAATATTGCTTGATCATCTAAAATAAAATGGGTAATAGTTCGGTTCGTACCCCGCACCCTTTTTCCTTTCTAAAAGTATTAAAAAATGGTCATGTTGTGTAGTGGTATCGCTATAGTATAAAAGCCAGTGAAAGCGTCAGTCTAGAGGGATCATACTAGCGCGGCTAGTCCCTGATCTCCCTTCGTCTGTTCCAGCCCTTTCCACATTCGCCTACATTGTATATTTCTACGCCGGATAAATGTTGTTCTTGTGCACGTCAACATCAGACAAACCTCGGACACCTCCGGTCGTAACAATGGCGCGGTCGACTACGGTTCCAGCTCGTCTACAAACGTCTACGATCGACAACAGCTTCAGAAGGGACGAGTGGCATTAGTGTAATGAGGCGAAGTGTAGTGAATTGCTATAAGCAATTAGTGAAGGAGGAGTGTGGACTGACGTCGTATTGTAGTGATCGGCAAGAATTGAAAATTAGTGCAGTGGACCTGTTAGATTGAGGCAAAAACCAGCCTAGTGGTCCTGAGTGCACAAGCCGATCGAAGTCTAAATCAAGTACCTGGCATTCACGAGCATGTAAGTCCAGACATTGAAAATTGAAAAATAAATTATGGCCATGAACATGAAAAAGTACAAAAAATTTGGCAGCAAAAGAACGCGTAAGCCCAATGTAAAATTAAAGTCAAAACTTGGCAGCCAGTGAAAGCGTAAGCCCAAAGTAAAAATCAAGTCAAATTTGGCAGCAAAAGAACGCGTAAGCCCAATGTAAAATTAAAGTCAAAACTTGGCAGCCAGTGAAAGCGTAAGCCCAAAGTAAAAATCAAGTCAAATTTGGCCGCAAAAGAAAGCGTAAGCCCAAAAGTAATTCGGCTGAGGTCAAAGACCAAGAAGCCTTCTCAATGAATCACCCAGACTACACATAGTGTATGTTCAGGAAAGTGTTGCGGTATCTAGTCTTTGAAAGAGGCAGGATGTATCAGACATCCTTCGAGTGGTTAATTAGTAGAGTATTCAAGTAAAAGTATTCAACCACGAGCCATCCTAAAAGTACACAGAAAAACGGCACCGTACTGCGCACTAGCAGAAATGTTAGTGTTGTGGAGTTGAGTTCATTGAAATTCAGTAAAGTTAAATTATGCTTAAGCAGAGCCAAGATCGTAAGTAGATCCTCTGAGCCTGCAATAAAAAGTCAAGCAGTGCCAAGATTTAAAAGTGATCCTCTGAGCCTGCAGTAAATAAATTATTAGTTGATACACGAGCAGTGACAAGATCAAAAAGTGACCCTCTGAGCCTGCAACGAAACATTAAGTGAGCTTATGGACAAGCAGTGAAAAGTTCAACAAGTGTCATTCAAGGACGTGCGTTGCCCTGTTGTTCCTCTGAGCTTGCTGTAAACGTCAACAAAGAACGACAACGAAAGCACTGTTACAACGATGACTGCCACCAAAGAAGAAAGAAAAGATGTGGATCAAAGATGACAAATTGTGATTATATAAAATTATATACTGTAAATTTAATTTGTTATTTTGTCCCTTTTGCCTTTTTGTCATTCCACATCTTTGTTTTTTGTTGAAAATGAGTGTTTGTTTAAGTGAGACAGACGCTCTGGCTTTTAAAGATTGTATCAATAGTCTAAAAGACTATAGTGATATTATCACAACATTATAAAGCTTCGGCTTTAAGTGAAGCCGAACCTTTTTTTCAAGGGGGGAGGTGTTGTGTAGTGGTATCGCTATAGTATAAAAGCCAGTGAAAGCGTCAGTCTAGAGGGATCATACTAGCGCGGCTAGTCCCTGATCTCCCTTCGTCTGTTCCAGCCCTTTCCACATTCGCCTACATTGTATATTTCTACGCCGGATAAATGTTGTTCTTGTGCACGTCAACATCAGACAAACCTCGGACACCTCCGGTCGTAACAGGTCAGCCAGTCTTAGGTTATAGAACTCGTCGAGCTGTATCGAATGACACCAAAATCAACCCCAGGTCTTAACTTTGGACCGAGATAAAGAAAAAAACCGCGCAAAAGAGAGGTTTTGCAAAAGCATCTCACGACTACAATAGGATTACCTTATGTCATAACTTTGTCAAATCTTACTCAATTATGTTGATTTTGGTGTCATTCGAATCAGCTCGACAAGCTCTATCGATCGAGCTATTATTTGTTTAATCGAATTTTTAGCTCAAAAAATGAGCTTGGTCCCCCCTTTCATTTTTCAATTTTCGCGGGTCTGTATCTCGGGCCAAAGTTAAGACCTGTGGTTGATTTTGGTGTCATTCGACATAGCTCGACGAGTTCTACAACCTAAGACTGGCTGACCATTTTTTAATACTTTTAGAAAGGAAAAAGGGTGCGGGGTACGAACCGAACTATCACCATAAAATGCTAAAATTATTCAGCAACTTCAATTTTTAATATATTGATTTAAGTATTAATTTTCATTGTTTATTAAATGACAATTATATTTATCATCATAATTTAATGCTAAAATAGATCTGGAAATAATTTTTTCTTTGATGATCGTTATGTATCATACAGAATCAATTTTGAATATATTTTTTGTATAATTCATGAAATTTATTTTTACCATTATTTTGAATTATTATTAATTAATTAATAATCCTATATATAATTTTAGATTTAATGTATGTCTGTCTGTCTGTCTGTCCGGGGGGTCATTTCGGCGCAAATACGTATTAGGGCGTAACACAAGGAAAAAGTTTAACAAGAGAAAAGGGGCGGAGCAAAACAAGAAAGAACTATAAACTAAATTTAAACAAAAATGGGAGATTTTTTTAATGTCAATGCAAAAAAAAGGATAAAATATGAAAATATGCAAATTGAAAAAACGATCAACAATAAAGTACGCTAAAATAATTATTTAAAAAAACCAATAAAAACTGTTTACAAAGAAAAGGTTTAGGCTAAATAGATAGTCAATAAAAACAAAAAAAAAGGAATCACTAAATGTAAACTATTGTTTTTAATGCCAATCATAAGGCAAACAAAAATAGTCCAATTGACTCTCTACATGTCCTCAGTGAGTATTAAAGCGCGGATTTATAGGCAAGTAAAAACTGCTAAATAGGCGCCTAAAATAGGCACCAAAAGGCCAAAAAAGGCACAAAAATAGGCAGCTAAAAAAGGTTATCAGGCCTATAAAATTAAGAAAAAAGCAAGAAAATACCCATTTATTCATCATTTTTTGAATTATAAACTATTTATTAAAATCTTTTGCCATTTATTCGACATTTCGAATCATTTTTTTTAAAAAAATGGTGTAAATTTTTCAAAAATGTCGATAAATGAAAAATGGAAATCGCGCCCAACCCACAAAACGTCCCACTCCAAAATGTCCCACCACCAAAACGCCTAATCTCAAAATGTCCAATGGAGCAAAAATACTCAATTCGTCGAACTATAAATTAAAAATGGGAGTTGGCACCGATTTTTTTAAAAATCTGGGGTGATTTTTTAGATTTTGCACTGATTTTTAGGCAAAATTTAGGAAAAATCGCTAAAAAAGGCAAAAATAGTACCGAAAATTCCAAAATAGGCAAAAAGGCTCAAAAAGTTCAAAATAGGCAAAAATAGGCAAAATAAAAGTCATGCTAGACTCTTCGGACCAAGCTAAAAACACGTTTTTTGAACGTATTACATCATGCCAAGCTCGCAGAAAAAAAAGGCATTTGCCTATAAATCCGCGCTTTAGTGAGTATGCTCACTTTTCTTTTTTCCATTTACATTTTTGGTGTTAGGAAACAATGCCCTCAATGGATATGTAAAATTTTCGGCTTTTAGTAGACTAAAGTTCCGTGGAGGACAAAAAGACTGACAATGGGAAGATAAGAGTTTTGTTAAAAGTTAGATGAGTTCATACAATTAGGAGATAAGAGAACAGCCAACGGGTGGCTAAAAGTTCAGACAATGAGTATGTAAACATTAAAACAGACACTGAGTAGATAATAGTTCTGGTCATGGGCAGATAAGAGTCCAGACAGGGGGTAGCTAAGATCTAGAAAATGTGTAGATAAAAGCATAGTCTGGGTAGACAAAAGTTCAAACACTGGGTAGCTAAGAGTTTAAACAATTCGTAGAAAAGAGTTTTGTCAATGAATACAAAAGATACAGAAAATGTGTAGATAAAAGCGCAGGCACTGGAAAGATAAGAGTTCAAGCAATGTGTAGTTAAAATTTTTGTTTATTAGTAGATAAGAGTTCGGACAAAGGGTGATAATAGATTTGTCAATGTGTAGGTAAAAGCTCAGACTCTGGGTAGATAAGAGTTCAAACACTTGGTAGATAAGAGTAGGGACAATGGGTAGATATGTGTTTTGCCAATGGGTAGATAAGTGTTTTACCAAAGGGTAGATAATATCTAGACAATGTGTAGATAAAAGCTCATACTTGATAGATAAGATTTCGAACACTGTAGATAAGAGATTAGACAATGGCCAGCTAAGAGTTTGTCAATGGGTAGATCTGAGTTTTGTCCTTGAGCAGATATGATCCAGATTATGTGTAGAGAAATGTTACACTGGGTAGTTAATTACCGGAGATGGGTAGATAAGTGTTTTGCCAAGTAGTAGATAAGATTTTACCAATGTGTTTTTAATTGTTTTGCCAATGTGTAGATAAAAGCACAAACACTTGGTAGATTTAAGTTCAAACACTTGGTAGATTTAAGTTCAAACACATGAGTTCAAGCACTGGGTAGATAAGATTCTTGTCATGGGTAGATAAGAGCCAATCAATGTGTGGATAAAATTTCAGATAATACGTAGATAAAAGTTCAGACACTAGGTAGATAAGAGTCCGGACAATGGGTAACTAATATTTAGACAACAGGAAGATAAAAGCGCAGACACGGGGCAGATAAAAGTTCAAACACTGGGTAGATGAGAGTTCAGTCAATGGGTTACGACAATGGGTAGATAAGATACAGATAATATGTCGATAAAAGTTCAGACACTGGGTAGATACGAGTTCTGGGCATGAGTAGATAAGAGTCCATACACTGGGTAGCCAAGATCTAGACAATGTGTAGGTAAAAGCTCAGACTAGGTATATAAGAGTTCCGACAATGGGTAACCAATGTTACAGAGTATGAATACATATGTAAAAGTTTCAACTTAAGGTAGATAAACGCATCAATAATGTAGACATAGAAAATGGTATGCATTGTGTTAGGCTAGCGGAGGGGCTCGCCCGAAGGGCGAGCCTCTCCGCTAGTGATAATAATTTATTTAATTTTTATTAACATTTCTATTAATTCTACTACTTTTATTTATTTTTAAATTAATCGTTTATTATTTAAAATTAATTCAATTTAATTTCAATTTCTAAAAAATTTCAAGGTTATAATTTTTTATTTATGTAGAAAATTTTGCTTTCTATTCATTAGTTTAACTCATAATTTAAATGATAACACATTAATATAATTATTTTTTAATAATTTTGGCTTATTTCTTTATTAAATTTTAAATTAATTTAGAATTTACATATATTCTGTATTTTTATATTCTACAATTTTAAATTTACTAAGCTCTAAATTAATTTCTTCAGATTAAAATAATTAATCCATTTTTAATTAATAATAAAATTAATTTGTTATCTAGAACAATATTCTTTTCTTTAAAATTAAATGATTCTAAGTCTATTTCAATTACACAATTACGCTTGACCGGCCCTTGATTTTATAAATAAATGAATTTTAATCAATTTTTGCCTTTGAAGACCCTCATAAATCAGATAGAATCTGCCCTTCTTTGTAAATTTTATAAAATTTAGTTTTAATGTCTATGTACTTTGAATATTTTTAAATTAATTTTATTAAATTTTGTTTTATTTATAAAATTAAAAATAATTTAAAATTATTAAATTTATAAATTAAAAAATTAATTTATTTTTATTATTAGAATTATTATTATTTTAAATTTTAATCTATACTTAATTAAAGCTAGATTATTAAATAATAAATTATTTTATTATTTTAAATTATATGTCCTATGAAGAATAAATCATTTGGGATTTTTCCAATTCAAAATTTTTTCTTTTAGAAGATTAACTCATCATCTATTTAATATTATCAAATTATTTTTATTAATTAAATTTAATCTTTATTTATTTATTTTGAAACTTACAACTTTTAAATTTAATAAATTTATTTAATTATATTTATTTGAAATTTTTGTTTTTTTATAAATATTCATAAATTAAAATATTTATAATATTTGTATTGTTTTATCGTATATTCAATATTTTTTACGATACATATTTATTAATATTTTAATTTTAATAATAGAAGTCATATAATATAGCTAAACTGCAGCCAATAATTATAAGAATATGAAGAATAATAATTATAATTATAATAATTCATGTTTTATTTCTTCCAACAAAATTGAATAATTTATAAGTAGTTAATTATTAAAATTAATTAATTCTAATTATTTTTAATTGATTTTATAAATTTATATTGTTTTAATAGGTATGTATGTATAATTAAGTTAAATTGAATAAGTTAAATAGGGTACACCCCAACTTACCGCGAGCCCAACTCGTCGCAGAGCGAGTTCAGAATTGTCGAATCCGGGGCACCCTGGCATAGTTCGATTCAGCTCGTCGAGGCGCATCGAAACATACCAAGGCGTACCGGATTCGACAATTCTGAACAAAGTTATAGCTCTGCGGTAAGTTGGGCTCGCGGTAAGTTGGCCTGCTCCCAGTTAAATAACCAATAAATAATGATAATTTTTTAAATTTTTATTAACATTTCTATTAATTCTAATACTTTTCTTTATTTTTAAATACCAAAGATCGATGCAATGCCTATCAAAAAGATTCTTCCATTCTTATTTTAGATTGAGTATAATAATGTGTTTTTTTAATTAAAAAATAGTTTTATAGAATTAATATTAACATAATTATTTTTGTAGATTGTTTTATTAAATGATTTATTATTTAAAATTTTTTAGAATTATTTTTTGAATGGTAGATGAGGATGTATACCGTATTTGCTCTAATAATTCCCCAGTCTCTAATAGTTCCCCAGTCTCTATTAATTCCCCACCCCACGGATGGGTTGAAGCAATAATCCCCCTCTTTCTACCCCACTCTATTAATTCCCCACCCCACTCTAGAGATGGGTTGAAACAATAATCCCCATGGGGGATTACTAGAGCAAATACGGTAATTAAGTTTGTAATACACTAGAATAAATATAGAATTCATTTATATTTTTATTTAAAATAAGGTGATTTATGTAAAAATGTTTTATGAGTTTAAGCATTTGCGGCCCTTATTCATTGTTAATTGCCAGGTATAGCTGTGTATGACTGAGGCCGATTATTCATAAGAATTGAAAGTAGAAAAAATTTATTTTGTTTTTAATTTAAATTTTAAATTGTTGTATAGGTTTATGAATATTTTTTATAAATGTCTGAGAGTAAAATTCTTATTTTTAAACAACTATTTTTCTATTAAATTTAATCTTTTTTTAATTCTATTTTGTTTTGAAATTAGAAAAAATTACCTATTTCCTTTATTCCTTTATACCTATTTCCTTTATATATTTCCCTGCCCTACCGATTAATTTTTAGACAATTATAAATTAATTTTTACTCAAAAATTTTGTCGAAAACAAATGAAATTTAAAAAATCAAAAATTTATTTGTTCAAATTGTACAATAAAAATTTAAAAAAAAAAATTCAAAAATTATCTTAACAAATTATTCCCAAAAGCATTTAGAATATATCTCACCAATTCAAAATCCTTACTCATTACTGTTTTTCGCCCACAATGAATAGCTGCTACATTTGCGCAATCAAAGAAGGTATTGGAGAATGATTCGCACGACTTAAAAATTTTAAGATATAATTATTTTAAGAAAATAAAAAATCATTTTCAAAAAGAATCTTATCGAAAAAAATTTTTTTCAACAAACTAAATTTTTTTTTGATTTTTCACCACAAAAAATTATTGGGGACGAAAAACTTATTTTAGACCCAAAGTTGCGGACTTGAAAGTTGCGGACAAAAAATTTGAGAAACGACACTTGAGTAAAAAACGAATTAAGAATTTTATTTTTCGATGACCCCGGCAGAGTTTATTTCAAAATCTATGAAACTCAACTGTCGGTCCGTAAATTTCTTGTCCGCAAACTTGAATCCGCAAAGTTCCCAAATTTATAGTTTAGTCTAGAGGTCGGCACGGGACAGGATCCCGTACGGGATTTTACGGGATCCTGTCCCGAAATCCCGATTTTTAAGCGACGAACGGGATTACGGGATTAATCCCGCGGGATCCTGTCCCGTAAAAAATTTTGAAAAAATCCCGTTACGGGATCCCGTAAATGCGATTTTACCGACCTCTAGTTTAGTCGATAACTTTCCCCAAATCATTCGAGAGGGCTAAATGAGCTGATGAGTCAATGATTCTGGACAAAGTTTCGACCAACCAATCATTTGATCTGAAAACAGCCTTTGTGCTGCTACAGAGGGGGAAGGACACCCCTATACAGAGAGGGGGAAGGACACCCCTATACAGAGAGGGGGCAGGACACCCCTATACAGAGAGGGGGAAGGACACCCTATTTGAACATTCCCCAAAAAATTAAATTCCAAACTTCAATTAATGCTTCTGCACCACTTTGGTTAAGGTTTATTTTATTTCTTGTTTGTTGTTGAAGAATTTCTTTAAATAAATTTTTATATGCTGATGTTGGCACACTCTTCTTGGGTGTTCTTTGAAATTTACGATTTTTTTGAAGCATACTAAATTTTTAAAATAAAAAATTTCAACATCAAAAACAAAATTTACTTTTTGTTGGGCCGTGTATATTTCTTTTTTAAAGTTGAAGTTGTTGAAAGAATACTACAAAAAATTAAAATTTAAAAAAATGTCGTATAAAAAGAGAGAGGTAAAAAAAAAAGTTCGGGGTAATATTAAACCTGACAGACCCCCTTTTTTCTCCTCCCCAAGTTTTACCCTATATTTTTACAGAATGGTCAAACTTTTTCCTTTCTCCCATCCCAATTGCCTTTCTACAAATCCTACAATCAATCAAAAAACATTGCTGCCAAATATAGAAAGGCAATTGGGATGGGAGAAAGGAAAAAGTCTGACCATTCTGTAAAAATATAGGGGAAAAACTTGGGGAGGAAAAAAGGGGGTCTGTCAGGTTCAATATTACCAAGTTCGGTTCCGGGTAGGCAACGATCCTTCGACCTCCTGGCAGTTATTACTAAACGCTTCGCTCACCACGCAAAGGTGCTCTGCCTACTAAGATTCTCCTTCTTTTTATTATAAATCAGGGTTATAAATCAGGCTCCTTCTTTTTATTATAAATCAGGGTACAAAAAATCTTCGGGTACGGGTTTCGGGTTGGAGCGTTTTCATTTCGGGTCACGGGTTGACAAAAATATCGGGTACGGGTTTCCCACTTCGGTTTGGAAAATTTTCTTTTCGGGTATCGGGGCCGGGCGGCAACCCTATTATAAAACCCAACCCAGTCATCGATCTATATGCCAGCTAAATCTTGTTTAACTCCTTAACATATAAACGATAAAAAATGTGCTGCGGTCCAGATTTTAAAAAAATGCGGGGTTCCTAGATTGTCCGGAAAGCCGGGTCCTGGTCAGCTAGAAAAGACTCCTAGATAAAAGACCCGGCAAATTATTCGAGATCCAATGGCCAAAAATCCCAAAACTCTCAAGTACAAAAAGTACTTCTATTAAACAAAGTTCTCTTCGGTTATCACGGGAAAAAAGTCCATAATTTTTAAAAATCCGCAAGAATAGATCGCAATTTTTAAAAAGTTCTTCTTAAAAAGTCCACAAAAAGAGAGAGTACCGAAATTTTTCTTTGGATTGGATTTTGAGTCATTTAGGGGAAAAAAGGAAAAAAGTAGTTCAGTTTCTGTAAGTTTTCGGGTCAAAAAAGTCCAAAGCCCGTAGCATACCCGAAACTAGCAAAAAGAAGTAACCTACATACATACCTTGCACTATAACGAAAAAAAAAGGGAAAATGGCCAAGAAAAATGGAAAGGAGGTTTCAAACACAGAATGTAAATCGAAAACTTAAACGGACTTAAAAAGCCTACGAACTTATAAAGTTGCGGACAAAATTTGCGGACTTTTCCCATTACAACCAAAACGAACTTTAACCCAATAAACTTTCACGTGGAAATTGGGGGGAAATTATTAAAATTTAAAAAAAACCTCAAATTCAAAAAATTCTCTTTATCATCATCTTTTCCATTAAAAACATTTTCCATTTTTCTTGCTGGAGAGAATAAAGAAGTATTTAAAAAAAATTTTGAATCATCATTTGTATCGTCGAAAAAAGAAGATTTTTCTTGTTGCTGTTTATTTGCCATTTTGAAAATTTTTGAAAAAAGAAGAAACTTTTTTTTGTGCCTAAAAAAATTTTTAAAAATTTTAAAATTTAAAAAAAAAGAAGGTACTTTTCCGTTATCCCTACGTGTTTCTGCTGACTTTTTTTGCGGACATTTTTTTCCTTCTACATAAAGGTCAGACTCCTCCCTTTCCTTCTCCCTTTCCTTGTCAAGCAATCAAACAGGATTAAATTTAGTGAATAAAAGATGAGTAAATGATGGAAGCAGAACAGTGGTGTAATACTCACTGGGTGTAATACTCAAAAACAGCACGACATCATTTGTAGAGTTGGTTTGCCGAGTTTATTTGGAGGAATATGGAGGAGAGGCGTTTGAAGAAATTATGCTTGCTTGGGGGAAATATTGCCGATTGGAATGATTCTTTCTTTTATAATTTTTCTCTTTATATTTTCTTTTTATAAATAAAAGTTGTCCGCAAAAAAAGTCCGCAGAAACACGTAGGGATAACGGAAAAGTACCAAAAAGAAAAAGTAAAAAAAATAAATGTATCAAAAACAATATTAAAAAAAATTAGAACAAAATGTTGAAAATATTTATCCATAAAAAAATTTTTATTTTAATAGAAAAAAAGCAAAGTAAAAAAAAATAAGGGGCAGCCCAAAACAAAGCGTGACTATAACAACGCAAAGCATAATTAGCTGGAAATTTTCTGGTCCTTATTAACTTTGGTACCATTCTCTTTAGCTAGATAAGAGGAATCGTTTAATACTAAATTTTGTTGGGATTCGGAAACCTTAAAGCAAGTTATAGCTTTGTGCCGTTGTTATTGCCGCGTGTTGTTTTGGGCATGCCCCAAAATATAAAGGGGGACGCTTCAATATGGCCGTTTCAATATTGAGTAGAAAAAAATTGTTTTCTCAGTTATATCATACAGGAAAATGAGAGAATGCACTTTTCTGGAAGGAGATTGGAAATAATCAAGGGTACAAAAACCACGGATTTGAAACCCGGACTCTGGAAAAATCCGACCGGATTCTGAGGCTGGGCCAGGCACCGCGCGAAATGGCAAAAAAAGTCTCCCTAATAAAAACGTTAAAATATCATTGAACTATTGAATGTTTGGGGTAAAAAATGAGAAAGAAATTTTTGTCGGAGTTTCTACCTAAAAATATTCTAGACATAATTATCAGTACAACTAGTGCAGATACTAACAAATTAATTTAAAAGAGGGAAAAAATCAAAAAAAAAATTTTTAAAAACGAGAAAAATAAATCTAAAGAAAAATGACAAAAAAATACAAAATAGTCACACATTAATGCCATTTTATTGATTTATTTTTTACAAAGGGGAGAAGAAAAATGAGGAAAGAAGTATTGGGGTAGCTTTTAGCCATCTTTCTAAATCTTTTTGTTGTTTATGATATTTAGGCAAAAATTAGAAAAATTTGAACGGAGAGATTTTGATTGAGTGGAAAAAATTGTTAGAGTCTAAATTAAAAAAGAGAGAAAAGAATTTTGGGAAAAACCCTAATTTTTAAAAATGATCATCGCCAAGGAAAGCATAGAATATTTGTCAGGAATGTCACGGGTTGAGTTTTTTTCGGATGTCTCGGCTGCAAAAAAAGTCAGACGTTCGGATCCCAGAACGAAAAAAGTTCGGGCTGCTGGGGGAAGAAAAAGTCGTTCGTGGGTTCGAAAATTTTCTCGGATTTGGTATTGTTTTTGATCTAAAATTCGTCCGGGTTTCGAGTTCGGATAACCCATGACATCCTGGTCAATACTGAATGCGTTCAACCCCTAAAAATTTCTTTCTAATTTATAAACACAAAAGGGCATTTTTTCTCACTTTTATTAGTCAAGTCTAAAACAGTAAGAGGTAAAAATAAATTCCAAAACTATTAGATTTACTTTTAAAAAAATTTTTTTTTCTTGTTTGTTGAATGAGAATAATTATATTGTTGTTGTATTTGGTGGTAATTAGAATCAATATCTTAAAAAAAGGTCTGACTTGGATAAAATTCATAAAATTAACCTTAGAAAAATATACACACACACACAAAAATCCTCTCCTCCTTTTTTTCTCTCTAAGCATCAATGTAAATCAGAATCATCAGTTGATTGTTTACGTTTTCTTCCACCACAAGAAGAATCTGAGGATGAGGCTGTAATTTGATCAGGATGCATTATTTGAGGTGATTTTGAAGAGTTTGATGACTAAATTATGTAAAAATTAAAATTTTAAGCAAGCAAAAAATCATCTACAGGATTGAAAAGTCGGACCTCATTATACATATCTGAGAACCCGAATCTTATTAAAGGGTATTTTAAATTGAGAGTATAGCGTGCTTACTATAAGGTACAGTGTATCTTATAATTATGGCCTCCCCAAATTGTGGTCAACTAAATTTTATAAGGAGTATCTTAAACTGGAATGTATCGTATGTATATGGAAATTATCTTATAGTGAGGTGGACTAAAATAACACTGTGGCAAACCATCACTTAAGAAGGGTATCCTAAACTAATGTAAGATGTATCTAGTATTGGGTGTATCTTATAATTAGGTGTCTTAAATTGAGAGCAATATAATGAGGTATATCTAAAGTAACCAAATAGAAAAAATTCAAGCTAAAAAAATTAAAAATCAAACCTTTTCTCTATGCAATAAGAGTGGATGCTTCGGTCCTAATAAGGCCATTTGTTTAAATTCCTGATCGCGTGCTTCAAATGTTGGATAACGTGACAAAAAGAAAGTTACTAAAAAATAAAAAATTTTAATAAAACAAAAATTCTTTTGAAAAGTCGACACTTCGACATTTTCAAAAAAAAATTTTTTAAATTTTCAACACAACCCACAATTCTCGAGAAAAGAAACAACATCAGGCGCTGTCAACTTCAAAACTTCTTCACCCGTTCGTGGATCAATAATAAACAAAGCTGGATAAGTATCAAAATGATAGTAGCATTTAACACGGACACCATCAGAAGAATCGTGATAAACCCAAAATTAAAAGAATTTAAATTTCAAAAAAAATATTCTCAAAAGATAAACCTGCCAAAAGATAAAATTTGAGCGAACAACATCCTTTACAGTTTCCGCTGACCAAATATCGCGGTTAAGAACTTTGAAAAACATTTTATAAAAATTAAAAAGAAGAGAAAACCTGCACAAGCAAATTCAAGTGAATTTTGAACGTTTACAAGAAGCCAACGATGGCTTTGTTTAGCCGTTTGTAGTGCCTATAAAATCCTAATTTATTTAATGGAAAAAATTTTTTGTTGGACAAACAACTAAATCTAGTTTGGGAATGGAAAATAAAAATCAAACTTATCCTAATCGTTTTATTACGAGTTCAGAATTGGTTCAGAAACATAATCAGGGGTGGAAAATTTTCCTTGAAAACCATTTTACAAAAAATTTGGACCAAAATCACGAACGAATAACTTCCCATGTCAGTTATAAAATTTAATAGCAATACGGTCTGGAATCAAGGGGTATCACGTGAAACTTGGCGTCTTGTACTCATGAATAGGGTTGTTGGTTATGGACCGAACCGACCTGAAGAACCGAGGATTTTTCGGTTCGATTTCGGATATCCGAAAATTTTTCAGGAACCGACAACCTACTCATGTAAGTCCAAATGTTTGGTGTTGCGAGGCAAAATTTCTTTACCAACAAATGACTGACACCCTAACTCTTCGAAAATTATAGGGAAAAAAACCCGACAAAAAATTTTTCTCAATTCTAAAATCAAATTTAAACCTTGTCCCAATCTCCATAAAAAATCAAATCTGTTGGTGGTCGAAATAGAAGACGCAAATCTTTTCGCTTTTTAAGCCCTTGTCCAAAGCCACCAGTTGTTGCTGTTGTTGAAGATTCTTCTTTTGTCCGGTCATTACTCACGATTAATTTCTCTTTATTATTATCATGTTGTTTTCCATTTTCTACTTCCAATGTTCGATGATGAAGTTTAATTTTCTATAAAATTTATTTTAATTAGTTGACTATTTTTATGGAGAAAGGCTGGTGGTGACCGGTTAATTTCCTCATGTGTCACTCAAATGGGGAATTTTACGAACATTTGAGCCGCCACAGGCGAGAATTAACCGGTAGCCAACAACGCTACTATTGTTGGATTTTTGGAAAGATGGGGAGATAAATTCTTGTGACACAAAAACCCAGCAAGACAGCAATGGCAAGGATAAAGAGGGAGATTTAGAGAAAATTGGAATTTTTAAAATATTTAGGAAACGACGAAAAGCTAAATTCGGTATATCACTGCTCCATGTCTACACGACATACATGGACCAGGGTTGCCACGAGTGGAAAAAAAGGCAGGTAGGGCGTCTGATCGGTTCTTCGAAAATTTCTCTGATCAGAGTTAGTAGCGATAATTTGTCCAGATTTCGAATATGTATAACATTCGTATAACCCGTGCATCAGTTACTTGAACCCAGCTCCTTAACATAACAATTTAAAAAAATTAAAAACCTTAAAACTATTCGTTGGGGGAGAAAATCCTCCATTTTGTTTATATTTTTCTTGAATTGAGGAACTTGAGGTTGCAGCTGATTCTTCCATTACTTCCTCGACAGTTTCAGAAGACATTTCATTTGGCTGCAAATTCCGATATTGTTCAAAAATTGAATGAGACGTTCCTGGACGAACATTGCCATTTTCTGTTAAATTTAAGGAATATTTTTTCGTTTTATTGTTCTATGGAATCTTAAGTCATAAAAAATAGCAATCCTCCAACAGAATTAATTATCCCCTAAACCAGTATGCCTTAATATCAAAAACCCTTAATAGAGAAAAGCCATTTCTGTTTGGTGTATAGGCGGCTTTTGAGGGTTTTATATTCCAATGCCATTATGGGCGACCCCCAACCCATTTTAAGAGCATGATAGGCTCATAAAAATTTAGAAAAACTTCCAAATACTAAAGAAATTTTAACATCTTTTAATTAAAAAAAATAAACCATAAGTTTGACGATAACTTTGTGCCAACATTACACCTTTAACTGCAGGAATTGGGGCGCGAATATTGTCTTCGGAATCATCTTTTTTATCTTCTTCTTTATTTTCAGTTGTTTGAATCTTTAAAAGAATTTTTTAAATTAAATTTTCGGACACCCATATGCGGTAAAAGTGAAATTTTAAATATTCCGGGTAATTCCAAGTTATATCATGACATCCTAATTTTTTCAATAGTCAGACTTTCTTCCTTAATTCCATTCAATTTCCCTGGCATTCAATCTATCAATGAGGAAATCAAAAAATTACTCTTTTCAGAAATGGCATGCGCCAATAATCGCGGAGAGCGATTAATAATTCTAAAGAATGCCAAGTACATCATAATTAGTAGGGGTTCCAATTATATGGAAATCCATATTTTTTTCCTGAATTCTTATGACTGTGAAATGCACAAAAAACATGTTTTTGGGTTGTTTTAGAGTTTTTAGAATGGTCTTTAAAATCCATATTTTCCATATTTTTCCATATTTTGGCATTATGCCCATATTTTCCATATTTTTCCATATTTTGGCATTATGTCCATATTTTATATCTATATTTCCCCCTTTTTTTAGAAAATTTTTAAAAATTAAAAAAATGCCGCCTAAAAGAAATAGAGCAGCAGTATTGCGTGAATGGATTGCCAAAATCGATGGAAATTCCGTTTATACGACTGATGGACGCGTCATATTCTGTGAGCCATGTCAACAACAGGTTTATTTTAACTACAAAACGACTATATATACAAAAATTCAGGCTCCCTCCGATCAATTCTTTCAATTCAAACAACACAACCAAACTTCTAAACACCAAAAAAACCTTCAGCGATTTAAGGAAAAACATAATCAGCAGAAGCAACAATTCATTCAGTCGACCAGCTCTAATATTCCAGATAATTTTACTTATGAATTATGCTCCGCTTTAATTTCTGCCAACATTCCATTTCACAAAATCGAGAACGACGAATTCAGGAAGTTCCTTGAGAAACATTGTGGAAGAAGCTTGCCAACAAAAAATACAATGTACAATTATTTGGATCATTGTTTTAATAAGGTTTTACCGCTTTTTAAAAATCTAAGTTTTTATTTTAGAAAATAAGTGAAATTCAAGAAAAATTTAATGATAGCTTTTATTGGATAATGGTTGATGAAACAAATGATAAAGCCGGTAGATACATTGCGAATTTAATTATTGGCAAATTAGATGGAGTGCGTTTTCATGCGCCAACGCTTATTGCAGTGAAAGTATTAGAGAGGGTCAACAGTGAAGAAATAGCTCGTTTTGTTAATGATTCGATAGGTTAATATAAGTTTCAATAGGATAACTAAATTAAAAAATTTAGACAAATATGGTTTTAACAGACGAAAGGCCTTGTTGATAGTGACTGATGCAGCAGCATATATGAAGAGAGCATGTGTTCAATTAAAGGTAAAATTAATTGAAGTTAAATTAATGAAAAATAATACTAGGTTTTTTATCCCAACATGTTGGCTGTTACATGTGTAGTGCATGGATTGCACAGGGTGGCAGAAAGTATACGAGAAAAATTTCCTGATGTTGATCGTTTAATTGCAAAAACAAAAGCAATTTTCGTCAAAGCACCGCTTCGAGTAAAACTATTTCACGAAAAATTTCCGGATTTAGCACTTGTTCCCAAGCCAGTTGTCTGCAGATGGGGAACATGGTTGGATGCATCAGAATATTATTGTCAGAATTTCAGATCGATTAAAACGGTAAATAAAAATAATTAAATTAATAATAAAATAATTAAGATTGTTAACAGTTTTGATGCGAAGGATGCCCGTTGCATTGAGGAGAGTCAAGCCTGTTTCATCGACTCAACTTGGCGAAACCTTGCTTATATACAATCTAATTTCAGTGGACTTAGTCGGGCAATTACAAAACTTGAAAAGCAGGGTTTACCTATTTATGATGCTTTGGAGATTTTTGCAAATGTTCGTAATGAAATGGATGCTGCCATTGGAGAAATTGCTGATCAAATCAGGAATAAGTTCAATAATGTTGTTTCTAGTAATATTGGATTAGAAACGATTGCTCAAATATGCCAGATTCTCTCAGGCCATGACACCGAATGTAATATTCCTCCGGATCTCATCCCTTATTATAAATACGCACCTATAACATCAGTTGATGTAGAGAGGTCCTTCTCAGTATATAAATCCATTCTTGCTGATAATCGAATGAAATTTACCCCGAAAAACTTGGAAATGTATCTCATTTGCAATTTTAACTTAAGTTGAATTTTATTTACAATTTTTTTTGCATTTTTGAATAAATTTGTTTCAATTTTATATCCATATTTAGTGTTTATTTCCATATTTATATCCATATTTCAGGATTTTATATCCATATTTTATGTCCATATTTTGCGATTTTATATCCATATAATTGGAACCCCTAATAATTAGAGTAACAGAAAACTAGTGTAACAGTTAACCGCTCGGTTAATTTTTCCCTGTGGCAGGTCAAATAGAAAAAATAAGACAGGGAAAAATTCCCCGGCCGGTTAAACGGTTTTGTGCTATGATAATCATCATTGTCAGCATTTGAAAATGCCACAGAAAAATTTGAGTAAAATTGAGAAAGTCTACCCATTATGGACATTTTTGGGGAAAAATAAGCGCGGGAGAAGAAACTTGGAATCACCTTATCCCCTTATCCCTTTATAAAATTGAATATTCTAAAGACAGAACTGCTCTAGTTAACCCAAGGGGTTTTTACCCTAAAAAATCTAAACAAAAAACCTTTTCAATATTTTTGTTTTTCTTCACAAAATGCGAAATTCGTCTTTTCGGTTCAAAGGAAGGCTGAACTGCTCGAATTTCATCATCTCCATCCACAATAATATCTTCATCATCACTGTCATCGCTTTTTTGTTGTTGTTCTGGAGGAGGGGCCCCTCTCAAAAAGAAAATATTTATGGCACGTTGAACATCCCAATTGTACATTGAAAGAAGACGGCGAGCTGTTGAGTCATCTTGATTGCCTTAAAAAAGAAAGTTTTACAGGAACGGTGCCCAAATGTTAATTTATCCCCTATAACGTCTGGTTGGATTACCCAAAACTCGGACTTTCTTTCGACCCGAAATCTACTCTGAAGAAAATTTTTAAAATCCGACAAGAAAAATGCCTAATAGATAAATTTAGAGTTTTTCCCCGCCCCTAATCTTGTTATTTTTCATTATGTCTACTAGAGATCGGCCTGTGTCTGGACTAACAAGGGAACCTCGCGAACTGTGACCAAAAATTTTCAAATAAAAATTATACCATCGTGTAGAGCATGAAAAAAAAACCTTATACCTATTTTTTCTTTTTTGGCCCTGACCCCCATTTCGGAAAGTTATAGGGCTTCAAAGTTGCCGACTTTTGGAACGGTTGAGTCGCCCTCACTTTTTTATTAAAGAGAACTTTTTCTCCTTCCAAAGAGAAAAGTAAGACTCCCATCCTCCTTTTTTCCTTTCCTTTTCTTTTCCACTAGTAGTTAAAGAAAGCGAAAAGGAGGAGAGAAAAGGAAAGGAGAAGAGGCTTCTCTGCCATCTCCTCTTTCCGGGTACAGCCCGAAAAGGCGCGGCCCGAAAAGGCGCGACCGAAAAGGCGCGACCGAATAGGCGCCGGCCGAATAGGCGCCGGCCGAATAGGCGCCAAGCTTTTTAATTAAATATTCTGATTAATGACCGGCAAAATTATTTTTTCGGGCCCGGAAACCGGATTTTAAATTTCAAACTCATGCTGGACCAGATCCGGCCGGATTTTTCCGGATCAATCCGGTCCGGTTTTAGTTCGGTAAAAATAAATTTCGGAACAACCTTCAGAAAACCTTGATAATAATTTATGATTTCAGCACCGCAGGCGAAAACTTTTAAATTCAGAAGGCCAATAAGCCTAAATTCCTTTTTTAACGCCGCAGGCAAAATTTTAGAATTTTTTGAAGGAACATAGTGTAAGGAAGAGAAAGATCCAGCTGGCTAGCATTTAAAACGCTCACTAGGCGGGGGTTTAAGATCTATTAAAAGAGAAGGTGAAAGCAGCGTCCCGGGCTCAGTTGGTAGAGCACCTGTACGTGGTGAGCGAAAGCGCCTAGCAATAACTGCCAGGAGGTCGCAGGATCGAAGCCTGCCCGGGATTAAACTTTTACCTCGCTCTTACTATAGGCCAAATTTCCTCTATTTCTGCAAAAAGTCAATCCTTATGGGTATATATTTGGCCTATTCCCTTGGTGAGGTTATGGCGAGGACACTTCCTTTATCCTTCACATAACTGAAACCGTTATGGGACATTAACATTTTTAAAAGAATTAATCAGATAGATAGTATTTACAGAATATTTAATTAAAAAGCTTGGCGCCTATTCGGCCGGCGCCTATATGGCCGGCGCCTATTCGGTCGCGCCTTTTCGGCCCGCGCCTTTTCGGGCGTGTCCCCCTCTTTCCTTTTTAATTGACATTGGCTGCAAGGCAGAGACGCCTCTTTTCCTTTTCATTTCTCTCCTCTTTTTCTCTTTCTTTAACCAACATGGGAAAAGAAGAGGAAAGGAAAAATGGAGAAAAGGAGTCTCATTTTTCTCTTTGAAAGAGAAATAATAAAAAAAAGTGAGGGCGACTCAACCGTTCCAAAAGTCGGCAACTTTGAAGCCCTATAACTTTCCGAAATGGGGGTCAGGGCCAAAAAAGAAAAAATAGGTATAAGGTTTTTTTTCATGCTCTACACGATGGTATAATTTTTATTTGAAAATTTTTGGTCACAGTTCGCGAGGTTCCCTTGTAAGGCCTAGGTTTTTCCTATACCCAGAGTCCAGGACCAGGCATTTTTGACCTTCCTGGGGGTTTCCTGGGAGTGGATTTTAACTGGACTACAGGCCCAGGATCCGGCCCAGGTCAATAAATCAAACCCAGACCCAGAAACAGGCCCAGGCTTTTCAAAATTTCCTATTTACTACGAAAATTATTTCAATCTAAAAGGAAAAGATCGATGAAAAGAATTATTTTTAGTTTTTTATTAGCTTTATATCCTTTATTGTTATGAAAATAGTGACTTTGAGGAAATTCAAAGGGCGTGAAACTTGGAATTACATTCTCAGCTATTTTCCTCAACTTGACCCATCCCCGGTAGGGAAATCTTGTCCCTTATCTAAAGTCGACCCCCCCCCTCAGAGAAAGAGTCTTCAATATTACCCAAAAAATTAAAAAAAACCTGTAAATTCCCTAAAGGATTGTATAGCCTGTCTATGTTTTTGATCTTCACATTCATCCATTATTTGCTTTTTTATAAAAATTTGTTTTGGTAATATATTGAAAATTAAGTGATTTTTAAAGTGTTTATTTGTAGTAGAATTAAAATAAAGTCTAAAAAATGTTTAAGATAAAAAATTAAAAATAATTTGTTTTGCTTTATTTGTTTTTACAACAATAACAAAATTAGAACAATAAAAAAAACTTTAAATTTTATTCAAGAAAACAAAAAAAATAATTAATAGTCACTATTTTCCCCCTAATTTTGTGTTTTTGCCAAGAACAACTAAATCGATCAAAGGGGATCAATCCAGAAGATCAAAACCCAGGTCTTGACATTCATGAGAAGCAAATGGGAAGGAAATTCCCTTGTGCAACTGGCAGATAAGGCAAAAGGAAGCAAACGTATCTTAACCTTTATCCACCCAAATCCACGTTCCTAGTCCTGACGAAGTCGATCCTCGAACAACTTATCTTGTAATCGAGTGGGGCTAGTCGCAGCACGTTGCAGAGCCCACTGCTCTATCAGGCTGCTTTTTTGCCAGTTCTGGATAGTGCAGTTCTAGGCTAAAGACGTGTACGAGACTTAACACATTTTTCGGAAAACGACTCAACCATTTGTTATGCGTTTTTTTCACACTTATATTTGGTGTCAATTGCACATCCGACGTTATAAGTTGATACCAGATAGTTATGGTAATCTTTTTTGTCTTCCAGTACCTTGAAAAAAATATATCTTTAAACGTCTATTTTACTTACAAGATGCCCCAAACGTGTAAGAATGTTCACAGTTCGCTTTTTGTCACTACCAAGAAATCCACAGATGTTATCAACTTGTTTCTTATCCAACACGGCATAAGTTTGAAAAATATCTGATTGCATCCTTCCAAACACATCAGCTCTTTCACGTATTAGACGTTCTTCTTCTGTTTCCCCTTTGTTACCGTGAGCAGATTTTAGATGGTGTCCCAAAGTGCTTCCGACAAATTCACAACAATAAGGGCACGTTGCTGGTGCACGTCGAACATCAAATGGCCGTGCAGTATCTGGACCTAACAAATATTTCACATTTAACAATAACCGATTTACATTTTTCAATTCTCAATTTTCAATCTTCAATTTTCATTAGTAAATTTTCAATTTTCAATTGTAACAATTTAAGTATATATTTTCATTTTTATTTGTATATTTCGATTTTCTAACCTGCAATAAATCGGCTACGCTTCCAGTAATTTTTATCTTCCATCTTGCCAAAAGTCTCAGGTGTTGTTTCAGCCACAAATTCCTTCCTTTTTGATCCAGCTTTCCCTTTTGACTTTTTACCTGCGGTCTGATGTTTAACATTTTTACCTTCTTCCTTATCATTGCCTTCGGCACGATGATCACCATCTTCTTCCTCATCAAACTTTTCATCTTCTTCCCCATCACTATTTTCATCATCATCATCACTGCTCATCACTGCCTTCGGCACGATTCTTAAAGGCAGTGATGAGGAAGAGGATGAAAATAGTGATGGGGAAGAAGATGAAAAGTTTGATGAGGAAGAAGATGGTGATCATCGTGCCGAAGGCAATGATAAGGAAGAAGGTAAAAATGTTAAACATCAGACCGCAGGTAAAAAGTCAAAAGGGAAAGCTGGATCAAAAAGGAAGGAATTTGTGGCTGAAACAACACCTGAGACTTTTGGCAAGATGGAAGATAAAAATTACTGGAAGCGTAGCCGATTTATTGCAGGTTAGAAAATCGAAATATACAAATAAAAATGAAAATATATACTTAAATTGTTACAATTGAAAATTGAAAATTTACTAATGAAAATTGAAGATTGAAAATTGAGAATTGAAAAATGTAAATCGGTTATTGTTAAATGTGAAATATTTGTTAGGTCCAGATACTGCACGGCCATTTGATGTTCGACGTGCACCAGCAACGTGCCCTTATTGTTGTGAATTTGTCGGAAGCACTTTGGGACACCATCTAAAATCTGCTCACGGTAACAAAGGGGAAACAGAAGAAGAACGTCTAATACGTGAAAGAGCTGATGTGTTTGGAAGGATGCAATCAGATATTTTTCAAACTTATGCCGTGTTGGATAAGAAACAAGTTGATAACATCTGTGGATTTCTTGGTAGTGACAAAAAGCGAACTGTGAACATTCTTACACGTTTGGGGCATCTTGTAAGTAAAATAGACGTTTAAAGATATATTTTTTTCAAGGTACTGGAAGACAAAAAAGATTACCATAACTATCTGGTATCAACTTATAACGTCGGATGTGCAATTGACACCAAATATAAGTGTGAAAAAAACGCATAACAAATGGTTGAGTCGTTTTCCGAAAAATGTGTTAAGTCTCGTACACAAGTCTTTAGCCTAGAACTGCACTATCCAGAACTGGCAAAAAAGCAGCCTGATAGAGCAGTGGGCTCTGCAACGTGCTGCGACTAGCCCCACTCGATTACAAGATAAGTTGTTCGAGGATCGACTTCGTCAGGACTAGGAACGTGGATGGGCTTCTGATTAAATTGGTTAGTTTTTACAGTATAATTTTAAGTTTTAAAATTCTGATTTAATTTAATTAAATTCTGAAAAATTAGCAACAATTTAAATAAACTTTGATCAGTTTTAAAACTTAAAATTATACTGTAAAAACCAACTAGTTTAATCGGATGACCACCCACGTTCATAGTCCTGACGAAGTCTCTCCTCGAACATATATTCATGTAAACGGGTTAAACTTGCTACGGCCCGTTGCAGGCCCCTGAAGCGAAGGTGATGAGCAGGCAGGTCTGCACCCTCCCACTCCAACATATCTAATTCAAAGAGAGCATTTGCTGCTTCCCAATCAGCCATTCCTCAGCCTCGTATAAGGTAATTGTCCCCTGTTCATCGCGAAAATCCGCTGTATATAATAAACTTGAAGCCTATCTTGCAGTATTTAATAAAATATCAGACATAGTCAGAACCCAAAAGGTCAAGGACATGGGAAAAAACATTTAGGGAATTTAAAAAGCATTTAAGCATTTAAGGAATTTACAGGGTATTTTTTAATTTTCAGGGAATATTTATGACTATTGGTCAAATTACCCAGAAGGTCAATTCCAAATATTTGGGTGGATAAAGGTTAAGATACGTTTGCTTCCTTTTGCCTTATCTGCCAGTTATACAAAAGGGTTTGTGGGGTAAAGCCTTTTGCCAAAAAACCCGACGGAGTTTTGAGGGTCGGGTTGCTATCCTAATTTAAACATCTGAGAGAATGTTTAGATATCCAAAAAAGGGGAAATTTGTAAAAACAAAAAGTTTAAATATAATACTGAATAATCAATAAATTGAACATCGGCCAGAAACAACTGCATCCAGAGAAGATGAAGAGGCTTTTAAACTGTCCATTTGAGACACCTATTAATTAAAAAATTAAAAAAATAAACTAAGTCGAAAAAAACCTCGTATCAACGTGTGTATCTCTACAAGGAATTGAACAAAAATGAGCACCACATTTGACACAAGTATAACACGATTTTAGGCCACAAACAGCACAAAACTTGCGTGGAGGTAACAAGCTGGGAGGGGCAGTAATCTGAAAAGGAAAGGGGAAAATAAAAATATGAACCTTCACGTCATTCAATAAACCTGTGTATAAGTCAAAAAAGGCGGAATTGATGAAGCTATTGATGTTGATCCTTGAATTTGTTGAGAACTTGAAGGTGTTGTGGAGGACGTAGAAGCTTTGTCCTCTTCCCATTTTTTCTGGAAATTTTTTTTATTAGATTTAAATACAAATAAAAAAGAGAGATTCTAGACTTTTGTGGCCCTGACTCCGACCCTTTTCAAATAATGGATCCGGATTGGGGAGGCGGCTCCGGACCTATTTCCAGGAACCTTACCCCCAACACTGCCGGACACTTCATACCCACAGAACAAACTCTCCTATCATTCGCAAGGAAAAGTACTTATCGATTATCTCCTAACCTTATTTCGGACTTCAAAAGTTTGTTAGGAGTCAGATTTCAGGGGGAAATTCTCGAAAATTCCCGAGTATTTTGTGCCAAGAATTAAGAAAAACAAAAGAAAAACAGTAAAACCCCTTTAAGCTAAAAACAAACAAATAAAAAAAAATAAATAAGAAACCTCAGACTCGATAAGCAATTGAGTAAAGGTTTTCCTAAACCTCGTCTTCGTCAATGACGCAACCAATTTCTTTCCTTTTTTAGCTAAAATTTAAAGCATTAAACTTTGAGAAAAAATCTTTTTCTAAACAAACTAGCATGTTCTGGAGCACTTATTTTACTTGGAGGATCATTACTTTTCTTTTTCCGTTTTTTGGTTTCGTCAGATCGAGAGAAAATTAGTTCGTCATCAAATTTTGGGGCAGATTTGTTCCAAACAATATTTGCATGTGGGTCGTCTTGAAAGTTGTCCTGAAACGAAATTAAGAAAGTTAAGTTTTGGAAATGATTCAGCTAATAACAGAAATAGGCTTTAAACAAGAAGGAATGTATTTGACATAAAAACTTTTGGGGTCATGGGTTCGAACCCGTTTGGGGCCCCGAATATTTAATTTCAATAATTGTCTAGATTTGGCATCATTTTGAGTTTGGGAGCAGTTTTATGTCAAATCGTAAAGAAAATTAAGCCTTAAAGAAGTGTTGGGCACAAAAGTTTGGGGTCATGGGTTCGAACACGGCCGGGGCCCCGCATTTTTTTAAAGTTCCTATTGGCTTTGACTTGAAATAATCTTAAGTGTGGTAACAGTCTACGTCGAAACGGAAAGAAAATCAAACAGAAATTTGAATTTCAAGAAAACCTCGACCTTGACCATCCCTCTCTCCACCCCCTCTCCAAAGCAAAGCTCCCAAAAAACCCAAACCTTTTCCAGGGTTTCTAAATGTCGTTGTATCCGTCTCCTTCTGGCAGCTTCATCAATTCCAGTTTGAGGATGTAAAGAAATCAAACGAGCTATGAAAATTTAAAAGTTTTGTTGAAAAAATGAGAAAAGATACTTGACTGTCTGGGAAGTTGTTTTTTAACTGGCGGCATTTATTGAGAATGAATTAACTAGACATATAATCAAGAATCCCCATAAAATAGTAAAGAATATTAAAATCTGAACTTGAAAAAAGAGATTTAGATTTTTACAAAAAGATGAGAAAAAACGTGCTTAAACAGTAAGGAACAACAACTAAATAATTTAAAAAAAGTTTCGACACGAATTCCTTTCAAAAATGATTTTTCACTTTTCAGTCTCTCATAATCTCACAGTCTCTATTTCTCTAACTTTAAATATTTAAATATTACGGGAATGACGAAAGCGGAGCAATTGAAGTTTTTTAACAGGTCTAGCTTAAAGCAAGTTTTTTAACGTAAAAGCCGTTTAATTTTTTTATCTCTCGCGCAGTTATATTTGTTATACAGCGTTTAATATCTGGGTTAAATAAAGCATTCCAATAAATGTTAAATTATGTCGTGATTCAGTGAAAATGGTAGTTAAGAACGGGGGCAATTCACAAAAAGGATGATTCACCGAATTTTGGTTTTTTGGGTTTTTATTTGAAATTTTTGACTCTTCTTTTTTAATAATGAAGTGGGACGTTGTTTTAAGCCAATTTATATCTAAAACAAAGAAAATACTTCAATTTTTAACGATATTAATTTTTCATTTTGTCGGCAAGTTAATTTTTCGGTGAATTGTCTGTATTTGTCGGTGAATTGTCGTAAATGTTTATTTTTAATTTTATACAAATCTTCATAATCCTCTGTTATTTTAAGCCTTTTTAGGAGACTTTGACTTCACTTGTATTAATATTTTTGCATTTAATTCTTTTGCAGATCGATTATTCGTGCATTTTTTGGTGAAATTTTTGACAATTTTTATTTTTCTTCAATTGATTTTTCTTTAAATTTTTTCAGAATTTATTTTTAAAACCCCTAACTAATTCCAACTTTTAATTTTGAATTTAAAGAATTTTTTGAAACACAAAAGAAATGTCAAACAACAGCAACAATCCATACAATTACTCTTTTATTTTTAAATACATTATAATTGGCGATATGGGCGTTGGAAAGTATGAAAGTTTTTTTTAATTTTTTATTTTTTAAAAATGTGTTTTATGGTGTCTAGAAGGGGCCTGGTGATTCTGACACGAATTATGGGTCTCCTGTCAACCCTATTCTTTCCGATTCCCCGCATTTTCTAAACTTACAATTAGTTAGCCTAGTCATGTGAGGATCATTGCTGTTTCGAAACAAAAATAACCTCGAAAAGTTGAAATTTCGTAACAGCTCTGGGAATGAGTTGCTAATTGCTAACCGTTAGAGACGTCCGAGACTTTTGGTCTTGAGTCTTGATTCCAAGACTTTTCTTGGCTTTTTTCGGTCTTGGTTGGGGTCTAGTCTTGATTCTCGGGAAATTTTCTGTCTCGGACGTTTCTACTGGACAGGGCGTGTCAGTTTTGCTTTCCGCCAAATTGCATCCTTTTTTGTTGTTTCACCCTTTTACTTGTTAAAAATCAATTTCGACACGCTCCTGGCCAGTTTTTCAGTGTGAGAGTCCTCCCTATTTTAATTTTATTTAAATATCTAACCCAAAATATTTTCATGTATATCCCAAAAAATTTGTCCAGATTTCCTATCCAATACTCGACTTAACCAACCAAATATTTTTCAAAATTCGCAAAATAAAATTTTCCCCCTCATTTTCAGGTCTTGTTTATTACACCAATTTACTGAGAAAAAGTGTAAGAAAATTTTAAATTTAATTTTAAATTCAACTAAAAAATCTTTTTTTCCAAGTTATGGCTGACTGTCCTCACACAATTGGCGTTGAATTTGGCACTCGATTGGTAGAAGTTAATGGACAAAAAATTAAATTACAAATTTGGTTTTCTTTAAATTTATTTAATTTATACGAGTCTTTTATTTTAGGGACACTGCAGGGCAAGAACGTTTCCGAGCCGTTACTCGTTCTTATTATCGTGGCGCTGCTGGAGCTTTAATGGTTTTATTTTTTAATTTTAAAGTATCTTGGTATTAGAGTTAGGAATTTAAATGAACCGGTGGGCAACCGAAAATTGAATTTTCGATCCTAGTTTATTCCATGGGTTTTTTTCGGATGGTGGCGCGGCTGGAGATCGCTAAAATTCACTTTGCTGTTTTCCTATGAAATGGATGGATGGATTGAGTTATAGGTTTGAATCTGTTCCCTCCACTTATTTTCAGTCTAACGCCCAGAGGCTGGCCTAGACGTCTGGTTGATGTGACATTTTGTCCCATTTTAATGAAATATTTTATAGGCCCTAATTCTTTCCCTTGTTGATAATTTCGAACCACACTCGATTTGTTCATCCCATCGTCTCCGAAGAGTTTTGGGATGAAGGATGGTTCTTTGGGTTTTTCTCCGTTCCAATCTCCATTTAATTTAGCCCTCATAGTTTGATCCCGACTTTCAGTTAACATTTTTCCCACATCTCCTTATAGACCTCATTCGTTTTTTCTTGTTGATAATTTCAAACCATTCTCGGCCTGTTTAGTTCTCCGTCCCATACCTGGAGCAAGTTTGAATCCTTTCAAGTCCTTATTTAGTACATTTTTTTAATGACGAGTCATATCTTTATTTTATTTTTTACCCCAATTTAGGTCTACGATGTAACCAGACGTTCAACATATAATCATTTAAGCAGTTGGTTAAGTGACGCAAAAACATTAACCAATCCAAACACAGTTTTATTTTAATTTATTTTTTAAGTAAAAAATTTCTTTAAAAAAGATAATTTTCCTAATTGGAAACAAATCTGATATGGAAGCACAAAGAGATGTTACTTATGAAGAGGCTAAAGCTTTTGCTGATGAACATGGATTAACTTTTATGGAATGTTCGGCCAAAACGTTTGCTTTTAAATTTTTTTTGATTATTCTTATGGCTAGTCCATTTTTGATTTTTAATCTGTTGGGAAAGCAGGTCAAAATTGGATAATTTTGGGTTCTAGGTAGAATTAGAATTTTTAGTGGGTTTCCTATTTTTCTGAACCTTCCGAGGTCTTTAAATCAATTCGGGATCTTTCCTATTTTTGGGGAGTAATCTCGGTCTACAGGCATTTCCGCACCTAGAGAGTGGCACCATCCGACA
Organism: Meloidogyne luci; assembly: GCA_902706615.1. Lineage (NCBI taxonomy): Eukaryota > Metazoa > Nematoda > Chromadorea > Rhabditida > Meloidogynidae > Meloidogyne > Meloidogyne luci. The sequence continues at coordinate 662,493 of CACSLI010000267.1, read as the reverse complement.
AATATAATAAAATTAGCAGCAAAATTAGATGAAAGATGATGATCGAAAGTCCAATAATAATGAAAATAATTTAGAGGATTATTAAAAAAATAAACACAAAAAAACTCAAATAGACATCAACTGCTCGTTTATCACACGTTTAAATGATTGAAAATCAGAAATTAAAAATAAGCTAAAAATTCTCACCAGAATTTTATGAAAAATCAGAATTTAAATCAGAATTAATTTTTAAAAATCAGAATTTAAATCAAAATTAATTTTTAAAAATCAGAATTTAAATCAGAATTAATTTTAAAAGTCAGAATTTAAATCAGAACTAATTTTTAAAAATCAGAATTTAAATCAAAATTAATTTTTAAAAATCAGAATTTAAATCAGAATTGATTTTTAAAAATCAGAAGTTAAATCAGAATTAATTTAGAAAAATCAGAATTTAAATCAGAATTAATTTTTAAACTCAGAATTTAAATCAGAATTAATTTTTAAAAATCAGAATTTTGACCAGAATTAATTTTTAAAAATCAGAATTTTGACCAGAATTAATTTTTAAAAATCAGAATTTTGACCAGAATTAATTTTTAAAAATCAGAATTTTGACCAGAATTAAATTTTAAAAATCAGAATTTTGACCAGAATTAAATTTTAAAAATCAGAAGTTAAATCAGAATTAATTTAGAAAAATCAAAATTTAAATCAGAATTAATTTAGAAAAATCAGAAGTTAAATCAGAATTAATTTAGAAAAATCAAAATTTAAATCAGAATTAATTTAGAAAAATCAGAAGTTAAATCAGAATTAATTTTAAAAATCAGAATTTAAATCAGAACTAATTTTTAAAAATCAGAATTTAAATCAAAATTAATTTTTAAAAATCAGAATTTAAATCAGAATTGATTTTTAAAAATCAGAAGTTAAATCAGAATTAATTTAGAAAAATCAGAAGTTAAATCAGAATTAATTTAGAAAAATCAGAAGTTAAATCAGAATTAATTTTAAAAATCAGAATTTAAATCAGAACTAATTTTTAAAAATCAGAATTTAAATCAGAATTAAATTTTAAAAATAGAATCTAAATCAGAATTAATTTTTAAAAATCAGAAAATTTCTGGGAGAATCTAAATCAGAATTAATTTTTAAAAATCAGAAAATTTCTGGGAGAATCTAAATCAGAATTAATTTTTAAAAATCAGAAAATTTCTGGGAGAATCTAAATCAGAATTAATTTTTAAAAATCAGAAAATTTCTGGTGAGAAAATTTACATCAGTCGCATAAATACCCTTAGAGGCAGCAATTTATAAAATTAAGAAAACTGACAAAATAAAATAAAACTCGCATCCAAAAATTTTTTTCTCAAAAAATTAGAAAAATCGAGTGTCAAAAAATTAGGTAATTAAATAAAATTGATTGATTGATATCTCTCTCACTGGACATATACTCAAAAAAATACAAATTCGCTCTCAAACATTACCAAAAATATAGCAAACACACTCAGCGATTTTTAAAAAAATTGTTGAATTTTAAAGGTCAAACAAAAAGTTTTGAGCCCTTGTAATTTAAAAATAAAAATTTTCTCCAAAAAAATAATTTTAGCAAAATAAACTTTGAAAATTTTTTTAATTTAGGGAAAATCTTTTGAGTAATTTCTAACTGAAAAAAAAATATGTTTTGAGAATTTTAGGGTTTTTTAAATAAAAAACTGAAAATAAAAAATTCCAAAAATTAGAGAGGCTTAAAAATGTCGAAATTAAAAAAAAACCGTAAAAATATTAAAAATAAAAAATCCTGAAAATCGGCAAAATGCTTAAAAATTCTCCAAAAAATTTGTAAAAAATCTAAAAATTTAAAAATTAAATTAAAGATTTATCAAAAAAGGCTCAAAACTTTTTTTAAATTTTTTCATTCATATCAACCTAAATATAATACTTTTTATTGGAATGAAAACCCTTCATCAGGTACATTCTGTTGTGTCGATTGGAAAAGAAATTGGGCTTGTTGCTGTTGTGCAGCATCTCCCATTCCTGCAGTACCTGCCGCAACACCTGGAAAAATTTTTTACATTTCTAAATTTAAAAAAATTTTAAGAGATTTATAAGCAACCTGGGTGTATCCAGTTTTTCTTTTGGCTTGTGGACTCTCAGGAATTCTCCGGATTTTTTTGGGAAGTATAGTCCCCATTGAAATCCGACCCCAGGATATGCCCCTGAACGTAAGGCCATTTCAAAGTGTTTAAAACAAATGCTTCAGGCCTAGTTTACATAAAAAGAATCGTGCTAACAAAAATTATATTCAAAAGATAAAGAGAAAAATTGCACCGCCAGATTCAATTATTTTACTCCCGTAATTTTTTCAAGAGCCAGAATTCTATGTTCAGTTCTGTTTCGGATATCTGAAGATAATTCACTGTTAACAATACTTAATGTCATTTTTGGTCGCAAACCAAAAAAAAATTATTTTAAATACATGACACCAGACAACATTAAAATTTATCCCACATAAAAAAACCTTTCCACATTTTAAACAAAAAGGAAATTTAAAAAACCTGCTGCAGCCTGAACCAATTCATCCTCTTCTTCAGACGAAAAGAAATTGTCAATAATTTCATAAGCCATTTTATAGATTTCTTCGCTTTCATGGTTCTGAAGATGTTCAATTTTGTCAAGACCTTTAAATTTCAAAAATTTTTGTTCAAAAAATTTTTCAAAAAAAACCTCCACATTCTTCAATTTTCTGGCAAACTTCATCAGTTTGAGCGCATGACTTTTTCAAAATGTTATTTAAACCATCCAAAACAACTTGAACAATTTGTGGGTCGCGCACGCCGAGAAGGTTGCAAAATGGCACAATTACACCATTCTCTACCTAAAATAAAAATGTTGATTATTTTTTAATAATTTGAATGTCCCTAGGATAGCTAGAGTTAAGAAAGAGAAAAAAGGTGGGAGATGATCAATTTTGTTTGCTGACCCCGGCTCTTCATGTTATCGATGATAAGCAGGGATAAAGAAAGATGGGTCGGTTTTAGAACTGAGTTTCAACTTTTCCTCCGGTTAGGGTATCGGACAGAAAAAGACCGAGTTTCGAGTAACTCGTTCATCCATGTTATTGAATACTCAATTTTTTACAAAAATAAATTATAATTTTTAAAATAATTTAAATTAAATAAAAACCATATAATGCACATGCTCCGCTCGTCCACTAATTGTCACGTTAGAAACTGCCCAAGCCGCTTCCTTTAAAGAACAAAATTGTTAAAGGAAAGAAATGTCAAAAATATAAATTCCAAGGTATAATTTGAGGTATGGGCACCGTAGAATTTCGAAAATCAATGTGTTTATAACCTTCCATAATTTATCAAACCTTTTGCGTTTGGAAATCTCCTTTATCCAAAAGATGAATGATCATCGGTATAAGACCAGCATCAATTACAGCTTGAACTTGACTCTCATTGCCAGCGGTTATGTTGGAAAGGAACCAAACAGCCTCCTTAAATTGAAATTTTTATTGAATTTCTTCAGATTAAAGTAGGATCCTGACCCTACGAGATCGAAAAGTTCGGAGTCCGGGTTTGCCCAGGTTGTGAATGTCCAACCCTACTTCAGATTCCTCAAAAAAACCTTATTAATTTTGTCCTTTGTATGAGAAAGAAGTGGTTGCATTAATTGGAGAGCACCACAATCAAGTACAAGCTGAGTTTGCTCATCTGTTCCAGTCACAATATTTCCAACAGCCCTTAAAATAAAAGGAAAATAAGGGCAAAAAATTGAAAAAAAAGAAAACCTAAGAGCAGCCGTTTGAACCTTAACTTCTGGAGTAGCCAATAAAGGAACCAGAAATTGAACAACCTGAAAAAATATAAAGAGAAAATTATTGAAGCCATTAAGCGCCCATAAAAACAAAACGAGAATTGTGTCTTGACTAGTGTCATGACTAGGGGCGCGCCATGCCGAAAAGCCAAACCCCAGAAAGCCGCCGAAAAGCCAAACCCCAGAAAGCCGCCGAAAAGCCAAACCCCAGAAAGCCGCCGAAATGTCAAAGCGTGAAAATGGCTCTCAAGTCATGGGGTCAAGTCTTGGCCACGAATTGTAGTCTTGGAAAATCTGTGACCTCGGACACCCTACTACGGTTCATGTCTTTAATATGGTCCTCAGAAAGTTATTCGCCAAATAACGCCATACCAAAAACTTAATCATACCCCAGAATCAATAACAAGTTGTATTTGATCATTCCCTCCATCAGTCAAATAAGAGAGTGCCCAAACAGTGTCAACAAGAATAGACGTATCTTGATGATGGATCAACATGGCGAGTGCAGGCAATAACATTTGAACAATTTGACGATTAGGTGGAGGATCTTTACTACGGCAAAGATTAACCATAACCTTTAAAAAAATTATTAAAAAGGTGTAATTTAGGGAAGCAGGGTTGTTTGAATTTTTGGGGGCTTCCCTAATCGAAACATTCATCAAGTGGGAATCAGCAAGTCATTATTAAAAAAACTAATGTCCGAAAGAGTAGAAAAATATAATCACGTAATCTGTAGTTTGTGGACAGAACTGGTGGAAAGTCCAAGAGAGCAAAAATAGAAAAGAGCGGGGGATAAATTTCTTATCAAAATACAAAATTCATCAACAAGAGAACATTGTTTAAAGTCGCAATGACAGTAAACAATGATTAATTGTAAGAGGAAGGCACTCAATGACCAACGACCCTCTTAACATTAAAGACCTCCCTCCCTGCCTTATACAAAAAATTTTTTCAAAGAACAAAAAAATACCCAAGTAACGTTACGCAAAAAGTTCAGCGGTATCTCTGGAGCAACAAATTTCAATAAAGGCTGAACAATTCCCAATTCAATGCAATAGTCTCTAAAATGCGGTCCATCACCTTTAAAATTTTTAATTAAAAAAATTATCCTTCCTTCCCAAAATAAACCAATAATATTTCCAAGTGCCCAAACAGCTTGTTCACAAACATTCATATTTTGAGAATCCAACAATTTCAAAAAATGAGGAACAGCTCCAGCCTGAACAACAGCTCTAGTTTGTTCTGAAGTACCACTAGCAATGTTAGTTAATGCCCAAGCAGCCTCAAATTGAAGTGTCGAACTTTAAAAAGTGAAGTTTTTTGAGTTCTAGATTTCTAAGGTTAAATAAAAAGAGAAAGATGTGTAACAGCTAAAAGCAAGTGGGAAGCTCGAGTAGTTCATTTAGTAGAATAGAGAAAGGAAATTTGAAAAGTTTAAAAGTTAAACGGTATGAACCCTAATCCAAAAAACAACCCCCCTTCCTCAAAAAAAGCCAACGACTACTAATCGAGAAAAAGAGCATAGTTTGGTATTTCGTCGGCTTTTGGGAAGTTTAGTATTTCGAAGTTTGTTATCTCACTTATTGTTAGAAACATGATCGAAAAGATGAGAAAATGTGGAGTAAGGGGTTGATTTGTCCAATAATAGACCTGCTCTATCACTAAAACAATCCTCAACTTAAAGAAGGCCTTCCGAAGGAACCAGCAAACCCCAAAACAAAAAATTAACAAAAAACAAACTTAGTCGATTCCAAACAATTGACCAAAATAGGGAGAATTCCACTAGAGATAAGGTCATCAATTGGCGGATTCCGATCAGACGAAAGAAGCTTTCGAGCCTGAGTTACAGCCAACATTTGAACCTCCGGGTCAGGACTCTGAGCTTGTTCAACAATTTCTTGTAGATTGGTTCGATCATATGGAATTCCTGCCCCTCCTGCACCGCTTGTTGAAGCGTCAGCATTTGGACTAGAAAAAAGGAAGGTTAGAATTTAAAGGGTGTGGGTAAGCGCCATGGAACACGATAGACGTCGGGTAAGTGCCAGAAGTTCCTAAGACTTTAGGAAAGTTCCTAATCCCCAAAAGAAGTCGGATAGATGTTTGAAGTCTCTCAATACTTCAGTTTAGTGCGTAACCTTCCAAAGACATCGGAAAGTGTCTGAGATCTTCCAAGACTTGAAAAGTTCCTAGTCCTACCAAGTCCCAGAATAGGCGTCCGGTTCCCCATTCTCGCTAGTAAGAGCCAACGGTTTCAACAGGCTGCTTCACAAAATTGTGTCCATTCTTCGGTCCTACCCGCAGTCAGCGGCTAAGCGTCATACTCCAAAAGACGCTGGATAAGTTTATGAAGTCTTACAAGACTTTAGGTCACCTATGTCAACGAATAGATGCCCAGCTTCACAATACTGACAGGGTTTAGTCTTCTTGGATTTGTTCGTTGGCTCTATTCCCCTTACCCATAATACCCCCCCCCCTCTTCCAAATAAATCTTTAAAAAAACAAACTCTTCAATTGGAATATTGCGCCTCTTCGAAATCACATCATCACGTTTTTCTTTTCGGATTGTCACGGCTTGCTCAATACGGCCTTTACGAAGCGTCTCGCTATCCTTTCCAGCATGTTTGTATTGGGTCTGTCTTTCAGCCATTTTTTGAAAAAATTATTTTTTGTTGTTTTTTGTTTCTTTGGTCACAAAAATTAGTCAAAACGATTGCCGAGAATTTTGATATATAAATTAGACAAAATTTTAATTTGCTTGAAAATTGCTATGGAAAAAATTAAAAAAATTTTTAAATATGTATAGTAAACGAATAAAATGAAGTATTAAAAAAACAACGGAGTTGGTGGGGGGAAAATAAAATTCCAAGAACGACAAAGCTCTTGTAAGTCTCGTTATAGGTACCCTCTAGTGGATTAAAAGAAAATGTCCGAAATTGTTACTAGATACTAAACAAGTCAATAATTAACAACGGAAACCGGTCTTGTTCCGTTCCAATTGAATTCCGCCTTTTTAAAATAATCGGCCCCGAACGGGTTCGAACCCACGACCCCCTTAATGACTCATTCCTCCCTTTTTTATTCTTTTGCTCAAATCTTCGAGATTCTAAAAGGAAGGACCCATGCCTGGTCAACACCAGACTCAAGGCAATTAGACACTCTCTATTAATCACAGAAACATTAATTACTCTCTTGCTCACGTGCAAACACTTGAAAAATTACGAAACACTTTAATCAATAAGGAAATTCTTAAATAAAAGTGATAAATCATCAAGAGCTGAGAATGCACTCTTTTTTTTTGCAAACCCAACAAAACAGAAAATCAACAAATCTTGTGACCAACAAAACAAAGAAAAATAGAAGAGAGAAACAACACATTGTACTTTTTTGTTTGTTTCTTTTCTCTTTCTCTCGTTGTTTTGAGGTGGACAATTCAGTATCGTCGATTCAGTCTCGAGGCCACATTTTGGGCCATAACTTTTCCCCAATCTAATGTACGATTCTTAACTGATTTAAATAATTTTTATATCAATCGAAAGCTCTGAATGTGAGGATTGTTTTAGCTAACGGGATTGATTTGATCGGATCATTCTACAAAAAGTTACAGATAAATAAATACACGTAATCGTGATTTTTGCTCTTTATTAGGCTGTAACTTTTTGCAGAATGATCTAATCAAATTAATGATGTTAGCTAAAATAATCCTCACATCCAGAGCTTTCGATTGATATAATAATTATTTAAATCAGTTGAGAAGCAAAAAAGTTATGGCCCAACATATGGCCGCGAGACTGAATCGTTCCCCAATCTAATGTACGCTGTTGATTCTCGATTGTCATGATTTAACAACTTGTAACTTTTTAGAGAGTGGTCGGATCTGAACATTCCCAATATAAAAAATATTAAGCACACATTGTTAGAGTTATCGATTAGGATAAGGATTCTAGAAAATATCGAAGAGTATAAAAGGTGGCCAGAAAATTGTTCTCAGACTCAATTGTCCCTTGCTATTTAAGAACGAAATTTTTTATCTTTTTATCATCTTTTTGTAAAAATCCAAATCTCTCCTTTTTCAAGTACATATTTTAATATTCTTTACTATTTTATGGGGATTCTTGATTATATGTCTAGTTAATTCATTCACAATAAATGCCGCCAGTTAAAAAACAACTTCCCAGACAGTCAAGTATCTTTTCTCATTTTTTCAACAAAATTTTTAAATTTTCATAGCTCGTTTGATTTCTTTACATCCTCAAACTGGAATTGATGAAGCTGCCAGAAGGAGACGGATACAACGACATTTAGAAACCCTGGAAAAGGTTTGGGTTTTTTTGGTAGATTTGCTTTGGAGAGGGGGGTGGAGAGAGAGATGGTCAAGGTCGAGGTTTTCTTGAAATTCAAATTTCTGTTTGATTTTCTTTCCGTTTCGACGTAGACTGTTACCACACTTAAGATTATTTCAAGTCAAAGCCAATAGGAACTTTAAAGAAATTCGGGGCCCCGGCCGTGTTCGAACCCATGACCCCAAACTTTTGTGCCCAACACTTCTTTAAGGCTTAATTTTCTTTACGATTTGACATAAAACTGCTCCCAAACTCAAAATGTCTAGACAATTATTGAAATTAAATATTCGGGGCCCCAAACGGGTTCGAACCCATGACCCCAAAAGTTTTTATGTCAAATACATTCCTTCTTGTCTAAAGCCTAGTATTGTTATTAGTTTAATCATTTCCATAACTTAACTTTCTTAATTTCGTTTCAGGACAACTTTCAAGACGACCCACATGCAAATATTGTTTGGAACAAATCTGCCCCAAAATTTGATGACGAACTAATTTTCTCTCGATCTGACGAAACCAAAAAACGGAAAAAGAAAAGTAATGATCCTCCAAGTAAAATAAGTGCTCCAGAACATGCTAGTTTGTTTAGAAAAAGATTTTTTCTCAAAGTTTAATGCTTTAAATTTTAGCTAAAAAAGGAAAGAAATTGGTTGCGTCATTGACGAAGACGAGGTTTAGGAAAACCTTTACTCAATTGCTTATCGAGTCTGAGGTTTCTTATTTATTTTTTTTTATTTGTTTGTTTTTAGCTTAAAGGGGTTTTACTGTTTTTCTTTTGTTTTTCTTAATTCTTGGCACAAAATACTCGGGAATTTTCGAGAATTTCCCCCTGAAATCTGACTCCTAACAAACTTTTGGAGTCCGAAATAAGGTTAGGAGATAATCGATAAGTACTTTTCCTTGCGAATGATAGGAGAGTTTGTTCTGTGGGTATGAAGTGTCCGGCAGTGTTGGGGGTAAGGTTCCTGGAAATAGGTCCGGAGCCGCCTCCCCAGTCCGGATCCATTATTTGAAAAGGGTCGGAGTCAGGGCCACAAAAGTCTAGAATCTCTCTTTTTTATTTGTATTTAAATCTAATAAAAAAAATTTCCAGAAAAAATGGGATGAGGACAAAGCTTCTACGTCCTCCACAACACCTTCAAGTTCGCAACAAATTCAAGGATCAACATCAATAGCTTCATCAATTCCGCCTTTTTTGACTTATACACAGGTTTATTGAATGACGTGAAGGTTCATATTTTTATTTTCCCCTTTCCTTTTCAGATTACTGCCCCTTCCAGCTTGTTACCTCCACGCAAGTTTTGTGCTGTTTGTGGCCTAAAATCGTGTTATACTTGTGTCAAATGTGGTGCTCATTTTTGTTCAATTCCTTGTAGGGATACACACGTTGATACGAGGTTATTTTCGAGTTATAAATTATTTTTTAAATTTTTAATTTATAGATGTCTCAAATGGACAGTCTAAAAGCCTCTTCATCTTCTCTGGATGCAGTTATTTTTGGTCACGTTTGATTTTTGATTATCCAGTTCAACATATTTTTAAAATTTTGTTTTTTAACAAATTTTCCCTTTTTTTGGATATTTTAACATTCCCCCAGATGTTTAAAAATTAGGGTAGCAACCTGACCCGCGAAGGTCAAGCCCCTCTTGTTTAAATTACCCAGAAGGTCAAATCCAAATATTGGGAGATAGAGAAGGTTTTGTGCAGATTAGGACAGACTTGTGTGTATTAAGGGGACTTGGGTGGATTTGGGAGGATTAAGATGGTTTGCTGGGATTAAGGGACATTGATTTTCTTGTGCACCTGTCGGATAAGGCAAAAGGGTATAGGCTCGGGGGAAGAAAAATCGTAAGTACCTTATTCCATTATAAAATTGAATATTCTAAAAATAAAACTACCTAACTGCAATAGTTTACCCAAGGGATTTTTACCATAAAATTAACCCTGCGTGTGTTCACGCGAATATGCATTTCTTCGACCTCATCGTGAAATTCCGCCGACTCAGATGCAGATAAAATAGCGGTACTAACTTCTGCCTCATACAAGTAATCGTTCCCTCTTCGGCACGGGCATCAGCTACGTGTAATAAACTTGATGCCGATCTTGCTGTATTCAACGAAATGTCAGACAAAATAACCAAATCAGAACGAGTGTTAAGGAAATAGATTAAGGAAATAGATCTATTAGGCCTGACTCTTTTGATTTTTGTATTAACCCCATAACTCCACTACAGAAAAATCCTCCGCAGATGTTAAGACTTTTTCGAGAAAAAACGATCCCCATTTTCGGAACAACATCTACCATTTTTGGTATTTCGAGGGCTCTTTCTCTACCCTCTTTCAGTCCCTATAGCATATCCTTTGATTAAACTCTTAATTTCCTGGAATGAGTTTCTTTGATAGGAGAATTATAAAACTAATTCATCATTTGTTATAAGGACCTTAAGTAAATAGATTCTAGCGGACTCTTTTATTGACATTGGATTTTTGTATCCACCCATCCCAGCGTCCCTTTCCTAAATTCTATACTTTGGTAGGTCGTTCGGACCTTTCAATCATGTCGGAGATCGCTCTGGAGACTGCACGACAAGCATCCAGCTTGATTCTCACTACCGATGCACGTGCTGAAACTGGAAACATTACACTCTATGAGGCGGGACAAGTCAATACGGCGATTTTGTTTGCGTCGGAAGCAGCAGAAGACACAAAAAAAGCTTCAGACGCAAACAAAATCGCCGTATTGACTTGTCCCGCCTCATAGAGTGTAATGTTTCCAGTTTCAGCACGTGCATCGGTAGTGAGAATCAAGCTGGATGCTTGTCGTGCAGTCTCCAGAGCGATCTCCGACATGATTGAAAGGTCCGAACGACCTACCAAAGTATAGAATTTAGGAAAGGGACGCTGGGATGGGTGGATACAAAAATCCAATGTCAATAAAAGAGTCCGCTAGAATCTATTTACTTAAGGTCCTTATAACAAATGATGAATTAGTTTTATAATTCTCCTATCAAAGAAACTCATTCCAGGAAATTAAGAGTTTAATCAAAGGATATGCTATAGGGACTGAAAGAGGGTAGAGAAAGAGCCCTCGAAATACCAAAAATGGTAGATGTTGTTCCGAAAATGGGGATCGTTTTTTCTCGAAAAGTCTTAACATCTGCGGAGGATTTTTCTGTAGTGGAGTTATGGGGTTAATACAAAAATCAAAGAGTCAGGCAAGGGCGTAGCCAGGGGGGGGGGCTGGGGGGGCTGAAGCCCCCCCCCCGAAATGGGGAAAAGGGAAAAATTTGAGGAAGGGTTTGGGTAAAAAAAGTGATTTTTTTGGCCTACGGCCTTCGAAATTTAAAAAATTTTCGCCTGCGGCGCTAAAAAAGGATGAAATCTATCTTCTTGAGGTCCAAATTTCAAAAAATTTTCGCCTGCGGCGCTGGAAAAGTGAATTTTTTGGCCTACGGCCTTCTAAAATTCTCAAAATTTTCGCCTGCGGCGCTGAAAAAATAAAAATTTAGTTCAAAAAAAATTTGCGTTAAGAACGCCAGAGTAAACGCCAAAATTTTGGCGCACACCCAACTTTAGCCCCCCCTGAAATCGACCCCCTGGCTACGCCCTTGGAGTCAGGCCTAATAGATCTATTTCCTTAATCTTTTTCCTTAACACTCGTTCTGATTTGGTTATTTTGTCTGACATTTCGTTGAATACAGCAAGATCGGCATCAAGTTTATTACACGTAGCTGATGCCCGTGCCGAAGAGGGAACGATTACTTTGTATGAGGCAGAAGAAGTTAGTACCGCTATTTTATCTGCATCTGAGTCGGCGGAATTTCACGATGAGGTCGAAGAAATGCATATTCGTGAGCACATGCAGGATTAATTTTCTATACCCTCTATTTAAGATTTTTTAAAAATTTACTTCGTCACTCTTTTGGAGAGAAAAAAAACTATCGACTGATAACTTCTTTAGTTCACGAATGTGCATTTCTTCGACCTCATCCTCCAATATTTGGATTTGACCTTCTGGGTAATTTAAACAAGAGGGTCTTGACCTTCTTTATTGATCCCCTTTATCGATTTAGTTGTTTCTTGGCAAAAATACAAAATTAGGGGAAATTGGGATTGTTAATTTTTTTGTTTTTTTTGAATAAAATTTTTAAACTACAAAACACTTTTAAAATCACTTAATTTTATATTACCCTTTCGAATGAGCTGTTATTTGTATAGTATCATTTTTACTAGTTTTGACCTTTTCCCTTTATTTTAAAATAATTTTTAAAAACCAGGGCGGGATTCGGGAATCCGTTGACCATAAATTTTGTTTTCTCAACGCAATGGTCTAATAAATGGATCAGTAGCAATTCCACGTATTTTCCTTGGTTTCTTTTCTTTTTGTTCTTCCTCTATATTAGCTATTAATTCATTAGAGACAGCATATTCATTTGTTTCCCACCAATTGCTTGTTTCTTCTTCATCTTGGCCGAGGATTAGGGACTCCAAATCGTATCTAAAAAATTTTGGAACTTAAATATAAAATGAAAATGCCGATTATTATTTAAATTTTTTTCAATTAAAAAAAATAACAAAAAAACCTGTGGAAAAAACCTTTTGGCTGACCCTAATTGCCCAAAAATAATGCCTTAAAAAATAATCGGCGCCAAGCGGGTTCGAACCCACGACCCCCTTCCATTCCCACAAATAAACATAATTAACACCAAATAGCGTTTGAAATCAATTTGTTCCCAAACCTAATCACTAAATATTTTCTAATAGTCAGGGAAATTAAAATAAAATTTTTAAAAAAATTTTTTAAATAAAAAAAACCTTTTTCTCAAATCCTCCTCTATAATATGCACTGTAACATTCTTCAAGTCCAACATATACCAACCACTTGGATCTTTATCAAAACGATGTGGAATATCCTTTGGACCCTTTTTTGAATGAAAAACTGCAAAAAAATTTTTTTGAAAGAAACCTCAAACAAAAAATTTCTTTTCACAAAAGCCCGTACAATTGTCATCAAAGCTTTCCCATGCCTTTTATTGTAGGGTGAACAGATTATGGTGAATGGGCTATATGGGCGAAGTTGTTCTTGTTGTTCGCTGACATTATTGTCTTCCTCATTATTGTCATTTTCTTCGGATGCCTTAAAAGTTAATTTTAAGAAAATTTTTTAAGAGGATTTTGGGTGGGGAGGGGGTCGTAGGTTCGAGCCCGTTCGGAGTTGGTTAATTTTAAAATAATCAAAGTCAAAGTAAGAACCAGTTTGGGTTAATATCCCCCTCCTCTCCTCCTCTTCAACCAGCATTAGGACATCACACAAAATTTTGAACGAGAGGATGGGTGGAAGACGAGGGGAGGGGGGGAGGTCGTGGGTTCGAACCCGCTCGGGGTCGGTTAATTTTAAAATAATCAAAATCAGAGTTTACAATGATTTTTTGAGTAATTTAATGTTAAAAAGGTTTTAAAAATTGAAGACTTGAAATAATTTACTTGAAAACAAACAATGTCCTTAGCACGTTGATCTTCCAATACTTCAATAATTTCATCAGGGGAAAGTGTAGAAAAGTCTCTTAATTGCAAATCTGTCCAAAAATTAAATTTTTATCGGAAAAAAATTTTTTTTAATAATTTTTTTCAAAAAAAATCGTTTAAAAAATTACTTTAAAAATATTCAAAATTTAAAAGTAAACCTCTTCTAAGGTAAGGTTCTGTTTCAGCCACCATTGGGACATCAACACCGTCCTCTTCTACTTCATAATACTCCAATATTTGATCATCATCTTGGTTATCCAATTTTAATGAAGAATTAGTATTTGTGGAAGACTAAAATTCAAAAGAAAATTTTAAATCTATTAAAATTCAGTCAATTTAGGGGGTCCCGGGTTCGACCCCGCTCAGGTCCCTTTAATTTTTAAATTAAAGTTATCAACGAAATTTGGATTATAAAGACAAATAAATAATCTTTCCACCACTTGGTAATTCTTCGGTTCGTATACCCCCTCTTTTTTCTGACCATTTTTTCATTTTCCTTACCTTCATTTTGCCTTTCCTTGATTTTTCCTTCCCTTCATTTTTCCTTCCCTTTCTCCCTCATTTTTCACAAGGCAATTATAAAAAAGCATGATTATCTAAGGCAATTATCAAAAAGCATTATGATTGTCTAACCTACGGAGCGAATTCTAGTTTTCTGGGTTCCGGACTAACGGCCAGTTGGTCTGGGTGAGTACGTGATCCTATTCCTTACCAGTATTCTACTGGGTTTTGCCAAATGTTTTGCCCGATTCAGTCGAATTTGATAAAGATAACCTAATCATAAAAGTAACAGTTGGGCGAGCACGTAAAAGGAAGAAAAAGGAGAAAAATAAGGAAGGAGAAGGGACACCGACATATACATACATAATCCTTTTTACTTGCCTCATGAAAAATAAGGGAGAAAGGGAAGAAAAAAAGGGAGAGAAAAATGAAAAAATGGTCAGAAAAAAGAGGGGGTATACGAACCGAAGAATTACCCACCACTTTTCTATTTATTTCAACCCTTCTTTAATTAAAAAACCTGTTCAAAATATGCCGAACTTCGTTGAAAACTTGTTCTATTAATTTTTCTTTTATTTAGCAATAGACATCGTATTTGTTGTGAAAGTAATAAGCGTCTAATGGAAAGAGAAATATGGCTAATCATTGAAAAACTTGAGAAAAAATAATTAAATCTAAAAATTAAATTAATTAGCAAAACAAAACCTCAATATAAGATACCCCCAGGGTTAAAAGATCGTGCCTTATAATGAGGGGGTATGTTAAATAGAGGTTTTTGCTTGGAAATTGGCGAACAATAAAAAAAACCACAAAAAATTATTTATTTACCTTTATACTCTAAATCCCTTTAATAACTTTGATTTAAAAATTAAAGGGCCCTGAGCGGGGTCGAACCCATAACCCCCCCTCCCCTTATAAATTCACTGAATCTTAAAATCCTAATATCAAAACAAATTGTTTTTCCCCCACCTGGTGGATAACCAAATTTAAAAAACACCTTAAATTAAAAGTGTATTTAGTATTTGAGGTGTATCATATAATGAGGTCTAACAGTATAAAAATGTATAAAAATAATTAGTCGGTACGAACCGCTTTGAGCAAAATATTTTAAAAAATTTTATTTTCAATTTTAATAAATAAATTTAAAAAAAAAATTAAACAAAATTGAATCAAAAATAAATTAAAAAATATTTGAAAAAACCCCCCAGAAATCATCATCTCTCTTCAGCCGCGTGTGCATCAGCTATAGGATTTGCATGGATAGTTATGTTGCGAATTCGATGTTCTACTACTGGCCTGAAAATTTTTTAAAAATAATTTGAAAGTATAAAAATGATTTTGGGATTTATTTAGATAATTTAGAAATTAAAGGGCCCCAAGCGGATTCGAACCCACGACCCCCATCTCCTACAAACACCGCCACCAAACAAAAAATAACAAGCAAAAAACGACCTCCTAAATAAAATCAAAAATAATTCTCTTAAATACGCTTTATGATTTAATAATTAAAATTTAAAAACCAAAAAAAACCTGTATTTAGAATCAACTTTAGTATTTTCCAACTCCTCCAAAGTATCAAAACCGTCAATAACTCTTAAAAATTAAAAAATAAATTTTCTAAAATTAAAGAAAAAATTACTTTCCAAAAGCTGTATATTTCAAGTCCAGAGAAGGCTGTTTATCATAAATAATAAAAAATTGGGAGCGATTTGTGTTTGGGCCATTACTTGCCATGCCTAGAATTCCACGGGCGTCGAACTGGAAAATTTCGAAAAATTTTAGGGAAAATTTTAAAATGAAAAAAATAATGAAAAAAGGCTCATTGTAAGTCAAAAATAATTTAGTGAAAAAATTTTATAGCAAATATCTTTTTAAAAATTAAAGGGCTTTGAGCGGGTTCGAACCTACAACCTCTTAAGATGACTACCAGGGGTGGGCGCAAGACAATTTCAAAAAACTCAAAACACAACGCAAGGCCAAGATTTAACGCAAATAACGCAATGCGCCCACCCCTGGTGACTACTAGAGGGAAGGAAGACTAAATTAAAAAACCTTAATATCTTCATAAAATTCATCCTCAAAAGGCGCTCCCCAAATAGATTGACCGCCAGAACCTCGATTTGTTGGATCACCGCTTTGGACTAAAAAGGACTTTATATTGCGGTGAAAAATACAGTCATTGTATTGTCCACTGGCACATAAGGCGAGGAAATTCTGAAGTTGAGAACATTTTAAAAATCAGTTTTAGCAGGAAAATTTTGCTGGGGGTGTCAATGTTCAAAGGTACTGAATTGGATTTCCCTATGTATTAGACGGCCAATTTACTTAAATCCAAACAAAAATGTCCCTATTAATTTTGAATATCCGTCCCAACCAAAATCCGTGTCAGGGCAAATCACCGTCCAAACCAAAATACCGTCCAACCATTGGAGTATAGAATACCGTCCATTTCGCTTGGATCAAAAAATTTCTAAAACAAAATTTTTAGGCATACAAGTTATAAGGCTAACCAAGAACAATAGCCGTAAGGTCCAAGGATATTAAGACAACATAATATTGGCATAACTCGAATTTATTATCGGTAAAAGTTGACGGTGTATTTTTGCTCAACCGTTCGAACGGTATTTTGGTTAGACTGTGTTTTGCCCCTCCCCGAACAAAATCACCCAAAAATCTAAATTAAAATTTAAAAATAACCTCACTACTCTTTGGACACTTTTCACAAAACAATTCAATTTTAATATTTCCAGCAGTTGTCTGTAAAGTCACCGACATCTCTCTTTTTAGTCCTTTTAAATGTCAAATAAAAAATTTTTTTTAATTAAAAAAAATATTAGATAAAATTTAAACAAAATAAAAAAATAATTTTAATCGTTTAAAAATTTATAAAATATTTTTAAATTAAAAAAACAAAGCAAAAGTCACTTGGAGAGGTAGAGACTACATTAACTTTAAACCCCGTAACTTTAGAATAGATAAACCGTCTGAAAAGTTTTTGGTATCGTTGAATAGAGAATTGAATTTGCTACAAAACACAATTTAAAATTAATATTAAATGTGGAAAAGTAAAAGAGATAAGGTCGAAAAACTGTCGGAAATGGAATTTTTGTCGTCTTAAGGGGTTGTGGGTTCGACACCGCTCAAGGCCCTTAAATTTTTTAAAATTTTTTCGGCTGATTTTGTAGCAAATTTGATTTTCTATTTAATAAAATAAAAACT
Source organism: Meloidogyne luci (assembly GCA_902706615.1). Taxonomy (NCBI): domain Eukaryota; kingdom Metazoa; phylum Nematoda; class Chromadorea; order Rhabditida; family Meloidogynidae; genus Meloidogyne; species Meloidogyne luci. The sequence goes on along the minus strand of CACSLI010000267.1, from coordinate 645,107 downwards.
AAAAAACAAGTCAAAAAATTAAATTAACTATAGAATAAAAAGGAGGGTGAAACTTAAACCTTTAATAAATTTTTAAACACTCTTGAAAGTCATTCTTCATCAAATGTTGGCGATTCAACCAAATAAATGTGCTTAATGTACCTTTTTGCAATCATTGCCATTCCAACCTTAAAAAATTAAAAAAACGAGTATTCCAAGTGTACACAAGAGGTTGGAGACTGACGGGGCCGTAGGATTTGCCTTTCGAATTTTACACTCAAAAAATGAGCTTGCCAACCCATGTCCCTACGTTTTTTCTATTTTCAGGGTGTGTGTCTGCCTCTACTTTTGGTACCTTTCCAGTCATTTCGAGGAGCTGACAATGAGTCAATTTTTCTCAAAGAAATACCAAATCCTCCAAAAACCGTCAAAATACCAAAAAGTGGAAAAGGCGTTATTGTATCCCCAGTATTATACCCAAAAATAATTCTAAAAATATTTAAAAACCTTCCGCATCGGCGACAGTTCCTTTTTCCTCCCAAAATTAGTCTCAACTTCTTCAACTTCCTCCTTTTGTTTTCCCCCTTTTTTGTTCCTTTTCTTTTGTTTTTTGGTTTTTAAAGAAGCTTCGTTTGATTCCAAATTTTTTTGAATTGGTGAAGACTGGGAAATTTTGTCTTTTTTGACACTTTTAATCCAATATTCACGAGAATCTCCCTTAAAAGGAAATTTTTTAAAAATTTCAAAAAAAATTTAAATTAAACCAAAATAATGTTAGATTGATTGTCTACACACAACAAAATGCCTTGGTAAACACGGCCGTCAATCACTTAAAAAAATTTAAAAAATAAATAAATTAAAGCTGCAAAATAAAAAAAAAATCCGCAAAAAAATTATCATGAAAAAAGTCCGCAAAAAATCAAAAAAAAGTCCGCAAAAATTATCCGCAACTTTACAAAAGCAAGGGACCCGAATTTGAGAAAAAACGAAAAAAAAAGAAAAATAGCAGCGAAAAATGTCTAATCGAAAAATTTTCAAAATCCGCAAGAGAAAAAAATGTCCGCAAAATTAAAATCGTACTTTTGCGGATCAAATCAATTTTTCTCTAAATTCCCCTCTTAATCAACCCCTCCTTTTAAATCAAACAAACCTACATACATTCAATACGCAATATCTGGTCAATCCACCTATAAATTTGTCGTTCCTTGTTGGTCACAAATTTGGTATCAGGCAAGGATGTAGAAGTAGTTAGGCTTTCTTCTTGATCAAGTTGACTATTATTGTTGTTGTTGTTATTTGTATCGACCATTTTTTCTTCAAATTTTAAGTTAAAATCTGACAAAAAAAATTTTTTTTAATTTACAAATTTTTAAATTCACAAAGAAAGCCATATAATCGCAGTGATAATTTTCTACTGGGTACAGCCCAAGTAGGCGCGCGCCCATAACGGCGCAGAGCCATAGCTTGCTTCAAGATTTCCGAATCTTACCAAATTTAGTATTAAACGATTCCTCTCATTGAGCTAAAGAGATTGGTACCAAAATTGTTAGGGTCCAGAAATTTTCAAGCTAGTTATGGCTTCGCGCCGTTATGGCCACGCGCCTATTTGGGCGTGTCCCAATTATCAATGCCCCCTTTTTGCTCCGATAAAGTCTCCTTTAACCGAATTTTTAGCTACTTTCATATCGAGTGATAAGTACAAAAAAAATCCAAAAATAGACATAAAGTTTCAAGTCTGCGATTAAGTAGCCTTGCGACAAAGGGGGGGGGGGTATTCTACGGCAAGAGCCTGTTCAGTGAAAAATCCGACGGTAAATTGTTCCATTTCTCGATTAATATTTAATGACAAAACGTTAACGAACCAATGACCTTGACCAGTAAAAAAACAAACATTTAAACATCTCAAGAAAAATTTTCTTTGAATCAATTTAGATTTAAATTTTCCTGCTTATTTAAACATTTTAATTAGGGTTGTTGGCGACCGGTTTTAAAACCGGAATTTTTGAAATTTTTTGCCAAAAATTAACCGTTTTCAGAAAATTTTAAAAACCGAAAACCGGAATTTTGTGAAAATGAGTGATTTTATTACAAATTCCCCCAAAATAAAACCGATATTTGTCTAAAACTAAAAACCGAAAACCGGGTTTCTAAAATTTGGATTAACCGAAAACCGGGGGTACCGGTTAATAACCGGTCGCCAACAACCCTAATTTTAATTCATTAATTAAACCTAAATTATTCTGTAATTAAAAATCAGGATTTTATTTAAACTTGAATTCTGTTCAAATCAGAATTCTAAATGTTTAAACCAGAATTTTTATTTAAATCAGAATTAATTAAACTTAAATTAGATATTAATTAAATCAGAATTATTAATTAAATTCTGATTTTTATTCTGTATAAATCAGAATTTTAATTAAACCTTAATATTAGTTATAAGAATTATACCAGAATTATTATATTATACTAGAATTTTTAGTTAAATTCTGATTCTGTTTAAACCAGAATTTTATTTAAACTTGAATTTAAATCAGAATTAAACTAAATCAGAATTATGATTAAACCAGAATTTTTAAATTTAAATCAGAATTAAAAACTTCAATTTTATTAAATCAGAATTATAACAATCAGAATTATAATTAAATCAGAATTTTCAATTAATATTATTAGTTATAAGAATTATACCAGAATTATTATTTTAAACCAGAATTTCTAGTTAAATTTTGATTCTGTAATTAAATCAGAATTTTCAATTAATATTATTAGTTATAAGAATTATACCAGAATTATTATTTTAAACCAGAATTTCTAGTTAAATTTTGATTCTGTAATTAAATCAGAATTATAATTAAATCAGAATTAAAAACTGTTATTTTTTAAAATCAGAATTAAACTAAATCAGAATTTTTATCTAAATCAGAATTTTTAAATTTAAATCAGAATTATTTAAACACATTAATCTTCCCTTGCAAAATTATCAAAAAAATTTACACTAATTTTTATTTTATTTTTTCTAACAAATCATTGCAAAAATCAAATAAATTGGACAATTTAATGGAACCAAAAAATTATTTTTCTGCGATAAAATTACCCAAAAATAGATAAAGATTTTTATCAATTAGTTATTGTTATTTTGTTTTTATCTAGTAGCTATTTATTTTTAAAAAATGATGGATGCATCTTCTTTTTATTCCGGTAATTTTTAGCTTTTTAATACAAAAAAAGAAAAAAATTATTTGTTTCCTTTTAATATTTATTATTTATTTATTAAAAATTCTGATTCTTAAGTTTAATTATTAATTCTGATTTAATTTTGAACAATAATTCTGATTTATCTTATTAATTAATAATTCTGATTTAATTATTCTGATTTTATTTTTATATAATTCTGATTTATAGTTTAATTCTGTAAAATAAATTCTGATATAATATTCTATTAAGTTTATTTATAAAATTCTGATTCTGGTTTTATTAACAATAAACTACTAACTCTTAATTCAAGTTTATTTATTAAAATTCTGATTTATATTTTATCTAAATAAAATTATATGTCTGATTCTTTAAATTCTGATTTTAAATTCTGATTTTTTAAATCCTGATTTTTTAAATTCTGATTTTTAATTCTGATTTTCTTTTTCTGATTCAAATTTATTTTTATTTACATATTAAAATTTCAGAAGAAAAATCCCCTTATCTACGCCCCAACAAAATGGAAGCAGAAACAATAAAAAATAAAAAACAATTTGAAAATAAAATAAAAAATATTAAAAATTATTCACCAAAAGAATCAATATTCTCCCGATTATCGCATGTTTTGGGTGTTATTTTAATCCTTTTATTTGTTGGATTACCCAAAGATTTGTGGAGGTGGTTGCGATTAAGGCGTAAATGTGTGCGGGGGAAGACTGTTGTTATTACTGGTGGAGCTTCGGGAATTGTAAAATAATTTTTCTTAATTTTCTTTATTCTCTAGAGGGATTAAAAAATTTGTTAAATTAAAAATTCTGATTTCTTTTGATTTTTAAAAAATTCTGATTTTTATTTAAAATTCTGAAAAATTAAAAAAAATTTTTTACTCAAAAAAATTATTTTCATAAAGGGCAAACGCCTAGCTGAGTTATTCTCAGAACCTGAAAAATTGGGTGCTCAGATTGCTATAATTGATAGAAATTTGGTAATAAATAAATAAAAATAATTATTTAAAATTAAATTTCAGAATTTCTGAAATTTTTAAAAAGTAATCCAAGTTTATTTTAATAAATTCTGATTTATTTTAAGTTTTATTTCAAGTTTAAAATTCTGAAATAAAATTCTGAAATAATAACATATCGAGAATTCTGATTTTTTAAAGTTTACTTACTAATTAAAAATTCTGATTTTTAAAAATTCTGATTTTTTAAATATTCTGACTTTTTAAATATTCTGACTTTTAGAAATTCTGATTTTTAATTTACTAACAGAATTTAATAATATTTTTAATTATTTAAAAAAATTCCCAGAAAGGAGCAGAACAAGTAGCTCAACAAATAAATAAACTTGGTGGTGTAGCAGAAGCTTGGGAATGTGATATTTCTGATGAGGATTCAATGAAAGTTTGCGTAAAAGAAATTAATGAAAAATTTGGTGAATTAATTAATTAAAATTAATTAATTAATTAATTAAAAAAGGTTCTGTGGATATTGTAATATGTAATGCAGCAATTCTTTATTTTGCTTTAACAAATCAACTTAAAAGTGAAGAGATTAAGACAGCTTTTAATGTTAATGTTATTGGGACAATTAATTTAAGTTTTTCTAAATTATAAAAATTAAAACCCGGCCAATTTTTGCGGACAAAATTTGTGGACAACTTTTGCGGACAAACATTTGCGGACAAATTTTTTGCGGACAGATTTTGCGGACAAAATTTGCGGACAATATTTGCGGATAAACAATAATTGCGGACAACTTTTGCGGACAAAGTTTTGCGGACAGATTTTGCGGACGTACAGTCAAAAGACGAAGAGAACCCTTAAATTTTAAACAAAAATACAATCATAAAAAGTGAAAATTTCTTTTTTATATTTTAGACAATTAGAGCATTCCTCCCAGATATGGAAAGAAATAAAAATGGTCAAATAGTAGCAATTTGTTCAATTGCCGGATTCTTTGGAGAGACGTTTGGATTGGCTTATTGGTTTTAATTTTTAAATTTGTGGAAATTTTTCCGCAAAAAAATTTGCGGACAGAGCCCCAAAATGTCCGCAAAAAATTTCGTACAAAAAATTTTGTCCGCAAAAAATTTGCGGACAAAATTTTGTCCGCAAAAAATTTGCGGACAGAATTTTTTGTCCGCAAAAATTTTGCGGACAATATAAACAATGTCCGCAAAATCCCAAAAATACTAAATAAATTTTTTAGAATTTTTAAAAATAATCTTCCCTTCCCTTTTTTCAAGTCCAACAAAATTTGCTGTTAGAGGGGCAATGGAATGTTTGAGAATGGAATTGAGAGATAAAGGCTTGGAAGAAATAATTAAATGTACAACTATTTGTCCTTATTTTGTTAGAACTCCAATGATTTTGGATAAAGGATTGAGGCCTATTTCTAGGCAAAATTTGAATTTTTTTAAATTAAAATTTCCTAATAAATTTATATTAGATGGATTCCCTTTATGTCTATAGAAAGATGTACTTCTGGCATTATAGATGCTATACTTAAAGAAAAAGTTTTGGTTTTCATTCCTTCGTGGTTAAACGTTCTTGTTATGTTATACAAGTAGGTTACCTAAATTATACTAGTCCGCAATAATTTGCGGACATTTTTTGCAGAAAAAGTCCGCAAAATGTGTCGGCAAAAATTTTGCGGACAAAAAATATTTTCTGCGGAAAGAGTCCGCAAAATTTGTCCGCAAAAATTTTGCGGACAAAAAATTTTTTCTGCGGAAAGAGTCCGCAAAATTTGTCCGCAAAAATTTTGCGGACAAAAATTTTAAAATTATTTTTCAGTTCATTTTCATTAAATATGCAAAGAATATCAAGGGAATTTGTTAATTTTCGATACGAAAATATTTCCAAAGAAGAAAATGAAGAGAAGGAAAATTTTAATAATCAAAAAATAAATGATAATAATTATTTTGAAATGGCAGGAATATTTTGGTTTTTAATAATACCTCCTGCTATGTTGTTAATTTTTGTGAGTATTTGACATTAAGACAGAAATTAGAGTCCGCAAATATTTGCGGACTTTTAAATTAGAGTCCGCAAACAGAATCCGCAAGTATTTGCGGACTTTTTTTTAAATGTCCGCAAATATTTGCGGACTTTTTTTTAAATGTCCGCAAAAGTTTGCAGACCGTATTTGGACCCTGCTTAAAATTAAATTCAATTTTTAAATTTAAGGTAGCCTATATCAACCCGGAACTAGTTAATTCAAATTTGCTAAGTTTTATTGGCCAAATTGCTTATAAAACAAGTATAAATTTAAAAAATTTTAAACAATTTTTCGGATAATTCTGAAGATTTAAGGCACAGAAAACCCTCAACTTTTATTTTTAATAAATATAATGGCTTGGATTGCACACATAACTGAAGCTATTTTTGGTTAAATTTTTAATTTTAAAAATCCGCAAAATTTGTCCGCAAATTTTTTGCGGACAAATTTTGCGGACAATACTTTAAAAAATTTTTAGCACTAAATTTGAGTGACTCTCTTAATTTAACCCACAAAGGTTCTTTTTTATGGTTCTTGCAAACTTTATTGTTGGGGTACCCGTCGCTGAGAATTTTGTTGGAGAGAAGAGGAAGAAAAGAAGAAAAATAATTTTTTTCAATTTTCAAAAATCAAAAATTATATAAAATAAAATTATTAAAGAATTTCATGAAAAATAATTAGAAATAATCTCGTTATGAGAGAGACGTCACAGGATGATGATTTATTTTTTGTAATTTTTAGAATAAAAAATACATCGATACAGAAATTTTAGTGAGTTATTATGGGAATAATTATTTCGGAACTTAACAATTTTATATTTATTTTTTGTAATTTTTAGAATAAAAAATACATCGATACAGAAATTTTAGTGAGTTATTATGGGAATAATTATTTCGGAACTTAACAATTTTATATTTATTTTCTGTAATTTTTAGAATAAAAAATACATCGATACAGAAATTTTAGTGAGTTATTATGGGAATAATTATTTCGGAACTTAACAATTTTATATTTATTTTCTGTAATTTTTAGAATAAAAAATACATCGATACAGAAATTTTAGTGAGTTATTATGGGAATAATTATTTCGGAACTTAACAATTTTATATTTATTTTCTGTAATTTTTAGAATAAAAAATACATCGATACAGAAATTTTAGTGAGTTATTATGGGAATAATTATTTCGGAACTTAACAATTTTATATTTATTTTCTGTAATTTTTAGAATAAAAAATACATCGATACAGAAATTTTAGTGAGTTATTATGGGAATAATTATTTCGGAACTTAACAATTTTATATTTATTTTCTGTAATTTTTAGAATAAAAAATACATCGATACAGAAATTTTAGTGAGTTATTATGGGAATAATTATTTCGGAACTTAACAATTTTATATTTATTTTCTGTAATTTTTAGAATAAAAAATACATCGATACAGAAATTTTAGTGAGTTATTATGGGAATAATTATTTCGGAACTTAACAATTTTATATTTATTTTTGTAATTTTTAGAATAAAAAATACATCGATACAGAAATTTTAGTGAGTTATTATGGGAATAATTATTTCGGAACTTAACAATTTTATATTTATTTTCTGTAATTTTTGAATAAAAAATACATCGATACAGAAATTTTAGTGAGTTATTATGGGAATAATTATTTCGGAACTTAACAATTTTATATTTATTTTTTGTAATTTTTAGAATAAAAAATACATCGATACAGAAATTTTAGTGAGTTATTATGGGAATAATTATTTCGGAACTTAACAATTTTATATTTATTTTCTGTAATTTTTAGAATAAAAAATACATCGATACAGAAATTTTAGTGAGTTATTATGGGAATAATTATTTCGGAACTTAACAATTTTATATTTATTTTCTGTAATTTTTAGAATAAAAAATACATCGATACAGAAATTTTAGTGAGTTATTATGGGAATAATTATTTCGGAACTTAACAATTTTATATTTATTTTCTGTAATTTTTAGAATAAAAAATACATCGATACAGAAATTTTAGTGAGTTATTATGGGAATAATTATTTCGGAACTTAACAATTTTGTATTTATTTTTTGTAATTTTTAGAATAAAAAATACATCGATACAGAAATTTTAGTGAGTTATTATGGGAATAATTATTTCGGAACTTAACAATTTTATATTTATTTTCTGTAATTTTTAGAATAAAAAATACATCGATACAGAAATTTTAGTGAGTTATTATGGGAATAATTATTTCGGAACTTAACAATTTTATATTTATTTTCTGTAATTTTTAGAATAAAAAATACATCGATACAGAAATTTTAGTGAGTTATTATGGGAATAATTATTTCGGAACTTAACAATTTTGTATTTATTTTTTGTAATTTTTAGAATAAAAAATACATCGATACAGAAATTTTAGTGAGTTATTATGGGAATAATTATTTCGGAACTTAACAATTTTATATTTATTTTCTGTAATTTTTAGAATAAAAAATACATCGATACAGAAATTTTAGTGAGTTATTATGGGAATAATTATTTCGGAACTTAACAATTTTATATTTATTTTCTGTAATTTTTAGAATAAAAAATACATCGATACAGAAATTTTAGTGAGTTATTATGGGAATAATTATTTCGGAACTTAACAATTTTGTATTTATTTTTTGTAATTTTTAGAATAAAAAATACATCGATACAGAAATTTTAGTGAGTTATTATGGGAATAATTATTTCGGAACTTAACAATTTTATATTTATTTTCTGTAATTTTTAGAATAAAAAATACATCGATACAGAAATTTTAGTGAGTTATTATGGGAATAATTATTTCGGAACTTAACAATTTTATATTTATTTTCTGTAATTTTTAGAATAAAAAATACATCGATACAGAAATTTTAGTGAGTTATTATGGGAATAATTATTTCGGAACTTAACAATTTTATATTTATTTTCTGTAATTTTTAGAATAAAAAATACATCGATACAGAAATTTTAGTGAGTTATTATGGGAATAATTATTTCGGAACTTAACAATTTTATATTTATTTTCTGTAATTTTTAGAATAAAAAATACATCGATACAGAAATTTTAGTGAGTTATTATGGGAATAATTATTTCGGAACTTAACAATTTTATATTTATTTTCTGTAATTTTTAGAATAAAAAATACATCGATACAGAAATTTTAGTGAGTTATTATGGGAATAATTATTTCGGAACTTAACAATTTTATATTTATTTTCTGTAATTTTTAGAATAAAAAATACATCGATACAGAAATTTTAGTGAGTTATTATGGGAATAATTATTTCGGAACTTAACAATTTTATATTTATTTTCTGTAATTTTTAGAATAAAAAATACATCGATACAGAAATTTTAGTGAGTTATTATGGGAATAATTATTTCGGAACTTAACAATTTTATATTTATTTTCTGTAATTTTTAGAATAAAAAATACATCGATACAGAAATTTTAGTGAGTTATTATGGGAATAATTATTTCGGAACTTAACAATTTTATATTTATTTTCTGTAATTTTTAGAATAAAAAATACATCGATACAGAAATTTTAGTGAGTTATTATGGGAATAATTATTTCGGAACTTAACAATTTTATATTTATTTTTTGTAATTTTTAGAATAAAAAATACATCGATACAGAAATTTTAGTGAGTTATTATGGGAATAATTATTTCGGAACTTAACAATTTTATATTTATTTTCTGTAATTTTTAGAATAAAAAATACATCGATACAGAAATTTTAGTGAGTTATTATGGGAATAATTATTTCGGAACTTAACAATTTTATATTTATTTTTTGTAATTTTTAGAATAAAAAATACATCGATACAGAAATTTTAGTGAGTTATTATGGGAATAATTATTTCGGAACTTAACAATTTTATATTTATTTTCTGTAATTTTTAGAATAAAAAATACATCGATACAGAAATTTTAGTGAGTTATTATGGGAATAATTATTTCGGAACTTAACAATTTTATATTTATTTTCTGTAATTTTTAGAATAAAAAATACATCGATACAGAAATTTTAGTGAGTTATTATGGGAATAATTATTTCGGAACTTAACAATTTTATATTTATTTTCTGTAATTTTTAGAATAAAAAATACATCGATACAGAAATTTTAGTGAGTTATTATGGGAATAATTATTTCGGAACTTAACAATTTTATATTTATTTTCTGTAATTTTTAGAATAAAAAATACATCGATACAGAAATTTTAGTGAGTTATTATGGGAATAATTATTTCGGAACTTAACAATTTTATATTTATTTTCTGTAATTTTTAGAATAAAAAATACATCGATACAGAAATTTTAGTGAGTTATTATGGGAATAATTATTTCGGAACTTAACAATTTTATATTTATTTTCTGTAATTTTTAGAATAAAAAATACATCGATACAGAAATTTTAGTGAGTTATTATGGGAATAATTATTTCGGAACTTAACAATTTTATATTTATTTTCTGTAATTTTTAGAATAAAAAATACATCGATACAGAAATTTTAGTGAGTTATTATGGGAATAATTATTTCGGAACTTAACAATTTTATATTTATTTTCTGTAATTTTTAGAATAAAAAATACATCGATACAGAAATTTTAGTGAGTTATTATGGGAATAATTATTTCGGAACTTAACAATTTTATATTTATTTTCTGTAATTTTTAGAATAAAAAATACATCGATACAGAAATTTTAGTGAGTTATTATGGGAATAATTATTTCGGAACTTAACAATTTTATATTTATTTTTTGTAATTTTTAGAATAAAAAATACATCGATACAGAAATTTTAGTGAGTTATTATGGGAATAATTATTTCGGAACTTAACAATTTTATATTTATTTTCTGTAATTTTTAGAATAAAAAATACATCGATACAGAAATTTTAGTGAGTTATTATGGGAATAATTATTTCGGAACTTAACAATTTTATATTTATTTTTCTGTAATTTTTAGAATAAAAAATACATCGATACAGAAATTTTAGTGAGTTATTATGGGAATAATTATTTCGGAACTTAACAATTTTATATTTATTTTCTGTAATTTTTAGAATAAAAAATACATCGATACAGAAATTTTAGTGAGTTATTATGGGAATAATTATTTCGGAACTTAACAATTTTATATTTATTTTCTGTAATTTTTAGAATAAAAAATACATCGATACAGAAATTTTAGTGAGTTATTATGGGAATAATTATTTCGGAACTTAACAATTTTATATTTATTTTCTGTAATTTTTAGAATAAAAAATACATCGATACAGAAATTTTAGTGAGTTATTATGGGAATAATTATTTCGGAACTTAACAATTTTATATTTATTTTCTGTAATTTTTAGAATAAAAAATACATCGATACAGAAATTTTAGTGAGTTATTATGGGAATAATTATTTCGGAACTTAACAATTTTATATTTATTTTCTGTAATTTTTAGAATAAAAAATACATCGATACAGAAATTTTAGTGAGTTATTATGGGAATAATTATTTCGGAACTTAACAATTTTATATTTATTTTCTGTAATTTTTAGAATAAAAAATACATCGATACAGAAATTTTAGTGAGTTATTATGGGAATAATTATTTCGGAACTTAACAATTTTATATTTATTTTCTGTAATTTTTAGAATAAAAAATACATCGATACAGAAATTTTAGTGAGTTATTATGGGAATAATTATTTCGGAACTTAACAATTTTATATTTATTTTCTGTAATTTTTAGAATAAAAAATACATCGATACAGAAATTTTAGTGAGTTATTATGGGAATAATTATTTCGGAACTTAACAATTTTATATTTATTTTCTGTAATTTTTAGAATAAAAAATACATCGATACAGAAATTTTAGTGAGTTATTATGGGAATAATTATTTCGGAACTTAACAATTTTATATTTATTTTCTGTAATTTTTAGAATAAAAAATACATCGATACAGAAATTTTAGTGAGTTATTATGGGAATAATTATTTCGGAACTTAACAATTTTATATTTATTTTCTGTAATTTTTAGAATAAAAAATACATCGATACAGAAATTTTAGTGAGTTATTATGGGAATAATTATTTCGGAACTTAACAATTTTATATTTATTTTCTGTAATTTTTAGAATAAAAAATACATCGATACAGAAATTTTAGTGAGTTATTATGGGAATAATTATTTCGGAACTTAACAATTTTATATTTATTTTCTGTAATTTTTAGAATAAAAAATACATCGATACAGAAATTTTAGTGAGTTATTATGGGAATAATTATTTCGGAACTTAACAATTTTATATTTATTTTCTGTAATTTTTAGAATAAAAAATACATCGATACAGAAATTTTAGTGAGTTATTATGGGAATAATTATTTCGGAACTTAACAATTTTATATTTATTTTCTGTAATTTTTAGAATAAAAAATACATCGATACAGAAATTTTAGTGAGTTATTATGGGAATAATTATTTCGGAACTTAACAATTTTATATTTATTTTCTGTAATTTTTAGAATAAAAAATACATCGATACAGAAATTTTAGTAAGTTATTATGGGAATAATTATTTCGGAACTTAACAATTTTATATTTATTTTCTGTAATTTTTAGAATAAAAAATACATCGATACAGAAATTTTAGTGAGTTATTATGGGAATAATTATTTCGGAACTTAACAATTTTATATTTATATTTTGTAATTTTTAGAATAAAAAATACATCGATACAGAAATTTTAGTGAGTTATTATGGGAATAATTATTTCGGAACTTAACAATTTTATATTTATTTTTTGTAATTTTTAGAATAAAAAATACATCGATACAGAAATTTTAGTGAGTTATTATGGGAATAATTATTTCGGAACTTAACAATTTTATATTTATTTTCTGTAATTTTTAGAATAAAAAATACATCGATACAGAAATTTTAGTGAGTTATTATGGGAATAATTATTTCGGAACTTAACAATTTTATATTTATTTTTTGTAATTTTTAGAATAAAAAATACATCGATACAGAAATTTTAGTGAGTTATTATGGGAATAATTATTTCGGAACTTAACAATTTTATATTTATTTTCTGTAATTTTTAGAATAAAAAATACATCGATACAGAAATTTTAGTGAGTTATTATGGGAATAATTATTTCGGAACTTAACAATTTTATATTTATTTTCTGTAATTTTTAGAATAAAAAATACATCGATACAGAAATTTTAGTGAGTTATTATGGGAATAATTATTTCGGAACTTAACAATTTTATATTTATTTTCTGTAATTTTTAGAATAAAAAATACATCGATACAGAAATTTTAGTGAGTTATTATGGGAATAATTATTTCGGAACTTAACAATTTTATATTTATTTTTTTAATTTTTAGAATAAAAAATACATCGATACAGAAATTTTAGTGAGTTATTATGGGAATAATTATTTCGGAACTTAACAATTTTATATTTATTTTTTGTAATTTTTAGAATAAAAAATACAGCGATACAGAAATTTTAGTGAGTTATTATGGGAATAATTATTTCGGAACTTAACAATTTTATATTTATTTTTTGTAATTTTTAGAATAAAAAATACATCGATACAGAAATTTTAGTGAGTTATTATGGGAATAATTATTTCGGAACTTAACAATTTTATATTTATATTTTGTAATTTTTAGAATAAAAAATACATCGATACAGAAATTTTAGTGAGTTATTATGGGAATAATTATTTCGGAACTTAACAATTTTATATTTATTTTCTGTAATTTTTAGAATAAAAAATACATCGATACAGAAATTTTAGTGAGTTATTATGGGAATAATTATTTCGGAACTTAACAATTTTATATTTATTTTCTGTAATTTTTAGAATAAAAAATACATCGATACAGAAATTTTAGTGAGTTATTATGGGAATAATTATTTCGGAACTTAACAATTTTATATTTATTTTCTGTAATTTTTAGAATAAAAAATACATCGATACAGAAATTTTTATTTTTAGAATAAAAAATACATCGATACAGAAATTTTAGTGAGTTATTATGGGAATAATTATTTCGGAACTTAACAATTTTATATTTATTTTTTGTAATTTTTAGAATAAAAAATACATCGATACAGAAATTTTAGTGAGTTATTATAGGAATAATTATTTCGGAACTCAACAATTTTATATTTATATTTTGTAATTTTTAGAATAAAAAATACATCGATACAGAAATTTTAGTGAGTTATTATGGGAATAATTATTTCGGAACTTAACAATTTTATATTTATTTTCTGTAATTTTTAGAATAAAAAATACATCGATACAGAAATTTTAGTGAGTTATTATGGGAATAATTATTTCGGAACTTAACAATTTTATATTTATTTTCTGTAATTTTTAGAATAAAAAATACATCGATACAGAAATTTTTATTTTTAGAATAAAAAATACATCGATACAGAAATTTTAGTGAGTTATTATGGGAATAATTATTTCGGAACTTAACAATTTTATATTTATTTTCTGTAATTTTTATTCTAAAAATTACAGAAAATAAATATAAAATTGTTAAGTTCCGAAATAATTATTCCCATAATAACTCACTAAAATTTCTGTATCGATGTATTTTTTATTCTAAAAATTACAGAAAATAAATATAAAATTGTTAAGTTCCGAAATAATTATTCCCATAATAACTCACTAAAATTTCTGTATCGATGTATTTTTTATTCTAAAAATTACAAAATATAAATATAAAATTGTTAAGTTCCGAAATAATTATTCCCATAATAACTCACTAAAATTTCTGTATCGATGTATTTTTTATTCTAAAAATTACAAAAAATAAATATAAAATTGTTAAGTTCCGAAATAATTATTCCCATAATAACTCACTAAAATTTCTGTATCGATGTATTTTTTATTCTAAAAATAAAAATTTCTGTATCGATGTATTTTTTATTCTAAAAATTACAGAAAATAAATATAAAATTGTTAAGTTCCGAAATAATTATTCCCATAATAACTCACTAAAATTTCTGTATCGATGTATTTTTTATTCTAAAAATTACAGAAAATAAATATAAAATTGTTAAGTTCCGAAATAATTATTCCCATAATAACTCACTAAAATTTCTGTATCGATGTATTTTTTATTCTAAAAATTACAGAAAATAAATATAAAATTGTTAAGTTCCGAAATAATTATTCCCATAATAACTCACTAAAATTTCTGTATCGATGTATTTTTTATTCTAAAAATTACAAAATATAAATATAAAATTGTTAAGTTCCGAAATAATTATTCCCATAATAACTCACTAAAATTTCTGTATCGATGTATTTTTTATTCTAAAAATTACAAAAAATAAATATAAAATTGTTAAGTTCCGAAATAATTATTCCCATAATAACTCACTAAAATTTCTGTATCGCTGTATTTTTTATTCTAAAAATTACAAAAAATAAATATAAAATTGTTAAGTTCCGAAATAATTATTCCCATAATAACTCACTAAAATTTCTGTATCGATGTATTTTTTATTCTAAAAATTACAGAAAATAAATATAAAATTGTTAAGTTCCGAAATAATTATTCCCATAATAACTCACTAAAATTTCTGTATCGATGTATTTTTTATTCTAAAAATTACAAAATATAAATATAAAATTGTTAAGTTCCGAAATAATTATTCCCATAATAACTCACTAAAATTTCTGTATCGATGTATTTTTTATTCTAAAAATTACAAAAAATAAATATAAAATTGTTAAGTTCCGAAATAATTATTCCCATAATAACTCACTAAAATTTCTGTATCGCTGTATTTTTTATTCTAAAAATTACAAAAAATAAATATAAAATTGTTAAGTTCCGAAATAATTATTCCCATAATAACTCACTAAAATTTCTGTATCGATGTATTTTTTATTCTAAAAATTACAAAAAATAAATATAAAATTGTTAAGTTCCGAAATAATTATTCCCATAATAACTCACTAAAATTTCTGTATCGATGTATTTTTTATTCTAAAAATTACAGAAAATAAATATAAAATTGTTAAGTTCCGAAATAATTATTCCCATAATAACTCACTAAAATTTCTGTATCGATGTATTTTTTATTCTAAAAATTACAGAAAATAAATATAAAATTGTTAAGTTCCGAAATAATTATTCCCATAATAACTCACTAAAATTTCTGTATCGATGTATTTTTTATTCTAAAAATTACAGAAAATAAATATAAAATTGTTAAGTTCCGAAATAATTATTCCCATAATAACTCACTAAAATTTCTGTATCGATGTATTTTTTATTCTAAAAATTACAAAAAATAAATATAAAATTGTTAAGTTCCGAAATAATTATTCCCATAATAACTCACTAAAATTTCTGTATCGATGTATTTTTTATTCTAAAAATTACAGAAAATAAATATAAAATTGTTAAGTTCCGAAATAATTATTCCCATAATAACTCACTAAAATTTCTGTATCGATGTATTTTTTATTCTAAAAATTACAAAAAATAAATATAAAATTGTTAAGTTCCGAAATAATTATTCCCATAATAACTCACTAAAATTTCTGTATCGATGTATTTTTTATTCTAAAAATTACAAAATATAAATATAAAATTGTTAAGTTCCGAAATAATTATTCCCATAATAACTCACTAAAATTTCTGTATCGATGTATTTTTTATTCTAAAAATTACAGAAAATAAATATAAAATTGTTAAGTTCCGAAATAATTATTCCCATAATAACTTACTAAAATTTCTGTATCGATGTATTTTTTATTCTAAAAATTACAGAAAATAAATATAAAATTGTTAAGTTCCGAAATAATTATTCCCATAATAACTCACTAAAATTTCTGTATCGATGTATTTTTTATTCTAAAAATTACAGAAAATAAATATAAAATTGTTAAGTTCCGAAATAATTATTCCCATAATAACTCACTAAAATTTCTGTATCGATGTATTTTTTATTCTAAAAATTACAGAAAATAAATATAAAATTGTTAAGTTCCGAAATAATTATTCCCATAATAACTCACTAAAATTTCTGTATCGATGTATTTTTTATTCCAAAAATTACAGAAAATAAATATAAAATTGTTAAGTTCCGAAATAATTATTCCCATAATAACTCACTAAAATTTCTGTATCGATGTATTTTTTATTCTAAAAATTACAGAAAATAAATATAAAATTGTTAAGTTCCGAAATAATTATTCCCATAATAACTCACTAAAATTTCTGTATCGATGTATTTTTTATTCTAAAAATTACAGAAAATAAATATAAAATTGTTAAGTTCCGAAATAATTATTCCCATAATAACTCACTAAAATTTCTGTATCGATGTATTTTTTATTCTAAAAATTACAGAAAATAAATATAAAATTGTTAAGTTCCGAAATAATTATTCCCATAATAACTCACTAAAATTTCTGTATCGATGTATTTTTTATTCTAAAAATTACAAAATATAAATATAAAATTGTTAAGTTCCGAAATAATTATTCCCATAATAACTCACTAAAATTTCTGTATCGATGTATTTTTTATTCTAAAAATTACAAAAAATAAATATAAAATTGTTAAGTTCCGAAATAATTATTCCCATAATAACTCACTAAAATTTCTGTATCGCTGTATTTTTTATTCTAAAAATTACAAAAATAAATATAAAATTGTTAAGTTCCGAAATAATTATTCCCATAATAACTCACTAAAATTTCTGTATCGATGTATTTTTTATTCTAAAAATTACAGAAAATAAATATAAAATTGTTAAGTTCCGAAATAATTATTCCCATAATAACTCACTAAAATTTCTGTATCGATGTATTTTTTATTCTAAAAATTACAAAATATAAATATAAAATTGTTAAGTTCCGAAATAATTATTCCCATAATAACTCACTAAAATTTCTGTATCGATGTATTTTTTATTCTAAAAATTACAAAAAATAAATATAAAATTGTTAAGTTCCGAAATAATTATTCCCATAATAACTCACTAAAATTTCTGTATCGCTGTATTTTTTATTCTAAAAATTACAAAAAATAAATATAAAATTGTTAAGTTCCGAAATAATTATTCCCATAATAACTCACTAAAATTTCTGTATCGATGTATTTTTTATTCTAAAAATTACAAAAAATAAATATAAAATTGTTAAGTTCCGAAATAATTATTCCCATAATAACTCACTAAAATTTCTGTATCGATGTATTTTTTATTCTAAAAATTACAGAAAATAAATATAAAATTGTTAAGTTCCGAAATAATTATTCCCATAATAACTCACTAAAATTTCTGTATCGATGTATTTTTTATTCTAAAAATTACAGAAAATAAATATAAAATTGTTAAGTTCCGAAATAATTATTCCCATAATAACTCACTAAAATTTCTGTATCGATGTATTTTTTATTCTAAAAATTACAAAATATAAATATAAAATTGTTAAGTTCCGAAATAATTATTCCCATAATAACTCACTAAAATTTCTGTATCGATGTATTTTTTATTCTAAAAATTACAAAAAATAAATATAAAATTGTTAAGTTCCGAAATAATTATTCCCATAATAACTCACTAAAATTTCTGTATCGCTGTATTTTTTATTCTAAAAATTACAAAAAATAAATATAAAATTGTTAAGTTCCGAAATAATTATTCCCATAATAACTCACTAAAATTTCTGTATCGATGTATTTTTTATTCTAAAAATTACAAAAAATAAATATAAAATTGTTAAGTTCCGAAATAATTATTCCCATAATAACTCACTAAAATTTCTGTATCGATGTATTTTTTATTCTAAAAATTACAGAAAATAAATATAAAATTGTTAAGTTCCGAAATAATTATTCCCATAATAACTCACTAAAATTTCTGTATCGATGTATTTTTTATTCTAAAAATTACAGAAAATAAATATAAAATTGTTAAGTTCCGAAATAATTATTCCCATAATAACTCACTAAAATTTCTGTATCGATGTATTTTTTATTCTAAAAATTACAGAAAATAAATATAAAATTGTTAAGTTCCGAAATAATTATTCCCATAATAACTCACTAAAATTTCTGTATCGATGTATTTTTTATTCTAAAAATTACAAAAAATAAATATAAAATTGTTAAGTTCCGAAATAATTATTCCCATAATAACTCACTAAAATTTCTGTATCGATGTATTTTTTATTCTAAAAATTACAGAAAATAAATATAAAATTGTTAAGTTCCGAAATAATTATTCCCATAATAACTCACTAAAATTTCTGTATCGATGTATTTTTTATTCTAAAAATTACAAAAAATAAATATAAAATTGTTAAGTTCCGAAATAATTATTCCCATAATAACTCACTAAAATTTCTGTATCGATGTATTTTTTATTCTAAAAATTACAAAATATAAATATAAAATTGTTAAGTTCCGAAATAATTATTCCCATAATAACTCACTAAAATTTCTGTATCGATGTATTTTTTATTCTAAAAATTACAGAAAATAAATATAAAATTGTTAAGTTCCGAAATAATTATTCCCATAATAACTTACTAAAATTTCTGTATCGATGTATTTTTTATTCTAAAAATTACAGAAAATAAATATAAAATTGTTAAGTTCCGAAATAATTATTCCCATAATAACTCACTAAAATTTCTGTATCGATGTATTTTTTATTCTAAAAATTACAGAAAATAAATATAAAATTGTTAAGTTCCGAAATAATTATTCCCATAATAACTCACTAAAATTTCTGTATCGATGTATTTTTTATTCTAAAAATTACAGAAAATAAATATAAAATTGTTAAGTTCCGAAATAATTATTCCCATAATAACTCACTAAAATTTCTGTATCGATGTATTTTTTATTCCAAAAATTACAGAAAATAAATATAAAATTGTTAAGTTCCGAAATAATTATTCCCATAATAACTCACTAAAATTTCTGTATCGATGTATTTTTTATTCTAAAAATTACAGAAAATAAATATAAAATTGTTAAGTTCCGAAATAATTATTCCCATAATAACTCACTAAAATTTCTGTATCGATGTATTTTTTATTCTAAAAATTACAGAAAATAAATATAAAATTGTTAAGTTCCGAAATAATTATTCCCATAATAACTCACTAAAATTTCTGTATCGATGTATTTTTTATTCTAAAAATTACAGAAAATAAATATAAAATTGTTAAGTTCCGAAATAATTATTCCCATAATAACTCACTAAAATTTCTGTATCGATGTATTTTTTATTCTAAAAATTACAGAAAATAAATATAAAATTGTTAAGTTCCGAAATAATTATTCCCATAATAACTCACTAAAATTTCTGTATCGATGTATTTTTTATTCTAAAAATTACAGAAAATAAATATAAAATTGTTAAGTTCCGAAATAATTATTCCCATAATAACTCACTAAAATTTCTGTATCGATGTATTTTTTATTCTAAAAATTACAGAAAATAAATATAAAATTGTTAAGTTCCGAAATAATTATTCCCATAATAACTCACTAAAATTTCTGTATCGATGTATTTTTTATTCTAAAAATTACAGAAAATAAATATAAAATTGTTAAGTTCCGAAATAATTATTCCCATAATAACTCACTAAAATTTCTGTATCGATGTATTTTTTATTCTAAAAATTACAGAAAATAAATATAAAATTGTTAAGTTCCGAAATAATTATTCCCATAATAACTCACTAAAATTTCTGTATCGATGTATTTTTTATTCTAAAAATTACAAAAAATAAATATAAAATTGTTAAGTTCCGAAATAATTATTCCCATAATAACTCACTAAAATTTCTGTATCGATGTATTTTTTATTCTAAAAATTACAGAAAATAAATATAAAATTGTTAAGTTCCGAAATAATTATTCCCATAATAACTCACTAAAATTTCTGTATCGATGTATTTTTTATTCTAAAAATTACAAAAAATAAATATAAAATTGTTAAGTTCCGAAATAATTATTCCCATAATAACTCACTAAAATTTCTGTATCGATGTATTTTTTATTCTAAAAATTACAGAAAATAAATATAAAATTGTTAAGTTCCGAAATAATTATTCCCATAATAACTCACTAAAATTTCTGTATCGATGTATTTTTTATTCTAAAAATTACAGAAAATAAATATAAAATTGTTAAGTTCCGAAATAATTATTCCCATAATAACTCACTAAAATTTCTGTATCGATGTATTTTTTAATCTAAAAATTACAGAAAATAAATATAAAATTGTTAAGTTCCGAAATAATTATTCCCATAATAACTCACTAAAATTTCTGTATCGATGTATTTTTTATTCTAAAAATTACAGAAAATAAATATAAAATTGTTAAGTTCCGAAATAATTATTCCCATAATAACTCACTAAAATTTCTGTATCGATGTATTTTTTATTCTAAAAATTACAGAAAATAAATATAAAATTGTTAAGTTCCGAAATAATTATTCCCATAATAACTCACTAAAATTTCTGTATCGATGTATTTTTTATTCTAAAAATTACAGAAAATAAATATAAAATTGTTAAGTTCCGAAATAATTATTCCCATAATAACTCACTAAAATTTCTGTATCGATGTATTTTTTATTCTAAAAATTACAGAAAATAAATATAAAATTGTTAAGTTCCGAAATAATTATTCCCATAATAACTCACTAAAATTTCTGTATCGATGTATTTTTTATTCTAAAAATTACAGAAAATAAATATAAAATTGTTAAGTTCCGAAATAATTATTCCCATAATAACTCACTAAAATTTCTGTATCGATGTATTTTTTATTCTAAAAATTACAGAAAATAAATATAAAATTGTTAAGTTCCGAAATAATTATTCCCATAATAACTCACTAAAATTTCTGTATCGATGTATTTTTTATTCTAAAAATTACAAAAAATAAATATAAAATTGTTAAGTTCCGAAATAATTATTCCCATAATAACTCACTAAAATTTCTGTATCGATGTATTTTTTATTCTAAAAATTACAGAAAATAAATATAAAATTGTTAAGTTCCGAAATAATTATTCCCATAATAACTCACTAAAATTTCTGTATCGATGTATTTTTTATTCTAAAAATTACAAAAAATAAATATAAAATTGTTAAGTTCCGAAATAATTATTCCCATAATAACTCACTAAAATTTCTGTATCGATGTATTTTTTATTCTAAAAATTACAGAAAATAAATATAAAATTGTTAAGTTCCGAAATAATTATTCCCATAATAACTCACTAAAATTTCTGTATCGATGTATTTTTTATTCTAAAAATTACAGAAAATAAATATAAAATTGTTAAGTTCCGAAATAATTATTCCCATAATAACTCACTAAAATTTCTGTATCGATGTATTTTTTATTCTAAAAATTACAGAAAATAAATATAAAATTGTTAAGTTCCGAAATAATTATTCCCATAATAACTCACTAAAATTTCTGTATCGATGTATTTTTTATTCTAAAAATTACAGAAAATAAATATAAAATTGTTAAGTTCCGAAATAATTATTCCCATAATAACTCACTAAAATTTCTGTATCGATGTATTTTTTATTCTAAAAATTACAGAAAATAAATATAAAATTGTTAAGTTCCGAAATAATTATTCCCATAATAACTCACTAAAATTTCTGTATCGATGTATTTTTTATTCTAAAAATTACAGAAAATAAATATAAAATTGTTAAGTTCCGAAATAATTATTCCCATAATAACTCACTAAAATTTCTGTATCGATGTATTTTTTATTCTAAAAATTACAGAAAATAAATATAAAATTGTTAAGTTCCGAAATAATTATTCCCATAATAACTCACTAAAATTTCTGTATCGATGTATTTTTTATTCTAAAAATTACAGAAAATAAATATAAAATTGTTAAGTTCCGAAATAATTATTCCCATAATAACTCACTAAAATTTCTGTATCGATGTATTTTTTATTCTAAAAATTACAGAAAATAAATATAAAATTGTTAAGTTCCGAAATAATTATTCCCATAATAACTCACTAAAATTTCTGTATCGATGTATTTTTTATTCTAAAAATTACAAAAAATAAATACAAAATTGTTAAGTTCCGAAATAATTATTCCCATAATAACTCACTAAAATTTCTGTATCGATGTATTTTTTATTCTAAAAATTACAGAAAATAAATATAAAATTGTTAAGTTCCGAAATAATTATTCCCATAATAACTCACTAAAATTTCTGTATCGATGTATTTTTTATTCTAAAAATTACAGAAAATAAATATAAAATTGTTAAGTTCCGAAATAATTATTCCCATAATAACTCACTAAAATTTCTGTATCGATGTATTTTTTATTCTAAAAATTACAAAAAATAAATACAAAATTGTTAAGTTCCGAAATAATTATTCCCATAATAACTCACTAAAATTTCTGTATCGATGTATTTTTTATTCTAAAAATTACAGAAAATAAATATAAAATTGTTAAGTTCCGAAATAATTATTCCCATAATAACTCACTAAAATTTCTGTATCGATGTATTTTTTATTCTAAAAATTACAGAAAATAAATATAAAATTGTTAAGTTCCGAAATAATTATTCCCATAATAACTCACTAAAATTTCTGTATCGATGTATTTTTTATTCTAAAAATTACAAAAAATAAATACAAAATTGTTAAGTTCCGAAATAATTATTCCCATAATAACTCACTAAAATTTCTGTATCGATGTATTTTTTATTCTAAAAATTACAGAAAATAAATATAAAATTGTTAAGTTCCGAAATAATTATTCCCATAATAACTCACTAAAATTTCTGTATCGATGTATTTTTTATTCTAAAAATTACAGAAAATAAATATAAAATTGTTAAGTTCCGAAATAATTATTCCCATAATAACTCACTAAAATTTCTGTATCGATGTATTTTTTATTCTAAAAATTACAGAAAATAAATATAAAATTGTTAAGTTCCGAAATAATTATTCCCATAATAACTCACTAAAATTTCTGTATCGATGTATTTTTTATTCTAAAAATTACAAAAAATAAATATAAAATTGTTAAGTTCCGAAATAATTATTCCCATAATAACTCACTAAAATTTCTGTATCGATGTATTTTTTATTCAAAAATTACAGAAAATAAATATAAAATTGTTAAGTTCCGAAATAATTATTCCCATAATAACTCACTAAAATTTCTGTATCGATGTATTTTTTATTCTAAAAATTACAAAAAATAAATATAAAATTGTTAAGTTCCGAAATAATTATTCCCATAATAACTCACTAAAATTTCTGTATCGATGTATTTTTTATTCTAAAAATTACAGAAAATAAATATAAAATTGTTAAGTTCCGAAATAATTATTCCCATAATAACTCACTAAAATTTCTGTATCGATGTATTTTTTATTCTAAAAATTACAGAAAATAAATATAAAATTGTTAAGTTCCGAAATAATTATTCCCATAATAACTCACTAAAATTTCTGTATCGATGTATTTTTTATTCTAAAAATTACAGAAAATAAATATAAAATTGTTAAGTTCCGAAATAATTATTCCCATAATAACTCACTAAAATTTCTGTATCGATGTATTTTTTATTCTAAAAATTACAAAAAATAAATATAAAATTGTTAAGTTCCGAAATAATTATTCCCATAATAACTCACTAAAATTTCTGTATCGATGTATTTTTTATTCTAAAAATTACAAAAAATAAATCATCATCCTGTGACGTCTCTCTCATAACGAGATTATTTCTAATTATTTTTCATGAAATTCTTTAATAATTTTATTTTATATAATTTTTGATTTTTGAAAATTGAAAAAAATTATTTTTCTTCTTTTCTTCCTCTTCTCTCCAACAAAATTCTCAGCGACGGGTACCCCAACAATAAAGTTTGCAAGAACCATAAAAAAGAACCTTTGTGGGTTAAATTAAGAGAGTCACTCAAATTTAGTGCTAAAAATTTTTTAAAGTATTGTCCGCAAAATTTGTCCGCAAAAAATTTGCGGACAAATTTTGCGGATTTTTAAAATTAAAAATTTAACCAAAAATAGCTTCAGTTATGTGTGCAATCCAAGCCATTATATTTATTAAAAATAAAAGTTGAGGGTTTTCTGTGCCTTAAATCTTCAGAATTATCCGAAAAATTGTTTAAAATTTTTTAAATTTATACTTGTTTTATAAGCAATTTGGCCAATAAAACTTAGCAAATTTGAATTAACTAGTTCCGGGTTGATATAGGCTACCTTAAATTTAAAAATTGAATTTAATTTTAAGCAGGGTCCAAATACGGTCTGCAAACTTTTGCGGACATTTAAAAAAAAGTCCGCAAATATTTGCGGACATTTAAAAAAAAGTCCGCAAATACTTGCGGATTCTGTTTGCGGACTCTAATTTAAAAGTCCGCAAATATTTGCGGACTCTAATTTCTGTCTTAATGTCAAATACTCACAAAAATTAACAACATAGCAGGAGGTATTATTAAAAACCAAAATATTCCTGCCATTTCAAAATAATTATTATCATTTATTTTTTGATTATTAAAATTTTCCTTCTCTTCATTTTCTTCTTTGGAAATATTTTCGTATCGAAAATTAACAAATTCCCTTGATATTCTTTGCATATTTAATGAAAATGAACTGAAAAATAATTTTAAAATTTTTGTCCGCAAAATTTTTGCGGACAAATTTTGCGGACTCTTTCCGCAGAAAAAATTTTTTGTCCGCAAAATTTTTGCGGACAAATTTTGCGGACTCTTTCCGCAGAAAATATTTTTTGTCCGCAAAATTTTTGCCGACACATTTTGCGGACTTTTTCTGCAAAAAATGTCCGCAAATTATTGCGGACTAGTATAATTTAGGTAACCTACTTGTATAACATAACAAGAACGTTTAACCACGAAGGAATGAAAACCAAAACTTTTTCTTTAAGTATAGCATCTATAATGCCAGAAGTACATCTTTCTATAGACATAAAGGGAATCCATCTAATATAAATTTATTAGGAAATTTTAATTTAAAAAAATTCAAATTTTGCCTAGAAATAGGCCTCAATCCTTTATCCAAAATCATTGGAGTTCTAACAAAATAAGGACAAATAGTTGTACATTTAATTATTTCTTCCAAGCCTTTATCTCTCAATTCCATTCTCAAACATTCCATTGCCCCTCTAACAGCAAATTTTGTTGGACTTGAAAAAAGGGAAGGGAAGATTATTTTTAAAAATTCTAAAAAATTTATTTAGTATTTTTGGGATTTTGCGGACATTGTTTATATTGTCCGCAAAATTTTTGCGGACAAAAAATTCTGTCCGCAAATTTTTTGCGGACAAAATTTTGTCCGCAAATTTTTTGCGGACAAAATTTTTTGTACGAAATTTTTTGCGGACATTTTGGGGCTCTGTCCGCAAATTTTTTTGCGGAAAAATTTCCACAAATTTAAAAATTAAAACCAATAAGCCAATCCAAACGTCTCTCCAAAGAATCCGGCAATTGAACAAATTGCTACTATTTGACCATTTTTATTTCTTTCCATATCTGGGAGGAATGCTCTAATTGTCTAAAATATAAAAAAGAAATTTTCACTTTTTATGATTGTATTTTTGTTTAAAATTTAAGGGTTCTCTTCGTCTTTTGACTGTACGTCCGCAAAATCTGTCCGCAAAACTTTGTCCGCAAAAGTTGTCCGCAATTATTGTTTATCCGCAAATATTGTCCGCAAATTTTGTCCGCAAAATCTGTCCGCAAAAAATTTGTCCGCAAATGTTTGTCCGCAAAAGTTGTCCACAAATTTTGTCCGCAAAAATTGGCCGGGTTTTAATTTTTATAATTTAGAAAAACTTAAATTAATTGTCCCAATAACATTAACATTAAAAGCTGTCTTAATCTCTTCACTTTTAAGTTGATTTGTTAAAGCAAAATAAAGAATTGCTGCATTACATATTACAATATCCACAGAACCTTTTTTAATTAATTAATTAATTAATTTTAATTAATTAATTCACCAAATTTTTCATTAATTTCTTTTACGCAAACTTTCATTGAATCCTCATCAGAAATATCACATTCCCAAGCTTCTGCTACACCACCAAGTTTATTTATTTGTTGAGCTACTTGTTCTGCTCCTTTCTGGGAATTTTTTTAAATAATTAAAAATATTATTAAATTCTGTTAGTAAATTAAAAATCAGAATTTCTAAAAGTCAGAATATTTAAAAAGTCAGAATATTTAAAAAATCAGAATTTTTAAAAATCAGAATTTTTAATTAGTAAGTAAACTTTAAAAAATCAGAATTCTCGATATGTTATTATTTCAGAATTTATATTCAGATATTTATTTTCTGTAATTTTTAGAATAAAAAATACATCGATACAGAAATTTTAGTGAGTTATTATGGGAATAATTATTTCGGAACTTAACAATTTTATATTTATTTTCTGTAATTTTTAGAATAAAAAATACATCGATACAGAAATTTTAGTGAGTTATTATGGGAATAATTATTTCGGAACTTAACAATTTTATATTTATTTTCTGTAATTTTTAGAATAAAAAATACATCGATACAGAAATTTTAGTGAGTTATTATGGGAATAATTATTTCGGAACTTAACAATTTTATATTTATATTTTGTAATTTTTAGAATAAAAAATACATCGATACAGAAATTTTAGTGAGTTATTATGGGAATAATTATTTCGGAACTTAACAATTTTATATTTATATTTTGTAATTTTTAGAATAAAAAATACATCGATACAGAAATTTTAGTGAGTTATTATGGGAATAATTATTTCGGAACTTAACAATTTTATATTTATTTTCTGTAATTTTTAGAATAAAAAATACATCGATACAGAAATTTTAGTGAGTTATTATGGGAATAATTATTTCGGAACTTAACAATTTTATATTTATATTTTGTAATTTTTAGAATAAAAAATACATCGATACAGAAATTTTAGTGAGTTATTATGGGAATAATTATTTCGGAACTTAACAATTTTATATTTATATTTTGTAATTTTTAGAATAAAAAATACATCGATACAGAAATTTTAGTGAGTTATTATGGGAATAATTATTTCGGAACTTAACAATTTTATATTTATTTTCTGTAATTTTTAGAATAAAAAATACATCGATACAGAAATTTTAGTGAGTTATTATGGGAATAATTATTTCGGAACTTAACAATTTTATATTTATTTTCTGTAATTTTTAGAATAAAAAATACATCGATACAGAAATTTTAGTGAGTTATTATGGGAATAATTATTTCGGAACTTAACAATTTTATATTTATTTTCTGTAATTTTTAGAATAAAAAATACATCGATACAGAAATTTTAGTGAGTTATTATGGGAATAATTATTTCGGAACTTAACAATTTTATATTTATTTTCTGTAATTTTTAGAATAAAAAATACATCGATACAGAAATTTTAGTGAGTTATTATGGGAATAATTATTTCGGAACTTAACAATTTTATATTTATATTTTGTAATTTTTAGAATAAAAAATACATCGATACAGAAATTTTAGTGAGTTATTATGGGAATAATTATTTCGGAACTTAACAATTTTATATTTATTTTCTGTAATTTTTAGAATAAAAAATACATCGATACAGAAATTTTAGTGAGTTATTATGGGAATAATTATTTCGGAACTTAACAATTTTATATTTATTTTCTGTAATTTTTAGAATAAAAAATACATCGATACAGAAATTTTAGTGAGTTATTATGGGAATAATTATTTCGGAACTTAACAATTTTATATTTATTTTCTGTAATTTTTAGAATAAAAAATACATCGATACAGAAATTTTAGTGAGTTATTATGGGAATAATTATTTCGGAACTTAACAATTTTATATTTATTTTCTGTAATTTTTAGAATAAAAAATACATCGATACAGAAATTTTAGTGAGTTATTATGGGAATAATTATTTCGGAACTTAACAATTTTATTACAGAAATTTTAGTGAGTTATTATGGGAATAATTATTTCGGAACTTAACAATTTTATATTTATTTTCTGTAATTTTTAGAATAAAAAATACATCGATACAGAAATTTTAGTGAGTTATTATGGGAATAATTATTTCGGAACTTAACAATTTTATATTTATATTTTGTAATTTTTAGAATAAAAAATACATCGATACAGAAATTTTAGTGAGTTATTATGGGAATAATTATTTCGGAACTTAACAATTTTATATTTATTTTCTGTAATTTTTAGAATAAAAAATACATCGATACAGAAATTTTAGTGAGTTATTATGGGAATAATTATTTCGGAACTTAACAATTTTATATTTATTTTCTGTAATTTTTAGAATAAAAAATACATCGATACAGAAATTTTAGTGAGTTATTATGGGAATAATTATTTCGGAACTTAACAATTTTATATTTATTTTCTGTAATTTTTAGAATAAAAAATACATCGATACAGAAATTTTAGTGAGTTATTATGGGAATAATTATTTCGGAACTTAACAATTTTATATTTATTTTCTGTAATTTTTAGAATAAAAAATACATCGATACAGAAATTTTAGTGAGTTATTATGGGAATAATTATTTCGGAACTTAACAATTTTATATTTATTTTCTGTAATTTTTAGAATAAAAAATACATCGATACAGAAATTTTAGTGAGTTATTATGGGAATAATTATTTCGGAACTTAACAATTTTATATTTATTTTCTGTAATTTTTAGAATAAAAAATACATCGATACAGAAATTTTAGTGAGTTATTATGGGAATAATTATTTCGGAACTTAACAATTTTATTACAGAAATTTTAGTGAGTTATTATGGGAATAATTATTTCGGAACTTAACAATTTTATATTTATTTTCTGTAATTTTTAGAATAAAAAATACATCGATACAGAAATTTTAGTGAGTTATTATGGGAATAATTATTTCGGAACTTAACAATTTTATATTTATTTTCTGTAATTTTTAGAATAAAAAATACATCGATACAGAAATTTTAGTGAGTTATTATGGGAATAATTATTTCGGAACTTAACAATTTTATATTTATTTTTTGTAATTTTTAGAATAAAAAATACATCGATACAGAAATTTTAGTGAGTTATTATGGGAATAATTATTTCGGAACTTAACAATTTTATATTTATTTTTTGTAATTTTTAGAATAAAAAATACATCGATACAGAAATTTTAGTGAGTTATTATGGGAATAATTATTTCGGAACTTAACAATTTTATATTTATTTTTTGTAATTTTTAGAATAAAAAATACATCGATACAGAAATTTTAGTGAGTTATTATGGGAATAATTATTTCGGAACTTAACAATTTTATATTTATTTTCTGTAATTTTTAGAATAAAAAATACATCGATACAGAAATTTTAGTGAGTTATTATGGGAATAATTATTTCTTTTTTATATATTTATTTTTTGTAATTTTATTATTATTTTTTTTTTTTTTTGTTTTTATTTTTTGTAATTTTTAGAATAAAAAATACATCGATACAGAAATTTTAGTGAGTTATTATGGGAATAATTATTTCGGAACTTAACAATTTTATATTTATTTTCTGTAATTTTTAGAATAAAAAATACATCGATACAGAAATTTTAGTGAGTTATTATGGGAATAATTATTTCGGAACTTAACAATTTTATATTTATTTTCTGTAATTTTTAGAATAAAAAATACATCGATACAGAAATTTTAGTGAGTTATTATGGGAATAATTATTTCGGAACTTGACAATTTTATATTTATTTTTTGTAATTTTTAGAATAAAAAATACATCGATACAGAAATTTTAGTGAGTTATTATGGGAATAATTATTTCGGAACTTAACAATTTTATATTTATTTTCTGTAATTTTTAGAATAAAAAATACATCGATACAGAAATTTTAGTGAGTTATTATGGGAATAATTATTTCGGAACTTAACAATTTTATATTTATTTTCTGTAATTTTTAGAATAAAAAATACATCGATACAGAAATTTTAGTGAGTTATTATGGGAATAATTATTTCGGAACTTAACAATTTTATATTTATTTTTTGTAATTTTTAGAATAAAAAATACATCGATACAGAAATTTTAGTGAGTTATTATGGGAATAATTATTTCGGAACTTAACAATTTTATATTTATTTTCTGTAATTTTTAGAATAAAAAATACATCGATACAGAAATTTTAGTGAGTTATTATGGGAATAATTATTTCGGAACTTAACAATTTTATATTTATTTTTTGTAATTTTTAGAATAAAAAATACATCGATACAGAAATTTTAGTGAGTTATTATGGGAATAATTATTTCGGAACTTAACAATTTTATATTTATTTTCTGTAATTTTTAGAATAAAAAATACATCGATACAGAAATTTTAGTGAGTTATTATGGGAATAATTATTTCGGAACTTAACAATTTTATATTTATTTTTTGTAATTTTTAGAATAAAAAATACATCGATACAGAAATTTTAGTGAGTTATTATGGGAATAATTATTTCGGAACTTAACAATTTTATATTTATTTTTTGTAATTTTTAGAATAAAAAATACATCGATACAGAAATTTTAGTGAGTTATTATGGGAATAATTATTTCGGAACTTAACAATTTTATATTTATTTTTTGTAATTTTTAAATAAAAAATACATCGATACAGAAATTTTAGTTAGAATAAAAAATACAGTTATTATGGGAATAATTATTTCGGAACTTAACAATTTTATATTTATTTTTTGTAATTTTTAGAATAAAAAATACATCGATACAGAAATTTTAGTGAGTTATTATGGGAATAATTATTTCGGAACTTAACAATTTTATATTTATTTTTTGTAATTTTTAGAATAAAAAATACATCGATACAGAAATTTTAGTGAGTTATTATGGGAATAATTATTTCGGAACTTAACAATTTTATATTTATTTTCTGTAATTTTTAGAATAAAAAATACATCGATACAGAAATTTTAGTGAGTTATTATGGGAATAATTATTTCGGAACTTAACAATTTTATATTTATATTTTGTAATTTTTAGAATAAAAAATACATCGATACAGAAATTTTAGTGAGTTATTATGGGAATAATTATTTCGGAACTTAACAATTTTATATTTATTTTCTGTAATTTTTAGAATAAAAAATACATCGATACAGAAATTTTAGTGAGTTATTATGGGAATAATTATTTCGGAACTTAACAATTTTATATTTATTTTTTTGTAATTTTTAGAATAAAAAATACATCGATACAGAAATTTTAGTGAGTTATTATGGGAATAATTATTTCGGAACTTAACAATTTTATATTTATTTTTTGTAATTTTTAGAATAAAAAATACATCGATACAGAAATTTTAGTGAGTTATTATGGGAATAATTATTTCGGAACTTAACAATTTTATATTTATTTTTTGTAATTTTTAGAATAAAAAATACATCGATACAGAAATTTTAGTGAGTTATTATGGGAATAATTATTTCGGAACTTAACAATTTTATATTTATTTTTTGTAATTTTTAGAATAAAAAATACATCGATACAGAAATTTTAGTGAGTTATTATGGAAATAATTATTTCGGAACTTAACAATTTTATATTTATTTTTTGTAATTTTTAGAATAAAAAATACATCGATACAGAAATTTTAGTGAGTTATTATGGGAATAATTATTTCGGAACTTAACAATTTTATATTTATTTTTTGTAATTTTTAGAATAAAAAATACATCGATACAGAAATTTTAGTGAGTTATTATGGGAATAATTATTTCGGAACTTAACAATTTTATATTTATTTTTTGTAATTTTTAGAATAAAAAATACATCGATACAGAAATTTTAGTGAGTTATTATGGGAATAATTATTTCGGAACTTAACAATTTTATATTTATTTTTTGTAATTTTTAGAATAAAAAATAGATCGATACAGAAATTTTAGTGAGTTATTATGGGAATAATTATTTCGGAACTTAACAATTTTATATTTATTTTTTGTAATTTTTAGAATAAAAAATACATCGATACAGAAATTTTAGTGAGTTATTATGGGAATAATTATTTCGGAACTTAACAATTTTATATTTATTTTTTGTAATTTTTAGAATAAAAAATAGATCGATACAGAAATTTTAGTGAGTTATTATGGGAATAATTATTTCGGAACTTAACAATTTTATATTTATTTTTTGTAATTTTTAGAATAAAAAATACATCGATACAGAAATTTTAGTGAGTTATTATGGGAATAATTATTTCGGAACTTAACAATTTTATATTTATTTTTTGTAATTTTTAGAATAAAAAATACATCGATACAGAAATTTTAGTGAGTTATTATGGGAATAATTATTTCGGAACTTAACAATTTTATATTTATTTTTTGTAATTTTTAGAATAAAAAATACATCGATACAGAAATTTTAGTGAGTTATTATGGGAATAATTATTTCGGAACTTAACAATTTTATATTTATTTTTTGTAATTTTTAGAATAAAAAATACATCGATACAGAAATTTTAGTGAGTTATTATGGGAATAATTATTTCGGAACTTAACAATTTTATATTTATTTTTTGTAATTTTTAGAATAAAAAATACATCGATACAGAAATTTTAGTGAGTTATTATGGGAATAATTATTTCGGAACTTAACAATTTTATATTTATTTTTTGTAATTTTTAGAATAAAAAATACATCGATACAGAAATTTTAGTGAGTTATTATGGGAATAATTATTTCGGAACTTAACAATTTTATATTTATTTTTTGTAATTTTTAGAATAAAAAATACATCGATACAGAAATTTTAGTGAGTTATTATGGGAATAATTATTTCGGAACTTAACAATTTTATATTTATATTTTGTAATTTTTAGAATAAAAAATACATCGATACAGAAATTTTAGTGAGTTATTATGGGAATAATTATTTCGGAACTTAACAATTTTATATTTATTTTCTGTAATTTTTAGAATAAAAAATACATAGATACAGAAATTTTAGTGAGTTATTATGGGAATAATTATTTCGGAACTTAACAATTTTATATTTATTTTTTGTAATTTTTAGAATAAAAAATACATCGATACAGAAATTTTAGTGAGTTATTATGGGAATAATTATTTCGGAACTTAACAATTTTATATTTATTTTTTGTAATTTTTAGAATAAAAAATACATCGATACAGAAATTTTAGTGAGTTATTATGGGAATAATTATTTCGGAACTTAACAATTTTATATTTATTTTTTGTAATTTTTAGAATAAAAAATACATCGATACAGAAATTTTAGTGAGTTATTATGGGAATAATTATTTCGGAACTTAACAATTTTATATTTATTTTCTGTAATTTTTAGAATAAAAAATACATCGATACAGAAATTTTAGTGAGTTATTATGGGAATAATTATTTCGGAACTTAACAATTTTATATTTATTTTTTGTAATTTTTAGAATAAAAAATACATCGATACAGAAATTTTAGTGAGTTATTATGGGAATAATTATTTCGGAACTTAACAATTTTATATTTATTTTCTGTAATTTTTAGAATAAAAAATACATCGATACAGAAATTTTAGTGAGTTATTATGGGAATAATTATTTCGGAACTTAACAATTTTATATTTATTTTCTGTAATTTTTAGAATAAAAAATACATCGATACAGAAATTTTAGTGAGTTATTATGGGAATAATTATTTCGGAACTTAACAATTTTATATTTATATTTTGTAATTTTTAGAATAAAAAATACATCGATACAGAAATTTTAGTGAGTTATTATGGGAATAATTATTTCGGAACTTAACAATTTTATATTTATTTTTTGTAATTTTTAGAATAAAAAATACATCGATACAGAAATTTTAGTGAGTTATTATGGGAATAATTATTTCGGAACTTAACAATTTTATATTTATTTTCTGTAATTTTTAGAATAAAAAATACATCGATACAGAAATTTTAGTGAGTTATTATGGGAATAATTATTTCGGAACTTAACAATTTTATATTTATTTTTTGTAATTTTTAGAATAAAAAATACATCGATACAGAAATTTTAGTGAGTTATTATGGGAATAATTATTTCGGAACTTAACAATTTTATATTTATTTTCTGTAATTTTTAGAATAAAAAATACATCGATACAGAAATTTTAGTGAGTTATTATGGGAATAATTATTTCGGAACTTAACAATTTTATATTTATTTTCTGTAATTTTTAGAATAAAAAATACATCGATACAGAAATTTTAGTGAGTTATTATGGGAATAATTATTTCGGAACTTAACAATTTTATATTTATTTTCTGTAATTTTTAGAATAAAAAATACATCGATACAGAAATTTTAGTGAGTTATTATGGGAATAATTATTTCGGAACTTAACAATTTTATATTTATATTTTGTAATTTTTAGAATAAAAAATACATCGATACAGAAATTTTAGTGAGTTATTATGGGAATAATTATTTCGGAACTTAACAATTTTATATTTATTTTCTGTAATTTTTAGAATAAAAAATACATAGATACAGAAATTTTAGTGAGTTATTATGGGAATAATTATTTCGGAACTTAACAATTTTATATTTATTTTTTGTAATTTTTAGAATAAAAAATACATCGATACAGAAATTTTAGTGAGTTATTATGGGAATAATTATTTCGGAACTTAACAATTTTATATTTATTTTTTGTAATTTTTAGAATAAAAAATACATCGATACAGAAATTTTAGTGAGTTATTATGGGAATAATTATTTCGGAACTTAACAATTTTATATTTATTTTCTGTAATTTTTAGAATAAAAAATACATCGATACAGAAATTTTAGTGAGTTATTATGGGAATAATTATTTCGGAACTTAACAATTTTATATTTATTTTCTGTAATTTTTAGAATAAAAAATACATCGATACAGAAATTTTAGTGAGTTATTATGGGAATAATTATTTCGGAACTTAACAATTTTATATTTATTTTCTGTAATTTTTAGAATAAAAAATACATCGATACAGAAATTTTAGTGAGTTATTATGGGAATAATTATTTCGGAACTTAACAATTTTATATTTATTTTTTGTAATTTTTAGAATAAAAAATACATCGATACAGAAATTTTAGTGAGTTATTATGGGAATAATTATTTCGGAACTTAACAATTTTATATTTATTTTTTGTAATTTTTAGAATAAAAAATACATCGATACAGAAATTTTAGTGAGTTATTATGGGAATAATTATTTCGGAACTTAACAATTTTATATTTATTTTCTGTAATTTTTAGAATAAAAAATACATCGATACAGAAATTTTAGTGAGTTATTATGGGAATAATTATTTCGGAACTTAACAATTTTATATTTATTTTCTGTAATTTTTAGAATAAAAAATACATCGATACAGAAATTTTAGTGAGTTATTATGGGAATAATTATTTCGGAACTTAACAATTTTATATTTATTTTCTGTAATTTTTAGAATAAAAAATACATCGATACAGAAATTTTAGTGAGTTATTATGGGAATAATTATTTCGGAACTTAACAATTTTATATTTATTTTCTGTAATTTTTAGAATAAAAAATACATCGATACAGAAATTTTAGTGAGTTATTATGGGAATAATTATTTCGGAACTTAACAATTTTATATTTATTTTCTGTAATTTTTAGAATAAAAAATACATCGATACAGAAATTTTAGTGAGTTATTATGGGAATAATTATTTCGGAACTTAACAATTTTATATTTATTTTTTGTAATTTTTAGAATAAAAAATACATCGATACAGAAATTTTAGTGAGTTATTATGGGAATAATTATTTCGGAACTTAACAATTTTATATTTATTTTCTGTAATTTTTAGAATAAAAAATACATCGATACAGAAATTTTAGTGAGTTATTATGGGAATAATTATTTCGGAACTTAACAATTTTATATTTATTTTCTGTAATTTTTAGAATAAAAAATACATCGATACAGAAATTTTAGTGAGTTATTATGGGAATAATTATTTCGGAACTTAACAATTTTATATTTATTTTCTGTAATTTTTAGAATAAAAAATACATCGATACAGAAATTTTAGTGAGTTATTATGGGAATAATTATTTCGGAACTTAACAATTTTATATTTATTTTCTGTAATTTTTAGAATAAAAAATACATCGATACAGAAATTTTAGTGAGTTATTATGGGAATAATTATTTCGGAACTTAACAATTTTATATTTATATTTTGTAATTTTTAGAATAAAAAATACATCGATACAGAAATTTTAGTGAGTTATTATGGGAATAATTATTTCGGAACTTAACAATTTTATATTTATTTTCTGTAATTTTTAGAATAAAAAATACATCGATACAGAAATTTTAGTGAGTTATTATGGGAATAATTATTTCGGAACTTAACAATTTTATATTTATTTTTTGTAATTTTTAGAATAAAAAATACATCGATACAGAAATTTTAGTGAGTTATTATGGGAATAATTATTTCGGAACTTAACAATTTTATATTTATTTTCTGTAATTTTTAGAATAAAAAATACATCGATACAGAAATTTTAGTGAGTTATTATGGGAATAATTATTTCGGAACTTAACAATTTTATATTTATTTTCTGTAATTTTTAGAATAAAAAATACATCGATACAGAAATTTTAGTGAGTTATTATGGGAATAATTATTTCGGAACTTAACAATTTTATATTTATATTTTGTAATTTTTAGAATAAAAAATACATCGATACAGAAATTTTAGTGAGTTATTATGGGAATAATTATTTCGGAACTTAACAATTTTATATTTATTTTCTGTAATTTTTAGAATAAAAAATACATAGATACAGAAATTTTAGTGAGTTATTATGGGAATAATTATTTCGGAACTTAACAATTTTATATTTATTTTTTGTAATTTTTAGAATAAAAAATACATCGATACAGAAATTTTAGTGAGTTATTATGGGAATAATTATTTCGGAACTTAACAATTTTATATTTATTTTTTGTAATTTTTAGAATAAAAAATACATCGATACAGAAATTTTAGTGAGTTATTATGGGAATAATTATTTCGGAACTTAACAATTTTATATTTATATTTTGTAATTTTTAGAATAAAAAATACATCGATACAGAAATTTTAGTGAGTTATTATGGGAATAATTATTTCGGAACTTAACAATTTTATATTTATTTTCTGTAATTTATAGAATAAAAAATACATCGATACAGAAATTTTAGTGAGTTATTATGGGAATAATTATTTCGGAACTTAACAATTTTATATTTATATTTTGTAATTTTTAGAATAAAAAATACATCGATACAGAAATTTTAGTGAGTTATTATGGGAATAATTATTTCGGAACTTAACAATTTTATATTTATTTTCTGTAATTTTTAGAATAAAAAATACATCGATACAGAAATTTTAGTGAGTTATTATGGGAATAATTATTTCGGAACTTAACAATTTTATATTTATTTTTTGTAATTTTTAGAATAAAAAATACATCGATACAGAAATTTTAGTGAGTTATTATGGGAATAATTATTTCGGAACTTAACAATTTTATATTTATTTTTTGTAATTTTTAGAATAAAAAATACATCGATACAGAAATTTTAGTGAGTTATTATGGGAATAATTATTTCGGAACTTAACAATTTTATATTTATTTTCTGTAATTTTTAGAATAAAAAATACATCGATACAGAAATTTTAGTGAGTTATTATGGGAATAATTATTTCGGAACTTAACAATTTTATATTTATTTTCTGTAATTTTTAGAATAAAAAATACATCGATACAGAAATTTTAGTGAGTTATTATGGGATAATTATTTTGGAACTGTTATGACCCCGCTTACGAAGAGATCAGAACAAAAGTTTATCGCACAAGAAATACAGAGCAGGTGAAGGTATGTAGAAGAAACTAAAACTGGGAGAGCGAACTAACTATTGGCTGGGCTTTTATACTAATCACTCTAAGGGCTGACGCCCATACACAACACCTCCCCCCTTGAAAAAAAGGTTCGGCTTCACTTAAAGCCGAAGCTTTACAATATACTCAACACTTTGCCAGCCAAACAAACAAACAAAAATACATACAAAAATTTGGGGGAATAAGGACAATGGGAACAAAACAAAAACAAAAAAATACAACATTACAAACAATACAACAATATTATCACAATTATTTACACATCTACATCTCCATTTGCTTATCTTCTTCAACATCTTTCATCTTTGTCTTGTTCCCATTCGCTTCTTTCATCTTTGACTTGATCCTCTTGGAGTTGTCCACACTGCTGGTACTCGAAGAAGTCACACTACTTTCACTCAACACTTTTTCTTCTCTCATGTTCATCTTTTGCATATCCACATTCAACAATTTCTTCTTATTGTTCCACTGGTCACGACGGATTTCTTTAAACGTCCTGGTCACAATACTCTTTAGCACTGACACTTTAATTTTCCAGGCGTTTTCCGTCTTGCGCAATATTTCACCATTGAGCCACTCAATTTTACCACTTCGTTTATTGGTGTTCTTCACTTTCACTTTTGTCCCGTTCGGGAACGCATTTTTCTGTATCTTGAAATTTGCCTTCTTTTTGTTCCACTTATTGTACTTTGGCTTCTGACTTTGCTCTGACACTTCTTTCAATCCAGGCAAGCCCAAGATACACACTTCACTATGGACCAAATGGAACTCCATAAAGACGTCTTTGTCTTTCACTCTCACTTTGCTTCTGAACTTTCCTTCAATTTCCACTTTGTTGTCACCCAGCCCTATACCACTGTAATTCACTTTTTCAATTGTTGGCTGTCCAATACTTTTCCACACTTCTTTAGTGACAACATTTATCTGCGAAGCAGTGTCGACAATCATTTCAATATCCAATTCTCCAAACTTCACTTTTTGCTTAATCCACTCTTCTTTTTCTACACTTTGCATTGGTTCGAAGATATCCAGAATTGCACAATATGGAGAACCTGAATGATTATTATCATTACTCCACTGCCTTTTAGGCTGATATTGTTTATCATTCAAGAACTTACAATGCATTCGCCAGTGACCAAAACGCCCACAATAACTACACTTCTTTTGAATGATATTTTGCTGATACTTGACGTTTGGTTTGGTCCACTGTTTTTTGCACTCACTTCCATTTTCACTTTCACTATCTTTCCAACACTTCACTTTTTGCACTGTATTGACTTCAGGCACTTCTTTCTTCACTTCACTCATTTTTTCTTTTACCAGATACAGTGCCTCACTTTTGTTGGCCATATATGCCCGACACTCTTCAATAACTTCTTTTAAGGTCACTGCATGCCCTTTTTCACTTTTACTTTCAACACTCTTCATGGCGACTTGTCTCACTGCTGTTGCATCACTGGGCATACCTGAAATAAAAAAAACATTTCTGCTCTCTCACATTGAGCATTCACTACATTCCCAAACTCGACAATGTCTTGAAGGGCACTACACTTAACATTTAAGGCCTCGAACCTTTTCAACAATTTAGACCTATGGTCACTAAACTCTTTCACTAATTCACTACACAGTTCGTCAAACTTCATTTCACTCAATTTGATTGGCAGCATCTTCCTTTCAATTTGGGCATACTCTTCTTGCCCCAATTTACAACATAACAATCTCACTTTAGAGGATTCTGGCAGGGTTTTACCCTCCTCCTCAAAATAGGACCGATGCCTGCTCAACCATGACTCAAAGGTCATACCACTCGACAAATCAAAAGTGAACTCACCAATCATTCCGACCAATTTGCTGTACAGTTCTGTGTCGTTCAGCTCACTCGGCTTCAGCAGTTTCACTAATAATTTCTCGAAATACTCTTGCTGAGCCTTCAACACTTTGTCCAACGTTTTTGCATCCATTTTCACTCACTAAAATAAACTTTTTTTGTTTACCACACTTTAACACTAAACACTACAATTTCACTAACCTTGTCGGTTTTACAACACTGCAATTCTCCGCACTTTTCTTTTTCTGAACTGCACACAGCTTACGTTGACGACCGCTTTCGAAGTAGACGAGACTGGTTCTTTTTTTACA
The DNA here is from genome assembly GCA_902706615.1 of Meloidogyne luci. Lineage (NCBI taxonomy): Eukaryota > Metazoa > Nematoda > Chromadorea > Rhabditida > Meloidogynidae > Meloidogyne > Meloidogyne luci. The sequence continues at coordinate 603,677 of CACSLI010000267.1, read as the reverse complement.
CGACCGCGCCACTGTTATGACCCCGCTTACGAAGAGATCAGAACAAAAGTTTATCGCACAAGAAATACAGAGCAGGTGAAGGTATGTAGAAGAAACTAAAACTGGGAGAGCGAACTAACTATTGGCTGGGCTTTTATACTAATCACTCTAAGGGCTGACGCCCATACACAACAGGAACTTAACAATTTTATATTTATTTTTTGTAATTTTTAGAATAAAAAATACATCGATACAGAAATTTTAGTGAGTTATTATGGGAATAATTATTTCGGAACTTAACAATTTTATATTTATTTTCTGTAATTTTTGCCGACAAAACCCTGATCACAAACGGCCCTTTAGAGCCACAAATCTAACTATGTAATTTTATCCCTCCCCTTTCTCCTTCTACTAATTAGTACAAATTGCTACCCTTTTTTGGCAGGTGAAAATTATGAGTCTCGAGTGTACTTTGGCGAAATGTTTTAAAATAGACAATGTAGAGCCAGGCTGCAAGGCTGCCGGGCAGAACCACCCAATGTAAAGTAGGCCATTGGATATTTCTGTTGTTTGTGCTCTCTAAAACAATAAAAGGAAACAAGAAAGATTTTTTTAAAAAATAAATCAATTGTTTTCCAAAAAGCTAGATTTTTAGTGTATTTTATTCTACGTACTCTGAATCGTCCCTTTCCCCCTACTCTGAATCGGCGACTCTGAATCGTCCCTTACCCTCCGAATTCCGTTACTTTCAATTCTAACCACCGCCAATTTCAGTTTCGCCTAAAATTTCTATCATTTTTAGATAAAATATTAAATTCAATTTAAATAAAAAAATGGAGAACAATCGAGAAGAAAATGAGGAATTGGAACAAATAAGTGAAGAAAATGTCAATACCGTCAGCTCTTCAACGTTAAGTGGTGGAACTGAGACTGGAGGTTTTTTAATTTACATATTTAAAGTTTTTTAAATTGTTTCTGGGGAAACTTGGGGCCTCGGGTTTATTTATTAGTTATAATCTTAGTACCAAAGACTCGAAATACCGCTCCAGTGGGTAGGCCGGGCATGGTCTTTGCTAAACGATGGCCTTGTTTTGCCGCGGTTGTGTCCGACATGCCCGGCTTCCTCCGCAGATGTTAAGACTTTTTCGAGGAAAAACTATTCCCATTTTCGGAACAACATCTCCCATTTTTGGTATTTCGAGAGCTCTTACTCCATCCTCTTTCAGGCCCTATAGCCTATCCATTGGTTAAACCCTAAATTTTCTGGAATGAGTTTCTTTGATAGGAGAATTATAAAACTAAGTGATCATTTCGCATAAGGACCGTAAGAAGTAAATAGATTCTAGCGGACTCTTTTATTGACATTGGATTTTTGTATCCACCCATCCCATCGTCCTTTTACTAAATTCTATAATTTGGTAGGTCGTTCCGACCTTTCTATCATGTCGGAGATCGCTCTGGAGACTGCACGACAAGCATCCAGCTTGATTCTAACAACCGATGCACGTGCGGAAACTGGAAATATTACGTTGTACGAGGCAGAACAGGTTAATACGGCGATTTTATTTGCGTCTGAAGCAGCTGAATTGGCCGATCGTCTTGAGCGTGAACAAGTTCAACGTGAAGCTGAAGAGTAGAATTGTTAAAAAATTAAAAAATATAAAAAACATTATGATACACTTTTGTTGAAGAAAAAATTGTTTTGATAAAAATGTCTTTTATTTTCTTTATTGGATTTTAAAATCCTTTGAATACTTTTTTTAATTTTCAAAAGTAATTGTTGACATTTTGGCCCACCCAAAAAATCATCTAAAAATAATTTCAGGGTGAGCCAATTTTGCCTCTATTATTTTAGCAACTCTGTTTAGAGTCTTTTGTTTCTTTTAATTGAAATGACAAGGCAGAATGGCTCCTTGCTCATCAAGACAAGTTCTGCCGCTGCCAATAATTCAGCCTTCCATCAGGTACCAAATGGAGTTATTGTGCCCAATGATAGAAGTAAAATTCCAACAATTAATATGCTGGTGCATTGTTTTGATGAGGTTTGGAATTTTATTTTTATGATTTGGTGGACTTTGGGGGCATTTTGTGCGAAAATTATTTGTTTGTGGCCAATTTAAAAATTATCGGGCATCGAGCGGCATCGAACCCGCGACCCCCAAAATTTCTGTATTTTGTTCTATTTTGCTTCCTTTTATTATTGAAATTTGAATAACTGTATATTTGTTTATTTTATTGTCAACCCAAAGCAATTTTAGTATCACTTTTATTTGGATTTCAGATTTTTAAATACACCCCCCCCCCCCCCCCATTTGGAATACAGATACTCACAGGTTTGGCCATTTTCAAACCTTTGACACTTGAATTCCTAAAGCGTTCTCCACCATTTTCCGTAAAGCGTAGTCGTACTTTCTTAGTAACTTCTACGTACAAATTAACAGTGACACTTTATCCCAAATACTTATTTTAGGGGGTCATGGGTTCGAACCCGTTTGAGGCCCCTAATTTTTTTTCTTAATGAGATTACATTCTTTTACAGTTAATTGCACATCTAATCAAAAGTAAATGGCCAAAATGCCCAAATAATGTTCCAAATGAAAACCTTTGTTTGTAACTTGGGAGAAAGGCCAACTTTGTGGATGTATTGGAACTTTCTCGCAAAATCTGCCACTTCATGAAGGACTCAGCGAGTATGCTCATACAAGGTTTATAGGCAGAAAACATTTTGAGAAATCCTCGGTAACTTGGAGAATTAATTTATATAAATTTTAGTGCCTTCCGCGATTCTTCGTTTGATCCACGAGATGCCCCATTTGATTTGTGATGTGTCTTTATTGGTTTATTTTTTTGTTTTTAAAGTTTTATTTGTTATCTTTGTTGAAATATTCGGTATATTCCTCGACCGGGTTCGTACCCATGAGCCTATATTTTTGTAATCCATGAACATTCCGAACACTTGGTGTTTTTTGGAAATTATCAAGAGTTGTTTTCGTGTAGGAGAGTTGTTTTTGTGTAAGAGAGCCTATTTTTTGTAATATTCGATTAAAGAATTAACTAGCCCAGAGCGGGGTGGAAACCACGACCCCTCTGCACGACACATATTTTGAACTCTTGGTGTTTTTTGTGAATTTTCAAGAGTTGTTTTCGTGTAGGAGAGTTGTTTTTGTGTAAGAGAGCCTATTTTTTGTAATATTCGATTAAAGAATTAACTAGCCCAGAGCGGGGTGGAAACCACGACCCCTCTGCACGACACATATTTTGAACTCTTGGTGTTTTTTGTGAATTTTCAAGAGTTGTTTTCGTGTAGGAGAGTTGTTTTTGTGTAAGAGAGCCTATTTTTTGTAATATTCGATTAAAGAATTAACTAGTCCTCCTCTAATTTTAGGAATATTTATCATGCAAAAATTTCTACAACAACAACGTAACGGATAAATAACAACTTTGGACGGTGCTGGTGGAGGAGGTGGTTGCCCTCCATATTCAAAGCCTCGAAATGGGCTTTTTGCGATGGTTTTTAAATTCTTGTCTTCCAAAAGAATTGATTGAAGGAAAAACCGGTGTGCTTATCATTAAAAAAGAAGAGGAAAAATGAGAGGATGAGGATTTTTTGGTGTGAATTTTTCTTTTTCTGACGGTGAAATGTTTTTTTCTTTTTCATATTTCTTCAGTTTTTCGGTTTATTGAAAATAATTCTAAAACAAAATTCGGACTTGATTCGAGTCGATTTTCAGTTTAATTTTGGAGATTATTTTGGAAATTGTTTTTATTTGATTTTGTTGATTTTTTATTGATTTTTATTGATTTTTTATTTGATTTTATTTTATTTGATTTTTATTTTATTTGAAATTTAATTTTGGAAATTGTTTTATATTTTTGGCAGTCGAGGGTTCGAACCCGTCGGGGGATGTTTAATTTTTAATTAGATTCTTTGATTTTTTCTGAAAATTTTTTTTTAAATAGGCATCCTTTAAGTATTTTTCGCTTTTAGGTAAATTGAAATTTTTTTGGCATTTTTATTTTTGGGCAAAACAAAAATGTTTGAGGGATATTTTTAAAATAGCTTTTTTCCGATTTAATTTTTTTCTAAAATTTAAAAATTTAACAGAGAACAAAATAATTTCAGAAATTGAATATGTCTGATCTTCCAGAAAATTCAACGCCCTTAGGCAATTTAAGTAATTTGGCTGAATTCCATCCAATTTTGTACAAATACTTTAATGGACTTCCGGTAATGAATGTAGCTGTTGAAATTGCTAAGGAATTGGATAAATTGGCAAATGGAAAGAGTGAAGGTTTTCTTTATTTTTAAAACTATTTTTAAAAATTATGTGAGTATTTTTAGTGAAATTCTGGGTAAATTTATATTTAAGGGCCCTGAGCGGGTTCGAACCTTCACCCCCTGGGTGAGCTTATTTTTAAGTTTTTGGCTTTCTATTTAGTCTCTTTTCAATTTATAACTTAAAATTCTGTCGATCTAATTTATTTTTATCCGTTTATTATTAAAAAACTCATTTTAAAAAATATTTTCTCCGAGCGGGTTCGAACCTCCACCCCCTTCCTCTCCAGTTATTTTTATTTTTTTTTCTCCCCAATTATTTTTTAAAATTTAACTTTCCTACTCTCTTTTAAAGAAAAACCTTCAAAAGAATCGCTAAATTCACTCCGTGTCAATATTTATCGATTAGAACGCCTTTGTGATTCCTGGTTAAATACTGGACATTACTCCAATGTGCCTGATCGTTTGCGTCTACTTTATTCATTTTTGTGTGAACTTATGGCTAAATTGGATTTTTTGTGTGAAGATTATTTGGTATTTTTTATTTTAAAATAATTTTAAAATTTTTTCTCTGATTAAAATGGCAATTATTTTTAAATTAAAGGGGGTTGTGGGTTCGAACCCGCTCGGGGTATTTATTTTTTAAATTTATTGGAAAACCATGATATTTCATTTTTAATTAAAATTGGACGTTTTTGACTTGGTTTTGAATCAATTTAAACATTTTTAGAATTAGAAAAAAACTTTTTTTGAACCTTTTTTGTTCTGACCCTTTTGAAAATTTTTCAAAAAATTTAACAAAAAAATTTTTAAATTAAAAAACTTTTTCGTTCAAGTCCTCTTTACGTTTCTGTGATGAAGGTTTACTTAAAGGCCACGATTTGGAGGATGAGAGCCTTTCAAAATTTGCTTCTCACCTTTGCCGTTATTTTCTTCCTCCACCGCCTGAATTATTTACACAAAATAAACAAAAGGTTTTTCTTTTATTTTTAATGTTTTTTACATTTATTTTTCGGGTTGTCCGCAAATTTTATATGTAGTATTCTGTAGCCTGAATGTGTATTTTTTGGAATGATTCTTAATGGGTCTGTCGACCTCCCCGAAATCCAAAATCCAGACTTTTTCGATCCGAAAAGAGATTTTAAGTGATTTTTAGACCTGTCCAAACTATATTTCCCAGTTCATTCCTTGAGTAGTAGATTTCCTTTTTTGTTAACAAAAATTCTTTTCAAAGCCAACAACACCTCCTCCACCACCTCTACCCAACTCTTTACCAATCCAAATTGAGCAACTTCCTTCACTTGAATTTTTCTACAAAAATTATTATTTGCCTGGATTACCTTTACTAATTAATGGAATGGTAAATGGATGGCCTGCTTTTGAAAAATGGAGGTAAAAAAGGATTTTTTTTTTGTTGAAAAATTTTTTGAGGCAAAAAATTAATTTTAATTAAAAAAAAAATTTTTTTAATTAAAAAAAAAAATTAAAAATAATTTTTTAATTTATTGTAAAATTCTTTTTATCTTTTATTTTTATCTTTAATATATCCCCCCACTATTTTTTTTTTATTTTCTTAATGCTTTTTTATTCTTGCTGTTCATTTTTTTCATTCATTTTATTTATTTTAACATTTTATTTTTTTAAATATCGTGTTGATCAAGAATATACCCAGAGGAGTAAATAGAGAGGGATGGACTGAACAAAGGTTGTTGTTTCGACTTTCGTTTTTTAATAGAGTTTTGCCCTCGTTTTTTAAAATCTTTTACGGCATATAACCCCTTTTCCTCCTCCTTTCCCCCTCCCTCTCCCCTTCCTCCTCCTCTTTTATTCCTATCATCTTTTTCCTTCCCAAAAAAAGCCAAATTTCGCGTTTTCTTGTATCTTTCCCCTTGAATTTTAATTATTTTTTATTTCCAGTTAATTTTTAAATTTAATTTTAAAAAATTTTCAAAAAAAAATATTTCTTCAAAAAATGCAAAAAAATTTATTTAACTGCAACGAAATTGGCCAAGCAATTTTGGCTGCTGCTAAAAACAACGAACATTTTTTGGCTACAAAAAGAAAAGAGGAAGAAGAAAAAATTGTTGAAGAAAATAATGAAAATAAAATAAATAATGAAGAGGAATTTTTGGTGGATGTTAATAACGATGATGGGGAGAATACAAGCAATTTTTTGGTAAATATTCTGAAAAAAATTCTGATTTTTTTTTTCTGAAATTTTAAACCTAGAAATTAATTAAAATAAAATCAGAATTTAATTTCAAGTTTATTTAAATTGATTCTGATTTTAATTATTAATTGAAATTCTGATTTAATTTTTAATTAAATTCTGAAAAATCAGAATTCTATTTAAATTAATTCTGATTTCAAGTTTAATTGAAATTCTGATTTGTAATTTAAATTCTGAAAAATTAGCAACAATTTAAAATCAGAATTTTTATTTAATTTGAAACCAGAATATTCAACTTGAAATCAGAATTTTAATTTTTAATTAAACTTTAATTTTATTTAGCACCGTTTACACCAAAATTCCCAACTTATTTCTCCCTCCAAAACCAATGAAGATTTAATAAATAAAAAAGAAAATCCAATAAATAAAGTATTCGAATCTTCCCAGAATAATGAGGAAAATAACAAAACAAAGAAAATAATTAAATTAAAATTAACAAAAAAATTTATTAAAAAAATTGGACAATTATTTGATGAAGAAGAAGAAAATGTTGATGAGGAAGAAAAAGAAAATGAATTATTAAATAATGAAATTGAAATACCTTTGTGGTTATGTGAAATGTTTTATAAGGCAATACATTTTGGGTTGTCTATTCCAAATGAGAAAATAACTGAGAGGGGAGAAGAAGAAGGTAAAAAATCAGAATTTTAAAAATAAACTTGAATTAAATCAGAATTTAAAAAATTAAAAATCAGAATTTTAATTAAAATTGAAAAATAAACTTTAAATCAGAATTAATATTTAATCAGAATTTACAAAAATAAACTTCAATTAAAAGCTGAATATAATCAGAATTTTTCAAAACCAGAATTTTTGTTTAAAATAATTTCAATTAGAAATTCTGATTTCAAGTTTCATTAAAAATTCTGAAATAAATAAATTAAATAAACCAAGCATAATTTAAAAAACATAACTTATACCAGAATTTAATAAATACATAACGTAATTTAAAAATAAAAATTGAAGTTTTTTTTAAATTTCTACTTTGATTTATTTTTTAATTTTTATTTAAATTAATTTTTCTATAAAATTAAGATTTATTTTCTCTAATTTTTTCAGTTATTCCAACTAAAAATCAAAAGAAAAAACTTGTACCGACTAACAATAATGCTTTAATTAAATTATCTGCTTTAACTACTTTATATGAAGTTTTCCCTGATGTTCCTCCCAAAACAATTAAACATTTTGCTAAGGAGAATGGGTAAAAATTTAATTAAAAGTTTGATTAAATAAACTTGAAGCTTGGAATTTATAGATAAACTTGAAATCAGAATTTAATTAAATATGGAATCAGAACTAAATAAATAGACTTGCTTCTAAATATTATCAAGAAAAATTCTGATTTTAATTTTAACTAAATTTGAAATCAGAATTTTTATTTAAACAAACTTGGAAGAATAAACTTGAATCAGAATTTTAAATAAACTTTTTCTGATTTCTTAAATAAAATTTTATTTTCAGAATTTTGGGGTCACTTTAGTACGTGGGTGCAGGCTTTAATTTACAAATGTTATACCATTCGAAAGAGCTCGACGAGCTGAGTCGAATGCCACCAAAATTAGATCTAGGAAAAATTTCTGGACCGAGATATAGGTCCCTGAAGTTTGAAAAACCATAGGGGGGGGTAAGCTCAATTTTGGGGTAAAAAATTCGAATATGTAAATTATACCTCGTTCGAAAGAGCTCCTCGAGCTGAGTCGAATGACACCAAAATCAACGAAATCCGACTTGATTGGACCGAGATATAAGCCCCCTAAAACCTAAGATACAAAGGGGCGATTTTTGGAATAAAAATTTTTTATACAAATAATACCCCATTCGAAAGAGCTCGACGAGCTGAGTCGAATGAGACCAAAATCACCATGATTGAACAAGATTAGACAAAGTTAAGACACAAAAACAGGCAACATAAACCTATGGAGCGTCGGCGAGGCGCTTGTGCAAAACCCCGCGCTTCGCGCGGGGTTTTGCGGCACGCGCCTCGCGGGGAGTCTACGGGCGATGGGTCTGGGCTCGTAACATAAACCTATTCTTATCTCCCTTGTTCTGGACGTATTTGGAGCCTCTGTAGCAGCAAAAATCTCCACAGATGCCATAGGTAAGGAGCTAAAAGAAAAGATCAGAACTTTGTCCAATCAAGTCGGATTTTGTTGATTTTGATGTCATTCGACTCAGCTCGAGGAGCTCTTTCAAATGAGGTATCATTTGCATTTTCGAATTTTTCACCCCAAAAAAGTGCTTGGTCCCCCCTATGGTTTTTCAAACTTCAAGGACCTATATCTCGGTCCAGAAATTTTTCCTAGATCTAATTTTGGTGGCATTCGACTCAGCTCGACGAGCTCTTTCGAATGGTATAACATTTGTAAATTAAAGCCTGCACCCACGTACTAAAGTACAGCCAGAATTTTTATTTGAATAAGTTTGAAATCAGAATTTTAATTAAAAAAATAAACTTAAAATTCTGATTTTCAAGTTTATTTTATTAAAATCAGAATATTTTTTAATTAAACTTGCTTTTGTTTCTAGTTATAATTTTGAATTAACTGCAAATTGTTTATTGAATATTTCTGAAAGTTTTGATGCAAAATTGGATTTAATTTCTACAGAAGAACAATTGGAAGAACAACAAAATTCAATTAATATAATTGTCCCCTCAAAAAATCCAAATATATTCTCTATTAAATAGTGAAGAAAATGTTAATACCGTTAGCTCTTCAACTTTAAGTGGTGGAACTGAGACTGGAGAAGGTTTTTTTAATTTATTTAAAATTTTTTAAATTAGTTTTATGGGAAACCTGGGGTCACGGGTTCATCATGCTCGAGGGTCTTTATTTTCTAAATTAGTTAGTCTTAGTTATGATTTATTATACCAAAAACTCGAAATACCGCTCCAGAGGTTAGGCCGCGCGTTCGACACCGAGCCCCCTAACTGAATAATTGATTTTGAAATTACTTTTTTTCCAAAATAAAAATTTATTGGGCATAAAAAACACTTAAAAATATTTTCAAAAATTTAAAATAATTTTAGAATAATTTTAAAAATAAGGGGCCCTAAGCGGGTTCGAACCCACGACCCCCTCCTCTTTTTCAATATTTATGCTTTTTCAAAATTATTATTAAATTAAATTTTATTTTTTAATTTTTCAAAAACCTTTGAAAATTAACAGAAAATAATTTTAAAAATTTCAATTTACAGGCCGGAACACTCCGTCAAGAACAATTACGTTTAACCTACCAAAATGACCGTTTAAATGCTTGGAATTGTCCAAATGATTGTTTTATAGATTTACATGGAATGAATTGGAAAAGGGCTGTTGAATTTGTTAAATATAAAATTGAAGAGAAGGGGAAATGGAAAATAAAAACCAGAATTTTATTTTACTTGTAGATATTTTGTAAAATTTAAAAATAAATTGTAAATAAAAAATATTTAAACCAAAAATTTTTTAAATAAATTAATGTTCAAAAGTGTATCTATCCAAACCAAATTGAAGCAGAAACGCTTGGCTCTAATGCTGCAAAAAAAAATCTGAATTTTAAGTTTATTTATTTCAAGTTTAATTTTTTCAGAATTTAATTAATTCTGATTTTCTTTTTTTTTTACAAAAATTCTGATTTCAAGTTTTATTTTTATAAATTCTGAAATAATTATTTAAATTTACCCCGAACATGATGAAACCATCCTTTTGGTATAAATAAACATTGCCCTTCCCCCACTACACTATCAAAACATTTTACATTGGAAAAGAGTGGAAATTTAATTAAATCAGGATTTTCAACATCAACCTAAAATTAATTTTGGAAAAATTCAAAAAAAATTTTTGACTTGACTACTATTTTGTCTCATCAAGTCATCATAAAGGTAGAGATTTTCACGTTCTTTTGGGTCAATAAGACGGACAAACTTGGAACCGCGTAGTTGACAGAACATATTGTGACGAGTATCGGTGTGGAGGGGAGAGACTTTAAAAAAAATTATTAAAGAAATTCTGATTTTTTAAAAATTAATTCTGATTTATTTAAAAATTAATTCTGATTAAATTCTGATTTTTTAAAAATTAATTCTGATATTAATTCTGACCTTTTTAAATTAATTCTGATTTAAATTCTGATTTTAAACTTATTTATTCTGGTTTAAATTATTTTTTTCTACATGTACCGTATTTTCTCTAGTAATCCCCCAGGGGGGATTATTTTTCAACCCATCTCTAGAGTGGGGAATTAATAGAGACTGGGGAATTAATAGAGTGGGGTAGAAAGAAGGGGGATTATTTTTCAACCCGTCCCCAGGGTGGGGAATTAATAGAGACTGGGGAATTAATAAAGACTGGGGGATTACTAGAGAAAATACGGTAACTTATTTAAGAATCAGAAATTCCAATAAATAAAGAATCAGGATTCTGATAATAAAACCTGATAGTCTTTTTTAATTTTAAAATGTTTATTAAATTCTGATTTTAAGTTTATTGTTAAGTTTTTAATTTAATATTATTAATTCTGGTTTTAATATGTATTTATTTGTTCTGATTAAGATTTTAGTAGAAATTCTGGTTCCAAGTTGTAATAAAAATTCTGATTTTAAATAGCCTTAATTTAACTAAAAATTCTGATTTCAAGTTTTATTTGTTCTGATTTCGGATTTATTAATTCTGATTTTAAATTTATTTTAACTCTACCAGTCCCTTCAGGCCCAATAAAAACATTAATTGTAAATTCTGATTTTTCTTTTTCTTCCTCGCCAAAAGAACAATATTCTGGTATAATTAAATCATTAATTAATTCTGGTATTTGGTCTAATAATCTGTGCTGGGCTAAATAACCAATTTTTAAATTTTTCTCTTCTTTTTGTTGTGGAGGGAAAATATATTTAATTAAATATTCATTAAATTTAATTATTTTTTGTTCCCAATCTTCGTCTGTATATTTATTTCCTAATTCAACAGGTACTAGACGGTGACCGCAAATTGAATTGAGGTAGGAAAAACTGGAAAAATAAATTTTTAATTCTCTAATTTTAATTAATTTAATAAATTAATTTTTAATTTTTTTGAAAAATTAAAAATTAAAAAAAAATTTTTTTTTTCCTTTTCCACCCCAAAAATTTTTTTTTTAATTTTAAAAATTTTTATTTTTTCAAATTTAATTTTTTAAATTTATTTTTCTACATTTTTTATTTAAGAGTAAATTGGAAGTATTTATTTATTTAAAAAATTTAAATAAATTTAATTTTGATTTAAATTTATAGGTACTTTTTGGTTAATATTCTAGTAAAATGTTCGTAAATTTTTTCCAAAAATTTATTTTTCACAGAAATTTTTTTAAATAAAAATATGTAGAATATATGTATTTTCTTAAACCAAAAAGTACCCTATTTATTAGTGTTCGGCATTTGCGATTTTTCGAGATCGAGATTATCGAAAAATCTCGATTTTTTCAAAAATTGATCGAGACGAGATCGATAATCTCGAAAAAAATCTCGCGATATCTCGAAAAATATCGTCGATATATCGTCTCGTGCCGAACACTACTATTTATTTATTTTTAATAAAAAATATTTTTTGAGTAAAGAAAAAAAAAGATTTTAGGTCAATTCTTAATAAATTTTTACAAAGGATTTTATAGCATAAAGTGGAAATAGATATATATATCGAGAGAGTTGACAAAAATTAGTAAAATTTAGTAAATTGTGTATCAATATTACATAGAATTTGAACTTTTTAAATTGTCGGGCCCGGATATCCGGATTTTTTCTTTTGAACTCAGCTGGCTGGGATTTTCCGCGTTAACCCCAAAAACCCCCAAATCTATTCGAAAATACCCAGTTTCCGTGTTATAAAAACCCTGCTCTGGCCCTGAGTTCAAACTCCAATTAATACAAAGAATATACTCCGTTTAAAGAATATAAGTGAGTGGATAAAATATGCGTGAGGATAAAAATAAAATACAATGAGTTATGCAAAAAGGGATATAAGAATTAGTAGATTATACGGTAATAAATTTAAATTGGATAGTTCGAACCTCACTATAATTTACATTGAATAACACAATTTGTTTTAAAAATTAGGGTGAATAAGCTGAATAAGCAACTCATTACTGGTCTAGTAATACCCAGTCTAGTAATACCCAATCTTCCAAAACTCATGGTCTTGAATCTTGATTCCAAGACTTTACTTGGGTTTATATTCTTGCGGTAACTAAAACAGAGCGCAGCAAAGAATAAAAAAAGGGTCTTGAGTCTTGGTAATAGAAAATATTTTCGGTCTTGGACGTCTCTAATAATTACCATTAATGTTCGGACTTGGTTCGGCACATGTGTGTTGGACCGTTGCTTGGACCTTCATTATTCCTACTTTTTTCTGACACTAACAATGAAGATAATTCTTGTTTCATTCTGTACGCACTAAAAGATTCCCTCTACCTTAGATGATAGCAATTACAAAGAAACAATTTTTTCGACCCTAAAGTTGTATCTTATAGGGAGGTTCGACTGTATGTTTAAGGGAACGAAAGAAAATTTAATGGTAGTTCAATCCACCCCACTCAACCGTTGCCGAATTCCTTGTAGACGAATTTCCACTACTCCTTGATTTTGAGGTGAAATACAAAAACTAAAAAATTTTATTAAAAAAAATTCTGTTTTTAATTCAAAAATTAATTTACTCAATTCCATTATTTGATAAAAATTTTTGAAGTTTTTGACGTATAACTGAAAGATGGCCACTTGTACTTCCATAACCGGTAATTACATGGAGTTTGCGTAAATTAGGCATTGTTTCTTTAAAAATAGGAAAAATTTTATAGGAAGGGAAAAAAGTTAAGGATAGGCAAACGAAATGCCTATCAACACCCTAAGATATCGCAAAAATATATTAACTAAACATAAAAATATCAGATACTTCAAATCATATCAACATGAAATAAAGCAGAATTTTTGCGAGAATCAGGGACCTTTTCCGAACATTAAAATAGAGCACACAGCCAATCAAAAGTGTGGCAAAAAGGGTAAACTTGGTCAAAAAACATGAAAGAGTCACCATGATCTAACTAATGAAAAAACCGAAAAATATATCCAAGATAAAATCACAAAAAGTTGAATGAGTCTTGACGGAGAGTTCCGGCCTTTAAATTAAAAAAATAATTTTTTATGAATTATTTTCTGTTAATTTTCAAAGGTTTTTGAAAAATTAAAAAATAAAATTTAATTTAATAATAATTTTGAAAAAGCATAAATATTGAAAAAGAGGGGGGGGTCGTGGGTTCGACCCCGCTTGGGGCCCCTCATTTTTAAAATTATTCTAAAATTATTTTAATTTTTTTAAAAATATTTTTAAGTATTTTTATGCCCAATAAATTTTAATTTTGGAAAAAAATAATTTTGATATCAATTATTGAAAGTTGGGGGGGTTATGGGTTCGAGTCCGCCCGGGGCTTTTTAATTTTTTATCAATCAGAAACTTTCAAAATATTATTTTGAATATATTACAGTTTAATTATTAATATAATAAATTTATTTAAAGCAATTTTAAATTTTAGTTAAAACCCCGAGCCGGACCTGGAGTTTTCAGGAATGACCCGGATTGGGGTTTCAGGGCCCAGAAAATCTGGTCACCCAAAAAACACCGTGTCGAACTCTAATTCTTTTTAATAAAGAAAACATTTTTTAAATTAATTTACCCTTCTCATATAATGTCCACACAAAGCACCGCCGTGAGGCTTTCCTCTAACTTGGTTTGCCATTGAAAGGCAGTGACGACGTTCAAAATCTAGTTGTTCAAGTAATTGACTTATTGTTTTGAATGAATCGTTGAAATTGAGTGAAGGGGACTTGAAAAATAAAATTTAAAAATAAAAAAATCCAAAAATTTTTTAAAATAATTTTCTCAAAAATTATTTAAATTAAAAAAAAAAAATTCCCCTCACCAAATCACCAAACTTCCCCCCATTTTCATCCTTCTTATTAAGAGGAGGAGCTCCATACGGAATAATTATATTTGGATTTTTTGAGGGCACAATTATATTAATTGAATTTTGTTGTTCTTCCAATTGTTCTTCGGTAGAAATTAAATCCAATTTTGCATCAAAACTTTCAGAAATATTCAATAAACAATTTGCAGTTAATTCAAAATTATAACTAGAAACAAAAGCAAGTTTAATTAAAAAATATTCTGATTTTAATAAAATAAACATGAAAATCAGAATTTTAAGTTTATTTTTTTAAATTAAAATTCTGATTTCAAACTTATTCAAATAAAAATTCTGAAAATAAAATTTTATTTAAGAAATCAGAAAAAGTTTATTTAAAATTCTGATTCAAGTTTATTTTTCCAAGTTTGTTTAAATAAAAATTCTGATTTCAAATTTAGTTAAAATTAAAATCAGAATTTTTCTTGATAATATTTAGAAGCAAGTCTATTTATTTAGTTCTGATTCCATATTTAATTAAATTCTGATTTCAAGTTTATCTATAAATTCCAAGCTTCAAGTTTATTTAATCAAACTTTTAATTAAATTTTTACCCATTCTCCTTAGCAAAATGTTTAATTGTTTTGGGAGGAACATCAGGGAAAACTTCATATAAAGTAGTTAAAGCAGATAATTTAATTAAAGCATTATTGTTAGTCGGTACAAGTTTTTTCTTTTGATTTTTAGTTGGAATAACTGAAAAAATTAGAGAAAATAAATCTTAATTTTATAGAAAAATTAATTTAAATAAAAATTAAAAAATAAATCAAAGTAGAAATTTAAAAAAAAACTTCAATTTTTATTTTTAAATTACGTTATGTATTTATTAAATTCTGGTATAAGTTATGTTTTTTAAATTAATTCTGGTTCGTTTTAAATTAATTATTCTGATTTTATTGTTTAATTAAATTATGCTTGGTTTATTTAATTTATTTATTTCAGAATTTTTAATGAAACTTGAAATCAGAATTTCTAATTGAAATTATTTTAAACAAAAATTCTGGTTTTGAAAAATTCTGATTATATTCAGCTTTTAATTGAAGTTTATTTTTGTAAATTCTGATTAAATATTAATTCTGATTTAAAGTTTATTTTTCAATTTTAATTAAAATTCTGATTTTTAATTTTTTAAATTCTGATTTAATTCAAGTTTATTTTTAAAATTCTGATTTTTTACCTTCTTCTTCTCCCCTCTCAATTATTTTCTCATTTGGAATAGACAACCCAAAATGTATTGCCTTATAAAACATTTCACATAACCACAAAGGTATTTCAATTTCATTATTTAATAATTCATTTTCTTTTTCTTCCTCATCAACATTTTCTTCTTCTTCATCAAATAATTGTCCAATTTTTTTAATAAATTTTTTTGTTAATTTTAATTTAATTATTTTCTTTGTTTTGTTATTTTCCTCATTATTCTGGGAAGATTCGAATACTTTATTTATTGGATTTTCTTTTTTATTTATTAAATCTTCATTGGTTTTGGAGGGAGAAATAAGTTGGGAATTTTGGTGTAAACGGTGCTAAAAATAAAATTAAAGTTTAATTAAAAATTAAAATTCTGATTTCAAGCTGAATATTCTGGTTTCAAATTAAATAAAAATTCTGATTTTAAATTGTTGCTAATTTTTCAGAATTTAAATTACAAATCAGAATTTCAATTAAACTTGAAATCAGAATTAATTTAAATAGAATTCTGATTTTTCAGAATTTAATTAAAAATTAAATCAGAATTTCAATTAATAATTAAAATCAGAATCAATTTAAATAAACTTGAAATTAAATTCTGATTTTATTTTAATTAATTTCTAGGTTTAAAATTTCAGAAAAAAATCAGAATTTTTTTCAGAATATTTACCAAAAAATTGCTTGTATTCTCCCCATCATCGTTATTAACATCCACCAAAAATTCCTCTTCATTATTTATTTTATTTTCATTATTTTCTTCAACAATTTTTTCTTCTTCCTCTTTTCTTTTTGTAGCCAAAAAATGTTCGTTGTTTTTAGCAGCAGCCAAAATTGCTTGGCCAATTTCGTTGCAGTTAAATAAATTTTTTTGCATTTTTTGAAGAAATATTTTTTTTGAAAATTTTTTAAAATTAAATTTAAAAATTAACTGGAAATAAAAAATAATTAAAATTAAAATTAAAATTCAAGGGGAGAGATACAAGAAAACGCGAAATTTGGCTTTTTTGGGAAGGAAAAAGATGATAGGAATAAAAGAGGAGGAGGAAGGGGAGAGGGAGGAGGAAAGGGGAAAGGAGGAGGAAAAGGGGTTATATGCCGTAAAAGATTTTAAAAAACGAGGGCAAAACTCTATTAAAAAACGAAAGTCGAAACAACAACCTTTGTTCAGTCCATCCCTCTCTATTTACTCCTCTGGGTATATTCTTGATCAACACGATATTTAAAAAAATAAAATGTTAAAATAAATAAAATGAATGAAAAAAATGAACAGCAAGAATAAAAAAGCATTAAGAAAATAAAAAAAAAATAGTGGGGGGATATATTAAAGATAAAAATAAAAGATAAAAAGAATTTTACAATAAATTAAAAAATTATTTTTAATTTTTTTTTTTAAATTAAAAAATTTTTTTTTTAATTAAAATTAATTTTTTGCCTCAAAAAATTTTTCAACAAAAAAAAAATCCTTTTTTACCTCCATTTTTCAAAAGCAGGCCATCCATTTACCATTCCATTAATTAGTAAAGGTAATCCAGGCAAATAATAATTTTTGTAGAAAAATTCAAGTGAAGGAAGTTGCTCAATTTGGATTGGTAAAGAGTTGGGTAGAGGTGGTGGAGGAGGTGTTGTTGGCTTTGAAAAGAATTTTTGTTAACAAAAGAGGAAATTTACTACTCAAGGAATGAACTGGGAAATATAGTTTGGACAGGTCTAAAAATCACTTAAAATCTCTTTTCGGATCGAAAAAGTCTGGATCTTGGATTTCGGGGAGGTCGACAGACCCATTATAAGAATCATTCCAGAAAATACACATTCAGGCTACAAAATACTACATATAAAATTTGCGGACAACCCGAAAAATAAATGTAAAAAACATTAAAAATAAAAGAAAAACCTTTTGATTATTTTGTGTAAATAATTCAGGCGGTGGAGGAAGAAAATAACGGCAAAGGTGAGAAGCAAATTTTGAAAGGCTCTCATCCTCCAAATCGTGGCCTTTAAGTAAACCTTCATCACAGAAACGTAAAGAGGACTTGAACGAAAAAGTTTTTTTAATTTAAAAATTTTTTTGTTAAATTTTTTGAAAAATTTTCAAAAGGGTCAGAACAAAAAAGGTTCAAAAAAAGTTTTTTTCTAATTCTAAAAATGTTTAAATTGATTCAAAACCAAGTCAAAAACGTCCAATTTTAATTAAAAATGAAATATCATGGTTCTCCAATAAATTTAAAAAATAAATACCCCGAGCGGGTTCGAACCCACAACCCCCTTTAATTTAAAAATAATTGCCATTTTAATCAGAGAAAAAATTTTAAAATTATTTAAAAATAAAAAATACCAAATAATCTTCACATAAAAAATCCAATTTAGCCAAAAGTGCACACAAAAAAGAATAAAGCAAACGCAAACGATCAGGCACATTGGAGTAATGTCCAGTATTTAACCAGGAATCACAAAGGCGTTCTAATCGATAAATATTGACACGGAGTGAAGTTAGCGATTCTTTTGAAGGTTTTTCTTTAAAAGAGAGTAGGAGAGTTAAATTTTAAAAAATAATTGGGGAGAAAAAAAATAAAAATAACTGGAGAGGAAGGGGGTGGAGGTTCGAACCCGCTCGGAGAAAATATTTTTTAAAATGAGTTTTTTTAATAGTAAACGGATAAAAATAAATTAGTCGACAGATTTTTAAGTTATAAATTGAAAAGAGACTAAATAGAAAACTAAAAACTTAAAAGTTAACTAATGAAGGGGGTGAAGGTTCGAACTCGTTCGAGGCCCTTAAATATAAATTTACCCAGAATTTCACTAAAAATACGCCCATAATTTTTAAAAATAGTCTTAAAAAATTAAAAAAACCTTCACTCTTTCCATTCGCCAATTTATCCAATTCCTTAGCAATTTCAACAGCTACATTCATTACCGGAAGTCCATTAAAGTATTTGTACAAAATTGGATGGAATTCAGCCAAATTACTTAAATTGCCTAAGGGCGTTGAATTTTCTGGAAGATCAGACATACTCGAATTCTAAAAATTATAAAGAAAAAATTTTGGAACAAAAATGTGCAAAAATCGAAAAAAACGTAAAATTAAACCACTTAACCATGAGTAAAAAAATGCTGCTAGTCTAAAATGATGAAAAAATACAAATTAAAGGAAAAATAAAATTTTTAAAAAATATTTCGAGCTATTAATTATTTTATAAAGCGTTTTATAACTGTTAGAAAATGCTTAAAATCCAACGCATAACGAAAACAAATAATAAATAAAAATTTAAAAAAATAAAAAAATATTTGGAGGTGCCAATCAGCTGATTAAATTTATTTTAAGAAAATGCAAAACTTTTATTAAATTACATCAGCCAAATGTAAAATTTACGAGAAATTTTAACCTTGAAAAAAATTTTTGGGAGAAATACACGTGATTTGAATTCACAGTCAAATTTTTTAAGGGAGGGGACGTTTCAGTATAGGCAAGTCAATCTCGAGGCCATATTTTGGGCATAACTTTTTTGAATCTTAACCGATTTAAATAAATATTATATCAATCGAAAGCTCTAAATGTGAGGATTATTTTAGTTAACAGGATTAATTTGATCAGACCATCCTACTAAAAGTTATTGTCGAATTAAGTCAAAAATTACGATTGAGCGCACTAATCAGGCTGTAACTTTTTGTAGAATGTTCTGATCAAAACGATCATGTTAGGTAAAATGATCCTCAAATCCTAAGCTTTCGATTGATATAATTATTATTTAAATTGGTCACGAATTGAAAAAGTTATGGCCCAAAATGTGGCTCATGACTGAATCGGTGATACTGAATCGTTTCCCACCCAATATTTTCAATTTTTATTCCATTTGAGTCTTAATTTTTTTCTTTGTTTACAAGCTTGTTTACTAGTGCCCGGCAAAATCAATTTTTCCGGACCCTGATCCTGATTCCGAGTTGTAACTTGAACAGGACAGGATCCGGTCGGATTTTTCCGGATTAATCCGACCCGGAAAAGACCCGAATTTGGGACCCGGGCTCCGGAAAAAACCGGCCGGACCCGGCGCCGGGAACACGTTTAACGTAATTCTGTTTTTCTTTATTTTTCAGGTTTATTTTAGAGATTCTGATTTTTTATTTTAGAGAATGCGTGGCTTTTTATTTATTAAATGTTCTGCTTTTAATTGCTCAAACTCTATTTTACAGCGACGATTATTTTCTGATTTTATTTTGAATAGAAGAGCCAATAATAATGTTTTTTCACCCAATTACTTTCTTCAAATGTCAAAAAATGTGAATAAAATTCGTAAGAAATTTTTTTCTTTAAAATTTAGTTCATTTTATTTAAATTAAGAGATAAAAAAAGCGTTCTTGGGGGTCGTGGGTTCGAACCCGCTCGAGGCCCGTTATTTTTAGAATTGGGTTAAAATTATTTTAAATATTTTAGAAACATTTTAGATGTGTTTTTGAGCCCAATAGACTTGCTTTTGCCGAAAATAATT
Organism: Meloidogyne luci; assembly: GCA_902706615.1. NCBI lineage: Eukaryota > Metazoa > Nematoda > Chromadorea > Rhabditida > Meloidogynidae > Meloidogyne > Meloidogyne luci. The sequence goes on along the minus strand of CACSLI010000267.1, from coordinate 583,555 downwards.
TTAAGAATATATTGAAAATGAGGGGTCGTGGGTTCGACCCCGCTCGGCGCCCGTTATTTTTAAAATTAACCAAATGTTCTCAAAACCTTTTTATTTGTCGTGGGCTGAGTCCGTTTGAGGCCTTTTTATTTTTTAATCCTCCAACTACTCTCAAAAACCCTTTTTAGAGTCCAGAGGTATCCGTGGCAGAGCTAAAGGAGGTTTTGGTTCTTCCACCTCCTCATCAGACAACAAATCCTCAGAAAAGGAAAATAAAAAAGACCAAGAGGAGGATAAATATAAACAATTTGCTGGGGACAAAGAAAAATTTAAGAACGAATTTCTCAAAAGATTTAATGATTTTGCGGCGGAATATGTAAAGGAAATTGCCAAAGACCCTTCAAAAGCTAAGATGATGAATGAAGCTACCCGTGAATTTATTAAAAAATTTAATGAAAAGAGTGAAGGGTCTGGTTTTTCTATTGAAAAGGATGCGTCTGCAGGTTTATTTTTTAATTTTTAAATTGAATTTGTAGAGTTTTCGGGGGAGGGGGGGGGGGGCGAGTGGGTGTGGCAATTTCTGCCTTTTTTATGATCGTTGGTTCGAACCCTCTTGAGACCCTTTTATTTTTAGAAATAGGCTTAAATTTTTTCAATGTTTTGGAAATATTTTTAAGTGTTTTCGGAGTGGTTAACCTAAACTTTTTACAAAAAATAATTTACGGACTCAATTAGTGAAAATATCGAGGTCATGGGTTCGACCACGCTCGGGGCCCTTTATTTTTTAAATTAGAAATAAAATTATTTTAAACCTTCTAAATTATTTTTTTTTATTTTTTAGTCAAAAATTTCTTCATGTTTAACCTCATTCTCGCTGCAATTTCTGCCTTTATTATGATGTTCATACTTTCTGGGGAAGGAATAGCTAGAGAACATTTGGAATTACTTAATACAGAAAATAAAATTAATTTCGATCAATTTGTGAGGGATTATTTGAATGTTGGAGAGGTTAATTTTTTAAATTATATCGTAAATGCTCTAATAAAAGCCCTGGGTTTAAATTTTTCAATGGGTCACTTTAGGTGGGTCCATATTAGATATGGGCTTCTATTAGAGAGTGGACTTTTATTAGAGATTAGCTTTTTTATGTTTCGATGGGTCTCCTCATGCAGGCTTATATTAGAGTTAGGCTTCTAAAAGGGCATTACGGGTATGCTGAAAAATTATTTTTTTAAGGTTCAAACAATCTATTATTACCCAAACAGAAAATTGGCTATTGCCACATTACACCCAAACGCTGTAATTAATGGAAAAACGGTTTGTTTAGATTTTTAATTAAATTTGAATTATATTTTGGGTTTATAATAGGAAATTTAAGTTAATTTAACAATTTCTTACAAATAAAAAATTATTGACCCCCGAGCGGGTTCGAACCTTGGACCCCCTCCCCTGAAAATGGCAATATATTTTTAAGTGAATTAAAAGGCTTAAATAAATATTAGAATTAATTTAAATTGTCTTTTCTCAAATAGAAATCGTCATGTCATCTTTTTATTAATCTGAAAAAATAATCAACCCCGAGCGGATTCGAACCCATGACCCCCCCCCTTTTCTACTAAAAAATTTATTTTTCTAATTTTTTAAAGGTATCTTCGTATGGAGTGCCCATTTCAACCTCAGATAGATTCGATTTTAATTATAGTCCAACACAATTTGTTCACGCCGTTCGCGATGCTGAACAGAAATTAGGCGTTGACCAGAGAGAAAATGTCCCCATACTTGTTAAACATACAATGCCCACTGGAAGGTTTTTTTGAAAAGAAAAATTAATTAAAAAAATTTTTTTCAGAAAAATTATATATTTTTTGATATTGGGATTACTCTCTATTGTTTCTTTAAATTACTACAAAGGTAAAATGGGCAAAGACGCTTTCCGCGTTATCTCTTCTGCAGCTAAAAAGAAGGAGAAATAAATAGAAGAAATAAAGTTTAATTTTATTTATGTTAGTTGTTTCAGAATTAAAAAATTCTGGTTTTTAATTTTATTTAAATAAATTCTGATTTAAATTTGTGTGTTTTTAAATTGTTTTGAGAAAATTCTGACTTTGAAAAAAATTCTGAAAATATTCAAGTTTTAATTAAAGTTTATTTTTTTCTAAATTCTGATTCCAAGTTTTTAATATGCTTTGATAAAATTCTGATTTTAAGAAAATTCTGAATTCAAGTTTTAGGAGGCGTTTATTTTTATAAATTCTGATTCAAGTTTAAATTCTGATTTTAAGGTGCTTAATATATACATATTGTGCTTTGAATAAATTCTGTTTTTGGAAAAATTCTGATAAAGTTCTGACTTTTCTGATAAAATTCTGATTCACGTTTATTTTTAAAATTCCGATTTTAACGGTTAATTCTGATTTAAGTTGATTTAGATAAATTCTGATTCCAAGTTTATTTTTATAAAATTCAAGTTTATTATTCTGATATTAATTTTAGAAGCCTTTTTATTCTGATTTATAATTCAAGTTTATTTAGATAAATTAAAATTTCTGATTCAGAATTAAATTCAAGTTTAAACCAAAAAAGTTTAAGAATAATAAGGCGGTTTGTCCACTTTAATTCCATATTCCTCCAAAATAGGTAATAACAATTCTGTTGTCAGGCAATATTTGGCTCCACGTGTTCCCTTGCGTACCTGTCCGAGGCCTTTAATTCTGGCCTAAAAATTGGGGGAAATTAGAGGGTTTGTTGATATTTTTCTGAATTTTTTTCTGACCTGTTGCATAGCATCCAAACAAATATCCGAAATAAATTTTTGAGTTGCCAACGAAAAAAGGCGAACAACACGCGGGTCTGGACTGGTTATTCCATTCTTAAAAAGAAATTTTCAATTTTTTAATATTTTAAGAAAAAAAAAACCTTTTTCATATAATAAAGAGCTACAGCATCAGGAATTGCTGGAGTATATTGCTCCAAATCTTTGTAAAAATCTGCTAATGTAGAGCCTGTACGGAGATTAGCGCTAGCTAAAAAATGAAAAGATTTTTTTCTAAAAAAAAATTTTTTTTTAATTTTGGCAATAGTAAAGAGGGGGAAGGGAGGGAGAGGGGGGTTTTTGCGGATATTTTAAGAGGGGAGATGGTTTCTGTGGAATTTTTATTTTAAAATAAAAATTTTGGATTTTTCGTCTGAATTTTCTGTTAAATCAATTCTTAATATTTGAACGAATCCTTCAATAAGTAGGAATGAAATCCGTAAAAAATTACAATAAATCCGCAAGAAAAGTTGGCCAAAAAAGTCATAAAATATTTACCTATTCCCTAAAAAGTCCGCAAGAAAGTCCGCAAGAAAAGTCCGCAAAAATTCATGTAAAGTCCGCAAGAGTAGAGCCTGGTTCTCACACGAACCCATTTTAATTTCCCACATTATTTTTGAACCAATTTGTCACCCCCAACAAAAATTGGACACCTTGGTTAAGTGGTATAATCGAAAATTTTGTGGCTTATTTTCTATAAAAATATTTAAAAAAAACCTTTAGTAAGTTCTTCAATATAAGCTTCAGGAATTTTGTTTCTATGTATTCCTTCCTCAATTTGTTTTTCTTCTGTTTGCTGCTCATTTGTAGCATTTTCCATTGGAACTTAAAAAAAAATTTTTTTGTATTAAATAAACCAGAAAATGTTTTTGTTTAGACTCGGCTTATGTTTAGTACAAAAAGTAGCCCCGGGTTAGTTTTTGATCTCCTTCGACTGATAGCAATTTTATTTTTATATGAAAAATTTTCTACGCACATTTATCTAAAATACTTCCTTGAGGTACGCCTACGGCTAGAAATAACGGAAATTGGAGATAAATCATACAAACCCAATTTAAAAACAAAGGTTAAAAGCGGTTAAGGACGATTCAGTATCCGCCGATTCAGTATATGGCCATAACTTTCCTGATATTCGACCGATTTGAATAATTCTCATATCATTCGAAAGGTCTCGAGATTCGACATCTTTTTCATAATTGGCCCGATCTGATCTGATGATCACAAAGAAAGTTACAGTGTGAAAACCGATTTTTTATGCCTGTGACGTCGTTTATCAGTGATAACTTTTTGTAGAGTGATCAGATCAGGTCAGTCAATTATGAAAAAGATGCAGCACCCCGAGGCCTATCAAATCATATATAATAATTCCTACAATATTGATCGAGCAAAGAGTTATGGCCAAAAAGCCCAAATACTGAATCGGCCAATACTGAATCGGCGATACTGAATCGTCCCCTACCCGGTTAAAAGCGTCGCGGAACCAACCCCCCCCCCCAAATTTTAAAAATCAATAAATTTAAAAAACCTTCTCCAGTCTCATTTCCATTATTTAAAGATGACGAGCTTACAAGATTATTACCATTCTCTTCTTCATTCTGTACCAAATCAATATTCTCTTCCTGGCCAATCGGTGAAATGTCCATTTTTCAAAAAAAAATTTTAAAAAAAAAATTTATTAAAAAAAAAATAAAATTACAAACAAAATTTAAAAATAATAAAATGGAATATGTAAACCAAAAATTAATTTAAAAAAATTCATTTTTCAAAAAAAAAAAATAATTTTATAAATAAATTCAAAAAAAAAGGAAAATTTTTTTTTCAAAGTTCTCCACACAATTCAATAACAATGGGCAATTTAGGTTTGCTGTTTTGAACAATTGGGACCTAAAAAATAGAAATAAGGCTAAAATAATCTAAAAAAAATTTTTTAAATCAATTAAAAAAAAGAATGGGCAAAATTTGCCTATTCCCAATTTTCTAAAAAATTTTTTTTTTAGAAAATTCTTGCCCATTCTTCTTCCCAATCTGCAAGAAAAATACTTAAGAAAAAGCCAAAAATAGCCTTGATCATCGTCTGATAGCAATTCTATTTTTAGGAAAAGATGAGAAAAAGCGGGAGGGGGGAGGGAGGCAAATGGGAACAACTTGAAATGGGAACGAAGGGAAAATATCGCCTGACAATGCGGCGTAAAATTTACTTAATTTTCAAATTTAAGAAGGCCTGCTTTTCCTCAAAATCCCTATCTTGGGGTACAGAAAAATGGAAATTTGTTAATTGAAATTTGAACTCTTGACCTAAGAACTAACGCGCTCCTTTTTAAAAAAAAATTAAAAAAAAAAAAACTCCCCAACATTTTCGATTTTTCGCACAGTCAAAAGTCCATCAAGTACACGACCTTAAAAATATATAAAATTAATTTTAATAAAAAAAAAGTTTAAAAAAAAATAAACCAAAAACAACATGTTTTCCATCCAAAAAATCGCATTTATTACAAGTAATGAAAAATTGGCAACCTTTAAAAAATTTAAAAGTGAGGAAAAATTTTTTAAATAAAATAACCGTTAGTGTCAGGACCAGCGTTTGCCTAAAAAAAATTTTTTTTATTTAAAGAATTTTTGAGCAAATAAAGGGGATCACCCCTAAATATTACCCCCCAAAATATCACCACCCTAAATATCAAATGACCCAAAATATCGCAACACTAATTTTTTCAGACTTTTTTTATTTATTCTAAGCTATTTAAATGGCATCATTTATAAAGTCAAATAAGGGTGGCGAAAAATTAATTTACGGAGGATTCATCTACACAAAGTATAAATTGTGTAATTTTAAACAAGACTTTGGATGAAATGAATGTTGGTGCTAGGCCAAAAATTGTCATTAATTTTGAAAAGTCTGAAGAACAAGTCTTACGAAACACCGATCCTACTGCAAAAATTCATGTGTGTTTTTACATTTTAAGGTTTTTAGAATTTAAAGTTTTTTCAATTATTTTAAAAATTAGCAAGCTATTTGGAGGAAAATACAAGAACTTGGATGGTATTTTTTAGAAATTTTGGTGATGGGGATGAGGATATAGTCCTTTTGTAGGATTTATTGATTACCTATATGGAAAGAACATGGGTAGGCCGAGATTTTATGGCTCCTCCATTTTAAATATATTTTTAGATTTTTATTGCATAAATTTTTTTAAACTCATTTATATTTTAATTTTTACCTTTTAAGTTTTACATAAATATATTCATAATAGTTCGAATCAACAATATTTTGAGTGGTGATATTTAGGGTGGTGATATCTAGGGTCAAGTGATATTTAGGGGGGTGATATTTTGGGGGTGATATTTTGGGGTGGTGATATTTAGGGTCAAGTGATATTTTGGGGGGTGATATTTAGGGTCATTTGATATTTTGGGGGGGGGGGGTGATATTTAGGGGTGAAGTCCAAATAAAGAATTTACCCCGAGCTGATTCGAACCTACAAGTCCCCGCTCCCTCCTTCGCCTACAAAATTTAAGCAAGCTTAAATAAAAAGACGACAACCCCCTCCAAGCTCTACCAAATATTCAAACCCCCAAATTTATTTTAAAAATTATTTAAGAAAAAAAAAATAAAAACCATAGAAAGTATTCCAGGCTCTCCATGTTTTAAATCAAAATTTTCGTCAGCAAATTTGGGTCCATAAATTGAAGTCATTCCTGTTCCGTCACCCTTTTTTAAAAATTATTGTTTAAAGAAATTCAAAAAAAAATTTGTTTTTACATTAACAAAATCGCCTCCTTGTATCATAAAATCCTTTAAAATGAAAGAAATTGTTTAGAATAATTTCGAGTATCATATACGGGGGAAGGGTTCGAACCCGCTCCGAGTTATTTATTTTTTATTGACTAGAATGAGTTTGAGACAAATCTAGAAATTCTCGTTTAAGTTATAAATAAGGCTCGGATTTATATTTAAATAAATCACTGAAGCGACCCTGCCCGCGAACTGACCACTGACTCTCCATTTTTTTATTACATATATCACTGGTCAGTTATGATGTCTTTCTTCTATTCAAACTCAATGGTCAGACATTGGTCAGTCAAGACTTGTTTTTGTGCCCTATTTCAATATAAACCCGAGCGCTAGTTATAAATACCAAAAATTCTTTTAATTTGGGCCCATAAATTAAATTAGAAAAATAATTAACCACAAACGGGTTCGAACCCCCACCCCCCCCCGTTCCCTCCCTTTTTTATCCAATTAAAATCATTGATCCCTTGTCACAAAAAATTAAACTATGTAAAGGGAAAACACCTAACATTTGGCTCTACTCCAGTTTATGCGTCCAATCGACTTTTATGCGTCCAATGACAGTTTATGCGTCCAATCAACAAAAAATTCGATTTTTTTGGTGTTGCAGAGTTGGGGTATGGTTCCAAAGCATTTCTTTATGTTCGGGACCTAAGCCCACTGGGTCTGGGACCGTTCCTTACCCTATCCCTCGAAATTTCGGAAAGTTATAGCCAATTTTTAAAAATTTCGGAACAACAATTATAACTTTCCGAAATTTCGAGGGATAGGGTAAGGAACGGTCCCAGACCCAGTGGGCTTAGGTCCCGAACATAAAGAAATGCTTTGGAACCATACCCCAACTTTGCAACACCAAGAAAAATCGAATTTTTTGTTGATTGGACGCATAAACTGTCATTGGACGCATAAAAGTCGATTGGACGCATAAACTGGAGTAGAGCCTAACATTTTCCTTAAAAATTACCCAATAAAAAGTAAAAACCTTTATAACCCTGTGAAATTGAGAATTTTTATATCCAACAGGAACGCCGTCTTTTCTCCTAAAAATTTGAGTAAAAATTTTTAAAATTAAAAAAAAAAATAATAAATACATTTCTCCAGTACAAAATTGTCTAAAATTTTCTGCTGTTTTTGGACAAACATCGGCAAAAAGTTCCATTACTATTCTACCTAAAATAAAAAAATATTTTTTTAGAAAATTTAAAGACAGTTGGTCCCAAATCTGACAAAAATTGGTCAATATTTAATTTTTTAACAAATAAAAAAATAAACGACCCGGAGTGGGGTCGATCTCATGACCCTCTTCCCCTATAAAATGCTGCGACTTTTATTTTTAATCTTGCATAAAAATTTTAATTTTGCAGTAAGGAAAGACTGATATGAGGAAAAAGCCTTTCTAGCCCGATTAAAGAGGCGAGAGACCCATGTAAAAAAGTCCGCAAAAAAATAAAAAAATTGCAGAATTTGTCCGCAAATTTTTACGTCAAACTTCGACAATATTCCCACACTTCTTATTATCCTCTTAACTAATGCTCAAAAAAATTCTTTTCAAAAAAACCTATAGGAGCTCCACCAGCAGCAACATCAAAGAAAACAACTGGATTTTCTGGGTGACGAAGTTTTTCCACCAATCTGTCCCATTCACTCATTTTATTTAAAAGTTAAAGCTAAAAATTAATTTTTAAAATAAAAAAAATTTTAAAAAGACATTTGGTCCCAAAACCAGAAAATAAAAAAAAAATTTAAAAGAAATCATAAAAACATTTTATTATTATATTTGAAAATCGAATAAATTTTATATAAATATATACACAGACAGACCTCACTAAAAAATACACCCAAAAAAATTATTTTTTAAAAAACCTCAGTTAAAAATACGAGTTTTGTTTTAAGTGGGGGAAGACGTCCAAACATTGGTAAGGGAATCCGGCTAAACCAAAACCCCTCTATTTAACGAACACATCATTATAAGGTACGATTTTTAAACCCGGAGGGTGTATTTTAAAATGAGGTCCGTCTGTATAATAAAAAGAAACAAAAAACATAATGAAAGAATTTAACACACTTGGACCCTCACTTGTAAGTACACCCTTCATTATAAGTACACCTCATTATAAGATACAACATTTTCCAACCACAAAAAGGTGTACACACAAGTGAGCCTGGTCCTGCTGTATTTTCCAATAAATATATTTTCAAAAAAAATTTTTTTTTATTAAATTCACATCCTCTCTCTTCATTTCCCCCTAAGTCTCTCTTTCTCTCTCCTCTCCAAATTAATCTTCCCATCTTTGTTTATTCGAAAAAAAGCTTGTAGGTAAACCAAAATCTGCTGGAATTTCTAATTCTTCTGTTAAATAGTCAATTTCACCTTCCTCCTTTTCTTCTGATCGTTGTTGAACACTTTTTTGGGAAGATGTTGGAATTGATGGGGTAGGAGGAGGAGTTTGTTTTAATGGTGGTAATTGTTGTTTTTGTGTTGGCCGAGGTGGAGGAATATTATCCTCTCTAGGGTTAATTTGAAGCAAATTTTGAGGATTTCGAAACTGAAGAAAAAAAATTTTTTTTGAAAATTTTTAAGATAAATTTGACGGCCCAGGAGTTAACCAAGACTGTTTACAAATGTCTCTCCTTTATTACAATACATTAAAGATGGTCAGCAATGGTTTAGGTACTCATAAACTATGACAAAACAGCACTTTTCAGTCCAAAAAATAATCTCCCAAATATTCTACACACAAAGGCACTCGAATAACCTTCCAAATGATAATATGGTGTTAAAGATGGGAGTTTGGGGGTTCTGAAGATTGGGGTTTCGAATATCCAAAACCAAAAAAAGTCTGGGTATCGATTCCTGCTTCGGATATTCGGAGATTTCCCATTAACTGCCTAACCTCGTGGTATCCCCTCTTTTTTGACTATTTTTAATATTTTGGTGAAAGAAGAAAAAAATTTGGAGCGGATAGCATAAAAATTAAAATTACCTCATTCCTTCCTCTACTATTTGTAATAAGCGGAGGAATAGGTGACTGTTGGTGTTGGTGTAGTAGTTGATGTCTAAGAGAAGGAATTGGTTGTTGCTGCCGTCCAAAAATTGGAGTAAATTGTTGTTGTCTTAAAGGAGGGATTATTGGTGTTTGTTGCTGTCTGAGGGGAGGAGGAATAGATGCTGAAGATGATTGTTGATGTCGTATAAGAGACGGAATATGTTGTTGTTGTCTATTAAGAGGAGTTAAAGAAGCTGTTGGTGGTGGTTGTTGTTGTTGTCTAAGTGGAGGAATGGAAGATGGTGTTTGTTGTTGTTGGAGTTGTGGTCCTCTTAAAATATTAGGCGTTGTAGTAGGTGATGGAGGAACAAAAATTCTTTTTTGTTGTTGTTGTTGTTGCCGTTTTTGAGAGTGAAGAGCGGTGATAGAATCAAAATTGTCCTTAAAAAAGAATTTTTTGGTTATGATATTTTAAGATTCAAGACATGAGACCTTAACCCTATAGTTAAGAACGAAGAAAGGTAAGAACGAAGGTCTCATTTGTAGGTACAAAACGGAGTCCGACTTCATTTCAAAACGGAGTCCGACTTCATTTCGGATCACACCTAATAAAAGGTGTGTGAGGTAGTGAGACCCGACTAGTGAGGCCGATTATAGGGGATTATGAGGGGAACTATGAGGTAGAAGGCCAATAATATACAATAATATATAATCTAGGCCTCATAATCTAGGCATACTATGAGGCCCTACTATCTATTTATTCATTTATTTTCTATTTGAAGTCAAATCCCTACCAATTCAATATCCTCACAAAACATAGAATCATCATTTACATTGCTGCTACTACTACCATAATCCCCACCCAAAATATTTGAACTTGTCGGATGTTGTTGGTGTTGATGCTGTAAAGATGGCGGTGGAGGAGGTGGAGGTAATAAACATTTATTTGAAGAAATGGGTGTTGTTTCAGCAGCAATATTTGGAGGAATTTGAGGTGGAGGAAGATGAAATAATGTTGTTGATAGAGGGGGAGGTGGTGGTGGAGGCAACAAACATTCTGAAGGCGAAATGTTTGTTGTAGTTGATTCAGCAATGTTTGGAATTGTTTGAAGTAATTGACAAGGCAAAAATGAAGATGGTGGAGGAGGTTGTTGAAATAATAAAGCCATTGGTATAAATGTGCTGGCATTTGGCTAAAATAAATAAATTACTAAAATAAATGTTCTAATAGAAACCTTTCACTGAAAGAAACTCATGCCCTATTAGAAAAAGGAGACTTAATGGATGGAGATGGAGTTTGATCAAGAAGGATACCGCTTTTCAAGTAAAAATTAAGCCTGTTTACTTGAAAACAGTTACCTTTTCGGTAAACAGTAAGCCTTTCTGAATAGGGTTACCGGTTTAGAATAGAAGAACTACACCGAAGAACCGAGGATTTCTTGGTTTTGGCAAACTTTAAATTTAAGGGGTATCTGATATTCGGAAAATTTATCTCAAAACAATGTCCATTGCACACAGTAAAATCAATTTTAAAAACTACATCGGCAGAAGCAATTGCAGAAGCAGTTGTTGTTGTCGGCGGAGGTGGAGGAGGCTGTGGAGAAGATGATGATGGTGCTTCAGACAAGGCTGGAGGCGGCGGTGGTGGCGATGATGGAGGGGGTGGAGGAGGAGGCGGTGGATGTTGTTGTTGTTGAGATGGTGGAACTGGAGAAGATAGTGGAGGCACTGGTCTAGGTGATGATGATACACGATTTGAAGGAAGTTTGGAAATTGGTGAAGGTTGTGATGGAGCTGTATTTCTTCTAGGCTCCTTTAAAAAAAGAAGAAAGTTAATCTGTTAAAGAGATACAGCCTCTAAAGATCCTGCCGAAATAAAAATTGAATTCCTGATTATTATGCGGGAATCGGAAGGGCAGGATCCATGGCAGATTATATTTTGAAAAAAAATAAAATTTACAATAGCTTTTTTCTTTGAGACATTCAAATCTTCACAATTAATAATAGAACGGATCTGTGTGTCAATGATAAAATCACTAGGCGAATATGGTCGAAGCGACTAAGACAAATTAAAGTATGTAAATTAATTTAAAAAATCTTGATTAAGGTTCAAATAAATAGGAACTAGAATAATTTTAGGAAGATGGATTTTTTCGATACTTGTAGTATCGAAAAATACCGGAAATAACTAATATAGAAAATTCCAAATCTTAGTGGTACGGTACCATAATTAGCGAGAATAGTGTCAGATACTTACGGTAGTACCGAGCCGGACCGAACACTAATCAGAACCGCAGAAACCGAAAACTAGACCTAAAATATTAAAATATCACATCTCAACATAAGTTAATATTTTTTCAGCTTTAAAGGAGGTATGTTAAAGTTAACCGTTGATCAATAAATCCCCCATTCCTTCTAAAAAATAACCCAAAAGAAACACCTCATTAGTTGGTTGTTGTTCTCCTTCTACAACAACAGTATTAGTTGTTGTTGTTGTTGCCTCCGTCGTTTCCTCCCCCTCTCCTTGTTGTTGTTCCACTTCCTTTTCAGTTTCATTTTCTTCTTCAAGAGGATTACTGTTGTTGTTTGACAGGACACCTTCTTCCTCTACAACAACATTAGTTAATTCACTTGTAGTTTTATTCTTCTCATTAGTCCTCTCATTATTATACTCTAATAAGGCTGTTGTTGGTGTTCTTGTTCTTGCTGTTCTTATTGAATCATCAACAACATTATCAATATTATTACTTCCTTTATTTTGTTCTAATATAGTTCTTTGTCTAACCGCTAAACTAATATCCAATCTTTCTTCTGTTGTTAAATCAGAATGTGCTTGTAAGAAATTACCAACGAGGAGGATTATATGTTCTAAAATATTTAAATGAATTTTTTAAAATGTGATTTTTCGAGTTTGTTGTTTTCGGACTCAGCATCCCTTAAAGCTTCTGATATCCCATATAACCCTTGATATCCCCTAAAATCCCCCTTTTTAATCATCCATGTCCCAATAATCCCTCCACACCCTTCATACGACAAAAATCCCGCTTAATCCCTTCAAAGTTCCCTCCATTCCCTTCATACAAAGTTCAAAATTTGATCGAATATTCGATAATTTTTTGGCGAATTATTCGAAAATAAATTTTCAAATTCGAAGTATTTGCTTCGAATTCGTTTTTAGCATTTTCCCTATCTCCACTTTCTACCAATTGTGTCCAACAACTTTTATGGTCACCGCTTTTATTTATTTCCAATTCTCTCCAGATATATTATAATAAAACCCACTTGGATCATCCTGATCCCTTATTTCACTCAACAATTCGTCCACCGTCTCAATTATTGGCATTTGAATTTCTTCACCATTTTCTAACAAAATATTGTTGCCGGTCGGCACAGAATTATGCCTGTTATTATTTAAATGTGGAGAATTTGTGGTTTGATGCCTTGTTGTCTCTAGGTTTTGTGAAGTTGAAGCAATACAAGACTAAAAAATATTTTAATTAATGAGATGAGAATACTTCCAATCTAAAATTTCCAATAAAACTTACATCCTCAGGCGGCGGCCAAACTGGAGGCTGAGCACAACTTACTGTCGTTATTAAAGAGTCTTCTGCTACCCGTGGCTTTCGCCAATTTGGCATATCAGAAATATTTGGAGTTCGTAGATTCGAGTTGTTGTTGTTAGGTATCTGTTGTGATGCCCAATCCATTTGGGAATCAAACGGCGATGAAAGGTTTTTATGTTGATGTTGAGGCGTAGAAGAATCGAATCGTTCAGAAGTTAAGGGTTGTAATGTACGTTGTTGACGCCAATTTTCGTCTTGTTGTTTACGCCATAACTTATCCTCACGATCCATACGGCGAACTAGCATTATAATCATGAAGGCTCTGTGCATACACCAGTCAGGTAATCCAGGACCATCCAATGGAAGGAGAACACCTGAAAAATGATAGTTCACAAACATTATCGAGGCGAATTGGCTATATCAGCGTTAGTTAGATTTTAAAAAATAGAATAGTTACCTATAAGTTCTCTAGTAAGTACAAGTTTACAGGGTCTCCGGTTGTTGTAATCAGTTCGTAAAAGGTGATATAAACTTTCTTAACTTAATTTTAGTTATTTCACAATAACTTATCGTCTCGCTATGAGACAGGGCAAAGTGGGAATGTGTGTTAACTAAGGACCAGACAAGACGAGATTTCAAACAAAAATCCAATTGTCGACCCAGATTTTTCGAATTATAGATTCTCGTACGCCAACCCAGCCCGGCTCTAGTCTAAACTTAGAAACAAAGCATTTTGCATACTTGGTAAAGACATTCCAGGACCAAGAGTAAAGACATATCCATCCTTAATATGTTCATGTCCAGCTAGATCCAAAACAATAATTTGTTGATTATCACAGCTACTGACTTTTTCGAAACAACGCATATATAACTCATATTGATATGTATCTAAATGAGTTATAATTTTTAAATAGGGAAAGAATAAAGTAAATAACAAATTAAAAAACATCAATGAAGAATAAACATTGATAGGGTGGAGGAGGGATACAATCAGATCTCCCGCAGCTCAGCTAACTCAGACAGCAGCTACCGCAATTAGCTGAGCTGCTAAACTAAAGTCAATTTTTCATCTAAAACTCCTTTAAAGATGGAATAAAGGGGAAGTGGTAATGTGAAAAAAATATGGAAAAAGAAAACAAAAATATGGCCAAGCTGATTTTTTTGAAATAAGTTCATTTACAAATAGAGTACAATGTATGATAGTTGAAAAAAACCCACCTTGTGGATGTTCAACCAACAATAAAATAACTTGTTTATCCCAACTATCAGTTAATCTTCCAATATAATGCCAAACACCATTAGCTTCTGATCTGCCCATTACTTGAAGAGATTGAGGCAATTCACGACCCGCTTTAAATGCTCCTCTATTGCTTATTGCAGTTAATTTACAATCAAATGAAATGAAAGAATTCCAAATAAATTTTCCTCTCCAGACTTGATGTTTGTTGGTGAACCTATAATTAATTTAATAAACGAAAGTGAGAGTGAATTTGTAAATAAATTCCAAAAAAAAAGTACAATTATATTTTACGTAGACGAGATTAGAGATCGGAAAGAGTCGAGATATCATTCGAAAATCACGGCTATCGTTATCAAAATACCGATCTTGAATCTAGATCGATCTCTAATCATAATCCCTAATTTGGATGGGTTTTTGGACTATTTGGGATTAGAAACTAGATTTCGATCCTTCATTAGACGCGATCGTTCGGAAAATCTTTGGATATGAGCCGGGATCGATCTAATTCACCCAGATATCTCGAGACAAGGACTGATCGATCATCCAAGTCCGTAAATGGTTTTTTGGCCAGTTCACCGTCTATCATCACATGCTGCATATACCAACATGAAATTTGGATATATCCTTAATTAATTGGGGCTACCAAAAGACAAAGGATATCCCTAATTAAAAAGATGAGATATGTGGTACTGCAATGTCACATATCCATAGGCCGATTCACTCCAATAGTAAGGATAAAAGGTTACAAAAGTAAGGATAAATCTTTGGATATCCGGATATTCGAACCGACAAATTTCAGAACATACAGAACCTTGCCAGATTCGGATCCATCAACCCTATTTGTAGGGGTTGGCAAATCCTCGGGAATCCCCAGATCAAATATCCGAAACGAAATTTTTGGATATCCTTTTTGGATAAGATCTGGGGATCGATATAAAAAAACCTAATTTTAGGTCAGAGGTGATATTTAGAACAGGAGACCATAAGTCGGTTGTTCCAGAAACAATTAGAAATTGTTGGTAAGTGAACAGAAATGAAGTCAACTAATAAATAGAGATCGGACCGAGACGGGATTCGATCCAAAAATCTCGGTCTAAGATCCAAAAATCTCGGTCCCGCCAATCTTAATGCGCGTCTCTGCAGTTTACTGACGATATACGGTGAACTGTCTTTCACTATAATCAATTCACTTATTTTGACTGTCTTAAAATGTATGTTAAAAATGAAGATTATGAATAGAGCAAAAAATTTTAAGGACGGTATCTCTAAAATAGAGGGTATAAGTAGAATAGTGTGTATGTAAAATAGAGGGTATAACAAGGCAGATGGTTTAAAAAAATTAAGAGACTTTTGTCCTCCTCGAATAAATTCTTGTTGCTCTTCACTTCTCATTGGAACATTATTAACAGTAGGACTCGGCCCTCCATTGTTTCCATTATTAAACGACTTCCTTCTCATATTCCAATTTCCATTATTATCAATTTCTCTATTATTATTATTGCTTTTTATTTGTTCAAATGGAGGAATAACACGTGGAACAACTATTTGATCATTTTCTTTAAGTTTTTCTTTTTGATGAGAATGATGATCATTTTGAGTTGAACGAAACTAAAAAAAGAATTTAAAAAATAAACACAACTAAATCTGCTCTATTTGAAATGAACTCTTTTACAAAATTCTTTACCCAAAAAAATCAGCTTGGCCCGTAACTTGGAGTTTTGTATTTGAGATACTTAACTGAGAGGGGTACATGACTAATAGGCGCGGCCGAATAGGCGCGGACGAATAGGCGCCATTTTTTCGGCGCAGCATGTTTTTGGCGTTTAAGCCAAAAAATTTAAATATACAAATAAAACTCATTTTCATGAGTTCGATGAGCTGAGTCGAGTGATACTGAATCCAGCTTGATTCTTAATTATGAAAAAAGTTATGATCAGCGGAATCTTCGCTGGAAAAACTGTTTTTGTGCTGCTACGGAGGGTAGGCCGGGCATGGTCTTCGCTACACGATGGCCGTGCTTCGCTGCGGTCGTGCTCGCTTCGCTCGCGGCGACCGTAGCGAAGCGGCGGCCGTCGTTCCGCTCGACATGCCCGGCTTCCTCCGCAGCGGCAAAAACTTTTTTCCGCGTAAATTGATGTGTTTAGGCGTTTTTGCCTTAGACGCCGAAAATAGGCTGCGCCGAAAAAATGGCGCCTATTCGGCCGCGCCTATTCGTCCTGCTCCGACTGAGAGATATAGGCTCCTCCCTATTTTGCAATGAGGCTAAAAACCCCACGTTTTACCAGTAAACTTATTTTCAAAACGTATTTTAGCCTTATTGGCAATGGAACATGGAAGGACATTGGCAAAGGAACATGGAGAAAACATGACAGATTGATTTAAGAAAAAGTTTATATTAGTTTCGGCATAAGGATTTTTACAATTCATACAAGGACCCACTCTTCCTCCTCCCAAGCTTGTCTAGATCTGAACAAGCTCCTGCAATCCACAAGTTTTCCGTCTAATTTTTATTGCAAATTTATAAGTAAATTAGTGTAATCATTTAAAAATCGGTAACAAATAAAGGGATTAACTACTATTTATTCCAAAATAAACCAAAAAAAGTTTCGACAAAATTAAACATGACAATCTGTCAAAGGCTGCTGATTTGTAGGCTTTTGTGAAAAAGAGATATGGGGAATTTGAGTAAAAAGATATAAATGTTTATCTGACAGTCTTTACAAAATTCACAAATTCATCCCCAACATAAGACAGGGCTATTAATTAAGTTAATGAGGATATGAAAAATTGGGTCCTTCTCTTCCCAGGGCTCTTCTCTCCGTTTTATTCCCCTTTACATATATTATCTTTATTCCTTTATCGCTGCCCAGATAATCGCGACAAAGGGCAGAATCAAATCTAGCCAAAAACCACGAGTTATACATGGCTCGAGGCATAGATTGGAACCCTGGTCCCTAAAAATGGTATTGGGGCACTTTGAGATAAGAAAGATTTTAGCAGAGTGTGTCAAGACATAATGATGAGGTTAGTTGGAGTCTTCGGTATTAAAAAATTGTCATAGAAGTCCGCAATGAGAGGTATAACATTGAAAGGTATTTGCGGGAACTAAAAAGACTAAATTCGGTTGAAGAAGGAAAAGACTCACCCATTACAGGGTTCCAAAGATTGGTATCTTTGGATAAGCTGACAAGGCTCCCCCCTCCTAGGTATCTTTGAAGAAGCTGACAATGCCCCCCCCCCCTCCTAGGTATCTTTGGAGAAGCTGACAATGCCCCCCCCCCCCACAATATAAAACCTCTTGTCAAAAAAAAAAGATTTTTTCGATTTAAATTAAACAAAAAAATTCATTTTTTGTTTAATTTAAATCTAAAAATCTTCCAAAATAAAAAAAAACTCACATCTACACTTGTTGTTGTTGTAGCAGTATCATTATGCCGTTCAGAAGCCAATTGTTGTAAAGGCATTTCAGATTCATAACAACCATCATCACCAATATTATTATTAAAATCACCTCCTCCATCATCAAAATCATCATCATTTGCTTGTCCAAAAGTAGACATATTATCATCCTCTTCATGAACATTTTCTTCTTCTGGAGGAAGAGCATCAACAGATTCTAGACCCAATGGATCTCGTAGACGACGCTCTTGATCTAGCGGATCATCACAACGTCCAAGAATTACATCCCCACCCAATAACATGTTGTTGCTGTTAGAAATTGATGGGGATGTGTCAAACTGAAAGAATAACAATATAAATGCATAAAAATAATAAAACTCATAACAGGGATAGACACTTCCAAATTTTTATAATAAAAGTGGAAGATAGAAGCCGCAAGAAAATGGAAAAGATAAAAAATGGGAGCGGACGGCAGACTAAAGGGCAAAAGAGACGGAAGTAGGACGAAGGAAGTTAAAGAAAATTTTTACTTTTCTGTAGTAAAAAACGATGTGTCCTAAAAAGGAAAAATTCTGAATACTTGGCCTTCCAAAATGAAATCCCCTTTGCTTGCTGCGATAAAAAAATTCGGAACATTAAAGCAAACGCAAAAAGTAAGAAAGAACATAACAACTTAAAGCAAACTCCTCAAAATAATTTTTTATATAAAAATTCATCAGAACAAACCGTTTCACGTTGTTGTCTATTCTTCTTTTGTTTCAAAAAATCCAATTCATTCGAAGCTGTTTCAGCAGCGCTAGCTTCCAACATTGCTGCTTGAATAGAAGGATCCAAATTTGGAAAACTTAATTGTGATCCACTTTTTGCTTCTTCTGCTTTTCTCTGCGAAAAATTTGAAAAATTTTCCAAAAAAATTTTTTCAAAAAAAACCTTTTGTTCAAGTTTAGCTTCCAACCGTTCTTTTCTTTCCTTTTCTGCAAATTTCCTCAAATTCATTTGTTTACAAACTCCACAATTTGCATCGTATAAATGACTTTGATGTAAATGTGTTGTGTCTTTATTCATATCACCCAAAATGTCGTCGATTGCAGACTTGAATAGAGAAAAAAATTTTTCTCAAAAAGAAAATTTTTCTCAAAGAAACATTTGTAAGGGTTTCTCCTCATTAAGAATTGGAAAAATTTTTTGAAAAAGATTGGAAAATCTTCCCCAAAACTTCAAAGTTAGGCATCTGACTCTCAAAAATTTTCCCAATGTCCCTTAACAAAAATAAAAAAATTTTTTTAATTCTTAAAAATTTGCAAAAAAATTTTTTTTGGAAAAATTTCTTTCGAAATTAAATTAAAATTAGTAATTTTCAACCTTTGCCTGTACATTACTCAACGGTGTCTTTTTGACCATACTGTGTCGACTTGTTGTTGGGCCAATTTTTTTGCGAATTGTAGAAATGCTGTCAACAGAAGTAAATGATTCGTTTATGGCATTTTCTGAAAAAAAAAATAAAAAAATTTGAGAAAAAAAATTCCAAAAAAACCTTCAGGCATTTCAGAGATTGAAGTCAACTCGGCTGCCGCCACGTTAAAACTACTATTTGAGGTTGAAGGAGCAACATAATCGGTAGAAGAAATAGAAAATGAAGTATTTGGTTGTTCTTTTTGAGGCAAAGGAACATTCATTTGGTCATTCGACAAGGTTACCAATTTTTTGACTGAAACCTTGTCTCGAAGAACATCTCGAAAAAAGCCCTAAAATTTATTGAAAATATGATTTAAGAATTTTATAAACAAGAAGTTGAATAATTGACGATAATTTTAGTATGGATAGTAAAAAAGATCAAAATGGTCAATTATTTTACGTTGCCATCAGGAATGGATAGGGCTACCCGAAATCTGGAGTTTTTGACTAAACTAATCTTTCCAATCATTAGAGCTTGCCTTAAAATTTGAAAACAAAAAAGTAATGAGTTAATGTTCTCATAAGGGATGGGCGGGATTGAGAATAAAGTCGAATCGAGGTTTAAAAATATTTTAGGATCGGACTTTGGATTTAAGATAAGAAAAAAGCCCAAGTTAAATTGCTGCTAGATGAATCATCCTTATATTTTGAAAATTTTGAAATACCAATACCTAATAGAAGTTATGTCCTAAATCAGAAGACCTTGTAAATCAGAAGACCCCCCCTCCCCAAATAAATAAAAATAAACAAACATTCATTTCATCATTAATAACAGTAATAAAGCTTTTGAACCATTTTCGATATCTCAAATTAACATCTTGATGAACCGAAAAAAGTGAACGTTCAATTTCCATACCCAAATCCTTGTAACGTTTAAGTGAAAAATTCATATTTGCAGATTTTGATCGTTTTTGAAGGGCTGTTTCAATAGCTTTTCTTACATCAACCCTCATTGATTCAACTTTCTTTTGGTAGACTGGATCGTGTAAACGTTGATTTGCTTCTTCTGAAATTTTTTTAAACTTATTGTGATTGACTGCAGAGGGGTATCCAGTTTAGTTTTAGGGGAGATACATGGAGTACCGTATTTTCTCTAAAATAAGCCCCCCCCCTCCAAAATAAGCCCCCCCTCTAAAATAAGCCCCCTCTAGAGGTAGATCGAAAAAAATAAGCCCCCCCTCTAAAATAAGCCCCCTCCTAAAATAAGCCCCCTCCCCCAAAAAATTTTTAATTGTTGATTAATTTTTGTGTCCCCTTCAGAGTTGGTCTCCAGGAGGGATATAGAAGGATTAGAAGTGGTTAGAAGTGTATTTGGAAGATTAACAGATATATAAAGGGATCAACGTACATAGATATCGAGGGATTTTAGGTGATTAATAGCGATATCGGAGGACTTTTAGGTTTAATGGGATATATATGGATAGTGAAGATTAAGGGAGATTATGAAGGATATTGGAAGGATTAAAAGGGATTTATGTAGATTAAGAGATTAAGAAATTTCGGTGATTAACCAGAATTTCAGGGAGTAATAGTGAGTTCATTGGATTAAGATGGTTTGAACGGATATCCGGGGATTTTGTTGGATCTCAGAAATATTCGTCATTTGTAGGAAGATCGTAGGATTAAGTGGAGTCATGGATCTCGTAAGATAGACGGATATCTGGGAAATTCTTCGCTATATCCTCTAAATCCCATCAAATCCATTGATAACCCTTTTAATTTCTGAAAATGCTTTTTAACCTTTATCCCACTGACATCTCTTAATCCTCCAAAATCCCTTGATATCCCTACTAATTCCAAAAACACAAAATGCTCCCTCTAAATGTCTCAATATTCACCATAATCCTCCGATATCTCCGACTTAAAGGCATATCTAATCTGAAGGATCAATTGACAGAGTACTTGATAAGTTTTTGGACAAGGATTTTTCTTGAAAAGACTTAGTATAGGATGAATCTTATTGAATTTTAGAAAAATTTTTTCTAAATGTTTAGTAATAAATTTTAGTTTTTGAAAAATTTAGACATCGAAAAAAATAAGCCCCCCCTCCAAAATAAGCCCCCCCCCCTCTAAAATAAGCCCCCTCTAGAGGTCGATCGAAAAAAATAAGCCCCGGGGCTTATTTTAGAGAAAATACGGTATATCATACTTTCAGCGGTTACTTTGTTGCCCTTACATGACTCACTGCCTATTTATTCAATTTGTGGAAGTAAAATGATGGTAACTATCTGTTTCCCTAAGAAAAATTCTTACTTAAACATAAGGTAGGGCCAAGAAAACTTGGGTCAAATTTCGGGTCGGGTTTTAAAAAATTTTAAAAAGATTGAGCTACAGGAACCCGACCCACCATTGGTGTCCACAAATGAGTCAGACAATTGCTTAAATTTCTCTTTCTGGCCACGCTAATGTCAGAATTTTTTTAGTTTTGGTTTTAAATTAAAGTTTGGGGAAACCCGTCAGGGAAAGTTTTTCGGAGAAAGAAATGTCACGTTAAATTTCTTACCAATTTGTTCAGAAGCCAAAACTGGTTGATATGAAGGGTTTGCAAGAAGAAATTCCTCCAAATTTTCAATTGTTGGATTTAAATTGCTGTGATTCATCATAGCACCTTTATGGTCGATAACAAGAATTCGTTCACCTTCTTTTACACACTGCAAAGGAAAAATTTCAATAAATTCTAGTTTTTGAGAAAAATGTGAGTATGTCAATGAAAGAACAATTGAAAATTTTTGGGGAACACCCCAAACACTAATTTTAGTGTTAAGTATCGACACCACAAATCATTTCTACTTTGATAATCCCCTTTCCAACCCTGGATTCCGGGAAAGGATCAAAATCAGTGCCGATTTCTATTTAAAATTTTCATTTACGGCCACAGGCGAAAATTGCCAATCGACAACAACACTAATTAAATAATAAAAAAAACAATACAAAAAAACAAACCTTTCTCGCGTCCTCAGCCTTTTTAGAAATACATTCTTGAGAACAAAACAAAGTATCTCGACCTCCAAAACGTTCTTTGCTAACAATTAATTCACAAACACAGCATTGAACAACTGGTGCAAAGTTTCGCTTTTGTGGAGTTTTAGCTTCATCTCGAATACTTCCAGAATAATTATTTGATGGGGAACGTTTTCTTTTGTGATCAGAAGAAGAAGAATGGTGTTTTTCTTTTTTACGCCCTAAAATTGAAAAGTAAAAAAATAATAATTAAAATGAGCTAGGCTGGATGGAAAATAGCCCCTAAAAGGACAAACCGTAAATTTGGCAAGTTTATCCCCCCCTATCCCCACTTATTAACAGGCCACGTAGTCAGCCTGTAGTTGAGGATCAGTTCCAAGGAAGCTCTAGAATGAATAGGTTTCGGCTTTTCCATCCACTTCTTTCGTTTTGAATACTACTATACTAGAGCCTGAACCTAACTAGAGAGAGAGAGGAAACCCGGGTCAGCGGATCCCTTAATTTATAAATTCCCCCATTAATCAATAAAAAATACTTTTCTTTTCCCGTTCATCTCTATCAGAATCAGAATCATTTCCATAAGTTTCCCTATTTTTTCGTTTCCTTTCTTCATTTTCTGCCATCCTTTTTTCTCTTTGTTCTTTCATTTGCTTCAATTTCAAATCTTTTCTATCCCTTTGGAGAACAGTTTCGAGTTTTTCACACGGAATAAAAACAGCTTTAAATCCATGACATCGAAGAACCCGTTCATCTTCTTGAGCAAAAAAGTCGGCAATTCGAGCTAATGCTAATCCACTAGCCAAAGTTTGGAGAGGCGCACAAGTTGTTATTAAATTGGGGGTTGAAGTTGTGGGGGCATTTTGCTCTTCTTCTTCTTCGTTTTGAGGAGAAGGAACTGCGATTTGGTCCATTTCCTCGTGAAAAGGAGAGGATGTTGTGGTTTGCTCCACTTCTTCATTTTGAATAGGAGAAGTTGTGGGTTGATCCAAAATGGAGTCGTTAATTTGCTGAAGAATTTAAATAAATTTAAGAAAATATTAAAAGATGTGTCATCTTCCCGCTCAATTTTTAACTACAATTAAAAGGAGTCCCGACTAGAAAGTTTGAGTTTTGTGACCAAAAATTTGGCAGTCTAGCTCTCACTCATTTTTATATAATTATATTCAAGATTAAAAGGAATTTTGGAAAACCAGACGAGCGAGGTTGGCAGTCCCGGGTTTCCAAAACTGAAAAAATCACCTGGTACCAGGAAACTTTGCGGATCGGATGTCGGTTCCAGATACCCAAAGATTTTCCAGGGCACAACAATCTCACACCGAGTTGAGCGATTGATTCTCGGGGCCACTGGGTAATTAAAAGATATTTTTGACAATTTAGGAGGACACCAAGTTAACCTCATATTTCCCTTGAAATACTTAAAAAATAAACCGTTTGTTCCTGTTCTAAATTTGTATCCGTAATTTCTTCTGAAACATTATTGTCGTCTTGAGAAGGCGAACTTTCATCAGCAACAATTAAAGTTTCTTGAGGTTCTTGTTCTTCATTCACTTCAACTCTTAACTCTTCCCTCTCTGGTTCTCCCATTTCTTGAGGTTCTTGATCTTCCGTCCTTTGACCCTCTTGCTCTTCCACCCTTTCAGTTTCTTGATTATTTTCAAATTCAACAGGTAAAGTCTCTTGTTCTTCCATTATTTTTCAAGTCTAAAAATAAATTTTAATTAAAATTAAAAAAATAATCCAAGAGTCCGCAAAAAAGTCCGCAAGGACCCGATCCGATCTCCAATCCCAAAACAAATCCCAAAAAATAAACAAACAATTATCTTTTCGAAAGTATTTTTGTGTCTGCCATACTATTTCCCAAGGAGACAATTCAGTATCAACGATTCAGTATCAGGCCATATTTTGGGCCGGTACACCTCAATTGAGTCCGCACGATTGAGTCCCCACGATTGAGTCCGCACGATTGAGTCCCCACGATTGAGTCCGCACGATTGAGTCCCCACGATTGAGTCCCGGCACAATTGAGTCCGCACGATTGAGTCCCCCTTGTACTATATACCTCAATTGAGTCCCCGTGGATTTAATTATATTAAAAAGGATTAAGAGGGATATCTGGGGATTTGGAAGGATTAAAGTTAACATCAGGGGATTTGTATGCGACATCGAGGGATCAAGCTGGATATCGGCGGATTAAGGGTCAATAAATTTGGAGAGATTAAGATGGATATTGTGGATTTGGGGATTAGGAGGGATATCGAGAGATTTTTTGAATGACAGCTCATTCGAAAGAGCTGAGTCGAATGACACCAAAATCAACATGGCTGAACACGTTCTGGCCGAGATATGGGGCTCGAAATGGTCAAATCCATAGGGGAATTTTTGGGGTGAAAAATTCTAATAAACAAAAAATAGCTCATTCGAAAGGTCTCGAAGATCTGAGCTGAATGACACCAAAATCAGCTCGATTGGATGATATTGAACAGAATTATGATCAACTGAATCTTCGCTGGAAAACTGATTTTGTGCTGCTACGGAGGGTATGTCGGGTGCAGCAGGGTGCACAGGTGGTCTGCCCGGCATTTATACTTTAAAAATTAGAAATTTTGGAATAATCCTGCATGCAGGATATGGAATCTTTATTATTAAATCCACGGGGACTCAATTGAGGTATATACAAGGGGGACTCAATCGTGCGGACTCAATCGTGGGGACTCAACCGTGCCGGGACTCAATCGTGGGGACTCAATCGTGCGGACTCAATCGTGGGGACTCAATCGTGCGGACTCAGTTGAACTGCTCCGATTTTGGGCTATAACATTTTTGTCGGTTAAGGACGATTCAGTATCGCCGATTCAGTATATGGCCATAACTTTCCTGATATTCGACCGATTCGAATAATTCTCATATCATTCGAAAGGTCTCATGATTCGGCATCTTTTTCATAACTAGCCCAATTTGATCTAATCAACTCAAAAAAAAGTTACAGACGGAAAACTGATTTTTTCTGCCTGCGACGTCGTTTATCATTGATAACTTTTTGTAAAATGCTCAGATCAAATCAGTCCAATTGTGAAAAAAGTGAAGAACCCCGAGGCCTATCAAATCCTATATAAAAATTTCTACAATATTGATCGGGCAAAAGGTTATGGCCAAAAAGCCCAAATACTGAATCGGCCAATACTGAATCGGCGATACTGAATTGGCGATACTGAATCGGCGATACTGAATCGTCCCCTACCCCATTTTTGTTTCCCAACCGATTTAAATGATTATTTTATCAATCGAAAGCTCTGGGTTCGAGGATTATTTTAGCTAACAGGATTGTATTGATCAGATAATTCTACAAAAAGTTACATCCGTATAAGTGCGCGCAACAGTGATTTTTGACTTAATTCGGCTGTAACTTTTTTGTAGCTATTATTTGCATAATTTTGACTCTTGAGCTAATTGCTGGAGCCACTGCCATCATTAGCATTGTTATACTAATGTAAAGCATATAGCTATGTATTTAATTCCTAAAACCATTTAAGAGGTGCCTTGTGTAATGGATACTATATCAGTCCTGTAACTGAAGATGCCAGCCACCTGGGTCCTAATTAAGAACTCTGTTGCTGGTTAGTTGACCACCAACCGGCGGTTTTTACAGGTAAAATAGGATGGTCGTAAGATTAACCATGACCTAACGATGGTTAGGTAATCATGGTCAGGTAACCATCGTCAGATGACCGAGTTCATATTTTACAGACCCAGACCCTTTTGTATTAGCAAAAGGAGAAATACCCCCCCCCCCAGTTCAGCTTTATTATATTTTTCATCATTTTTCAGTCATTTTTTCTGTTTTTTGTCTCTTTCATTTTGCACTCAATCTGTTAAAATAAAATAAATATTACACTTTATTAGTTTAATAAATTTATCACAAAAAACATGATTAATTAACTAAACATTAAATATCTCCCCCTTACCCAATTCTCTCTCTCAATAAATTAAAATTAATATTTTTTATATTTGCGCATTAGTATTTTTATTCATTACTCTAATTATCATCAAAAATTTTAACAAAATTTAAGAAAATTTTTGAACTATCATTTTTTATTCCTAGAAAGTATGTGCCTGATTTTAATATGTATCATCCAAATAGGGTCCCAAAAACGGGCCGACTCGGTCAGAAAGATCGAGTCGAGCTTAGGATATTTGACCCGAAAGTGACTTGTATGGCCCGGTCCGATAAAAACAAGCCCGAAAAACGTCCGCCCGACTCGAAAACGGCAACCCATTTACTAAAGCTGGCCATTGGATGGAGCTATAACATGAATGGAATTATGCCCCAATGTCGGCATATTCGGAGTCAAATGATTTTTAATCAATTAATTAGGATTTTAATCTTGTTACGGACAAACTAAAAACAATTTTCTTCAAAACAATTTTTTAATTTTTAAAAAACAATTATTTTTTCTTAAAAACAATTAATTGTTTTTAAAAACAAATAATTAATTAATATCCGCATCATTTCCAAAAACACTCTACCCACTAATTTTCATCACTTTTCTCCCTCTCTCTCATTAAAATAAAAAAAAAGAAAAAAATCCACTCAACACATAAAGCAGAAAATTAAAAAACACATTAAAATATAAATCGCCACTTCCGTTCGCGAATACACTAATATATAATTAATATTTACTAAAATTTATGTGCGCGACCCTCCATTATTGCAAATAACAGAATAATTATTTAATTCTGATTTTTTTTGTATTTTTGTGTTTCATTTAAATTCTGATTTGTAAATTTTAATAATTGTGATTTTTCTTTTGTTTTGTATTTTTCTCTTTTAATTTTGTATTTTTTAATTTGTGTTTTCAGAATTATCCTTTTGATTTTCTTTTTCTGATTTTTGTTTATCGTTTCTGATATTGTTTCTGATTTTTCTAGATTTTCTTTCTGATTATCTTCTGATTTTACATTTGTGTTTCATTTTTTGTGTTTCATTTGTATTTTAATTGTTTTAATTCTGATTTTTATTCTGATTTATATTACTTTGTATTTTTGTATTTTTCTTGTGTTTTATTTTTCTTCTAAATTTTTCCTACTCAATTGTTCTTTTTTCTTCAACCTCTATATACTCTCACACTCAAATGCCTCTTTTTAAAAATTTTTCCCTTTCATTTGGGATTTCACACCGTTACTATTTACTACATAGTAGCTGTCCAATCCAATAAATATACATGTTTGGCACTCTACATTAGCTACCAGTCAGTGCCATTGTAGTTTTTAACACTCTTTTTTATTTTAACACACATTTATAGAGAATATTCTGACCCTAACACCAAATAGCACTTAAAATTTAACCAAGTTAGCAGTGAGTGAGGTTTCGTTAAAGTTGAGAGGATGGGGAGCGCTTTATATTTATCTTAGAGCCTTGAAATTTTGCATAGATATTTTCGATAGTCTTATTTAGCAATCCTAAAATTTTCAGAATTTTTGCTTTCATATTTAAGAAATTATGGCCAAAAGAAACAGAATAATCATTATTTTTCGCAAAGTTGGCAAACATTTTTGGTTATAATTTCTGAAATATCGATCAAAAATTCTGAAATTTTTAGGGATGTTAATTGAGACTGTCGAAAAAGTATCTAGCAAAATTAAGAATTTTAGGTGCTAATCTGTCCATTTTATCTAAATGCGCGCCTTAACGCGTCTGCGCCCAAAAATTCAATTCCCTCGAGTAATACGAGGGAAAAAAATAAGGAGATATTGTCAAAAGTGCCAAACAACAAAAAAATAAAATGGATTAACTTTTGCCATTGTTTTGGTAAAAAAATATAAATATAATATTATTTTTTTATAAAAATATTTTTTGACATTTTCCTTTTTCTTTTATTACAATTTTTAACTTTTTATTTTTTTTTAATTAAAACTTTTTATTTGCGTAATATTAAAAGTATTTAATAAAACATTTATTTTATTCTAAACATTCTTCGAAATACAAAAATCAGAATTTTCGGAAAACACAAAATAAAATATAAAACTCAGTATTTCTAATAAATAAAATACATATTTAAATATTTACAGAATTTCCTTATAAAATACAAAATCAGAATTAATAGAAATACAGAAAACAGAATTATCAAAATTGTAAAAATCTGAAATATCAAAAAATACAAAAACCAGAACTATCAGAAAATACAAAAATCAGAATTATCAAAATATGACAAAAATCTAGATCATCTTTAAAAATACAGAAATCAGAATTTCTGCTTTTTTTCTGAATTTTTGTTTCACAAAATAAATTAACACATATTTATCACTTTATTCTAAACTTTATAGCTTTTAACGGATTCATATTTTTAAATAATCTAATTTGTTACAAATTCCCCTCTGCACATTTTTAAATATTCATCTTTTCAGATATGTAGTTTTTGGATTAATAAATTTTCACACGTCATTTACAAGAAGCACCTTTTTAACTATAACTCATTAAATTTTTAACCATACAAGACTCATTATATATCATTAAATAAAGGATTAAATTTGCTATAAAATGAATATAAAATCAGAATTTTAGATTAAAGATTTTTAAATTTATGGTTCAAAAACTAAGAGTAACTAGCAGTTTTCTTTTAGTTATTTGACCAGAATTTTAAAATAAAATTCTGATTTTTAAATACCTAATCTATTGATAACTCTTTTCTCTATCCAATAAACTAATAAAAATTTAAAAAATATTTTTTTGTTGCTAGAATTTCAATTTTTCACTCATTTTCCCTTCCCAAATTTAAAATAAAAATTATTTTAGAGATTTATTTAAATTAATTTTGCTTGCCTTGTAAACTCAATAAATTATTCATTTTAATTAAAAAAAGAAAAAAATAATGGGTGAACTCGACGAAAAAGCTACAGCAGACGAATTAGCTTCGTTTTGTGCGAGTGGAAGAACAGGAAGGTTGGCAAGACAAAATAAACTTTTATTAAGGCGATAATTAATTGGAATACATTTTTAATTAAAATACAAAATCAGAATTAAAAATACAAAAATCATAAATGTCAGAAAATTGCAAACAAAACACCTGTGTTGCTTATTTTAAAGACAAAAATCAGAATTTATGGGAAAATACACAAAATCAGAATTTTTGTTTAGAATAAAAACCAGAATTTTCTATAAAATACAAAATAATAATACCAGGAACAGAAAATCAGAATTTTTATTTAAAATAAAAATCAGGATTTTCTGTAGGAAATACAAATTAGAAACACCAGAATAAAACAAGAATTTCAGAAAAAATCAGAATTATAAAAAATACAACCTATTAAAAACACTACAATACACAAAACCAGAATTATCAAAATACATAATCAGAATTTCTATAGAAAAACAAAATCAGAATTATCAAAAATACAAACTCTATTTAAAAATACAAAAAATCAGAATTTCTGATATTTACAAACACTTTTCTTAAAATGTATTTTTCACAGGAGAAATGCTTTACCAGAATTAGACGTAGAAAACACATCCAGCAATAATAACGAACAAAATGAAAATACAGAAAATAATTTAGCAGAACGTTTTTCTAAATTGGAAACAACCCCAAATACAGAAGAAACAAAATTAAAAATAGATGAGTGCCAAAAATGTACTTCTTCAACCTCACAAATTAATGAGAGTAGGGGAAAAGAGGCATCACAAACTTGATAAAATAATTCTTTTTTTTTGTATTTAAATTTAAAAAATAAATTGCTTTAATTATTTTTAAATTTTCTTTGAATTTTTTAATGTTAGTGGTTGCCAAGAATTTGCTGGTGTGAGAAAAAAGTCGAGTCAGTTTTTGGGTCGGGGTTTTACGATTTTATTCGGATCGGCTTCGACTCGAGGTCTTTAAATATATGCTAGCCCCCTTAAGCATGTGCAAAGCAGCGGAGCGGGCTTAAACTACAAACTAGAGCTTGGACTGAGACGTGATCTTGATCATTGCGATCTCTTGATTATCAATAAATTTCAAGATATCAATTTTGATTCCCATACGATCCTCCCAGTCCTGTCTCTACTACTAAAAGGCATAAACCCTTCTCCAATTTAAAAGCCAAAAAACCTTTAGTTTGGGTGATTTTTAATGAAATTAAATTTTTAAAATTATTAAGAAAACAATAACCAAAATTTGTTTAAAAAATTATTTGCACATTTAGAATGTCGACCCTCACTATAAAATACACCCAATATTAAATATACCCCTTAGGATACGCTTCTGAAGCTCTAAAATTCTCAAAATTTTCGCCTTCGGCGCGAAAAATAAAAATTTTTTGATTCCCCGAAATTTCCCCGTAAAAATTTTTCCCCCGTCACCGTCACCGTCCCCCCCCCCCCGTAAAAAAATAAAAAAATTTCCCCGTCCCCGTCCCCGTCCCTCCCCCCCGTGGCGCTGCCTCCCCGAAAATTTTCCCCGTGGCCCCCCGTCGGGGAACAACCCTACTCCCAAGTAATACCCTTCATTTAAAGTACAACTCATTATAAGATACATTTTTGAACCTAAGGGAATCTTATAGTGAGGTCCGACAATAATTATTTTATAAACTTTTATCTATTCCGTTCCTCCATTATTAAAATTTCCACTAAAATTGTGTTGTATTTGATGGTGGTTAGTCCCATCATTATTATTATTATTGTCATGGTCCTCAGCATTATCGTCAATAACCAACTGACGACCCTCGGGCGAATAAGGAGTTGAAGTTCGGGGAAGAATTCTTTGAGGGGATGCCTAAAAATTGAAATTTTTTTTGATTTTTGGCATAAAATATTTTGTTAGCTTTAAGGGTATAGCTAACAGACTTTTTTCTCAATACGTCTTATTCCTAATAGTTAGAGTTTCCACGATTACCCTTTAGTTTGTAAAGGTGCAAGCCCAGCAAGTACTGCTAGCAAAGTCGCAGGTTCATTCCTGTCCGCTAACCTTTGCCATAGCTAACCTTAGCCGTTAGCTAACCTTAGTGGCTTTCTTTCCATGAGGAATAAGGGAAAAATAATGGAGAAAGGAAGGGCTTTCTCACAAGACAGACCATCAAGATGGTCATAAGGATGTTTTCACTAATCCGACCCTAAAAGCTGCTTTTTAAACTTCAACTAATCCAACCTACTAATCCAACCCTAAAATCACTAATCCGACCCTAAAAGGTACTCTTATAACCTATTTAGCTTCAAAATTTTACAAAATTTTGTATTACTTGTTGATTGTTATAGTCAGTTTCTTCATAAATTTCTACTTTGTGTTCACTAATAATTTTAGAATCTTGCTGGTCTCTGTTGGCCTGACAAGTAGAATTTTCAGAGATTGGGGACCATTGAGAATTATTTGAATTATCTGCAGTACACCCATCGAAAACAGGCTGGCTAACTCTTCCCCCACATTTTTGTTGAGGCGATAATTTATTTGGTACAGGCGAGTTAGAAATTCCCCGAGAAGATGAAATTGGGGGTTGTTGTTGAAGAATATTATAAGAATTATTAGAGGAATTATTTGCTGTGGAAGTCTCTCCAATTGTGGTTGTTGTGGCAATTGAGAAAGGAGGAATACCTCCAGCAATATTATAGGGAATTGAAGGAATGGAGCTGAGAAAGTTTGGAGGGGGCGAAAATTCTGAAAATTAAAATAATTTAATTTTACAAGAAAATTTCTCCTTTGAAAAAGAGAATTAGAAACATATGAACTAATTAAGGATTAAAGTATGTTTCCCCTTTGGGAATGTCTAAAACTTACGGATCATGGGGGTATAAACGTGATAGGGTATAGTATAAGTGTGGTTTGAAAGTTTTTTTAAAAATAAATTTGAATGTTTCTTAACTGGCCCATCACTGATAGGGATTAAACTATGTCTGTCAACGGGGCTGACTGCCCCGAAGAATTAAAATGTCGGCAACGGAGCTGACTGCGTGAAGCATAGCAAAGTCAGAGGAAGTGTTAGTAGTATAAACTTAGGTAAATTACATTCAATTTTAACTAATTAAAACACCAAAAGAAGGTCCTCCTCCAATATTCCCAGTATGCAAAGAAGCAGCAGATGAACAAGTTGTTGGGGGCGAAGAAAATCCAGATGCCGCTGCGAAATATTGTGGATTTCGCATCATTAAGCCTTGATAGGCCATTAAAGCGGTTGCATTATTAACTTGGAATAAAAAATCTTTTCTTCGGAATTTCTGGTAGTTTTCGGTTATCCGCCAGCATCTTCATTCCGGCAATTTTCTTTTTTTTCTCCCAAAATATTATAAATGGTCAAAGAGATATACCGTATATGCCCCAATAATTACCCTCTATCAAGTAATTAACCCTTATTGTTAGATTAATTACCCCCTCCAGAGAGAGGTAAGACTATAAATACCCTCCCCAAATTACCTATCGCACGTTCAGAATTCAAAAATGCCCAGTTTCAATTAATTACTCCCTCTAGTGAGAGGTTTACATAATTACTCAAGAATTATTTGGGCATCATTATGCACACTTGACCTTTTGTAATATGCTGGGGAAAGAAAATGGGGCCGGATAACCGAAAAACACCAAAATTTTTTCTTTAGAAACCAAAATTTGCAGCAGCAGATGAATCAGTCTCTAGCGAAGAAGGGGCAGATGCTGTTGTAGTCGATGATTGAGGCACAGTAGAAATACTCCTTTTTGGTTGTTGGGGAAGATTATTATTTTGATTAATGAAGAATTGGTCTGTGAGTAAATTTAGAGGAAGTGAAGGTGGTAAATTATTTTGGGGATGAAGTCCAAAGGAATCTTGAAAAAGATTTTCGAAATTTTTTTTAAATTTTTTCAGAAAAATTACTGGATTATTTTTCGAAATTAAGAAAAAGATTTATTTCCATACCTTCGCCAACTCCAGCTAAGGCAAAAGCTTGTGGAATAGGAAAGCGTTGCTGTAGCGCAGCCAATCGGAACGTCAATAATTGGTCTTTATTTACACAATTCTGATAAAATAAATTCAAAAAAATAAAGAATTAAACACCTGTAAACTTTCCGGAATTGCTCCGGTCAAAGCATTACGAACTTCACGAGCTGCAGAAATGCGTAAATCTTTTAGGGACTCTTCAGAGAACCAAGCAGCGAAACTTGGTGTGCAAATAACATTTGGAGAATTTAGAAGAGCTTCTAATAAAAACAAATGTTTAAGTTGAAAACAATTTAAAGAAAATGAGCGGAAACATTATATTACACGGAAACATTATGCTTCTAAACAAACCCATAATTTTTTCCGAAACATCTCTAAACAAAACCAGAATTTTTCCGGAAAACATTTAATTTCTAAACAAAACCAGAATTTTTCCGGAAAACATTTAATTTCTAAACAAAACCAGAATTTTTCCGGAAAACATTTAATTTCTAAACAAAACCAGAATTTTTCCGGAAAACATTTAATTTCTAAACAAAACCAGAATTTTTCCGGAAAACATTTAATTTCTAAACAAAACCAGAATTTTTCCGGAAAACATTTAATTTCTAAACAAAACCAGAATTTTTCCGGAAAACATTTAATTTCTAAACAAAACCAGAATTTTTCCGGAAAATATTTTTGTTCGTTCAATTTTCGAAAAGAAACAATTTACGGAAAGTTTAGTTAAATTTTTTGAAAATTTATATTTCGATTTTGGATTGTCAGATCAAAATTTTGTTTGTCACAAATATAGATTTATAGATGCTCTAAAATTTAACCGAAAAATTTGAAAATTTTTCTAACAATTAAAAATTTTTTCTGTGGAAGGGAACAACGCCAATGTTTGCTATCAACTACCAAAAGATTTAAAATAAATGTTTTCCGGAAAAAAACATTTATTAATTTCCAGAAAACATTAAAACACGATTTCCGGAAACATTATTATTATATTCCTGAAAACATTATTTTAAAAACATTTATTACAATTTCCGGAAAAGATTTATTAATTTCCGGAAAACATTTAAATATTATTACAATGGCGTAGTGACAGAAGACCCACAGACAGAAGACCCAAGGACAGAAGAACCACAGACAAAAGACCCACAGACAGAAGACCCACAAGGACAGAATACCCACAGACAAAAGACCCACAAAAAATTTTTTAAATAAAAATTTTGAATTTTTTTTGAAATTTCTAAAAGGGATTTCCAATTTTTCAAGGCACAAAATTAATTCTAAAGTTAACCTTTTCCCGTAGATTCAGTTTGTTGACTATCACCACAACAAGGAATATCTAATGCAGCAGCTTTAATATGCCCAGATTTCAGGAAAGCTATTAATGCTTGTTGGTCAATTAAATCAGGGTCGCTAGTGTTAATGAGAAAAGCACCAAATTTTAGGCGATCCAAGGTGCTCTTGTTAAAAAATAAATTTAATTTTTGATTGAATTTAAATAAAAACATTATTCAACATAAGCCTTGTTTCTGGTGTGAGTTTACAATGGAGTGTAAGACAATCTGACTGGGTCAGCATGTCTGTGAGATTTTCGGTACGATCAACACCAAACACTCTATCCATACCTTTTTTAATTTAAATTGATTTTAAATTAAACGATAAATATAAACCTAAACTAGCGTTTGGATCATAAAAACAAACTCGGAAACCAAAGGTTTTAGCACGCAAGGCAACTGCACAACCAACCTTTAAATTTATTGTTTAAGGTTAAACAGAATAAAAATAAAACAAAATCTAAACATTATAAGTGCTCTGGGAAAAACAATGTTTCTTTACAGGTTTATTTCCGGAAAAACATTAATATAGTTGTTTGTTTTCCGGAAAAACATCAATTTGTTTTTCTGAAAATAAAATGTTTTGTTAAAAATACAAGTTTGTTTCCGGAAAATTATAATATTTTTATTTGTTTCCGGAAAATTAATGCTTATTTGTTAGTAAAAAACTTCTAGAAAAATGTTTTTCTCCAAACACTTTGTTTTCCGGAAAAACATGTGTTTCTCTCCGGAAAATTAATGTTTAGATAATTGCTTTCCGAAAAACTTTCTCCAACATGTTTTTCCAGAAAATGTTTATTTAATGTTTTTCGGGAGAAAGTTTCTACAACAAGTTCAATTAATAAAATGTTTTTAAATGTTTCTGAAGAAACAGAAAAATAAAATTTCCAACATTCATAAAGAGAAATAATTTTTTTAGGAAATTAAAATAAATTCCAAATTAAATTTAACAATTTTCCTCCAATTTTCATTATTTTAGGTCAACAAATTTTAATAGAATTACCCTTCCAAAGCCAACAATCCCAAGTGTTTGACCACGTATTCGGCGTGTCCCACTCATCCCTTCCCTTAATTCTTGCGGATTTTTGAGCTGGAAAAATTCAAAATAAATAAAATAAAAGAATTGGTACATTTGCCGGCTTTGTTTTATCAGCCGATCCCTGGGCAAGCCAATAAGTCCGTCGATAGAGATTAAGTATAAGGGACATTGTGTGATCGGCAGTTTCTTCTAAGGCATCGGCAGGGGTGTTACAAACAGCAATTCCTTTAATCAAAAATTTTTTTTCGAAACTTTTCTCTCTAAACTAGAGTTCGTCCGAGTACGAGTAATTTGGAAAAACCCGAGTACGAGTAACGCCGAGTATGAAAAGTCCGGGTACGAGTACGAGTTTCAATTTTTAGGCCGAGTACGAGTACGAGTAAATCGAGTAATCGAGTAATTTTTATAAAACAGTATTTTAAAATAATTTTAATAAAAACAACACTTTTATTCATCATAAATGCTGGGTCCAATATACACATAAGTCAAAATAGGAACAAAATTTCTTCTTTTCAGCGCCGCAGGCGAAAATTTTGAGAAAATTTGGAAGGCCAAGGACAGAATTTCTTCCTTTTTCAGCGCCGCAGGCGAAAATTCTGGGAAATTTGGAAGAGCCTTAAGCCTAAAATCTTCCTTATTGCGCCGCAGATAGGGGCATAAAGATACTCGATTACGTACGTCGAGTATGAAGTTTTCGAGTACGAGTAATGCCGAGTACTAAGACCTCGAGTATCGAGTACGAGTAAAGTCGTAAAAAAGTCGAGAGATCGAGTCGGGTATACTCGTACTCGACCCGACTCGGACGAACTCTACTCTAAACCTAATTGAGTAGCGGCATCAACATCAATATTGCTCAAATCAGGATTTCCTATTTTTACTAGCATTTTAAGAGAACGAAATTTGACTAGATCTTCTCGAGTTATTCTAATTGTATAGAGAAAGGCGGCTACAGCTTCGTTTAATACCTAAAGAATACATTTTAATTATAAGACAAACATGTGTTTTCCTTACGGAAAATGTTTATTTGTTTTAAATAAATGTTTTCGGAAGATAAAAGAAAACCAAAATTATATATTAAATTAATGGAGTAATGTTTTTCCCGGAATTCTAATAAGTTTTCCGGAAAAACTTAAAATAATGTTTTTCTACAAGTTTTTCAGAAAGTGTTTTACAATGTTGTTGAAAAATGTTTTTGTAACGTCTTACGTTAAATCTTTTTCCCAACATGTTTTTCCGGAAATTTTTTCTTCGACAAGTATTTCCGGAAAATGTTTTTCCGGATGATGTTTTCCAAAAAATTTTTATTGCTTTTTGTTTTCATTAATACTTTTATAAAAACATAAGAATGTTTTTGTGAAAAACAAACTTTTGTGTTTCAGAAAATAAGTTTATCAATGTTTATTTCCGGAAAATACAAAACATGGAGAACTAAACATTTATGCAGCAGAATTCATGTTTTTCTAAAATTCTGATTTAAGCTTAATTAAAATCAGAATATTTAATTGAATAAAATGCTTTTCAGAAAAACATTTAACTTAGCGTAAAAATGTTTTCCGGAAAGAAATATGTTTTCAAATGTTTTTGTAATAAAACCAGAATATTTTTAGAGGGGAAATGTTTCTATAAATTTTAGTTTTATAAATATACTTTTTCGTGTATTTCAGTAGTTAAGTGTGCATCACAGAAGGCTACAGTTGCAATATCCTGAGATCATTTTAATAATTATTCTTAATATGTACATATAGATAAGAATTATCAAGATATAAGTCATTTTCTTATCAATTAAATTTTTTAATTTTTGTAAACCTTTAATAAAGGCATTTCTACAGAACAATCACGTCCATCAAGTAACGCTACTAAAGGTTTATTAGAAACAGAACTGCTACTTTGTTGTTGGTGATTATTTGTTGAATTTATTAATGATGTTTTTCCTCCACCCATTTTTTAAAATTTAATTTTAGAATTAAATTTTCTAAATATTTTTTTTTTAATTTTTTAAATTTTAAAATTATCCTGGACAAAAACGATTAAGACGAGTTTTAAGATTTTTATGTCAAACTTTTTTTAAATAATATTTAAAAAATTTTTATCTTCGTTATCATTGCTAATTATTGAAAAAATATAAATCAAAGATTACGAATGGAAATTTGTTTGCCTATGTTTGTTTTTATTTTCCGGAAAACACAAATAATTTTGGTTTTGTTTGTAAATTAATTTGTTTCCGGAAAAACACTCCAAGCAGAATCAACTAAGGAAATTAAATTTATTTTTTAGGATTTATGTGAATAACCGGATAAAATGAGACTACTCTAATGTCGATAACGTTGTTAGAAAAATAGAGAAAAATAAAAATAAGAGAGAGAATGAATTTAAAATTTTTTCTTAGAACACCCTTTGCTTATCATGGAAAAGATTCTCTATAAAAGAAGTAAATCTAACCCATTCCCCCTATGCGATGCGACGATGTGGGATGGGTGTAACTACTTAAAACAATTTTTGGGATGGGAGAGTCCGGAATCTCCCGTAAATTTTTTAAGAATTTGCGTTCAGTCTTCTTAGGTTGGGGAAAATCGTCTAAGTCTAAAACATGGATCTCTCAAAATTTGCCCCATACTGTCAGGAAATATCATCAAGTATTGTGAGTATGGTAGAGCAAACTAATTTAAAGATAAAATTTCTGGTTATAAGAGTATACTAAATGTTGGCAAGGGAGTTTGGGATTCAAGAGGAGAACAATAGTCCGTATGAGGATGGACTATCCACGCACTGCTCTCCGAGCCAAGCCACAAAAGGTATTGAAGGGAGGAGAAGTCAACAGTCGACTGTCACAATGAAAACAATAAACAAAAATAAATTTATTTCAGCCAAATAATATATTAAATGGAGGAGGGTAATAAGAGAGCAATGTAAACTGATGAAACTAATGAATAAAATCTCCAAAAAATTGGATTTAAATAGAGGCTGGTAGGTCTGCCTGGGTGTGGCTTATTCCGACCAACCAGCTGAAAAAAGGGGGCGGAGCTTATAAAATGTGTAAAAAATAGAAGAGGGAAAGGAACACAAACAAAAGTTTAAATTAAACAATTAGAGTAAGTAGACGGGGGGGGGGGGAACTTGAGTATATAATAATAAGAAAAATAAACTGAACAAATTGTCGCCTTTGGCGACATACCCCCGCCAAAAAGGTCGACTATTCCGTCGACTATTCTTATCTTCATCCTCTTCTCATTTCTTTTTTCCAACATTCTTCTCTTCAATATTTTGTTCGGCAATGACACTCTTAAAACTGGGACGGGTACTGAGCACCTCTTCCAGTTGGCGAGCATTTTTGAAGGCAGCGGAGTATCCGGTAATTAAAGCATTTGACGTGGGAGAGAGCGAATTACGACGACGGCGATTATTAATAACTTTTAGAATGTCGTTGTTCCATTCTGTTGATTGAGGTTGAGGTGGTTCAATGTTGTTGCTGCGCTGCTGCTTAATTTGAGTAGTGTCCTCAAGTAGTCGGTTACTTTGGTGAATAAACGCTTTTACTTCTTCAGGGTTCCAGGTGCGGTGAGGTTTTGGCTTTTCACTCTTTTTAGCTTCATAGATCTCCTTTACTAATTTCCAGGTATGAGGGTGAGCAAGGTGTGAGGTTTGTGTTGGATTACGTTGCTTTTGCCCGTCCAAAAGACGTAACTGTTGGACCATGTTGTTAACTCTACGTGACATCATATTACGCCAATCTGCCATACGTAAGGGTCGCTCAAATTCCATTTCTTTTAACTTTTCTTTTGTCAATTGGTCCCCAATGTAATCCAAAGAGTCAGGGTCAAGCATGGCGTCATAACTATAAGTTTTATCAATCGGGCGCTCACCAAGTTCACGTTCAAAAGCTGCCTTTTTCTTTTCTGTTGTTTCTTTTTGCTCTGCTGATTGTACATATTTAGAAACCATCTGTTGAAAAGCAGAGGGAACCTTTCCTGGAGCCTTGATATTTAACTGTTGTTTTGCCAACTTCCTCGCGTTGTTCTTTAAGTCCTCGGCTTTCTTATTTGCAACAAAAACTTGGCCAAATCCAGGACGGGGCAAGTCGTTGATTAACTTTGTTGGTACATCGATTCCCCATTGACGTGGATCTGGTGCGGGAAGGGTTTTGTGTGGAATGATTGGAGTTGTTGTTCGCTCTGGGGACGAAAACGTGGATGTTTTTGCTGAGGATGTATTTGATGACACAGTGCCAGCTGGTGGAAGAGTAACTGCTGTAGTAGTTGTTGTTTTTGATGTGCCAGCTCCAAACTGTCCACTAACAGTAAGTTTTTTAATTAAAGCAGTTTTAGCACGCCGTGCTGCTTGTTTGTCGGTAAGGCCCAGTTGTTTGATCCAAGTCTTTCTACGAAATCCGTCGTTATAATATGGGCATATGATGTCTCCAGGTTTATGTCCAATTGGATCCTTCTTTTTGAAGTCACACACCAAACAGACAGAAGGTGTTGGAGTCATAAATTTAGCTTTTAATTGATTTCTCTCCTTTTTTGAGAGATATGGAATATTTTGAGCCTGTGCCATAAAAAAGTGATTAGTTTTGTAAATGATTTGTGAAGTTGGACATGAGTAATTAAAAATAGGAGGAGCCAGAACTTTAAATGGTTTAAGCGCGAGAAGTTCAATTTGCACGGTGTGGGACATAGCAAGTCCTGCCCAAAGATATAAAATTGTAAGGAAAAAAGTCAATTGAGCTGGGTATATGTTGGCACGGGGGTAAGCCATTTTTTCATCGTAAGTAGGCGGGCCTTTCTTAGTAAAAGTTGAACAACAACATTGATGGCCAAAATTTTCTTTTGTTTTGTATAACTGTTTATCTTTATACAATCCTCTCTGCAATGGGCCAAAAGCAGTCAGAGAAGAAGAAAACAGATGTGGGCATAGAACGGAATGTGGACGAGCATAATTATTAAGGAAAGAGTTGGCCAAGCATTCGCGATTATATGTCCCAGTTGAGTTGGGCTGCCTGCGTATAGTCGGCTGTCCAGGACGATTAGCCGCAGGAGAGAAAACATTCTGTGAGAATTTAGTCGACTGTTTACTATTTGCTGAAGGACAATTAGTCGACTTTGAGAGCCTGTTGGATGTAGTCGTCTGTTGCTTATTATTCACTGGACAAAATTTAGTCGACTGTTGCTTGTTCTTCGCTGTCCAAAAATTAGTCGACTGTTGTTCATTCTTCACTTGTGAAAAATTAGTCGACTGGTGCCCAATATTTCCCTTTCGGTAAAAAGCTGATTTTGAGTGAGGAGGAACACCAAGAGAGTGAATAGAGGTATTCGAACGACGATTAACCTTTCGATACGGAGGTGTATTTTCTCTGTGAAGAACGTTTGAGTATGAATGGTTCTGCCCTTGATTGAAGCCTCCATTACTAAATCCAGATTCTTTCATTATGATTACTGGAGATATGGGTATGGTTGGGTATTGGCGAAGTTGCTCAGAACTCCCATGTATGTCTTGGGTTGGCGACGGAGTCGACTGATCGGAAGGTTGACTGCATCCCAAATTATTGTGCGGTGGTTTCGAGTCTGGTGGTTGCGAAATATTGCTTTCTCCACTGTTATCACAAATGATATCCAAGTAGGCAAAATCTTTCAAATCATTTTCCGTTTGCTCTGTGAGGATCCAATGAAGCCGTTCTGGTGGCACAAACTCGTAGTGGCGGTATCCTTGTCTCCAACACGACTTGCCACGGTTTCTTCGGAGTGACTTCTTGCTGCTCCCACGGTAGCCGTGTCTTGTTGTTTCTTTCTCCAAAGGGTTACCAAACATGATGCATTTCATATTGGGTTGGTCGAGTGTGACACCTTGACTCGAGTAGTATTGTTCTACAGTGACGTTTGGCATGATGAGTTCTTCATTGGCTGGAAGTCGGCTAAATCCGGAAAGGCCAACTGGACGTCTTAGAGTAGACTTGGCAGTGAACATTTCAAGGCTTGCTTTCTTGCCTTCGATTATTTTGGCGATTGACACCCCAGCATCAAAGCGTATTTTCTCATCTAAGTTCCAACCAGGGTGATGAAAATCTAACCAATGGTCCAATTGACGTGGTTTCAATTCAGCAGGTAGACGGTGCAACATATTGATCAAACTTAATTTTATAAAGGTTCTAGAATGAATGAAGATTTGCCAACGGCGTAACATATATATAGGCCTGAGGGTGCGTTGCCAAATTATAAAATTATTGTTTTTGTTAAAAGTGGGTGGAGCCAAAATTTTGTTGAAAATGGGTGGAGCCAAAGTTTTTAAATGGGTGGGTGCGTCTTTCATGAATAGTCGAGGCTCGAGACAATATGTCGAAAAGGTCGAGACTCGAGACTCGAGGTTGCCAACTCGAGGCTCGAGACCAAAGGTCGGGACTCGAGACTCGAGACCATGAACTCGAGACTCGGGGTCCGAAGTCGAGACTCGGGATTTTTGTTGTTCAAAGCATATTAGGTCGACTGTGAACGTTAATGACGCAGAGATGGTATGTTCCTTATGCCTGTAGGGCCCTCCGGGGGCCTGAGTTGCAAAACAAAGTGATATGAGGGTGATTAAAGCAACAATTCGTGCCATTGCTTTCCAGGCTCGGAATACTGGGTTAAGTCGAATGAATAAATAAAGTAGGCCAATTCCAAGAATAAGTGCCAGTATAAGTGAAGTAAAACTCGACAATGAAGTCAATATTGAGGCGAGTGCTAGTGGGTCGAATCCAGTATCCCACCAATTTCCTGAGGGCAAATCAAGTGTTTCAGAGTCTCGATAGCCATGTTGAAATCGTTTCTTGATTGGCACATAATACAACGCTCCAGTTAGTTCAAATTGCGTTTCGCCTGCGGGGCAATCGACACGACATTTTGTTTTGATCTGAAAGTGGTCGAAGGGTAGATTTTCTCTTCCGAAAGTGCCATTTGGTGAACATCGAGCTGAAAAAACGGTACCATCGGCGCATTCAATGTTGGCGAGAGCATCCCCTTGATCTGTTAAACATGTATACTGTAGTTGGGCGCCACTTTCACACTTATAGCATCCCGTTAGGTTGTGTGTTTGGACAGTGCATCGAGCTTCTTGGAACTCGAGTAGTAGTTCC
This sequence comes from Meloidogyne luci, assembly GCA_902706615.1. Lineage (NCBI taxonomy): Eukaryota > Metazoa > Nematoda > Chromadorea > Rhabditida > Meloidogynidae > Meloidogyne > Meloidogyne luci. The sequence goes on along the minus strand of CACSLI010000267.1, from coordinate 541,028 downwards.
AGGTGTCTCATCTGGACATGTAATTGCAAAGGCGAGTATCCATAATCGGCAAATATATTCCCTCTCTCATTTCTGATCAATAATTTGGCCACATTAAGGGGTAGTCGGACACTAGAGTCTATTAATGTCCTCTCAAGATTAAGGTCGCGACAACTGCAGGCGACATTTCCTGATGAATGATCATGTATACAGTCGATGCAAACAGAGTTCGAAATACTGCAATTAAATAGTCTGGCATCTGATTCGGTTGAACAAAGCAAATCTCTGGGTATGTTCTCTACCATAGCGACACTGCTTCCGTCAGTGATGAATTGCCGGTTCAACACTGGTGCGGGAGGTACAGCGGCAGCGATGGGCGTCAAAGAAACGTTGTTCCAGTGAAAGGTCATACCAGGGTGTAATACAATTGACTCCATAAGAGGCTTTTTCCCACTAACTTCCAGTTGTATGTCCGCATGTATATTGAATTCCCAGGTAGGGCATGAAATGAGTTCGAATGTGTTTCCAGTGGTTGGTCGGGCAAAGTAGCGGTAAAACAGGCATGCGTCGGTCGGTAGGCCGCATCCGTAAAACCAAAACGATGAGCTAGGTTCACAACGTGATATCCCTGGTAAGTTGTTGACTTCACGTAGTTCTGGTATAATTGTTGAAGGTCTGACTTCTGAACAGTAATTATCCTTGCACGATCCACTGGTCGGACACCTCTTGACTGCTAGTGTTTCCATAGTATAGCTTCTAAACCATCCTTCAGATTTCGGTACGCAATTCATCGTAAGTGCATCTACAATTATGCTTAAAGTTCCAAGAGCGATTCCATGTTCATTTCTGAGGAGCAAAGTGGTTGTTTGGCCCTTTGGTAATAAAGTTAAAGTTGTAGCATAGTTGAGCACGCAAGAGATTCCTGTCGGTCCTCGTTGACAACTTTCTGACTTTGTTGTAACTGCAATGGTATTGGAAGAATCTGAATAGTTGGCCAAGGCTAATAACACGACCAAAGGTATCCAATTCGAAGGCTGTGGTCGTCTACCAAGTATTCGGTCCAGGTGGGCACGTCTCCACTCCTGTCCGGTTAGTTGAAGGTTGCGGCTTGCTTGATTCAATTGTTGTCTCATAATACGAGCTCTTGCTGCGATTCCTGTAGTTCTGGCCAAAGTTTGAGCTTGTTGGGTAGTTTTCCTTGTACAAAGTGTTCCACATCCAACCATACAATAAAAAATGGTCATAAAGGCTCGAACATTAAAACTGCAAATACGTAGTAGACAGAGTGTGCATCCACACATACAAAGGGTGAAGCACATTAAAATTCCGGTCAAGAACGCCGCCCATCTTGGGCTACAATTTGGGTTAGCGACATGGTCAATACAAAAGAGACAGTCGATTAGAGAACAGTCTCCCACTGCTGGGCAAGTAGTGTGTACGGTGCAAGTTTCGCTGGCGGTTGTCCAAAAGTGACTCTTACAAGTATAGTCGCGTAACAACATCTCCTGCGGTAATTCGTAAGTGACATTCGATGTCGCTTGTCGGATTAAGCAATCTCCCTCACAGCAAATCTCCAATTTGGTGATCTCCTGAGGGCTGCTGATCATGATTCCTTTGGTAGTACAGGCAAGTAAGCACTTAGAGCAATCTACTAGGGCTGTTACAGGCAAGAGCATACTGATAAAGAATACGACTGTCAAAGCCCAGGACGCGATGACAGGTAGACTTATAGATGTTTTCCTTCTGGGGCGAAGGTTCCAAACCTTCTTGGTCGGTTCCTTGGCTGAGTCTTGTTCTGATACTGGTTGAGTTGACTCCGGTTCTTCGGGTTGTTCAAGTTCCATAGCTCGGTCTCCCGGTTGCTTGGTTATTTTCTCTGGCTCTTTGCCTAGTCCCTGGTGATTATTGGGTTCTGTAGTCGACTCAGCAGTTGGCCGCGAGCATTCTAGTGGGTAGAGTTTTGAGACCGGTCTTGTGGTGATATGCCCGTTGGGCAACTGTAATTTAACGCTTCTGACGTTTGGTGGTGAGCCATTAAGTTCGGTTACTCGCGCAATTTGCCAAATGTTGCGCGGATGGAGATCATCTCCAATCAGTACTACTTCTCCAACTGAGGGTGGTCGATATTGCTTGAGGCGAGGTCCCTTATGTTTCCAGGCTGACCTTTCACGAAGCATCGTCAAATATTCGGTTACCCACTGATCCCAGAACGCTTCCAATGCTACTTGAGTCCCTTTCCATAGAGCAATGAGTTTATCCTCCGGGGGTGCCTTGCGGTCATGTTCATTATAGTCACAATCTTCAATTGGTAGGTCCACTATGGCGCCAGGTTGAACAAGATCGATTGGTCTAAGTGGCCGCGGGGCATCCTGTGCTTCTGATACATAAGCAAGTGGACGATGGTTGAGTACCGCTTCGACTTCTGCAGTGAAGGTTGATAGTTCATCGTAGGTGAGTACACGTCGTCCTACGGTACGCATGAAGCAACTCTTGACTATAGCCACCAGGCGTTCATAAAATCCCCCCATCCAAGGGGAAAGTTGTGGGATGAAGAGCCACTGAATCCCTCGAGTGTTCATGTCCATTTGTTCAGCTTCGTGATCGGGTGACGGTGGGCAAAGTCGAAGTAGAGCTTTGTTGGCAAGCACGAATTGTCTTCCGTTGTCGGAGATTATTTTGGAGGGGCTTCCTCGGCGACTAGCGAAACGACGCAGGATGTTTGTAAATGATGCTGCGGTTAAGTCCATCGTGGGTTCCAAGTAGACTGCGCGGGTTGACAAACAGGTGAAGAGTACGATCCACACCTTGATTGTTTCATTTCCAAGTTTTGCTCGTGTTGGTCCTAGATAGTCGCATCCTACCGAGGAAAATGGCCTGAGGCGATTAACGCGGTCGGCTGGTAATGGTGGCATGTCTGGTTGTGCAAAGGGGTAGGAACACACCCGAGCACATTTCAGACAATTATTAATCACTTTCTTGACTGTGCGACGAGCATGGGGCGTCCAATAGTTTCGTAAAAATTCTCCTAGTGTCCAGTCCACTCCCATATGGAGTATTCGTTTATGTATTTGGTCGATCATCAGCAATGTTATTTCCGCTCCTTCAGGCAAAATTATAGGGTTGGCTAAATCGGGATTTCCTTTGTGGTTGACGATTCTGGTCATGAGGCGATAAATTCCTTGTTTGTCCTTGAACTTCCTAAGTTCAGTTAATTGGTCAATAAATTGCTCTTGGGCTTGTTTGACGAGTGTAACACGAGCCAAGTCTATATCCGCTACTGTAAATTCTCCTTTCCTTGTAATCTTGCCCATAAACCGTAGAACATAAGCTGTGACCCTGAGGGCCTTTTCAATAGTAGAGTATCGACCTAAGTCGATCGTTGGTTGACGTCCCTTTTGCGTCTGGTTGGCGGCTACATAAACTCTGCTGTGGTAACTGTCGACGTCCGGTAGCGGTGAATCCAGTTCGGGTGCCATTTGGAAGGCCTGCTCCTCCGGCCATTGTCCATGCATAAGCCAGCTGGGCCCATTCCACCAAAGTTGATTATCGGCTAATTCTCTCGGTCCAAGTCCCCTTGTAGCGACATCGGCGGGGTTGTCACTGGTCCTAATATAGTGAAAAGTGCAGTCGGTATGTAGTCGAATTTCAGCTAAACGTCGTTGTACAAACACTGGTTGAGTCTCTCGGCTTTGGATCCAGGCGAGTGCAATCTGACTGTCACTCCATATGTGACATTCTGCGTCAACTCCTTGAAGTTGTTTCATCACGAATGTTTTGGCGCGCACGCCTATAAGCAGAGCAAGAAGTTCAAGTCGAGGTACAGTGAGTGATTTTCCTGCTGCCTTAGGACAAAGTCGGCTCTTTGAAAAAATCAGGTGACAGTTGACTGAGCCTCCAGTATCAGTCCTCAGGTATACAGTAGTAGCAAAGGCCATTGTCGAAGCATCCGAAAAAATGTGCAGCTGGAGGGTTCCATTCAATCCTTGAGTACATCTGCGAGGTACATAAACGACTTGTTTGTTCCAGGCTTTGGTTATACTGTCCCATTCGGCGACACGTTCTTCACAAAGCGGTGAATCCCAGGTGATTGATTCCTGCCACAGCCCCTGGGCAAATAGTTTGGCTCGAAGCAAACAAGGAGAGATTAGTCCAGACGGGTCGAAAATTGAGTGGATCACTGAGAACACGATCCTTCGTGTCGGATGACCACTCGGTACTGCTGGGAATTCAAACACGAATTGATCCTTGATGGTGTCCCACTTCAGCCCCAAGAACTTATTGAGTGGTCCGTCAAGCTTATCATCGGCTGGTAGTTGACTGTTGACTTCAGTTGAATTGGATACGAACTCTCTAATGTTCATTCCAGCCCTTTGGTAAATTTACTTGACCTTGTGGTACTGATCGATTGCATCTTCAGGTGACTCGCAGGCAAGTAGTTGATTGTCGACATATAAGTTGTCGATAAGCGACTTTGCGAAGTTGCCACAGGTTTGTAGGTGATGACGAACAACAGCTGCGAGGATGAAAGGTGATGAAATGACGCCAAAGCCAACGACGGCGTATCGTCTGATGAGCAGGTTGTCCGGGCTCAAAGGCTTGTTGAGGTCCTTGAGCCATAAAACTTTGCACACTTCTCGGTCGATTCCAGGCTCAAGGTAGATTGACATGAAGGCTTTCTCTAGATCTCCGACGAGAGCAATTGCCGGAAGGCGAAAACGTAAGAGCACTCCCACAAGATCTGGTAGGAGCACTGGTCCACGGTAGAGACAGTCATTTAATGAAGGTTGTCCTCGAGCATGGGCGCTTGCGTCAATCACGATTCTTAATTTGTGGGTAATCACTGGGTGGTGAGGTAAGTAACATTCCACTCCCTCTTGGTTGCGTGCGGCTGGTTCTAACATTCCTCTTGAAACTTGTTCTTCGAGTATCTCATTGTACTGCTTCAGAAGATCGGGGCGTGCCTGGAGGTTGCGAAGTACAGACGCCAATCGACTGTACGCCATTCTAAAGTTTGACGGTAGTTGCGGGTTCGGGTCAACCCATGGCCATCTGACGGTGTAATGTCCATCGGGCCGCTGATTGATTGACTGTTCAAATAGTAGGACTGCTTGTTCATCGTCATTTTGCGTAGGGTCTTCTTGTATTCCAATCCCTTCAAGGCTGAACCACTCCTCGATGACATTCCTTGAGGGCATTTGGTCCTCATTACTTGGGTGAACAGCTACCATTGTGACTGATTTGTTTGGTTTCTGGTGACGAAAGGTTGATTCTCCTCCGAGCATTTTACCAAATACTGTATCAATAAGGTAGAGTCCGGGTGAAATTAACTTCCACGAGATCAGATACTTCCAGAACTGGCGAATTCCAATCATGATTGCCGGTGCTTCGTGTGACATTGTAACTGCTTCCTTTAAGTCCATTCCTGGTATGTATTGTATGTTGTCGTCCCAGTTGACTGTTGAAAACGGATTTGTTATCTCAGGTACGCGGTTGAGCACACAGCTCTCCCAAGATCCATCCGAACATTGCAGCTTCAGCTCATACATTGGTGAATGGAATTTGAGTGGATCGGTCAAAGAACCTCCAAATGCCTCAACCTCCATTTGTTCGGCACCAACCCGTGGTGGATGTAATTCATCAACGAGAGCCTTGGTTATATAGCTGGCCATACTCCCTGGATCAAAGAGCACACAAACATTTTTCTTGGTTCGACGTCCTCGTGATGTGACAACAATATGACGGGTGAGCAAAAGAGCATTTTTCCTGGTTGTCCCACTAGTGTGTAGGCTAAGTATTGAATCTGATGCTTCAACTTGTCCCTCTGGGGGTCGTTTTGCTTTGTGTTCCTCACTGACAAATGCTACTGTAGGTTTGAATGTCTTCGGTTTTAAACTCGAGCTACGCGCCTTGGTTGGTTTGTTTTGTCCTTGTTGATTGCTGTGACCGCTTTTCGTCTCCTGATGATAGTTTTGGTTCTCTACCGCTTTCTGGCAGACCAATAAGTGATGAGGTCCTCTGCACCTTTGGCAGGTCCTTTGGTTGTGACATTCACGTGCTTTATGACCCTCTCGAAGGCATCTAATACACCGGTCCATCTCGATGAGTCTTCTAATTCTATCCCGTGGGGTTTGATAAACACGACATCGGCTAGGAAGATGTCCAGGTTTGGCACATAGTGAACAGCTATTCCATCTAGGTGGGAAACGTTGTGGTTGTGTTGATGCTGTAAAGGATCTCACTGTATCCCTTGGTGGAGTTTGAGGAGGTCGCTTCTCCTTCTTGACTTGCGGTGAATCGTCCATTGTATGAACGCAGTGGAAGACTTCTTCCTTCAGGCTAATGATTTCTTGTAGCTGCTTCAGTAGGTCCTTGTAAGTCCATTGCCTCCTTGAATCTTTCTCACGAAGTAGGAGCTCTCGGACTACAGTAGGCGGTAGCTTGCTTCGAATCTGCAACATTGTTTGAGTTGAGTCCGGTGACTGCCCTTGCGACTCAAGCTGGTAACATATTCGGTCCACTGTGTCACTGAATACGCGAAGTGACGTTGATGATTCGGTTGCTCTCGGTAAGTGCATAAGTTCAGAAAACAGGTTGTCGACTAATCTCTTTGAGTCTCCAAATCGGTCCTTGAGTATACTAAGCACGCGTGGATAATTGGTGTCTGACGGTTCATAATGTTCAATTGCTTTGCGTGCTGGTGAATTTGCTGGTAGGCACATCAGTAGGTAGGTGTGCTTCTGAAAATCTGACAGTGTTGGCTGCTGGTCCACTGCCACTGAAAATGCATTCCACCATGTCCGATAGCGATGAGCTTCTCCATCGAAGCGCGGTAATTCCAATGTAGGTAGTCGGACGGCTTGTTGTACCATATTTGGCTGATTAGCTTGTTGCGCGGGCGGCTGCTGGCCCTGATGACCTTCCATGGTCAGATTGATTAGTTCCACAATTCCTCTTGCTCTTTCGTGTAGGTCCATAAAGTGCTCATGCGGCAAATCCTGTTCAGCCTCTGGTTGCGGCGGGTAGTTGTCATAAAGTTCCTCTTCTGCATGTAGAGCATTTTCCTCCAAGTTATCCATGTATTCAAGCCAACGAGTGTTGAGTTCATTCACACGTTCCATTGATGATTCAAGTTGAGTTTTGACCACTCGAAGTCCATTTGCTGTTGCCTGGTTGATCACTGGTTGATCCAAAAGTCCATTAGCATCTGAAATTCTTTCCCTCATTGTTCGCAAAACAGAAGCAATTGTACGACGGATTGGTCCTGAAGACGGCATTCCTCTGATTGTAGTCGACTGCAGTAGGTAGGAGTCGATTAGTTGTATTTGGCTGCGGACGGTTGGTTATAGTCGACACTGACGGCGGTCGATTATAGTTGACGGTCAATTGTAGTTGACGGTCAATTGTAGTTGACGGTCGATTGTAGTTGACGGTCGATTGTAGTTGACGGTCGATTGTAGTTGACGGTCGATTGTAGTTGACGGTCAATTGTAGTTGACGGTCGATTGTAGTTGACGGTCGATTGTAGTTGACGGTCAATTGTAGTTGACGGTCGATTGTAGTTGACGGTCGGTTGTTTGCCCGAGGTGGCACGCTGACAGTTGATTGTGGGTGCCTTCCCGGCCGTTGCACCACTTTTTGTTGGCAAGGGAGTTTGGGATTCAAGAGGAGAACAATAGTCCGTATGAGGATGGACTATCCACGCACTGCTCTCCGAGCCAAGCCACAAAAGGTATTGAAGGGAGGAGAAGTCAACAGTCGACTGTCACAATGAAAACAATAAACAAAAATAAATTTATTTCAGCCAAATAATATATTAAATGGAGGAGGGTAATAAGAGAGCAATGTAAACTGATGAAACTAATGAATAAAATCTCCAAAAAATTGGATTTAAATAGAGGCTGGTAGGTCTGCCTGGGTGTGGCTTATTCCGACCAACCAGCTGAAAAAAGGGGGCGGAGCTTATAAAATGTGTAAAAAATAGAAGAGGGAAAGGAACACAAACAAAAGTTTAAATTAAACAATTAGAGTAAGTAGACGGGGGGGGGGGGGGAACTTGAGTATATAATAATAAGAAAAATAAACTGAACAAATTGTCGCCTTTGGCGACATACCCCCGCCAAAAAGGTCGACTATTCCGTCGACTATTCTTATCTTCATCCTCTTCTCATTTCTTTTTTCCAACATTCTTCTCTTCAATATTTTGTTCGGCAATGACACTCTTAAAACTGGGACGGGTACTGAGCACCTCTTCCAGTTGGCGAGCATTTTTGAAGGCAGCGGAGTATGGCAGCGGAGTAGCCCCCTATGCGATGCGACGATGTGGGATGGGTGTAACTACTTAAAACAATTTTTGGGATGGGAGAGTCCGGAATCTCCCGTAAATTTTTTAAGAATTTGCGTTCAGTCTTCTTAGGTTGGGGAAAATCGTCTAAGTCTAAAACATGGATCTCTCAAAATTTGCCCCATACTGTCAGGAAATATCATCAAGTATTGTGAGTATGGTAGAGCAAACTAATTTAAAGATAAAATTTCTGGTTATAAGAGTATACTAAATGTTGGCAAGGGAGTTTGGGATTCAAGAGGAGAACAATAGTCCGTATGAGGATGGACTATCCACGCACTGCTCTCCGAGCCAAGCCACAAAAGGTATTGAAGGGAGGAGAAGTCAACAGTCGACTGTCACAATGAAAACAATAAACAAAAATAAATTTATTTCAGCCAAATAATATATTAAATGGAGGAGGGTAATAAGAGAGCAATGTAAACTGATGAAACTAATGAATAAAATCTCCAAAAAATTGGATTTAAATAGAGGCTGGTAGGTCTGCCTGGGTGTGGCTTATTCCGACCAACCAGCTGAAAAAAGGGGGCGGAGCTTATAAAATGTGTAAAAAATAGAAGAGGGAAAGGAACACAAACAAAAGTTTAAATTAAACAATTAGAGTAAGTAGACGGGGGGGGGGGGAACTTGAGTATATAATAATAAGAAAAATAAACTGAACAAATTGTCGCCTTTGGCGACACTAAATATACTAACAAAGGCCCAATAGCCCTAGGGTCTAATTATAGCATAATAGGACAAAAATCAGGTTTTAGACGAATGTCTAGGCGGTAAAGTCGGACATTGTTAGCCACTCATTCATGCCTCTCACTATATTTTAACAAAATTTACTCTAATGCCCCGAGAATATATGAGAGAAGATTGTTAGCCATAGAAAAATAATGTTAGAAGAGAGACACCTATTGAGAGCCAGTCTATACAAAATGTGTTTCCTATTCAAAAACTGAAAATATTTGTATGTTTAAAAGGTGCCATATCGGCAACCACACGACGAACCCTGCGGGGACTTACTACTAAGAATTTTTGGAATGGGGAGAAGTCCGGAAGCTCCCCTTAAATTTTTTTGGGTTTTTCATGCTCTTATAGAGGCTGGAAAATTTTTTATTCTAGTTCAAATTTACTCTAATGTCTTGAGAAATGAAAGAGAATGTTGTTGAAATAGAAAAATAATATTAATAGAGAGAGAGGTCTTTGACTATTTTGTCTACACAAACCTGCTTCCCTTTCAAAGACCGAAAATATTTATAAATATTAATAGGGTTATACCATTTGTTTCTTGCGACGGTGCGCGTCGGTTTAACTACTTAAAAATTTTTGGGATGGGGAGAGTCCGGAATCTCCCCTTAAATTTAGGTATAAAAATTTTTATTAGAATAATTGAATCTTATCAAGATTTGGCAAGAAAATATAATAAAATTAACAGCAGAGGTGGTTCGGAACAGTCAGAGGTGTCGGAAATTGGAACTGTCGGAAATCGGAAATGGCTCAATAACTGAAATAATATTTAAAATTGTAAGGCTCAAAAGTCGGAACTCGGAAATCGAAATATTTTTTCGGAAATCGGAAGGAAAAACGTCTGAAATCGGAATTCTGACCCACCTCTGCTTGACAGTACTCGTTTGACCCTCAGTTTCTTGCAAGACTAAAATCACTTTCTCAATTTTGGAAAAATTATTAAAAATTATCAGCAAAGTTGTGTTAATTATAGTTGAAAAGTCGAGTTTAGGAACAATACATTTGGTGGACAAGAACAAAAAATTAAAAAATTTCCTGCCAAATCAAGTGTTATTTTGGCAATTTGTGTTTTATCTTATTGCCATTTTTCCATTGACAATTTGTGTATATTTGTGTATGTTAAATCTTATAGAAAAATACATAATATTGAAAGAGAAGAGCATTTTAGCATGTCTGTCTAAACAAAAACTATTTCCCATTCAAAGATTTTTCCTCGTTGAAAATATTCAATGGGTCGTCGCACATTACACGCGACATACCCTGTCCTATTAACTACTTAAGAATTTTTGGAATGGGGAGAGTCCGGAATCTCCCTTTAATTTATAGTTCATCCACCTATATTTTTTAAAATCATTTACAGGTTCTTTGAATTTTTTAGAATTTTTTCATTAGTAGAGTCCGACATTTTAGGTCTGAAAAATTGAGAAATATGTAGGTAATATTTTAGGGTTTTAAGTGCCAAAATATAAACAAGTTCGAATTTTGGGTTTTTTTAAGGATAAAATAAAAAAATTTGATAGAAAATTTTTTTGAAAATATTAAATGGAAAATTTTTTTTAAGAATGAAAAAATTAAAAAAAATTTTAATAATAAATACACATTTCTCGTTACTTATACTATGCTCTCAGTAACAGCATTTTGATCCATTAAAAATTGGCAAAAATTTTCACACTTTTGGAAATTTTTGTCAAAAAATTTTATCGAAAAATTTTTATAAAATTAATTACAACATTAATCAATTTATTTTTACATTAATTAATAATTAATACAATTTCAACATTAATCTTTTAATTACAACAATTTTCTAAAATTCTTTTATTTTCATTCTTGGCCTGGACACGTTATATACGTTATAACGGCATCTTAAAATATATTTAAATTAAATTATACAATTATAATTTCTCACTTCTAGCAATCCCAACAACTCCTCCCTTAGGCTCTAACCAAAGAAAAGCTTCTTGAGATAAATCCACGTGGCCTTTTGGGCATTCTGGGCATTTATTAGTTATTGGAACGGTTAACCTTAAAATTTTTGTAGTTTATTTTTTAATATTTTTCCCTCACGTTTTGCCGTTATAAGTAATTTTGACACATTTATTTATGCAAATTTTGTCATTAAGCAAAACACGTTGGTCACTTAGACAAGAAGGGATCCATTGGGCACTGCTATCGAATAGAGAACCTGAAGCAGCTGCTGACATTTTTGGCTGTAAAAATGAATAATTTAACAATTATAAATTATGTATGTTAGACTGATAACTTAATAAACAACACAAAATATAACACCACTCAATATAAGATAGACCATCTCTAAAAATTTATTTTAGGATGCCTAAACGATACACAAATAATGAATTCACATTATTAATGCAATAATTTTTTAAACCCAAATGATGTCTGAATGTAATTGGACACTAGCATAGGAAGTGACAACAGAATAAGAGTTGAATAAAACTAACCTGGGAGAATCTAGCGCTTTTATACTATACTAAACACAGAGTCCTTCCCCGTTTGAAATGGAACACTGTTAATTCTAAGTGATTTTAGCTAATGCCCATTATCTTTTTAGATCAATTTTTCAATAATAGTCGAATAAATGCGGACCTGATCCGAATCGATCCCACAAGCTCCTCGACCACCAGCACCATAAAAAGTAAATATTCCATCCTCTATAGGCGAATTCATTTCCGAGTCAATTATCCCTGAAGCATTAGACAGCGAAAGACAAGTGTCTTTAGTTGTGATAACTTGGGGTACAACAAGAGAGTTTCCTGATGTGGATTGTGTTGTAGTCGTTTCTGATGGAACTATAGTTGATTTTTGAGCGATGGGGGTGGTGATTTGATTATTGGTTTGTTTTGTAGATTTTATTGTTGAATTATTATTTGATGGGGGTGTGTTAGTTGTTTCAGATGGAATTTTGCTTGATTTTATAGTGGCGGTGGTGATTTGATTATCGTTAGTTTTCGTTGATTTTATAGTTGAATTATTACTGGATGAGGGTGTTGTTGTAGATTTCACAATTGTAGTATTATTCCCTTTTTTCTGGTCACACCTTCTAATTTTGAGAACACAAATTTTAGGCATTCCATTTCCCCTAATGACAAGGCCCGCCTCTTTGTAAGAAGCTCCAGGTTCGATGCGAACATTTGCAGGGGTTCTGTAGTGATTGTTGCCAACACTGCGCATGTTTCTGTTGCTTTCTGTGGATGACTAAAAATTTTTCAGTCTTTAAATGTTATTGAAAGACTAGATTAGAATATACTATTCCGGATAAGAATAAAATACTACCCCTCGAGGCAACGACAAAAAGAACTTCACAGAGCAAATTGACGTATTTCCCTTGTTTGTGATTACGAGTTGGACATTGCTGCTACCCTTACTCGACTCTAAAATATTTTTAGTAATAGAAACGGAGCATGTATCAGCGTTTTTTGGAATGAGTAAAAAGACAAAAAGGAAAATTATATTAAGGATAGACATTTATTAATTTTGGATTAAATTAAATATTAAACATTGCTTGGTTGAAAATCCAGTTGTATATAAACACACAGTTCCGCCACGTTCCCCACCTGTTATAAATTTCCGGAAATTAATATTTTAACAGCCTTTTTATTTTATTAAAAATTTTATTTTATAAATCTTTTTTTTCTATAATAAATTTCTGATTGAGGTTGGCGGATCCGGATATCCGTATCCGAAAAGGTCATATGACACTTGCAGACCCTACATTTGCAGATAGCCTGTATTGGATGGATCTAAATGATCAATAATTTCATCTTCTGTAGAGGTTTCCAAAGTGTCTAATCGTAAGACTAGAATTGTAAGACAATTAAATCGTAAGATTTTACATTTACATACAGTCATCGACATAAAGATAGGGGCAAGAGTAACTGAAATGAAAATTAACAATTTTCTCAGTTAAAAATTTATTTAGGAAAAAGTTTTTTATTTTATTAGATACTCCATTTAATTCTCTATCTAATGAGTATAAATTTTACCGGAAAAATATTTTATACTACCGAGCCCAGACTTAAATAAAAAAGTACTGCTAATTTTCGCGCGTCAAAAAGCAATGATCTGCAAGTGTCGTGACAGTCCGAAAAGGAGGATATCTAAAAATTTTTGTTTGGTTAGATTAAAATATTTTAACTAAAAAAATTTTTTTTCAATAAAATAAATTTTAAAAATTATTTTAAAGGGTGTTATAATAATAAAGGTTAAATAAATTATTTTATAAATTAATTTTTAATATTATTTTAATGCAAATATTAAAAAAGAGCTTCGGCAAATCCAGTTGGCTGTCTACCTGTCCGCAAAGAGAGAGGAGGATTACTGTAGAGGAGGATTACTATAGAGAGAGAGGATTACTGTATTGAAAAGAGAGAGGAGGATTACTGTATTGAGAATGAAAATTGCTGAAAAGGGAAAAATAAGGGTGCACTCCTCCCAACGCAAAACATGATAGAAAAGGAAAGAAAAGAGCGGATTCTCTTTGCGGACAGGTAGACAGCCAACTGGACATTTTCAGGTAGACAGCCAACTGGACATTTTCAGGTAGACAGCCAACTGGACATTTTCCGCTTATAATATTTAAAAATTACAATTTTCAGCGTTTTAAAAAATAAAAAAAATTTTTACTTAATATGTTAAAAATTTTTAAATTTAAACAGATGTAAAGTTCAAATTTTTAGCTATAGAATGTAGTATATAAAAGAAATAAAATTATTGCCAGATATGTACTATATTCATTTAATTCAATTAAAAAATTCAAATAAATTCAAAAAAAAATGAAATTATTTAATTTTTTCTTTTTATTTAATTTAATTTTATTTTATTATTCTGTAAAATGTGATAATATAGCAAAAATAAATTCTGATATTACTTATCAAACAATAGATGGTTTTGGTGGTTCTAGTGCTTGGTTAGGTAATATACCAGATAAAGGAATTGGAAATATTTTTGGTAAACTTGGTTTATCAATTTTACGTGTTGGAATTGTTGATTTATGTAAAAATCAGAAATGGGGTAATTATCGTTGTATTGGACAAGAAGCATTAACAGCACAAAAAGCATCAAAATATGGAGTTAAAATTTTTGCTTCACCAAGTACTTCACCGATATCATTTAAAACAAATTATAATGAAGTTATGGGAGAACTTAGAGTAGATAAATATAATGATTATGTTGAATATTTACAATCTGCTGTTGATGAATTAAATAAAGTTAGAGTTAATTTATATGCAATATCATTACAAAGTGAACCTGATTTTTCACCACCATATATTTCAATTAAATGGTCACCAAAACAAATTGCTGCTTTTTTAAAATCGTATTCTAGAAAAATTAAAGGACCGAAAATTATGGCACCCGAATGTTGTCATTTTGTACCTGAATATAATGATGCTATTTTGGTAAATAAATTTATTTTTAAGGAGTTTATCGAGCACGTTATGTTTATGATGGAATAAGGGGTGGCGGAGAAAAAAATAAAACAATAAAGACCAGTTAGTCATAATCTTAAGCAAGTTTATGGAAAAGGGATTAGTTGCATTCAGTTAAGATAATGTAAAGCATATACCGTATTTTTCCTAATAGTGCGACCGGTCGGTTTATTTTTCAACCATCCTCTAGAGGGTCGGTTTAATAGAAAGGGTCGGTCTAATAGAGACAGACGGTTTATTTTTCAATCTCCCTCTAGGGGGTCGGTTTATTAGAAGGGGTCGGTCTAATAGGAAGAGTCGCACTATTAGGAAAAATACGGTAGCTATTAATTACCTAAGGCTGAGCAGTAGACGGCGTGTTGTATTAATGGATATTAATGGATATATATGTTGTATTAATGGATATATATATTGTATTAATGATATATTAATATATATAATATCAGTCCGGTCTACTGAAGATGCTGGTTCGCTCCCAGCCGCCGAATAACCTTTTGCACTAGCTAAAGGAGAGAGAAATAGCTATAGCCCAGCTGCTTCACTATAAGTTAGTCAAGTTTATAAGCCTGTATCATAACATTAAAATAATATATAATTTTACATAATATGTATGCCCTATACTCTACTGCGTACTCGAACAGCCTCTTGGGTACCACACTATTATATTTAGTCTAAGGGACAAAATCCTACATTCCTATACCATTCCATCTTATTATAGGCCCAACACGAGCTCTTAACTATTTTTAAATAATTAATATCTTTATTAGAATAATCCTGATGTAGCTAAAGGAGTTGATATAATAGCTTGGCATATGTATGGAATGCAATTAGTATCACAAACAAAAGCTCAAAAAATGGGAAAATCAGCTTGGATGACAGAAAAAACAAATGATGGAAATGATTGGAAAAGTTTTATGGAAACAGCAAAAGATATACATGATTGCATGACTATAGCAAATTATAATGCTTATGTTTATTTTTGGTTTAAAGATCCAAAATATGTTTCAATTGTCGATAATAATTATGAAATAACATCAAGAGGATATATATTAGGACAATATGCAAAATATATAAGACCAGGATATTTTAGAATTAATGCTACTGAAAATCCAACAAAAAATATTTATGTTAGCGCATATAAAGGAAATGGAAAGGTTATAATTGTTGCAATTAATATTGGATGGCCTGATAAAAATCAACAATTTTCTATTAAAGGAATTAAATCATTTACTCCTATAATTACTGCTCCAAATAAAAATATGATAAATGGAACAAAGATTTTAGTTAAAAATGGAAATTTTAATTATTTACTTCCAGCAATGAGTGTTGTTACTTTTGTTTCCGTTAATTAAAATTATGATAAAAAAATAGGGACTGGGGCGAGGGGCCATTAGGGCGCGAGCTTATAAAACAGTGAGTTGCTTATCAAAAAAGATAAAATTGTGCAATAATAACTCTCATGCCTTTATCTACGTTCTCCAAAAATTTCAGAATTTTTGATCAAAAATTTCGGAAATTGTGGCCAAAAATGTTGATTTTTCGAAAAAACTTTAATTTTTCGCAGTTTATCGACTATAACTTCAGAAATATTCGATGAAAAATTCTGAAATTTCTGGAGGAGGTAGTCAATGATGTTAAAGAAATTTGAGAAAATTTTCATAAATTTCGGTTTCGCCTAAATGTCAGTTTCTAGTGCTGGCGCCCTAATGGCCCCGCGCCCTTATGACTCCAACCCAAAAAATATCTATATTAAAAAATATTTATGTATATTAATAAAGATTGTATTAATTAATAAAAATTAATTTTCAAATTTATTCTTTAATAATTCCATAAATTGATTTAAATAAATAATTAAATTTTTCTAATTTAAATTCTTCAATTTGTTTAATTATCTTAATAAAAAATAAATAATTTTTAATATTTAAATAAATAATCAATAATTTTATTTCTTTTATATACTAATAATAATAATAATATTTATCCAGCCGCAAATTGCAAATAAGCAACATTAGGGGCGAATTATAACAATAATTATAAATTTAAATTTCAAAAATGGATAGGTCAAGTTGGATTTAGTCGAACCAAGAACAATTTAAATGGAAGTTTATTATGGAGTTATGGTTTGGTTATGGTTATGGAGTTATGGAGTTATTGATTGTTGTTCGAGGTCAAAATTAGGGCGCCCATAACCACCTTCGTTTCTTGGTCTTTTTATCGGTTTATATTAAGGCTAGACATTTATTAATTTTGGAACATTGCTTGGTTGAAAATTTGTATATAAACTAGGGTTGGTCACGGTCGGTTAACCGAACCGAAACCGAAAACCGGTGTTTTTGGCCAATAAACCGAAACCGAAAACCGGGGGTCAAAAACCGGCGAAAACCGAAAACCGATGGCCTAAACCGACCGGTTTATAAAATACACCCCTAAAGATGGAATTTTTTGGGAATTTTTTGGCCATTTGAATTCCCAAAACACACTTCGCCAAAATAATTCCCTAATTTCTGCTTCAATAAATAAGTTTTTTCACTTTTGTGATAACATTGTGTGTGGTTGAGTGGTTACTTTATGGGTTCACTTAATTTGTTTCTGATATGGGGTTGGGTTCGAGTCCAAATGTGTAAAGTTGACTTATTTTCTTGTTACTTCCAAAAACTAATAAGCTTAGACTTAAGTTTTTATTTCATACTCGAAATTTATTTTTAATATTAAAAAACGAAAAAACAAGTCAAAATTTTCACTGAATTCCTATAATTCTAAAAATTTTCGCCTGCGGCGCAGAAAATGGAAGAAATCTGCTCCTTGGCCTTTGAAAATTCTCAAAATTTTCGCCTGCGGCGCAGAGAGATTTGCAAGGATATCGGAAAAAGCTAAGCCGTGTGACCTCTTTTTTCTCATTTTTCTTACATCCCAAAACTGTAGATGAATCCCCCTCCGAATCCCTCAACTTAAATAAATCACTCAAATCTCCGATATCTTCTAATCCTCTTATATAACCAGTGCTGTGTTTTTATGTGTATGGCACCGCTGCCGGCGGAGCCGAAGCCGGAGCCAAGATTTCAAAAGCTCGGAGCCGGAGACAATTAATGGCCAATACCCAGCACTTAATTTCCACTTGCGACCCTAAATTATAAAATTTTCGTTGGCTGATCTGTAGAATATTTCATTGAAGCATAATAATGGGATAAAATATGAATTAAATATTCTATATGGCAAATTCAGGCATAAACCGGTTTCGGTTAACCGAAAACCGGGGGTCAGTCAAAAACCGAAACCGAAAACCGGGGGTCGAAAACCGGTCAAAACCGAAAACCGGGGGTACCGGTTAATAACCGGTAGTGTCCAACCCTAATATAAACTCACAGTTTAGCCACGTTCCCCACCTGTTATAAATTTCCGGAAATTAATATTTTAACAGCCTTTTTTTATTTAAAAATTTTTATTTTATAATTTTTTTTTCTATAATAAATTTCTGAACCAGGGATTGAGGTTGGCGGATCCGGATATCCGTATCCGAAAGGGAGGATAGCTGGAAATTTTCGTTCGGGTATCGGATTCTGATGTCCGGGGATTTTCCAGGATCCGCCGAGGTTTTAGTTCCCTTCTCCCTTATCCTCCTAGATTGACATATTTTTTATATAAATTATAAGAAAATTTTAGAAAATTTTTATAAGGAAATTTTGCGCCATTGCTTTTTCATCTCCTACTATGTGCGGGGCATCTGAGACTTGCCTAAGTTAACGATATGGATTTTCAAGTTCTACTGATTAAACGAATGAAACTTGAAAGCGCGGGAACCAAAAAAATTTAAAATAGGCTCTAACAACCGTCCATAATTCGCAGAAAAATACAATAATTATTCCGTGACGAAATAAAGGGAACCGAGAAAAACTCACAAATTAGCGAAGCTACGATTCGCACATTTCTTCTGCGGATATAAACTACAGAAGATGGTTGTTTATTTAGAATTTCAAAAATAAATCCTCGCTAAGGATATTTATTTAAACTTTTTTTTTTAAATTTAATTTGTAGTTTGTAAAAATTATTGGACATATGAGTTGTTATCATGTGAAGACCCGCGAGTGAAATGGCATGACATTGCTTAACAAAAAAGAGAGAGAGACTATTGTCTGTCAAATTTTAAATAGAGAGGGTCTCGCCTGTTAGAGAGACCCTCTCTATTTAAAATTTTTAAATGCCTTCACATTGTTAGAGGTCCTCTCCCCACATTGTTAGAGGTCCTCTCCCAATCAATGCCAAATCCTCAATAAATTTTGACAGGCATGGCATTGATTAACAAAAAGGGAGAGAGACAGTGAGTGTGTTTTTGGCATTCAACTGCATTTAAACAGTCAAAATTAGTCGATTTATTCAAATTAATATTTTATTTTATATTAAAATTAAATACTAATTTTAAATTAATTAATAATTTAATTTTTTTATTAAAAAGTTTTTTGGTGAGCAACGCCTTACGCCAATATAGTGAATGTGTTTAGGCCCAACAAAACCCAGTTCCAAAATCCTATAATAATTCGAATTCGAATATTCACTACCTTAGAAAAGGAATATTTAATTTTTTAAAAGCAATACTTTGTTCAGTTATATACACACAAATTGTTTTAATGTTTGATAATTAATAATAGAATTAATATTTGTTAATTTATTTTAAAATTAATTTTAAAATTTAGAAGATAAACATCAAAAAACATTTCTTGAAAAATATGTCAAATTCTGTTAAATTTATTCTTTTGTCTCAGCTTTTGTTTGTGATTGTTTGCAACATTTCATTTGTGAAATGTACACATAAACAAAATCCTGTGGTCCACCTCCCCCAAAATCCACCTCCAGAAGATACTGACGTTGATTCGGATAATGAAAAAATTCCTGTACAACCTGTTGTTAACACTCATCTTAAGGTTTAATCATTAAATAATTGATAAACTTCAAGGATTATGGTCGAAGTTTTCCCGACGGGATTTTACGGATTCAAGGATTATGGTCGAGTCTCAAAATACGACACCTCTTGTGTGTTAAACTACCGACTTTCAATAAGTTCTTAATTAATTGTTACCTTCATTTAAATAAAAAATAGGCAGAAAATTGAATAATTAAATAAAAATAGTCAAATTTTAAGAAAAATATTAAAAAACCCTCTAAAATAGGAACAAAAAGATCAAATTAGGTTAAAAAGTTTCTAGGTCCGAAAGCGCGAAATACATAGGGTCTTTAGGCTCTAATAACTAGAAAAGTACGCAACACTAGAGGTCGGCACGGGACAGGATCCCGACGGGATTTTACGGGATCCTGTCCCGAAATCCCGTATTTTAAGCAACGAACGGGATTATCGGGATTATCGGGATTACGGGATTAATCCCGCGGGATCCTGTCCCGTAAAAATTTTGAAAAGAATCCCGTTACGGAATCCCGTGAATGCGATTTTACCGACCTCTACGCAACACTATGATATAAAACAGAGCTTTTCCGACATATCTCACAAAATAATTTTAAAAAACAGGTAAACTAAAAAGACACTCTCTAATTATAACAGTTGTTTTAAAATATAATGAATATTAAAATTCAGGGACCAATAGAAAGTGAGAAACATAAGAAACATACTGAAATTAATTATCTTGATTCTGTTGCGCTGTTGTATAAAAAACACGGCTTTTCGAGATCAAATTCCTCCTTAAACCGTGTTTCTGGGCAACGTATGTATTATTTAAATTTTAAAAATAATTTAGCAAATATATTCTAATAAAATTTAATTGATAATTATAAAAGGAATAGGATATTTATGTTGTAAAAATCTTAAAACACGGCTCTAAATCCTTAAAGATGAACCTGAAAATTGTAAAAAGGTTGTGTAAAATGCCAAAATGGGTGACAAAATAAAAAAGAATAGGATGGTAAAAAATCTGAAAAAGGCTAAGGGTTCAAATAATCTCTAGCTTCCTTTCAAAGGATTTTCTCTTGGAAACCTGAATTAGGATTCCTTAGGTGAAAATAAGCCTCTGTAAACTTAATATAGGTATGCAAAAAATAACAATGGATTCTCACATTTATTTTGACAAAATATAGATTATAAATTAAAAATTAAATTATTTTCAGCCCAGCAGATTCCAGCAGGAAATTAGGAGGTATTAATTTTAGTTCTGTTTTGTAAGCAATGTAATATGGGGGGATACAGAATTAGACTGGGAGAAGGAGGGGATCGGAATTTTAAATTATAAGTTAAACGATGAGAGAAGAAAAAACATCACCGTAACAATCTTTATATGTAGTTATTTTTGTCCAATAATTAGTTAATAAATTGATTCATCCAAAATGTTTAATGACGTGTCTGGGATCGGTTATACTCGGAGTTTAAAAATTATTTAAAAATTTTAATTAAAGATAATCCTGATGATGGTGGGAGAGCACTGGATGTTGCAAATGAGGCTTCTCCTTTGTCAAAAGTTAAAAAGTGTTTTTACACGAAACTGATTTTTACTTTAAAAGTAAACATTTTGGGATTTATTTAAAAACGATTTTTTAAACTTTATTTGGGATGTAAAACATTTATTTAAAAACACAAGTTTAATTTCTGTGAAAGTTTTTATTTTGCATAAATTTTTTTTATTCATTTTTATTTGAAACAAAAATAAAACATGTCGAGGAAACGAAACCTGGAAAATGTGAGAAGGAAGAAGGAATTCTGGGCCTACCCAGGGGTCAAATAACCCCTCGCTCGTACGGATTAAATAACGTGATAGGTACCCCAAACCCCTGAGTACTTTCTTTCATTTCGGTTGTTTTGCAGATTTACAATAACGGGGAATTGTAATGCTCTTTTCCCAAAAAATCTTTTTAATTTCAAATACCCAACCCTCAGCCTCATCATCATACCGTTTTAGTTGCTTTGCGTTTTTTAATCGTTATTTGATACTATAAGTTTCGGCCCTCTAGAAAACAAAATTCTAAATATTTCTCAAGCTTTAGACTCCAAAACTTTATGACAATAGAATAAAAATGTGAGTAAGATTTTTAAAATAAGAGTAAATACAAGAATAACTTTTCTTTAATTTTTATAAAAATATTCCTCAAGTTCTTATTCTAATAGGATGTTCTTCTTCTGTTATGTTAAGTGCATTTACCTTAAAATTAAATAAAATGTGAGTTAATAAGATACCGCATGTATCTTTTTAATCTCGGCTATCGTTTTCGATAGCCGAGATTTTTGTTAATGGACTATAACTTAATGGACTATAAGTCCCGATTGCAGCAATGTAAAAACCACAGGAAAATTTTGGAAAAAGTCAGATTGCCCATTAGTATAGAGTATTCAAACTTTTTTCAATTGTCCTATTGTAGTTGAGAAGAAAGGATTAATTTTTAGACTCAACTAAGGGGTTGGGCGGACGACAATTATATCCTAGGATGGGGTCTGAAACATGTTTCTCATAGAGTAAATACATTAATAAAAAAGGAGGAAATAGGCAGGAGTAATGAAGGCCGGCCAGGTTCTGACTTGACAATCAGGTGTTGTACAGAATCGGGATCGTATCTAGACAAATATCGTTTTAGGACTCTTTCTGATCACTAGTTTTAAGAAAAATTAGTTAAAATTTGGAGTTTGTCACTTTAAAAAAAATTATCCCGGATCTAGAACATTACCTGAATATATTGAGTATCCAACAATGGAATGCATAATTCAATTTTCTCATTTTTATATATTATATCCTCTACAGTTTCTATAACACAACTAACTTTCATGCTACCTTCAATTTTAATACTAATTCTTATTTTTTGTCCTTCTTTCAAAGAATGTTCCCGACATTCTTCTGTTTTATTAGGTAGCCGAGTTCCCCAATCACAGTTAACTGTTTTGGATGTCCCTATCCAACTTCCATTCTGTATTTATAATTAAATTAATTTTATTTAAGATTTATTTACACTGAATGAATTTACACTTGAACAGTTTCTTGTTATATTAAGTTGGAAGACAGTGTGCCCAACTTAATAAAAATAATGGTACTTTCTCGCTATTTACCTATGCCCACTTTTCGAACTCACTAGATAATAATATTGGTAGTTGAAAAGGTTTTGATTGCCGTAACCTAAACAATTGAGTGAAATGCCGGCGAGTTTCTTCCTCATCTAGCAAATAAATGAATGAAAAGATCAGTCGGTGATGGAATACATAGTTGATCAGTTAACAACCTTAAAACGGAAGCCTCTCAGGGTTAAGTCCTATCCGATCTTAGCTATTTTACAGATCAATTCGCTCGCTTTACTCTAGTTAGTTTGAAAAGTGGACATACATAAATAGAGATAATTAACTAAAAAGTTAAATAAAACTCCAACTTTTCTGGTGCCATTTAAAAGCCGCATTTAAAAAATTAATGCTAATTGTCTCATTAAAGGGGGTTGGAATTTTTCCTTTGATAACAATTTCATCTTGCTTTTTTAGCTCTTCCTTTAATAATAACAATTCTTTAGAAAATTTATATTGAGGAGGCAATTTTTCAATAATTTTTTGACATTTTTCCAGCTTATTCTGGTCATCGTGAAATTTAACATCAGAAATGCTTCCATTAACCTTTAATAGATGTTAAAATCACTAATAGTTTTTTAATTTTTAAATTATAAACAAGATCCCCTTGTAGTACATAGAAAAGCTAATTTTCCAAAATTTATTTTTTTGTTTTAGGGTTGAGTTTAACAAAAGTTTCTTTATCCAGATTATTATGAGGCTTAATCTTTGAAAAATGCGTTTACGAGCAGCTTTGATGATTGTTGGGCTACTTATAGGGAAAGGGTGTACGGAATTCTGGTCACCAAGATTTTTCGGAATTTTGGTCGCCAAGTCAACAAAAGGAATATTTATTGCTCACTGGAATTTTAGGGCTTGGTAACTATAATTCCAGTGATCAAAAAAAGTTACGGAACATTAATAACTCTCGTAAATGAAGAGATAAGAGAACATACAGGCTAAGTATGTGGATTAAACTAAATATATTTTTTATATAGTAAAACTCTCAATCGAAATATTATATCGAGGAATTTTAATTCAAAAAAAGTTACCATAACATAATTGGCGGCCCATGGAGGTAATCCATTCTTATAATGGATAATATCACCCCCATTAATGCTTATATTGTAGTAAAACTGTTCCGCATAAATTAATAGAACTATAGGCACTCCAGTTTGTCCAATCGGATTTTTAATAGATACATCTTTATTTAAATAACTTTGGATACGTAAAGATGAATTAGCCTCTTCATTAAAAGTAATATTTTCGTTCTCGTTGTCAATTAAATATTTTCTCAAAGAAAATGTGAAATTAAGCCTCAACACAATTAAACTTTCTAAAATAAATATTAAATTATTGAAACACCCTGGCTAAATAGGGGGCAGCCTTTAATGCGGAGCAATTTTGCTGTTGGAGGAAAAATGGGACTTCTTTGTGATAAAATTTTTGATGGACGGGATGCGGTGGGGTTCGTTTGCCATGCTCGGCTTCTTACCAACCGGCAAAACTTTTCGGAGGCACACAAATGTATCCCGAAATTCGTTGAGAATTGCTGAGAGGCGTAACTGACTGAACTTATAACTAAACAGGAAAAGTATACAGAACGCGCAAACCAAAGAAAATTATAGACTTTCTCAAAATATGTACTCACACAGAAGATCCACGAAAAAGCCGCCCTGTCTATAATAATCTCAAAAATCATTACCATAGCCATATTTGGTATCATGAAGCAAAGTAACTTCAAAAGAATTTATACTGCTATTAGCCATATGTTCAGAACTCAAAACCCTTCCCTCAAGACAAAGAAGTGTTCCATTCATTATTAAATCATCAATTTGCTTTCTGTAACTTAAATATGGCGGTGTTGGCAATTCATAATCTTTTCTATCATAATCCATCAATTTGATTTTACCATTCAACTAGAAATGGTAGAGATTATTATGTGATTTTATGGCTGTGGTTAAATATTGGGAGGGAGGAAGATGGGGGGGGGGGAGTGAGGGATTGAGTATCAAATCAGATATCTAGCTCTCAATAACCGAGCTCTATATCAGTAAATAGTTTGATCTAGAACTGCGATCTGATCTTTAATCCAAATAGATTAGCTCCTAAAAACGGTCGGACTGGCCCCAAGCAGAGGTGGGTCGGAACAGTCAGAGGTGTCGGAAATTGGAAGAGCCGGAAATCGGAACTGGCTCAAAAGTCGGAAATCGGAAATCAAAAATTTTTTTCGGAAATCGGAAGTCGGAATTCCGACCCACCTATGGCCCAAGGAACGTATAATTGTTCAACTCCTATTCTATAAAATGGTGAAACACTAATTTTTGTTTCCGTAAGGATTGTTCTAGTTTGTGTTTAAGTGATTATCTAGAATCACATTTATCATCAACATTCAAACAAAAAAATTAATCGAACCCCGATTCGATTAATCATCCATCTTTGCAATAAAGTTTCTATTTTTTCTGTATCATAAATCTTCCCATTAATCTTGATATTGAATACGGTATAAGTCCTATTTTTGGTTATCATTATTACACATTCATAAGCCTTTCCTTGTTCAAATTTAATAGTAAGATTCTTTGGCTTTACACTAATACCCTAAATTTATTAAATTATGTTTAGATGTTGGTGTCTAATTCGATATCCAAATTCAACTTGAATTAATTTTCGATAAAGATTAATAGATTTTTTTGTAATAATGAATTGGGGCAAAAATTTGGCAAAAATTTTGAAACCCTCATATGTTTGTCTAAGTTTTCCAAAAATTTCATATGAGCAAGAATTTCAGAAATTTTGGTCAGAATTAGTGATTCTTCTAAAAATGTTTAATTTTTCGAGGTTTTCGACTGCAATCCTATAGATATTTGTTGAAAAATTCTGAAATTTGTGGAAGTGGTTTCAGGGATGTATGGAAACTTGACAAAATTTTACGAATTTAGGTGTTTTAGTGCCAGAACTACCCAACCCGCTTTGAGGAAATTAAAAAAATATAGCCCCATGGACAATTTAACTTCCTTACAATTTTAGTGTAAGTCGTGACAAGTTCAGTAGTAAAATTAACTTTTAATGAAAATGCTGTTCTTCCAACTGAAATAATTATATAGTAAAGCAGCTGGGTTATAGCTATTTCTCTCTTTCAGTTAGTCGGCGCTGGGAGCGAACCAGCATCTTCAGTAGACCGGACGGATGTGTTATCTATTACAACACCCCGCCTACTGCACAGCCTTGGAAATTAAATAGCTACATGCTTTATAATATACAGTCGAATTTCGATTCAGGTAGAAAGGACTGAATTAAACGTTATTGCAAGCGGTTTATTTTAAATCGAAAGTCGTTTTAGATGTAGGCCTAGTTAGGAACCAAAATGATTAAAAATGCCAATATATCGAGGATAGGCTATTCAATTAAATAAAAGTTACTATAAATATTTTCTTTTCTACCACCACTCATAAATCTAATATAAAAATATCCATCTACTTTACGATCAAGAATTATATGAAAATGAAAAGAAACATTATTTGCTGCTATTTCATCAATTTTGAATGCATATGGCAACTTAATTTTAGTGAAGATTACAAGATAACTAAATAACCCTCCTACTTTTGTGCCATTAACTTTATTGAATTTATCAATAAGTACAGGAGTTACTGTGAGAAAATCTCCTTTAATCCTTAACATTGGTTTATCTTTCATCATAAACCTTCCTGTCCACCAATTCGAAGGCCAAAATGTGTTGTTATAAAATTTGTTAATTTCTTTACTATTGAGTGAAATGGAAGCAGAATATTTATTTAAATAAATTGTCACATTCATTAATGCCCCAGAGGTAAGAAAATTGTCGATATCGAAATTTGTATTTCTCCATTTACCTTCATGATTCTAGTATAAATAGCAAAATTTAGACTTGAATTTAGAGTTAACGAGACACATTGCCAGAGTGGCTTCATTACCGTATTTCCTAAAATAAAGTCCCATTCTAAATCAGAGCCCCGCCCTAAACTATAGCACCATTTTGGAGTATAGTTGAAAAATAGAGCCCCATGGGGCTCTATTTTAGGAAATAGGGTATTACTCTACCGACTGAGCAACTTGTAGAATTATTTTCCCTATATTAAAATATAAATAAACTACATTAGTAATTCTAGTGAGCTATTATGTATTAGCTTGCTTAATGCGGCCGCCCCTGGTCTTGAAAATAGGAAAAAAAAAGCTCAAGTGACAAGAGCTCGTAAAATTGTATATTTTTTAAATTCAAAATAAATTACATTTTTAAATTCAACTGTATTTTTCTTAAAATTAATTCCAAGAACCACAGCCCCCTTTTTATTCAAAATTTCAATTGATCCCGATTTTCCTTTATTTCCACTCCAAATTATAAAAGTAACTTTCTTCCATTCTTTATTTATGTTACCCAAATAATGTTTTTGATTTGTATATCTTTCCAAACAATCTTTATCAGGAAATTTTTTATCTACTCGTTCAGATTTTGTGGGCATTAATGATGCTGGTGTTGTTGGTGATTTGAACTGAATATTGTTTTTTTACCATTATTTGCTTTTTAGGCTCAGAGGTCGATCGGAATTCTGATTTCCGACTTCCGATTTCCGGAAATTTGAGCTGATTTCCGGTTCCAAGTTCCGACTTTTGAGCCATTTCCGGTTTCCGGCATCTTTGCATTTCCGATCGACCTCTGATTAGGCTGAAGTTAGAGCGGTTATATATTTTCTGCAATTTTTCGATTCCTTCTAAGGTCAGCAAGGTTCCTGATATCATGACAAAAAGATGATAGTTATCCGTTGAATTGCATAAATTTCTCCGACCCCTTTGGCTACATTTTCCCTAAACATCTCCGTAATTTTTCTTTAAAGAAAAGGAAGAGAACTGGCTGCGCGGTCTTTTAAAACTTTCAGAATTTTCTCCTGCGGCGCTAATCGTATAATAACAATTTTAGTTTCCGATTCGGATATTAGAAGACTTCATTGACCTGCCAAACTTAGATCTTTTTCTTCGGACTTGATGATAATTCAGAAAATCCTTCCACAAATACGGACCCAAAAGACTGCTCTAACTACAGTAATTCAATTGTTTATTTAATTACCCAAGCCTCTACTTTACAAGCACATCCCCTATAAACAAATAAATTTAATAATTGTTGATCACTAGAAGGTAACAAATCCACTCCAAGTGTCCAAATCCCAGCATATTTATGCAAATAAGCACCGTTATCAACTTTTGACAAAAATTCTTTAGAAATATCTTCATCGAAAATTTGTTCTTGAAGTTTTTTATATTTTAATTTGCCCTTAACTAAAGAAAAGTAGCAGTTAGGAGCTTTATGGAGATAATTATTAACTTTTTTGTGATGGATAAATATGAGTAAATATATCCTCTTGTCGACCAAATTCAATGTTCAGAAGAGAAAAATTAGACAAAGTATATCTTAATAAAGTTTTATTAATAAATACTATGACTAAATAAGTGGGGATTTAAATAAATGTAGGAGATAATGATGATTAATAAAATTTCCTAGAGCCCAAATCTACATATTTTCTGGTTTGATCTTATCAGTTTGTCTCCTATGTTCCTTCCAGTAAACGGCTTTTAATTAAAAATGTTTGTCTCTCATACTAATTCGTGGGATACATAAACTGGACAAGAACACACAATGCCACTAAACATCACAAATCCCCATTTAACTCTCAAGTTCTCATTAGACTCTTAAACTTTTGTTTGGACAATAAGTTTTTATTAGACTTATAAGCCTTCAATGGACTCATAAAGCTTGATTGGATTCATAAAGATTTACTGAACTTATGAACTAGACCAAATCCCATCTTCAATCTCTCACCTACCAGCCGATCACTTACTCCTTCTTACCCTCTACACAAATATATACCTATTTTGTTTTAATAAAAACTTTTATTTTAAATATACTTTTAATTTTGTTAATATAATTTTGAGATAAATCAGTTTAGACTCTCCGGCTCTAGATTTCAATAGACTTCAATAGACTTTTATTCCCTAACACCTCCTTCAAATTATAATAAAAAAGTGAAAACAAACGTCCTTTCTGTGATTGACAAATTAATTTTTAAATTAAAATTATTGGTTTCTTTTATGTATTCAGAGGAAATTTTAATTCCATGCCAAATTGTCGAAGCAGGTTGACCCACAAAACATAAATTTTTATTTTGTTTGCAAAATTTCTTTTGTTTATTTTCACATTCTTCGTTTACATTTTTCTTTTAAATTTTAATAATAACTTAATGCCCGGTAGAATCCATGCCGGAATTGATCCAGCCGACTTTTCTGGATTAA
Organism: Meloidogyne luci; assembly: GCA_902706615.1. NCBI lineage: Eukaryota > Metazoa > Nematoda > Chromadorea > Rhabditida > Meloidogynidae > Meloidogyne > Meloidogyne luci. The sequence continues at coordinate 512,200 of CACSLI010000267.1, read as the reverse complement.
TCTGATCCGGTTTTACTCAGGTAGAAATAATTTCAGGCCTCTGAAGAATTTAGCCGGATGCCAGAAGCTCTAGATTTTTTCTGGATTTTTTAAAAATCTTTTAATAATTTTCTGTAAGTCAAGAAATTATTAAAGTAATTTTCAGAAGGCAAAAGGGCCAGTAAGCTAGATAACTTTTTAAGCCTTCTTGAGAATCTAGAATCATATATACCGTAGTTCCTAAGATAGAACCCCAAGAGGCTCTATTTTTCAACTATTCTCCGAGATGGGGCTCTATTTCAGTGTAGGGTTTTATTTTCGGAAATACGGTAGTTCACCTACATTTCTTGCTCGAAGACGATAAGGAATTGAACTAATTGTTCCATATCTTGTGTTATTTCCATTTAATTGACTCGGGTAGCAAATTAATAAACTTTTAAATATTTTTTAATGATCAAAAAATATTTTTGTAAATCACCTATCACACAACAAATAATCCTGTCTATAAAGAATTAATCCATAAGAACCGTGACTTTTTTGACCGGGCCGGGGGATGCATTGATCCGTGCTCAAATAAGGAATTGCAAAATGGGTAGTTTCTGAATCAGTTAGATAAATTCTGAAAAAATATTTCTTGAAAACATTGTTAAATGGAATATTTAGGGAGGTTTTTATTTGAGTTGAACTAACCTGGTTGAACTAATTTTGAACTTTTTTTGAACTAACCTTTTTTTTAACTAACCTAACCTGTTTGTATTTGACACTGTAATGTCTGGAAATTATTAAATAAGTATCTTAGACTTGTCCTATAAGAGAACTTCCCGAACTTTAAGTCAAACCTCTTCTTTTAGGATAATGTTGGATAGAGCATCATCGAGTTATTTTAGAAAATTTTAGACTTTTGGCTAATCTGAAACTAAAAAATTAGGCGCCTTCGAAATTTCGGCAGAGTCGCCCTCATTTTTCTTATAAAAAGGAAACATTGAAGACTCATAACACCCTAAAATCTTCTATAGTTCGGAGCATTGGTACCAAAATTTACAAAGTTTTGACTTAAAGTTTTGGAGGATCTCATGTTAATATATTTTATTTAAGAAAGATTTAGAGGGGTGAGAGTAAGTTAAAATATTTACAGATTATTTTCAGACCCTCTTTCCTTCACAGCAAAAACAAAAGTCAAACAATTAAATAAAATTTTAAAAATTATAATAAAAGTCATTTTATTTTTAAATTTAATAAATGAAAATAACTGAGCTATATATAATTTTAAGATTTAATATAGTCATAATATGTCCAAAAAATTTATAATAAAATAATTTAATGATGAGTAATTGGTGACTTTTGTGGGAATAAATAGATAAAAATAAAATAATAATTTATAAAAAATATAAAAATAAGCAATAGCTAGGCGAAATAGTTTTCAAAACTTTGTAGATTACTGTATTTAAATCGTTTTTAACTTGATTTAAATATCCTTTCATATTAAGATCTTAAAGACCAATACTAAAACGAACTTGCTTGTGTTTAGTGTAATTGAAAGTAAGGTAGCCGTAGCTATTCTCAGAGAATAGCAAACGATTCAATAGGACCAGTGATGGGAACCAGTGATGGGAAAGTTCCAAAATTTCTCTGGAACTAGTTCCAGTTCCAGAACTAGGTTTTTAATTGTAGTAGTTCTAGTTCCAAGCTAATTCCAGGCATCTACTAGTTCCGTAGTTCTAGTTCCAAACTAGTTCCAGATAATCGTTAGTTCCGTAGTTCTAGTTCCAAACTAGTTCCAGATAATCGTTAGTTCCGTAGTTCTAGTTCCAAACTAGTTCCAGATAATCGTTAGTTCCGTAGTTCTAGTTCCAAACTAGTTCCAGATAATCGTTAGTTCCGTAGTTCTAGTTCCAAACTAGTTCCAGATAATCGTTAGTTCCGTAGTTCTAGTTCCAAGCTAATTCCAGGCATCTACTAGTTCCGTAGTTCTAGTTCTGGAACTGGAACTTTGCCATCACTGCTTGATACTGAAAGGCTCTCCAATTCAATGTTTAACCGCTCTACCTTCCGCCACGAATTAATCGTCTTCATATTGTTTTGTTTGCTAGGCTAAGTGAACATGAAACTTAATAAAAACAAAATCATAAAAACATTTTTAAATTAATTTCATAATTTGTAAAGACGCACTCGTGTGACAGCTAATTTTGCAAAAATTAATATTTTGCAAATAGCGGCAATTATTCTATCATGTCAGATAGGGCCTTTATGAGTGAATTGGCTGTCGAGAGAGTCGTTGACTGGCAGTCGAGAGTGTCGTTGACAGGCAGTCGAGAGTGTCGTTGATTGGCAGTATTATAGGTGATTTGGCAATCAAGAGAATCAATGCCTGCGCATGCTTGTTATTGCCAAATCTCTCTGCTATTAAATCTTTTGTATATATACATATGTTTACAACCTCTGGACAAGCTGGGCAGCATGTTTTATTATGAAGATGTAATGCTGTTAGAGAAATTTACAAAATTTGGCGCTTGCCTCGCTTCAATGGACATGTTAGCCAAGACTTACTTTATATAAATAATTGTTGAATCCCCATCAAACTCAAGTTATAATAAAATTCCTTCTCATTTTTATTTTATATTTCCAGAGTTGCTAATTATTTTTAAATTCTCCAGATGATTTTCTTAAACGAATTAAATTCATCCTTTAAACAAGGAATGTTTTTCTTTCTAATTTTTTCTTTGATTTGCATTGAATATGCAAATGGAAATGATGGAGCTGGAAGTTCTAGAGGTTCAAGGCGAATTAAAGGTAGAAACAAGCACGTTCAAGAAGCTACACAAGCAACTCTTGGACCTTTTGACGGACTTTCTCCAGATGTTCAAAAGCAATACGAAATTAGAATATATACGAGACTATGTAATTTACAAATATTTAATAAAGTCTAAAAATATTTTGAAATATTCTCTGTCAAGAATCTAAAAAGTATCTTTATTTAGATGATGGTGGTTCTGTACGTATTCTTCAGGAGTGGAAAAATAATGAAAGAGATACAGTTGTGAACATTGAAGACCTTTTGAATGAATTAAATATTGCGTCTGTGAAATGTAAAATTTTTAATAAATAAAACTAAAGTAAAACATCCATAAATAATTACTCGGTGATAATTTAAAAATTAATGCCACAATATTGTTTAGAGCATCCAAAATACTCCACTCTATTAATTACCTATTCAATAGGTTGTGGGGATCCCATAGCTCTCGTTTATTCAACTTGTATAAATTCCAAATCCTTAGACCACGTTGTAATTCTTCTGAGAAGGATAAAAAATGAAAATGCGTTGAGATCAACGCATTGTAACAGATTCTATTACATATATTTAGATATTGGGAATGGAAAAGTTAAATTACTTAACAAATCAAAATATCTACCAAAATTTGAGAAAGGAACTATACTGGAAATACAGAATTTGTTAGAAATCATTCAAGAGCGCAAAGATCATCCCCCTTTGAATCCCGCAATATTTCAGCCTTTATTTTCCGGACACGTAATGGTTAGGTTTTACTCCGGAGGAAACGAGATGTTTAGTAGTGATGTTCGAGACTCTCGGTCTCGGTTCCCGAGTCGGGAAATTTCCCGGGTTTTTTGAGCTCTCGGTCTCGGTCTCGGTCTCGGTGTTTTAGTCTCGGAAAACGAGACTAAATTTACACCCCTAATGACGGAAATTTTTTGAACTTTTTGAAGGAAAAGGGAAAGGAATATTTATAATTTCTCCCATTTGCCTTTTGATGGTCGATGGTTGAGTGGTTAAGTTGACTGACTTTACTCACTTGCATATTTTGGAAGTGCTGGGTTCGAATCCTAAGGTGGAAATGAGGTTGTGAAAATTTTTCTTTTCGGAAATAAATGTTTTTAAACTTTGATTTTGATTTTAAAATTTAAAATTTATTTTTTCTTAATATTTTAAACTTGAAAAAACATTAAAACTTCAAAAAAATTTCGCCTGCGGCTCTGACAATTGAATTTTTTTACCTATGGCCTTACAAAATTCTCTAAATTTTCGCCTCCGGCGGTAAAAAAGAAAGAAATCTGGCTATTAGCCTCACAAATTTTTCAAAATTTTCGCCTGCGGCACAAAAAAGGAAGAATCTGACTTAAGGACATCCAAAATTCTCAAAATTTTCGCCTGCGGCGCAGAAAATGGTTGGAGGATTTATGGCTTCAAAACCTTCCAAAATGCAAGAATTATTGCATAAGGCCTTAAACAGTAGGGGATCAATGGAGTTGTCGAATATCGGAGGCTTATGGGGATTTGAAAGGATATAGAGGGGATTAAAGTTAAGAGGAATATCTGGAAATTTTAAGGATTAAAATAAACATAAAGGGACTTGTGCTAGGCATCTGGGGATAAAGAAAATCATTCGATTTGGAGGGACATCGAGGGAATAAGGGGATTCTATTCGATTAATGTGAATATCAGTGGATTAAGGTGGATATCGGTAGATTTAGAAAGAGTAAAGTTATATTGTGGATTTGAAGATTCAAGGGATTTGGGGGATTATGAAGGATTTATAGGGATTTTTGGGGATTAGGGAATATATCAGGTGATAACCCTCCTAATCTCTCGTCTCGACTCTCGGTCTCGACTCTCGGTCTCGAGTCGAGACTCGGTCTCGGGGTTGATTCCCGGTCTCGGTCTCGGCTCTCGACTCTCGGCTTTTTTTCACTCCCGAACATCACTAATGTTTAGACGTGAGTTTTTTTTAATGAATTTTTTTTCGAAGACTAAATTTTTATCATTACATGGTAATTGAGAATTCTGGAAAATGTAGCTTTTTAATTATTCTCCCAAAAACTCCTCCCCCTACACAATAATAGACATTATTTAAGTTCATCAAACTGATAGCGGTTTAAACTTTTTTGATACGGGACGACAGACTAGTTATTTTGTAAAGGAAGACATTAATGGTCAAGTGTATATTGAACTTGATAAAGAAAACAAAATAGTGACTACTAATACGCGGTATACCACTTTGCATGAAGATTTTCCCATCCAAGGAAAAAAAACTAGATCTACGATGGAACGTTCGAAAGTAGGTCTTTTAGCAAGCATTCTACGCTTATCCTTTGTTCAATATATTATATTTTAACTATAAAAGGTGTTTACCCGTTCGCTTAATTTGCATCAAATCATCAATATTGCATATAAAAAGGTTTCTCGTGGCCGCACAATTCAAGAAGACAACTACCTATGCCACAATCTTGTCTATGAACTCATAATAGCTATTGCACAGAATAAAGAGAGGTTGTTCGAATATGAGTCATGGCCAGAAGGTATTCGCTCCCTTGATAATTCTTTGAAAGGTAAAGGCGAGACGGCTTTTCAACAAGTCGTTAACGATATAATTACTAACAACAAATATTCGGAAAAGTAAGTGTTATATTTAAATAAAACTAACGGTCACCTATTTTTTGTATCAGAACGATCAAATTCTTTAATTATAAAACGAAAACTTTTAAAAAATTAATTTAATAACTGAGAGACCGGCGCGGGACGGAATCCCGACGGGATTTTCCGGGATCCCGATCCCGAAATCCCGGATTTTTTTGATTTTCGGGATTCGGGGTTTTTTGGGATTTATCCTTCGGGATCCCGTCCCGGCATCGATTAAGAAAAATCCCGACTCGGGATCCCGGAAGTGCGATTTTGCCGGTCTCTACTAATAACTGAGAGAACTTATGGAAACCCTAAAATTAAACTTTCAAATAAAAACTTAATAAAATTTAAATTTTTAGTGATGACTATAGCTACACTTCTCAAATTGGTTTTAACAAATTATATGATTAAGAGATAAAGTAGAAAAGTCAGAAACATTTGTGAGGATGGTTGTTAAACAAAAAAACTATCAAATCTTTGATTTCAATTTTCTTTCTTCAATTTTAAATGCCGAAGTTATTTAAATTTAGAGAGTAGTTACTTTTTCTGATCCAAATATTTAAATTCGTTAGTCTTAGTCTTTAGATGAGGGTAAGGCCAATTTCTAAAAATTCCTCATTGAAATCATATGTATAATACTAAAAATAGAGGTGGACCCCAGTTTTAGATATCCCTTGCTTTATATTTTAAAATATGTATGGCTATAGGATTGGGGTTATGGATCTAGACATGTACGCCAAGGGTTGTGGATCTGTGGGTATATTATATTCTCCTTGTTGCTGAAGAGAACTTCGTATTGACAGTAACAAGGAGTATTTAGTGTATGGGGTAATAGTTCGGTTCGTACCCCCCCCCCTCCTTTTTCCTTCATAAACGTATTAAAAATGGTCAGTCAGACTTAGAATATAGAACTCGTCGAGCAGTGTCGAACGACACCAAAATCGGCGAGACGCTTGTGCAAAACCCTTCGCTTTGCGCAAGGTTTTTGTCTGTATCTCAGCCCAAAGTTAAGACCAGTGGTTGACTTTGGTGTCATTCGACACAGCTCGACGAGTTCTATAACATAAGACTGACTGACCATTTTTTAATAATTTTAGAAAGGAAAAATGGGGGGGGGTACGAACCGAACCATTACCGTGTATAAAAAAAACATAAAAAAACCCATTAAAAAAAACCATTACCTACTGTAAAAATTTTATTTTAAGATTTACATTTAGGCATTATTTTAGGGGTGCCGGAAAATTGGGCTCTGGAAAATTGGGCTCCAAGATTTTTCGGAAATTTGGGCTCCAACTTTTCGGAAAATTGGGCTCCAGCGGTAATTTGGGCTCTGCGTGAAAAAATCGGAATATTGGGCTCTAAAATTTTGGGCTCCGGAGGAATTTTGGGCTCTGGGGAAAAAAGTCAAATTATGCAAACCTACGGAGCGAAGCCGAGTTCTGGGTTCGGAACCTACGGCCAGTTGGTCTGGGTGAGTACTTGGCCCTATTCCTTTAAAGTATACTCAAATTGGTTCAAATTTGTCGTCCGATTCAGTGGAATTTGATAAAGAAATCCTATTCCTTCCAAGAACAGTTGGGCGTACACGCAAAATCTCCCGATTTCGAAGACTCATCTCTAATTTTTGCATAATTTGACTTTTTTCCTCAGAGCCCAAAATTCCTCCGGAGCCCAAAATTTTAGAGCCCAATATTCCGATTTTTTCACGCAGAGCCCAAATTACCGCTGGAGCCCAATTTTCCGAAAAGTTGGAGCCCAAATTTCCGAAAAATCTTGGAGCCCAATTTTCCAGAGCCCAATTTTCCGGACACCTTATTTTAGATATCTTCGGTTATCTTTTATATTTTCAATGCATAAATCTATCAAAAAAATTTCTGTTTTATTAATTCGAGTTAATTAATATTAGAAAATGAAGGGAAAACAAATTTTCTTTAAATCCACCCTCAACAGTTTATCATTTAAACTGGGCTTTAATAGGATTCGAAAACTTGGAATCCTTTTTATCAAGCAGTTAACGAGCTTCAATACAATTAATTTTAGCGAATAAAATTAATCCTTGATTAAGCAAAATTAGCTTTTTCCAAATAAAATTATAATTGATTTTTGTGCTATTTTGGTAAGTTTTATTAAAAATTTTGGTAAGTTTTATAAAAATATTTTATTCCATAAAAGGAAAATTTAAAATTTCTCATTGTTTACACAACTTGATTTTTCTCTTAATTTTATTTAAAAAATTTATTTAGAAAAATCATTTATAGGCACTAAACTTTGTTATTTTTTACGTTAATTTTTGCTCTGATTTTTCGCCCAAAAAAGGCAACTCTGTAAAGAAAAATAAATTTCAATTTTGAAAACATTTTGTTGAATTTTAATAATTATTTAATGCTCTTAACCCAAAGGGGGCTTAAAACTTATTTTACAACCACATTAATCGAGAACAAAGAGACAATCATTGCATGTCTTTCGATTCACCTATGGTTGTGTTACACCAATAACCTTTTTCAGGATTTTAAATTTAAAAAAACCTCCCTTTGTGGTAAAGGATATCCAGAGAGAGAGAGATATCGCTGATTCAGTATCAGGCCATATTTTGGGCTATAACATTTTTGTTTCTCAACCGATTTAAATGATTATTATATAATCGAAAGCTCTGGATCTGAGGATTATTTTAGCTAAAGGGATTGATTTGATCAGATAATTCTACAAAAAGTTACAATCGAATAAAGATAAAAAATCACGATTGCGCTCACTTATCAGGCTATAACTTTTTGTAGGAAAATCTGATTAAATCAACCCTATTAGCTAAAATAATCCACATATCTAGAGCTTTCTAATGATAAAAGATTTATTCGAATTGAGTGAAAATCCAAAAAGTTATGGGCCAAAATATGACTCAGTACTCAACCGGCGGGACTCAATTAACCCCCACCCATTCAAATGAGGACACCCCCAAAACGGCGCGCGGCCATAACGGCGCAAAGCCATAACTTGCTTCAAGATTTCCTAATCTTCCCATATTTAGTATCAAACGATTCCTCTCATCGAGCTAGAGAGATTGGTACCAAAATCGACAAGGGCCAGACATTTTCCAGACAAGTTATGGCCACGCGCCGTTATGGCCTCGCGCCGATTTGGGCTGCCCATTGTTCGATTGTTTGTTTTTCTTTCTCCTTTCATCAAAATTAATAAAAAAAAAATTGTGTAAATATAAAATTTTTTAGAAAAAAAAGGAAAATATGGATTGGAATTCTTTACCAAATAAACAATTAAATGCTTCATTTTCTCGTCTAAAATATTTTTGCTGTTCAATTAATTACAATTTATATTTAAATCGACGACAAAATAAACAGTCTTCTCTAGCCTGTTTTTGCAATATTAAAAGGTTTACTTTGACTTTTGTTTTGCTAATTTTTTGTTCTTCACTTGTGTCAATAATTATTTTGTTTACTTATTTGTTGACGGATGTTATTAATTTGGAGACTTTTAGCAGTTTTTATTTACAGGTTTTTTTGAATTTTTTTTTTTGAATTTTGGGGGAGGGGGGGGGGCTTTTCTGGTCCGAGATAGAATTTGGAGTGGATTTCTGTTACAAGAATTTTTTGATTTTTCATTTCGATGGTCCTGCCCGATTTTTTCGACGGTTTGCCCAATATAAATTTAGGGTTTCCTTTCCGGTATAGAAAAGGAAACTTTTTCTTCTGATTTCGGTCCGTGATTTTATCGAGGACTTTCCGGTTCTGTTTATCCAAAGATTTTTTCTAAATTTTTTTAGAGTTTTTTATTTTTATTTCTAACCACTTTTGAGCTATAAAATTTTGAAAAGTCAAAAACTGTTTACTTTTTTTATTTTTACTTTTTTATAATTTTTCGCTTTCCAAAGTTTTATTCGTTTACATTGAAGGTTTATTTACTTAAAAAGCGAGTGAAAGGTGTTATTTTTTGTTTAAGCTTTATTTTTTTAGGCTTAGTTTTTTAGGATTCTTTTGGGGAGAAAAATTTTTCTCAAAAAATTTTTGGGGAATTAAAAGGAATTAAAAAAATTTTTTTTTATTTTTTTACTTTTCCCCCTAATTTTTTAATAATTTTGTAGAATAATTATTTATTTACTCAACCACAACAATTGGAAATCCAAAATTTTCTTTTAACATCACCACAAATTGTGGAAACAATTAGGCAAAAAGAAGAACAAATTGCTTTGCTTGTTTTTTGTGCTAAAAGGCCTATAGCGATTAAAAATCATTTGGAACAATTAAATAGGTTTTTTTTTTGAAATTTTTAAAAAATTGAAAAATATTTTTTGAAATTTTAGAAAATTTTTTCATTTTTTGAGTTTCTAAAAATAAAAAAAAATTTTTTTTGAATAAAAAAATTTTTTTCAAGTTATTTATAAAAAATTTTTTATTTCTATTTTTGTAAAAAAATAATTTTTTGATTTATTTATTTAATTTTTATATTAATTTAAAATTTTAGTGGGGAAATTATTTTTTTATTATTTTTATGCCTAATTCTTTTTTTTTAAGTTTTTTATTTCAAATTTTTTAAAATGTTTTCTCCTGTCGGGCAAAAAAATTTTTAGAAATTTTTATATTTTTTTTTTCATTAAAAAAATTTTTTTAGAAATTTTAAAATTTTTTATTAAAATTTTTTAATTAATTATTTTAATTTGCCTACTAATTTTTTTCAATTTTCTTGAATTTTAATTTCTTTTTTGATTTATTTATTTAATTTTTTTATATTAATTTAAAATTTTAGTGGAAAGTTATTTTCTTTAATATTTTTATGCCAAATGTTTGGTAAAATTTTTTTCTCGACTTTTTTTTAAATATTTTCCCGTCGGGGATTGTTTTCTTTTTGCGTTAACCTTTTCTGATTTTTTTTCGTTTTTTTTTCTAAAAAAAATTTTTTTTAGAACTCTTAAAAATTAAAAAAAAATTATTTTTCTTAATTCCCACATTTTTAAAGGTTACGTCCATCCCCAGAATTGTTTCCAATATTTGTAAGTCAAGATGGATTTAATATTGAAGTGACAAATACAATTAAAGAATTTAATTCCAAAATTAATTATTTTACTCATTTACAGGTTTCTTTTAAATTTTTGAGTCCACCCCTGAAGACCTACACCCCCAAGGCCTACACCCTGAGGACCTACACCCTGAAGACCTACTGACCCTGAAGACCTATACCCTGAAGACCTATTTACCCTGAAGACCTACAACTTTTTGATCAACACAATTTTTACTTTTTATTTCTTTACAAGTATAATCGAGGGATTTAAAGGAGATAAAGAGGAGCTAGGAGGGATTAAGAGGGATATTGATGGATTTGAAAGTTTTAATGGGGATAAAGAGGGATTAAGGTGGATATCGAGGACTTTGAGATTATAAAGTGGAAAGAGGGATTTATCGGGATAAAGAGGATCTTCTGATATCCTCGATATTCCCTACTATAAATAATTTGTGTTGATCAAAAAGTTGTAGGTCTTCAGGGTCAGTAGGTCCTCAGGGTGTAGGCCTTGGGGGTGTAGGTCTTCAGGGTTGACCCCAAATTTTTTTGGAATTTTTCTTTTTTAATTTTTTATTTTTAATTTTTAGCATCCAGAACAGAAATTACCTCCAGCTAAAGCCAAAGACAATTATTTTAAAATATCTCAACATTACAAATGGGCATTGGACAAAATATTTTTGGAAAACGGGTTTAAGACGGTTATTATTACTGAAGGTTTTTTTTTATTTTAATTTTTTAATTTCTGGGAAACGAAAATTTCTGGGCCCGCCAAGTCTGGTTTATTGCTACAAAAAGAAATTTAAAGAAACTTTTTTTAGAAAAATCCAATCTCTCCTACCGATTTTTCCGACTTTAACATTTCCTGAAACGTTGATTTGTAACTGCTTAATTTATTAAAAAATAAAAATTTCCCTAATTAACTGGTAAAAAAAATTTTCGATCATTTTTTAAATTGATTGTCTAAATTTTATTCCTTTTATTTTTGACACACAATTCAGGACTGGGACAGTTCCGTGACGCCGATTCCGTGCCGGCGTTTCCGTGACTTCCCAGTTCCGTGACTTCCAGTTCCGTGACCGTTGTAAAAGGGACGTTTCCGTGACTATTTTATTTTTTCTAACTTTTTCTATTTAAAATTTACACAATTTACGATGGGTAGGAATCCACCACCAAAGGCTAAAAAGTATCGAGATGCGGATCGTCGACTGTTGAATCTGGTAGAAAACTACGTTCCACTTGTACCTGATCAGAATGGGCAAATTAATTAACCGCACAATTCTGGTTTTTAGTGTTTCACAAAAAAATTTATTTAAACCAAAACTTCTTTTTATTTTTGTGGATTAAGTTATTATAAAAATTTTTATTTTTCCCACTTAAGACTTTTTATTTTAATTTCAAAAAAATTTTTTTTCCAACAAATTTTTTTTCAGATGATCTTGACATTGCTTCGGATTTTTTTCATTATTTCAATTCAACGAAACCTTTACTTTATTCTGACCCTACAATTTGGTTTGAAAATTTTTTTTTATTAAAATTTAAAAAAATTATCCGGCTATAAAATTTGCTCTAACTCACTTTCACCCGTATTTTTAGCGCGCCGAAGGCGATAATTTCTAAAATTTTGGAAGGCCTAGGCCAAAAAATTGTCTTTTTTCTCCATTCCCTTCCCAAATTTTTTTTCCATTTAGAAGTAAATTAAAACCAATTTAAAGGTGTATTTCTGCTTGGAATGATAATGGAAATCCTTCTCTAGTTGATTGGAAGGGAGGAATAAATAAATTGTGGAGAACAGATTTCTTCCCAGGTTTGGGGTGGATGTTGACATCTGAACTTTGGATTGAATTGAGAGAAAATTGGCCTGGTAATTTTTAAAAAATTTTTTTGAATTTTTTGACAAATTTAAGAAAGGATTTTTTACTCAAAAAAAATTTTTTTTTTGAATTATTTAAATTAAATTGGACCATACTTTAAGCTAGACCCAATGTTGGATATCAAGAATTTTACAGGTTACCCGAAATCCGATCCGACTTTTATTAGCTTCTTGGCCCTAAAAATTTTTGCCTGCTAAATTAAAATTTTTTCCCTATCTCTATTCAAAACCTTTACTTTTTCCTATCATTTGATCCAAGAAATTTTGAATGGCCATACGAAACCCGAGCCGTCTTTTTCTCAATCCGTGACATCCATGGGGTGTATGTATGTATACGCTTTTTAAATTTGTTTGGGCTGGGAGGGGGAAAGTGCCAAAGCGATACCTCGGATTTAGGATACAATTCATTATAGGTGTAGCGGTTCCCAGTTAGTTTGAAATTAAAAGAAAACAAAGAAATAATCCGAAAATTTATTTAATTAAAAAAAAGACAAAAATCGGCGGAGAGCAAAATGAGGGGGGAAGTGACTAGGAAAAAGTCGGGAATAATAAGGAATAGGATAACAACTGACTAGTAAAAAAGGAAAAGTTCGTGTCAGGATTAAAATGGGCGGGGAAAGGACCAAACACTTAGGTGGCACGACAATTGTACAGTAAATAATATTTATTTATTTTAAAATATATTTCTTTCATTTTCCATTCATTACATAGGATTCTAGTTTTTAACACCGATTATTTACAATAGAGTTTTGACTTTATTTAAATTAATTAAAAATTTTTAAAAGACATTTATTGGGATGACTGGCTTCGAAATAACAATATTCGCCAAAATCGTGTTTGTATCAGACCTGAAATTTCTCGTACTTTACATAATTTAACTGTCGCTGGAAAAGGTTCTAGTGGGTCAGTTAATGGAAATTTAATTTAAAAATAATTTTTTTTTTGAATTTTAGTGGTCTTTATAAAAATTTTCTTTCCTCAATTCGGTGGGTAAAAATAAAAAAAAATAAAATTTAAATAAAAAATTTTCCTTTAAAAAATTGCTTAGGCTTCACGATAAAACAGCTTCCTTCTCTCAAAATGACCTTCAAAAATTGGAAAAACAAAATTTTGATAATTGGATGCGTTTAGAGTTGGAAAATTCTTTACAACTTTCTTTACAACAAGTTTTGGATGGTAGAATAAATTTTTGGTTTTTCTCTTAAAATTTCATTTCTCTTCCCAGAAAGTTTCCGGAAACATTTAATATTCCTGAAAACAAAATTTTGTTATGATCAGATAAAATACGAGTGTCAATACCTTGTGTTTTCCGGGATAAATTTAACCTCTATTTTCCGAAAAAGTACCCCATTACCTATCTATTATCTACTAAAATACCATTATCTACTTTAAAAAAAAATATTTTTTCCCTTAAATATATTAAAAATACCTTCCTTATACATGTATATTTTTCTACAAAATTTAGGAAAATACAAAGAATATCAACACCAAAAGAACCTTAAAAAGCCTTCATTTATTGTTCGAATTAACGATCCCCGTGAATATCGAAATTTATCAAAAACTTTCAATTTAATGGCTGATATACGTGCGGGAATGATGAGGACTGCTTATTTGGGGGTAAATAAAAATACTTTTTGTATTTTCCAAAAATTCTAATATTTTTGAATGTTATATACACAATGCCTGTTAGGCAAATCGCTAAAATACCCATAAAATATCCCTTAATGTGGCTTGTTTAATGGCCTATATCTCGCTGTTAAATTTTTTCTGAAAAATAAGATTAATGCCATCCTAGAAAAAGCCTTTTACAAGAGCATAAAAATATTTTTTAAAGAGATTTAGCCCCTTTTTATTTTGATTTTCGAAATGTCAGGATATCGACTTGAAAAAAAATATGGTTTTTAGGTCTAAATTTTTTGTCTGAATTTTTAGCAAATTTCTTACATAATGTTAGAAACACAAAAATCCAAAGGGGCTGTACTTTTTTTGTTCATCACGGACTACTTTTCTAACTTATATTTTTATTCTCTAAAATTCAGGTTGTTCCTTTTTTCACTTCTGATACTCAATTATACGCAGTACATTATGCAGTGAATATTAGCGAGTTTGGAATTATATCCAGTCATAAAATTTATGATAATGCTTGGGATTTAAAGAGCAAATATTTGGATTTTTCAGAGCTTTATTGCACACCTAAAACGTTAATTTCTTTAAATTAAAAAATAAAAATTAAAAATAATTTTATTCAACAGATGGACGGGTATTTGCGACCCTTATAGTGAATCAATGCGTAATTGGTTCAAAACGAAAGGATGGATTAAACGACTTGAACTTTGGGGAAATATGACTGTTTTTTAAAAATTAATTTATATAAAGATTTTATTTTTTAATTATTATTTTTTTGGAATTCTTTTTCAATATCCTAATATTTATAGAATATTCAATAATACATAATAAAAAAGCTCAACCCATTTCGTCAGTTATACGAAACTTATTGTTTTGTTAGTTAGGTATTTTTCCTAGTCTTAACAGATTTTAATGCTAATTTTGTAAAAATATTTATTTTTTGAAAAGAAATATTTATATCAATTATGACTTATCTTTTTTTAAATTCTTTTTATGATTAGTTGTTCCTTTATCCATGTAAAGTGAAATTTTAACTCCTAGAAATATTTTAATTTTATATAAAATTTTGCTATGATCTTTTTCTTTAAATCCAAATTAAAAACATATTACTTAATATTATTAAAAGATAAATTTTTATTTTAATAAAAAATTACTTTGTTTAATTTGGACGAAAATATATATATATTTTGACACTATTTGATTGTTCCTTTCGAGTAAAAATTTGACAAAATAAAAAATTTTCATGTACACCACAGTTAAGTCCGGCTGTGAAGTAATGGACTTTTGTGGAGTTGAAGTAGAAGAACCACCGTTCCCCGGGACAGGGAATTCTCCGAGGAAGAGGTCTCTCTTTTCAGGGAAGTCTCCTCCAGAGCTTTCTTTCCCCGTTAAAATTTACTATGTCATGATTTGGAGCCCATATCTAAATGGCATCGAACACGAAGCCAGTGTTACCCAAGTTCAAAGCAGACCCAATAAAAGTCTTAACTCAATACATAGTTTTAAAAGCAAGACACACGTGTTCATCCCTCATATCTATGATGTATGTACCTATAAATTACCCTATGCAAGTTTATATTTATAGTTCCATACTGGGGCATTCAAATTAAAAATAGTATTTGAATGCTAGATTTATTTCTTTTAATATTTATTCAGCTACTAATTTAATTAATTTAAAAAATATTAATAATCGAATCAACAGTAATAAAATCATTTTTCTTTTTCTTCCTTCTTCTCTTGTCTTACTTATCTTTTATTTTCATCTCCTTCTTCCTCTCCTTTAGCTCTCCCTTCACAATATCGTTAACCTCATTTTTCTTCCTCAATTCTTCCAGTTCTTCATTCCACAACATTTCAGCCCCATCCTTGTTCAGCTTTTCATCCTCCTCATTTTTATTTTCTACTTTAAATATCTTTTTCTTTTTCTTCTCTTCATAAAGTTGTTTATCAACAATTAATCTCTTTACTATCCCCTCTGCCTTGTAAATAACTTAATAATATTTTTTTATTCATTTAAATTCAAAAATTATTTTCCTACCACTAGAAGCTTGATTAATTCGGTCCAAAATTTCATCTACTTCATTCTGACTACCCGAATAATACTTTAAAAGAAAACTCTCTGAAGAATTTAAACTGTCTATTTCATCCTTTACAATAATATCAATGTGTTTTAATTCTTCCACACTTTCAACATCAAAAATGGAATTTAATACGTGTTGAATTTCTATCGAACAATGTTGAGATAACCAATCTCTATAAAAGTTCATTTGCTCTTCTGCAAGACATAAAGCCATTAAAAATTCGTTTATCCGGTCACACTCATCAAGGATTATCTTTAGTTTGGCTGCTTCTTTTAGATCATTTATAATCTGTAATTTATAATGTTTTTTAATTAGTACTTTTTTCTAATAATTTATCTACATACACTTTTGTGTTTGTATTAGCAAATAAATACGAATGAGTAAAATGACACAAATCTAGCGGTTTTTTTCAAAACTTTAGGAGCATATTAGCTCTCTGTACTATGTTGGCACATTCCGGTTTATTCCGTTTGTTCCGGATTTTTATCGGTAGTTCCTTTCTTCCATTCACATTTATTTTATTAAAAACCTCATGCCAAATGATCAACAATTTTTTGAGTTTATTTAATCATACATAGACCCTCTACAATTAGAACAAGATAGACGAATATTTTCAAAATATAATATTCTTGTCAATTTTTTCGGTACTCTTATGTTATACGCCCCTATTTTTATTGCCCCCCCCTTTCCTTCTCCTTTCCTTCTCATGCCTTCATTTCTAATTTCTCTAGGAGTACCTTTTTTCCATTCCATCGGCCACAGAAACATTTGTTTCCATAATAACCTCGAAAACCGGAAAATTTCTATCACAAACCTCTTTATCTTCGAGTTTTTCATCAATATTTAAATTTCCATTTTTAATTATATTTGCCACCATTTTCAAATTTTTTTCTCTTTTAATCATTTCCCCCATTTCTCTATTTTCAAAAATTTCTTTATTTTTCTTCATTTCATCAAAAGGCAAAATAAGCATATTTTGAACACGTCTACGTTGATTTTTCCCCTTTAACTGTCTTTCAACCAAAAAATTTATTTTATTTTCCAAATTATTTCGATTTTTAATTAATTCCTTTTTCGATACAAAATCCTGTTTTTCTTCTCCCAATCCTTCTGTTTCACATTTTTTGTATTCTTCATCAGATTTTTTAACACAGAAAAAATTTTTTGGACAATGTTCACACTTTATTATATTTTTTGCCAAATTATTAAATGCAAAATTATTATTTAATCAAACAAAATTATTAAATAATAATTTTGTTTGATTATTTGCCAATTTATTTTTTAAATTAATTGGGGAATGAGGAGAATAAATATTTGAGGGGGCTTTTATTAAAGGGGATAATGTTGAATTATTAATTAATAAAATTAAAATAATAATTTCAATTAAAAAAATATTTATTAATTTAATATTACAAAACATTTTTAATATTACCCTGAAAATTGTAAAATTATTTAGGGGTTACAATACGGTCGGACCTAGTTAAAAGATACTCCCGATAATCATATAGGCATTTTAAACTAAAATATCCCTCAATTTGACTTAAGATAAGTTTCAAAAATTTAGTCGGCCATTGGGTTAGAAGAACTACACGGAGCATAGGCTCTATTAAAATGCAACTTCTACGTACAAGATAGAAACTTTTCGATAAGGTGTCTTCTTATTGTGGGCTTTAGCTGTACTCCGAACATCTCAGATGTTTTGAATTATATATAATGTTAAAATACCCCCTCAATTTGACTTGAAATATGTACATTTCAAAAATTTAGTTGGCTATTGGGTTAAGAGAGCTGCCCAGAGCCCCTATGTAAAATACAAATTATTTTAGGACTAGAGATTTTCGATAAGGTGTTTTCTTCTATGGGCTTTATTTAGTATAATAATTAATATATTTAAATAGCTAATTCAAAAAATTTAATTTAAATTATTATTCAAGCTAGTTTTATAGTAAATTCTAAAAGTTAATTATAATTATGTAAATTATTACTATTAATATTTTTCACTATGTCTGAAGGGTTTTGTATAAATTAGCTGAGAATTTAATTGT
Organism: Meloidogyne luci; assembly: GCA_902706615.1. Taxonomy (NCBI): domain Eukaryota; kingdom Metazoa; phylum Nematoda; class Chromadorea; order Rhabditida; family Meloidogynidae; genus Meloidogyne; species Meloidogyne luci. The sequence continues at coordinate 494,179 of CACSLI010000267.1, read as the reverse complement.
TTTTCATTGAAATATTTTTTATTTCGTTGATAATTTGTTTTGCATCAATTTTTTTAAATAAAATAAAAAAATAAAAGTGCATTTCTAAAAAATATTTAAAAAAATGATTTTACAAAAACTTAAACGGTGTTTTATTTAATAAATAAATTTAATTAATTTTTAAATTTAAATATTTAATTATTACCTGAATAAAAAATTTATTTTTTAAGAAATACCCCTCTGAAACTTCTAAAACTTTAAAAAATGTATAAACTAGTTTGCTAGAAAATTCACAAAATCGACAAGACATTCACAATTATTTCTAAAGAATATTTTTAATTAAAATGTTTAAATAATCAGTTTTTTTCTACATTTGGAAAAAGAAAAAAATATTTTGATTGAAGTGATTCAATTATAATTATACAATAAAATAGAATAATATTCTATAATAATATTATTATAAAATTATTAATTATTATAAAATTCTATCCAGCTTTTCATGTTTAATTAGCTTCCATTTTATATATTTTATGTACATATGTATATAATGGAACTATTTGGATATTAAAAACATTTTGGCCTCGCCCTTGCTGGGAGAGGCGAACTATTCAAAATAAACGTTTTAAAAATTTAAAATTTTATTATACAGTCGTCGACATAAAGATAGGGACAAGAGTAATTTAAATGAAAATTAACTATTTTTCGGTCAAAAAATACGTTCTATATAGCAATCGAAAGCTCTATTTATATCTCAGTTGACATGTTTCTGCATTTTTCATGAAAATGAAAATTGGCCGAGATAATCCGGATCTACCGGATATACCAAATCCCACAGCCTCGGAAAAAATTTTCGGAAAAAATCTAACAAACCCATTTGATAAAGCATATTTTTCTGAGTATTTCCCACAAAACCGTTTAGAAATACCTTTTTCCGGTCCAGAGATATGATTTTTTGAAAATGGCATTTTTTCCTTAAAAATTGAATTTTTTGCAAAAATAGGCGAAAAATGCCATTTTCAAAAAATCATATCTCTGGACCGGAAAAAGGTATTTTTAAGCGGTTTTGTGGTAAATACTCACAAAAATATGCTTTATCAACTGGGTTTGTTAAATTTGTTCCGAAAAATTTTTCCGAGAAAATGGGATTTGGTATATCCGGTAGATCCGGATTATCTCGGCCAATTTTCATTTTCATGAAAATGCAGAAACATGTCAACTGAGATATAAATAGAGCTTTCGATTGCTATATAGAACGTATTTTTTGACCGAAAAATAGTTAATTTTCATTTAAATTACTCTTGTCCCTATCTTTATGTCGACTACTGTATAATAAATTTTTATTAAAATTTATAAAATATATTTTATGGGATTGAAAGATTTGATTGTATGTAGAGATCCAACTTTAAAATTAATTATGAAGCATTTTTGAATTTAAAAAAGTTTTGGTTATTCCAAATCGATTGAAATTCTTGTAGATAAATTTTTTAATGAATAATCGGCGGTTATTACTATCACTAAAGTCATTATCACTAACTAATATGTAATAACATGCTTATTTTATAAATACTTACTTGTTTGGCAAAATCGCATTTGCGGGATCCCGCATGCGGGAGTAACTTTTAAAAATGTCTGCGGGAGGGACTCCCGCGGGAATAATCCCGCAAAATCCCGCACTCCCGCAAATCGAAAAAAGTGCGGGATTGCGGGAGCGGGATCCCGCAAAATCCCGCGCGGGAGTCCCTCCCGCGCCGACCTCTAATATTTACTTGTTTGGCCAAAAAACCGTTTTCAAAACAGCTTAAAAATTTGTTAATTTAATTCTGTGCGCTTAAGAGGGGCATTTCATTCAACAAATGCTAAGGCATCAAGCATTAATCGTTAATAAAGTCAGTCTCGTGAAAGGCAATCAATGTCTTTCTCGCAATCAAATCTCTTAGCGAGCAGTAAGATAGCAACTCGCGCGTTTCCGCCAGCATTTTTAAATTTTCTGCCTCTCTCGCTTTCTCTATAAAAAGAATTTGCAAGCAATTGCTAGCTAATTTGCTAGCAAATTGCCTTTGTTAGCATTGCTAGCAAGTGATTGCTAGCAATAACACTCAATAATACGCTTGCTTAACCTCCCTAATAAAATGAGGAGTCTCTAGATTCTCCCCACATTTTGAAAAAATTTTTTGAATTCCTTACAAGCCCGCTATGTTTTTACATGTCTTCACAATGTTTTTTATATTATTTATTGCAACAATTAAAGCACCCGACTCGGATGTTTCCTCTGAAAAAACCTTAGTTGAACTCCCAAGCAAAAATGGAATAAAAGTAAAAGCATTATTACCAAGAAATCATCGACTTGCTATTAAAAAAGCTTTAGATAGAGCAAAAAATTACCAAGGAGAATTTCCAAAATCCGAGGTAGGAGATACCCATCAATTAAATAGGGAATTTGCTAAGTTGCATTAGAATCTTAAAAACTGAAGTTTATGCTTATTCTCCGTAAATCAACAATCACGATTGCAAATACCCAACCCTCACTAATTACCCCAAGTCGATGTAGATAGTTTATTGCTACACTGCTTCACAAAACCAATATATTTAAATACTTTTTTTCTTGATTTTATATAATAAACATTCATTTTATTGGTAATGAATGGAGCTATAAAATGCATCTGAAGGGGTATTTCATGGGAAGATTAAAAAAGATAAACGGCTTAGTTATCTCAGTGGAAAATTTTCTTAAAAATAATTCTCTGCTATCTTGCAGCAAATTTCACAAGATTTTGAATGAGCCCAAAATAAAAATTCAAAACAATTCTTAAGGGTTCGAAACACATTTTTAAATAACCTTACTCATGTTTCACGTTGATTTTTAGGTTAAATAGATCTCGACCTCGGGTAAAGATATGGGGGTAATTATTTCTATTTTTTAAAATATCGATATCTATGTTTGAAAACCCAAGAGTTGTGCTATACTTTTGTGATGCAGTCTACATTCCCTAATATGTTAGAGGACTTGGATAGCTTATAAAAATTATTAAATAAATAATTATTATAGAAAGATGGCTACGATTCTGAAGATAGTGTTAATTCACCACAAGTCAAAAGAAACTCTAAGAGAAAGAGTAACGGAGGAGGCACTTCATCTAAAAAGGCAAATAACAAAGGTAATAACTACATAGAGCCGTGTCTTAGGCTTCTATAAAAGGATAATAATGTATTAGATGATTAGGGATATAAATATTATAATTTATCCTAAAGACGTATTTTTTGAAAAATTGAGCACTAGAAATTTTCAAGAATTTTCCTTTTTAGTTGCACTCTTTTAGTCTTGACTCTAATTTTTAGGGTACTCGTACATATGTTAAACTTTTTTAGTCTCCAATATAATACACCAAAAACTTTTTCCGTAAAACTTTTTCTATTTAGGCAGAAATCAAAAAGTTTGATTTTTTCAACATATTTTCAAAACGATGTAGTGAAAGATAAGAATTTGATGATATGCTTCTGAGAATTTTTTAAATTTCAAGTTTATATTAACATTGTGAAATTTAATTCTCGATTTTAGTTTATTAGATGAATTTAAAAATTTTACAAGATTTATATTGGAAAAAAATAGTTTCAAACTAATTTTTTCAGATATTAAAAGAATTATTGTCTTAATTGTATTGAAATTAATTAAAGTGTGTAATTAACCGGGTATGGCCAGAAAAAACTAAAATATGTTTTAGCTCAAATGGGCAATACCTCAATTTAGGTCCCAAATAAATCTACAAATCGAATAAATAAAGTTGAGAAAATATTTAAAAAGAAGTATTAAATACAAAAATGATTATGACAAGATGTTTTTAGACCTTAGCCTCCAGATTTTAAAGGAGTCAGGGTTTTATTATTAATTATTTTTTAGAGCTTGTGTTTAGTTTATCTAGTTTTCGGGACATACGCCGACTGGATCAGGGACCGTTCACTACCTTTTTCCTCGAAATTTTTGAAAGTTATAGCCAATTTTAAAGAATTTCAAAAATTTCGTGGATGTAAGGAAAAGTCCCAGACCCAGTGGTCCTGAAAATCAAGAACTTCAACTGAACCCAACCCACTTTTTAAACACAAAATTAATTGAAATTTAGGAATATAGTACACAATTGGCCGGGCAAATTGAATTTGTCCTGGAATGTAAATGCTCCTTCGAATGATAAAAGATCCTTATTACGGTGGCTGTTTAAGACATTTAAGGCTAGAATTTTTCGCAGTATTTTTCATTTTTTTCTTAATTTTTCAACATCATAATCTTTAAATTCGGTTCAAATCTTTTTGAGTTTGTTTGTTTTTACAAAGTTTTTGCAAAAACAAGTTTTTACAAACAAGCATTCTTCTCTAATTTAATTTAAAAAGATTTATAGTCTGTAAAAATTCGATTTTAAATCAATTTGGCAATTTTTTTAATAGAGAGGCTGTAAGAAGAGGGAATGGCAATAAGGCAATAGAAGTCTGCTACATCTTCTTGGGGTAGACATGCGTGCCTATTTAACCTGTAAAATTTATTTATGTTTAATTAAAGATAATCCGCAAATTCTCGTTTAAGTTTTTAATCATTAGGGTTCTAATCATAATTTTGCAACATAATAAGGTATATTTGTACAAGGCGTCGTGAAATGATATTAGAATATCCGGTTTATACTTCTACAATGAATATTAAATAACAGGCAAAATTAATATACAGCTTCTTAAATTGAATAATGCGGACAACTAAATATGGGAGGGGGATTTGTCTTTCGATTAGCTACCCTCTCAATCAAGCTTCACTCAATAATTTTCATTTAGAAAGAAGGCGAATAATTTATTTTATTAAATTTAATTTTTAAATTTAAAAATTACTTTTGAAGTATTTAGAAAACATTGACTATATTTTTAAAATGAATTCCTTAAAGATGCTAGTCATTTTTGGTTTTGTTTTGTTTCATCTTGCTGAAATTCAAGTTGGGATTCAAGCTATGAAAAACACTAATAAAGGTAATATAACATTTTATTATCATCATATTTTTTTCTCAAATCCTGGTAAACCGGTAGTCTATTAAAATTAAATATTCCAGCACTGGATCTCGTAGAATCGTGTAAAGTATTCAGTAACCAGCATTATTAATCTAAAACTTTTAGAATTCTAAGCATTCTCATATTATTATTTAAATTAAAAATTTAGATGAGGATAAAATACAAGATGCGCAACAATCCCGTCCATTACCTACATTTGAAGACCGTCCTCCACCAAGTGAAGAGAAAAAGTCATCGAAAAAGCCATCGCCTCTTCCTCTACCGGCAGAACGCCCAATATACCATGACCGTAATATAATTACATTAAAGAAAAATATTTTTAAATAAATAAAAAATTTAGATAGTAGCAATAAGGGAAGCAAGACCAAACATTGAAAATTGAGGTTTGAAATTATACTAAACTTGAAAAAATAAAGTTATTATCGATGGTGTATTTTTCAAGTATTTCTTTTAATTTCAATAAAGTTTTAAGAAATTTAAGGTTCAAAATTTGAAAAAAAACAACTAAATGATCGTTGATTAATTAGATGTGTATTATATACATTTTACTAAACTTTTAAATTTAACGGATCAAAAAAAAATCTAAAAATACATTTTAGTATTTCAAGTATATTTTTTAAATCGAAATATATTTTAACATTTTGTTTATATTCCATTATTTTGATAAAAGTTTAAAAATTAGGTGAAATTATTTTTAATAAGCATATTGGATTATGAAGATTGAAATTAAATTATTATGATTCTGGTCATATGTACATAGTGAAGAAATGATAAGGCGTAAGGATTCAATTAGATTGAATTAGCTTGTTTAAGTTTTGAATGATTTGAGGGATTTGTGTTTAGGAGGAATATGGGGGAATATGATTTATTAATGGAGATTTAACGGATATCAGAGCATTTGGAGGGGCATCGAAGATATATATGGGGCATCGAAGATATATGTATTGGACGTGCATCGGGTATAAATAGGGATTTGGACTGATATCGGAGATATCCAAAAATTTGGACGGATATTGGCGATATCTATAATTTTTAGGAATATCGTAGGAGAATCGCATCAAACCCATTTATACCCCTTCTAATTTACTCATGTCTGAAGATTTGGAGAAATATCGGCTTCAACTTTTTTACTAACGTTTTATTCTTTCGATTTTCGTGAATCCTGGTTTATAAATAGGTAAATACTAGTATATACGGTAAATATACTCACAGGATGTGAATCCGATGAATCTCTTTTTGATATTTTGAAGGTATTGGTCTGCGCTTAATAATCCAAAAGTTAATAGTCGTTTCGTAATCTCGTTCGAGAATGGGAGAAAATCTCAACCGAAAAAGTGCCGCAGACGAAAATTTTGAAAAATTTCGGAGGCAATTTTAGGAAAAAATATGGATTTCCATATAATATACTAAAAGTGAAAGTATCGGCCTTAGGGCAACAATTTGAATAAGATGATGAAATGAGGGAGTTATTTAAATATATTTATATTAAGAAATGGGGCAAAATAGATAAAAAGGTTAAATGAATGGAGTGCGTATATAGTTTCTGTATACGGGGTTGACCCCATTTATTCTACCTTATTTTATTTGCCTGCATTCATTTTTGTTTATATTTTCTCAACGCTTCGCCCAAATATTAAAAATTCTGTTATTTTTTTACTAATATTTTTTCCATTAACGTCAAATTTAATTTTATAAAAAACCACCTAACATTAAGGGGATCACACACGAGATCAAAACCCTGAGCAAGCTGGTTTTTCTGGTGATTCGAATGTCACCAAAATCAACGAAGTTTGACTTGATTTGATAAAGTCATGACAATTTGCTTTAAGCCATCATATAAAGTATCCGTTCAAGTGTTTAAGGTATCCGTGCGAGCAGACCTTAGAGCCATGATTATATCCAGTATATACTCCGTGTCAGCACAAAAAGATTTTCCAACGAGGATTTTCGTGTCAATCGACTCATATTTCGAACCATATATACTTTCTAATGGAATATAATTTGTACAATTGAATTTTTGACCTACCTAAAACCACTGGTTTTTGACCATTCCAAGCCCTATATCTCAGCCCAAACTTGTTCATTTACAGAGATTTTATATCATTCGACTCAGCTCGATGAGCTCCTTCGATATTCGAATTTGCATATTCACATTTTTCACCACAAAAATCAGCTTGGCCCCATATGGTTTTTCAATTTTCAGGGGCCTTTATTTTTTAGTTTTAGTCTCCGGAAAGAAATTCTTGCGTATTCTAACTCAGCACGGCGATTCGGATCGATAGGTATATAGGTTGACCCAAGAGTAACTGCACACTTCATAGAGAAACTGCACATATCACTTTTTTCCTTTACATTTTGAATATTTTTGTGCTCATTTTGTAGCCCATTCATACTCTTTCAAGGCCTATTTGCCCGACTCTATTATAAAACCTTTTGCCATAATATTCAATGTTCAGCAAATTTCAACTCACCCAATGTCCAGGAATCTTTAGAAAATTCCGGTATGAAATTTTTTGGGAAAATTTTTTCGATAACTTGTTTAGTTAAGTAGGAATGATTTTTGTCTTAAAAAGTAGCAGACCTCGATCAGTAAGCACACACCATAACGTGAACATGGTCAAATTTAAAGTACCTATATCATATTTATTCCATTTAAATTCTCTATAATATAATCTTTATTTGATTGCTGCACACTTCATAGAGAATTGCTGTACACTTCATGCTGCACACTTCATATATTTAATGGTAATTTCGAAATTTGCCCCCCCCCCATATTTTTTGCTTTCCAAAAGTGAAAATTGAGGAAGGGGAAATTTGACCATTATTTACATTCTTGAGGAAGAATGAATGGGGGGGGGGTAAGTTTGAAATTACCAATTTTGTTTAAAAATTACCTCTATAATTTTAGATTTCACAAAGCTGCTCACAAATTCTTATAAATGAAGCAGCTGAATATAATCTTGATGGGAATTCCTCAATGGATTTACTTACAAATTTTTTGACATATGATATGAGTTAGTAATTTTTGGGTAATTTCGAAATTTGCCCCCCCCCCCATATTTTTTGCTTTCCAAAAGTGAAAATTGAGGAAGGGGAAATTTGACCATTATTTACATTCTTAAGAAGAAAGAATGGGGGGGGGGGTAAGTTTAAAATTACCCATTTTTGTTTAAAAATTACCTTTAAAATTTAGATTCAAACGAATACATGCTAAACAGCTTTGCAAGCTTAGAATTTCACAAAGCTGTCGAAACCTCGCTTACAGCAGAAAGAAAAGATGTTATTAATCAATTAAACAAACTATATAATTATATTTTACAATCAATTGTCAATCTACATTTTGTTGGAATTAAGAATGATAAAATTTGTAAAGAAGAATGGGAATTTTTGAAAAATGAACAATTTCCCCCAACTCAACATCAAGTAATAATTTAAAATAATTTTAAATTTGAGCCAATAATTTTGATATATTGTGGGAAAGGTATCTTGTGATATGAGACCCAAAATTAATCCTTCCATTTCCTGTTCCTTTCGATTTATTGACAATCATTTTATATTTATTGACATTTGGCGACTCCTTTACCTGTCAATGAAAATTAATTTGATAGAGAAAATTAATTGATAGAGAGTTAATTAATTGATAGAGAACATCCTTAGCTGTTGAAAATTTAAAATTGCAAAGTTTACATGAGATTAAATTCTTCTCTTGCACAAAGTAGTTCAAGATTTTATTCATTATAGCTTTATAACATAAACAAAATCTTAGTATTTATGTATAAATATTTAAGGTAGAAATTAACATTTTGAAATGAAAATTTCATTAAACCAAATCAATTAATTGTAAATTAGTTAGAATTTCATTATGTCAACTATTAAATGTACTTAATAATTATTATCAAAAATAATTTCAAGGATCCGAACCGAATTTTTCGGTTATCCGGAACCGATAACCGAACCGAAAATTTTCGGTTATCCGGTTTTTTTCGTTTCCGCATAACCGGAACCGCCAACCTTAATCTGCACACAAACATAGAGTTGCCTTTGTGTTAATTTACATCTTTTAAATGAGACAAATATTAAAGTATTATTTAATAAAAAAGAAATAATTGTATTAATAGCGAGAAAAAATTGTTTATCATTTACATTTCAGCCATTTACACTACAAACAAACTATTTTTTCTTAAATTAATTGTGAAGGTTTTCTGACTTATGTTAAAATTTGCCATGAGCTGAACGCTATGCCATGAGCGCGGATATGCCATGAGCTGATATGCCATGAGCTGGAACGCTCAAAAATGGTGTTTTTACATCGGTCGGGGCAATTTAGGACCCGGTTCTTAATGCATATTTTTGCATATTTCGGTACTTTCGTGAATATTTGTCCATATTTTGTTGAATTTTGCATATTTTTTCCAAAATTTGTACAAATTTTGGCCTGAAAATTTGTTTCAAAAAAATTTTTCCATAAATTTAAAGTCCATAAAATCTTTTAGAAGTCCTCTAATTTGCTATTTTAAAAAATAAATTATTGTTTTTACTTAAAATATTAATTTTTGAAGACATTTTTACTATTTTTTGCTGCATATCTAGTGCATATTTTGTGAAATTTTTTTATTTTAGTGCATATTTAGGCCTTTTTTGGTGCATATATATGCGCATATTTTGGGATTTTCCGTGCATATTTTGACACACCCTAGTCATGACACTGGAAAACAATATAAACGAAAAATATAAAGTTCAAAATCCGGTTCTTCACTTCCATTTAAACCACGCCCATAAAAATTCCCTTGAATAGCGTAACATTCCCTCTGCACATTTAAATGCCTAAACGTATTTGAGATAGATTTACCATTAAAAAAATTTTTTTTATTTATTCAATGCTCGAACAACAATAATTATATATGATGGGGTCTTTATGTACTTATCACACATCTACATAATTAATATTTTTTTAATTTTTCAATGTTGGCAATTCTTTGGACTTTGGAAGAAAAATATGAAAATTATGTTTATGAGACTGGATCTTCAATACCTTATTTTTTGAAAAAACAAAATAGAAGATAAAAATAAATAATTTCAAGTTTTTTATATTTTGACGTAAAAATTATTTCCAAGATATTTAGAAAAAACCCAGTCCCTTTATCTAAAAATGTGTGTACATATATGGTAGAAAAAGTTATACAGTCGAGACGTTTATTCTCAAATATACAAAATTAATAAAATTATGTCAAAACTTTAATATACATATTTCTCAGAAAAAATAATAAAAAAATAATCTTCGAAGATCGAGGACAAAATCGGAGTTCGAAGCAGCTAATTATATTCCCAAGCAGTGCTGGGTATTGGGCATTTGTTGGCTCCGGGCTTTTAAAACCTTATCCCGGTCCGCAGGCTCCAGAGGGGTCTCAGGAGCTAGCCATCCTGAAGCCATCCCAGGACTTTTCGCAAGTTTGTAATTTGGCATTAAATTAATATACTTTTTTTAATTTTTGAATTATTAACTAAAAACTAAAAATAATTTCGTGTCCAAAAGTCAATTCTGAGGATCAAGTTTCGACTGTATTTTTCGAATTTCATAAAATGATTGAATAATTTTTATAAAACATTGTTGTCCTAAATTTAGGCATATTCTCGCTGTAAAAAATCAAAAACAAATATTTATTTATTTATTATCCACTCATAGAAACATCCATTTGTTGATTGTCAAGTATTCCATTACTATTATTTTCTTTGTTTTTTGTATTTTTGTTTTCTTGTTTATCAACCTCATTTTGTTCATCGTTGTTTATGTCATTATAATGTTCTCCATTGATAACAACAGTTGGGGTTGTTGTCGTTAATTCAGTTGTTGTCGTTGTTGTTTTTTGCACACTTACTGTTGAACCGTCCTAAAATAATAAAATATTGTCAATCATTTTTAAGGGTTATTTCTTGAAAATAGTTATCCTTCAGGAACTTTCCTAATTTTTGAACCATTTATTTCCGGAAAAAATTGTTTCCTAATGTTGAAGTCGTTCTGGCGCGGGGACAAAAAACTGGCACTTAGGCGAGACCTAGCTTCATAAAAATTTTCTAAAATTTCTTTAACATCCTTGACTACCTCCTCCAGAAATTTCAGAATTTTTGATCTAATATTTCGGAAGTTATAGTAGAAAGACCAAGAAAAATTAGTCATTTTTCAGAAAATTAACATTTTTGTCCATAATTTCTAAAATTCCTGCTCAAAAATTCTGAAAATTTTGGAGAACTAAGATAAAAGTACGAGTTATTATTGCAAAGTTTTATCATTTTTGATAATCAACTCTCTATCTTATAAGCTCGCACCAAAACAGCGCGAGCTTATAAGCCAAGCTAGTCCCTGTTTCGTATTATTTTCCGAAGACAATAGTTATATTTTCACAAAACACATAATAGTTTCTCTTCCTGAAATATATTCCGAAAAATCATAAATTTTTTGTATTTTCCGTAAATTTATTTTATTGTGATTTCATTATATGTATACATATTTTCAAACCAACATCATTATTTATTTCGTAAGCTTCTGTTTCCACAACACTTTTACGCACTATTTCATCAGATTCATCACCATTTCGTTGCAAGCTCGTTTCTTCAATTTTTGTAGTTTTAGTGCCCCCATTAGGTAATTGTTCCTGTTCCTCAATAATTATTGTTTCGGGCTTTTCCTCTTTAATAATTATTTGTTCTAAAGGTTTTTCTTTTATTTCACTCTCTCCTTTATTTAGTTCTGAAACTTCCGGAAAATTATTTTTTCCGGAAAATATTTCTTCTGTAGTTATTTTATTTTCTTCCTCCTCTTTTATTATTGTTGTTCTTTCCTCCGTTATTGTTGTAGTTGTAGTAGTCGTTTCCGGAAATGTTGTAATTGTCTTTTTTGTATTTTCCTCTTTAGTTGTTGATGTTGAGGTAACAACAATAAAAGGTTGTTGTTGTAATTCTTCACTTTTTATCCCCCCATTAATAGACTGCTTTGGATGTTGTGATTTTACATTTGTGGTTGTTTTGATAGCTGGTTCAGAAATTGGGGTTAATATTGTTTCTTCTGATACTATAAGATTTTTGGGGGGTTCGAGGTAAACTGGATATAAAGGAGCGAAGATGAATGGGCCTTTGTAAGGTATATAAGAGGATTCGTCTGATTCGGCAACGGATTGTGCACCTCCAGCAAAGGGTTGGAAGCCAATACCTTTAAAAATAAAATTTAGAAAAAATTGTTATAATAAAAAATGCCTTTTGCATAGATGGGAATTGGATGGACTTGAATAGGTATTTCGACGAGCACATGAGTTCCCAAATAAATCTGAAAATTATAATTTAAATTAAAATATAAATTAATTTTGAAATTTTTTAAATTGTTCCAGTCAATTATATAAATATTAAACTGGTTAGACCTCAAAATGAGAGACAATCCCCCGTACCTCCCACAGCAAAAAGTACCGTATTTTTCGGATAATTCACCTCTTGAAAATATTTCCCACCCTAATGATGGGTTGAAATATTAATTTCCCAGGAGAATTAATCGAAAAAATGAGGCATCTTAAATTGTGGATATTGCCACCATTCGGTCGGGGGATATGAAGGTACCTAAAAACGAAGTTCGATTGTACTAAATGCACCAATTTAAGATCATCTCATTATAAGATAAGTGACGACTGTTTTTTTCAGACTTATATTTCACCTGTAATGCATAATCTACACGTAGAAAAGGTTCTCTACGCGCTCTGAGAGTAGCTGTAGAAGGTGACTCTAACAGCCGATGGAACTGTCCATTCTCTGCATCGACACCGTCTACAAGTTCATCAAATTGTGAAGCTGATTGTTGTTGTTGTTGGTCATTTACTGTAAAGTTAATTACCGTATTTTCTCTAATACATCCCCATTTTTCAACTATGCTCCAAGGTGGGGCTGTAATAGAGGGTGGGGGGCTCTAATTGAAAGTGAGGCTCTATTTAAGAATACGGTAATTTTTTCAGAAAAAATTCAGAAATTTATTAATGCAAATCAGAATTATTATTAATTAAAATTACGTTGTGTTGTAGAAATAATTGCGGGTATTCGCAAAAAATAAACATTAGTTTTTGTAATAACATTTTTATTTTCCCCACTATTTCTTCGTTCAGGTGTTGTTTCCCCCTTAAAATCTTCCTTAACTAATCTTCTTCCAAAAACAACTCGATGTCTTTCAAATGAGTTTGTTGATGATGGAGAGGGTTTTGTTGTTGGTATTGAATTGGATTTTTTCTGTTTTTTTGTTTCTTAATTTTTGAAAAATATTAAGGGAAGAAGCTTTTCAATTGTCTGAAAAAATAGAAAAAAATTTTTTTACCTTCCTTTTGTTGTTGATCATCAGCTTTATTAGCAGAATTATCATTTGTTCCATTTTTCTGTTTTTGCTTGTTCTTCAACTTTTTTCCTGTCTTTGTTTCAACCCCATTAACTGGCTCACTTTAAAATTTAATTTTTTAGCCAAAATTATATAAATTCTCTATGCTTACGTTACTGTTGGGGTAGCCTCTTTGATAGGCTCCAAATCTGAGGTAATACGTTGTAGGCGATCAATGAGGCGAACTTCGATCTAAAAAATAAGCAAAAAATAGAGGAAATAATTATGTAATCCATCCTTTATTCCTTCCCAAATATTAATTTTTAAAAATTCGTTTAAAAATTACATGTTCAAGAGCATTTTTGGCTGTAGAAGAATCCATCGTAAAATTGCCAATAACATCCTCTCCTATAAATTTTTTATTAAAAAAAATTATTTTAGAATACGGGCGGTTTTATAAGACTAGAAAAATCTCAACTAGGAATATCACTATCATAAATTGAGGACTATCATTAGGGTTGTCGGGTCTTGGAAAATCTTCGGATATCCGGAACCGAATCTAATAAGCCTCGGTTTAGTTACTACCCGACAATTTTAGGGTGCAAGTATAACTTAGGTTCAACTATAATATAATTTTGAACAAATTCAGTTTTTAAATTTACCCGGTGCATATGAACTTTTTGGCAAAAGGATTTCAGCAGTCATTTTCCCTCTACAACAACAACTACCGAATCTGACTGTTTTCTTTTCGGATATTGGATCGGAAATTGGAGGCACTAATTGATGAAGTTCTGGTGAGGAAATAATTGAGAAGCATTGTTTTACTATATATTTGGCCTATAATGTTTAAGAAAAATTAGAAGATGTTAATAATATAAGATAAATATAAGAAATTTATAAATATTATAAGCAAGGTTACTGTATTACTCGTAATAACTCGGTCCATATTTGATCCTAAATTGGTCATCAAGATTCAGATCTAACGGTCCGACTCAGTAAATCGAGGTAATAAATTCTCGGTAAGTCTAACTTAATAAATAATAGACAAGATCTTTAACGTTCTAACTGAAACAGGGCGCGAGTCTCAATCGAGGGCCAATTTATGGACGGGGGAAAGCTATAATAATCCTTAAAAATCTAGAAATTACATATTTTAAAACATAAAGAATAACAAAAAATACCTTATCCGGCTCAGCTGTCTCCAAAATAGCTCTAGCATAATAACGAATAAAACCATGAGGTCCCTCATAGCTTGTTTCACACCCCTTTGGTAAAGGACATCTAAGAAGAAAATATTTTTTAAATAAAAAAAATTGAATTTAAATAAACAATCGGGCCTCCCTATATCTATTTTTTAAATTTAGTTAGCCATAGAACTGAAGAAGTTATGTGGACTACCATCACTTACTTAAGATATAATACATCTCAATAAAGATATACATATATAAGTACATATTTCAAACTCAAGGTTTATCTTATAGTGAGCTTGGGCTGTATCAAAAGTATTTAAAAACTTACTCAAAAGGCAGAGAATACAAAAAATTTGCACTCCAAGGGAAATGTCCGGGCTCGGGATGTCCCGGTGGCCGTTCCAAGAGTATAAAGTTTTTGTCGAAATAGACCTAAAATAAAGCAAAATTTAGAGAGAATACAGTAATCTAATATTTTCTAAAGGAGTAATTTCAGCAATTTGATAAGATTTTAAGCTCGTTTTGATAAGATTAAAAATTATTTGAATATTTAATGTTAAGAAATGATAAGAAAATTATTTTATCAATTTTTTATTTTTAAGGGTGCTTTTAGAATTTTTCTTTTTAAAAAATATGTACTTTTTCTGCAGCCTCCTTAGTAGGATGCTTCGGGTCAAGATAAACAGCCCTTCCACGAAATTGTATACGGATGGCGTTAATCGTGACTTCTTTTTTAAGTTGTATTTTTAAGGAGCCAGTGATTAACTCTCCACCATGAAAAACCTGAAAAATTTTGAATAAAATACAGTCGGACATCACAAAAATTTGGATGTTATTGAAGTGGCAAAGTTGCCCCCTATAAGCTGCCCCCCTTAATCTCATTAATAAAAAGCTATAATCTTTCAGTCCCATTAGTGAATGAAAGGTCAGAACTGTGTTTAGAAATTTATAAAATCATTAAAATAATACAGGATGAGTGCCAGCATCAAATTCAACTTCAAATCGTTCAAATAAACTATCGGCCATGGAAGCCGCAGCTGCTTCAGAGGGAGAACGGGCAACTACCATATTTAATTAATTGATATAAAATACAGAATTAATAAAAATTTATAATTTAAAAGTCGAATCTTTTAATATAAAAAATATTTTTTAATTCTACTTTGAAAAATAAAAATTATTTAAATTTATTTACATTAAAATAAAATTATTCAATTAAAAATTAAAAGAAAATAAATAAACAGAGTGTGTATACCAGTGATTGAGATTTTTGAAAAGCCTGGGCCTGCTCCTGGGTTTGATTTATTGACCTGGGCAGAATCATGGGCCTGTAGTCCAAGAAAAACCCAGGCCCAGGAAAAACCCAGGAAGGTCAAAAATGCCTGGGCCTGGACTCTGGGTACAGGAAAGCCCCAGGTCTGAGTCCATACCCAGCTCGATCACTAATGTAGACTTATTTAAAATAAAAAAATATATAAAAATACAAATTTAGATATTAAATGTGGTAAATAAATTAAAGTTAATAAATCTAGACAAACGTTTTAAACATGCACTTACCTACCTAAATGTTTTCAATAAAATTTTATACGTTTTTTAGATAAAAAGCAATATTTATTTTCTCTCCCAAATTTACTCGTCCCTCATAAAATCTAAAGAAAAAAGTCTGACTTTGCGAGGTTTTATTATATTTTATGGAGACCGGTTTTCCCTTCAATCTTAAAAAAAACTCAAACAAACAATAAAAGGAAAAACCGAGCGAACTGAAAAGTGCGTTCTGGTAATCTGATCAAATAAGGGAAAATATTTATTTACTTAAAATTGAATTCTTTATTTTATTAAATAATAAAATAAATAAATATTTTTACCTTAATTGATATAAAATGTGTTTTCCCCAATTTAATTGAGTCATTGTGTTTTCCGGGAAGAAAATTAGTAATATTATTTTAACCGGAAATATTCAAATATTATAAATATTTTATTAGAGGAATGTAACCGGAAAAGTTTTTACGTATTATATATCCGAAAACATTTCCTGTGTATTTGTTATTAATGATCTCCGGGAAGAAAATAAATTAAATTTACGAATTGCCTAAAATAAAGACCCATGGTCTTTATTTTTCAACTATCCTCCAAAGTGGGGCTCTATTTTAGGGTGGGCTCGATTTAGAATGGGGCTTTATCTTGAGAAATACGGTATTCTAGAACATAACTAGAATTAATGTTGTGTATTCAAAAATACATCATGGTTTCTATTAATATGTTTTCCGAAAAAATTTAATATATAGGTAATATGTATACTCGGAAATATCAGACCTGGTCATGGATACGGATATGGATACAGATAATACCAAAATGCCTGCGAATATCCGCCTGTATCCGTCTGTATCCGCCGTAAATATCCGGATACGGATACGAAAATCAGTATCCGTGACCAGGTCTGGGAAATATGCTGTATTTATTTGAAATCTTTAACTAAAAATACATACAAATAATTTAGTAAAAATAATTTAGACATCAAAAATCAAAATAATTAAATGTTGCAAAAATATATTTAGGGGTAGAGGAGCATAAAAATGAAAAATGAACATTAAATTAGAGCAAAAAAATTATTGAAAAAGAGAGAAAAATGCTCAGTATTTTTGAAAAATTTATTTTAAAGTTAAAAATAGATATAATTAAATTAATTATTTTTACTAAATTTATTTAATTGCTAGTCCTCTAATTAATCAGGAAAAAATTTGAATTATGGAATTTATGGAAAAAATTTGAATTATGGGGAATTTATGGGGAAATTTAGAGAAATCATCAATTAAATTGAATATAATTTTTTAAGCTGTTAAATGAAATTTAATTTAAAAGAAAAATAAGCAAAACAAAGATTCCACAAAACTTTTATTAACTACCCTGGGTAATTATTGTCTCGACCTTCCGCTGAAGGGAGTAATTTGTCGAGGGAGGGTAATTATACGAGGTTTGAAATATGAAAGTGTTTTAGGGTATTTGTGGGAGGGGTAACATCGTTGGTATAAAGGAAAAAGTTATTTAAATTAGTAAATTAAAAAATATTTAATTATTTCTAAAAATTATCCCTCCCATAAAAAAAAATAAAAACCAGACTAGACAATTTTTAAAAAAAATCCAAAGTGTCATTCACTCGATAGAGAGATAAAATTATTTAAAGCAAATTAAAAAGAGGAATGTGTCAACAATTTCACCCAAAAATTGTCTGTCATTTAAATATTGTAGCGAATTTTTGCAAAAAAATTTTTTTTGAAGAATGGTGCGTGTACATCAAACTATGCAGAAAGCCTCTCCAACGCAGGGCTATAACTTTGTTGAAAATAGTTAGGGCCAAGTATGGATAGTACGGCTGCATTCAGACTGCCTAGAAGCACCAATCCACACTATACATTCGAGGGTTGCCAATTTAGAAAAAAAAAGTTATGTCCTGATGCGTGCTAGGCTTGCGGTGTATTGGGCAGCTCTCGTGCGTGAAAAAACCACAAAACACAAAGAATACTGGTTGCCGATAAATAAATATATTTTTAGAAAAAAAAAATAAAAAGAGTAATAAAGTGTGTGTTTCTCTTTTACATGGTCTCTTCCGGCTGGAAAAAAATATTTGGGGCAATCGCTCAACACATAAAAACTGTAAAACAAAAATTGATGGTTAAAAGCAAGTAAATTGATAAAAAGTGGAGAATTAAATATAGCAAAAATTTATTTAATCTTTGGTAGAAATATTTATAATTTTTAAATATTTTGGTTTAGAGTATGCAGAATTAAAGATAATCTCAAAACGAAAAATCGGAGATGTCGGCACCCAAAAATCTCTCAAACATAATTTTCAAATTTAAAATTTATATAATATTAATAATTTCGATTTTTTATTATAAAACCTAGGCAGAAGAATAAATAATATGGTAAATTTCTACAGGATGACTTCTCCACGCGACTTCTACTCTGTATCAAGCAAGGGGTGAGAACCTCGAAAATTATTGAGTATATTTGGTTCTTAGTTATGTCTCTATCATATAAATTTTACTTGATCTCAATATCTTTAATTTGAATAAAGTTATGTCATAAATAGTTTGGCCTAAACTTTTATTGTCACCATGTATTCTCTAAGAAAGTCCCAATTAAATATAGAGATAAAAAATTAAAAAACTAAAGAGTTATTATGTATTAATCAAAAAATATAAAGATGGAATTAATTTTAATAATTAATAAAAAGGTAAAAGCTCTAAAATTAAAGATTAGAGACCGGGGAGATAAATTAAGAAACATCCTCATTTTTAGAAAATATACTCATAAATTATTAATAAATAGTTGAAGAAGATGGTCTTTAAACTATAAAAAATAAAGAGAGAAAGAGAGACTGGAAAAATCTACATTAGAAAAGTTTTGGAGATTGGTTAGGCTTGGATTTGTCTTGAACTAAGAGCTCAGGCATATTCATGCTAGATTAGTACGGGTTCCTAGCCTTCTAATTTCTTTTTTAGGGGTCAACCCAAAAGGGGTCAACCCAAAAAAAATTTTTAGGGGTCAACCCAAAAATAATATTGTGTAAACCAAAAGTTGATAAAATCCCTCCAAATCTCTTAATATCTCCCTTAATCACTCCAAATCCATTTTATCCCACTTTAATCCTTCGCCCAGATTAGACTTGTAAAGAAATAATGAAAAGTAAAAATTTATAGCGTTGATCAAAAAGCTGTAGGTCTTCAGGGTAAATAGGTCTTCAGGGTGTAGGTCTTCTGGGTGTAGGTCTTGGGGGTGTAGATCTTTTGGGGTGGACTCCTTTTTTAGGCTTTTTATTATTTAAAATCAGTTCGGCATATCTCTGTCCGAAGGCAAACTCGTGTCATCAGTAGAAGGCATGAGTTCCCGACCTTTCGGAAAAATTGCCTAAAAATATTTCTTTAATATTAGAGGACAGTCATCAAAAAGGGCAATCATAATTTTAAAAAAATATATATGCCAAAAAATGATTCACAAAAACGCGATAAATGCTTTTTAACTAAGAAAAGAATGTTATTAGCGCTGTTCAAATATTTTTGGCCATAAAACGTTAAAGAAGAAAAATAAAAAGAAAAAAGAGCAATCTCGAAAGTTGTGAAGAAAAGTTGTAAAAATTGAGAGGGAAGGAGGGGGTGATCGAGAATGCATCTACTAAATACATACACATAAATAGTTAAAGGAACCGGTTGGGAAAGAGAGAAAGGCCAAAGGCCAGAAAAATATATAAAAATATTTTGCCGATGTTGAAAGAGGTAAAAAAGGAATTTTTTAGTTTTTAGTTGAAGGAGAGAAGAGGCGAGAGTGAGGTCTGTTGTAGTTGATGGAAGGGGAAGAGGAAAGGGGCTCTCGTCGGGAGGAAAATGAGCCCAAGAAAGGGGGGGGGGACAAGGACAGAAGGAATTAAAGGTGTTTTGTAAAGAAGAGGAAAAAGGTTCAAAGCTTACTCATTTTTTGACCTAAAAATTTTTGGAAAGAAATTTAAGAAGAAATTTTAAAAGAAATTGGAGAAAAATGAGATAATTATTAAAAGGGGTTGGATTAATTGAGATTGATATATGTTTAAATATTTAATATAGAACTTAAAAAAATTCTGATCAAAAATTCCAGTTATAGAGGAAAAGGGATCTGAAATTAAGGAGTCGATATTTCAAAATATCTTTAGTCGATAAACGTAATAAGTATTTGGGAAAGAAACAGGACTATGAGTTTGTATCAGGGATGGGTCGGGTTACCCGAAACCCGAAACCCGGACTTTTTTCGACCCGAAACCCGATCCGAAGAAAATTTAGGAAACCCGACCCGAAACCCGACCCGACTTTTTTCTCAACCCGACCCTTCCCTGGTTTGTATCTCCGCATTTTCCTATTCTTCTTTTTCCTATTTGATAGTCCATAACTTCTTATGCATGATCCAATCCAAATGAATCCATGTTTCGAAAATCCTAAATGTTCCGAACAAATAGTACACGAAAACCGTTAAACGAATCTCACTCTTCCAGATGATAATTGAAAAATGATGAGGAATGAATACTATTGAGTGTTTCCAACTCTCATTTCGAGAACTCGTCTTCAACTTTCCCGATCTAACCGTTTCACATTCTAGGGCCAACCCTGTAAGTTCTGTTAAATCTCAATTACCTAGTACTGTTAAGTTTTAAACTGTGGTATTCTTTCAATATTTACATAAAGAAAATGAATGGAAATTGACCGAGATTGTGTTGGATAATTATTAAAACTTTATTTAGATAATAACAACAAAATACATAATAACTAAGAATAAAAATACCTTTTAATAAATAAAAATGAAAAATTAAAAAAGAAAATAACAAAAAAAATCGAATAAATTTCCAAAGTAATCGAGAATAACATACAAGAAAGGTGAGAGAATCACCAACAAATAATGAAAATATTTTCTTATCGGCCGAAGAGATAACTCAAATATTGTGTGTTTAATACTGTGTGTTAATTTTCCGGAAACATTATTATGAAAGTTATTTCCGGAAATGTACTATTTATTTTATTAACAGGAATATGTAGGAAAATTATTATAGATAAAGTAAAGCAGCTGGGCTATAGCTATTTCTCTCTTTTAGCTAGTGCAAAAGGTTATTCGGCGGCTGGGAGCGAACCAGCATCTTCAGTAGACCGGACTGATGTGTTAGCCATTACACCACGCTGCCTACTGCTCAGCCTTAGGAAATTAATAGCTATATGCTTTACAATAATTTAAGGAAATTCACAAATGTATTTTCTCTTTCCGGAAAAATACGTGAGCAGGCCAACGTCCGCGAGACAAACGTACCGCAAAGCTATAACTGTTAAAAATAGTCGAATCCAGGACTCCCTGATATGGTTCGATTCTGCTCGTCGAGCTGCATTGAACTATACCAAGGCGCCCGGATTTGACCAGTTTGAACGAAGTTATAGCTCTGCGTTACGTTGGCCTCGCGGTACGTTGGGGGTGTACCCAAGAAATACAATTCATCAAAATACAATTTATTCTTTCCGGAAAGTTAGTTATACTATTATTTCAGGAGGCGAATGTTCCGGAAATAAATAAAACAGAAATAAACTTTTCCTGAAATGGATTTTATTTTAAATTGAGTTTTGAAATGTATTTATATTTCTATTTATTTTATTGGCTGTACTTTAGTACGTGGGTGCAGGCTTTAAATTACAAATGTTATATCATTTGAAAGAGCTAGTCGAGCTGAGTCGAATGCCATCAAAATTAGCTCTAGGAAAAATTTTTGAACCGAGATACAGGCGATTGAAAATCGAAAAACCATAGGGGGGACCAAGCACTTTTTTGGGATGAAAAATTCGAAAATGCAAATGATACCTCATTCGAAAGAGCTCCTCGAGCTGAGTCGAATAACACCAAAATCAACGAAATCCGACTTGATTGGACAAAGTTATGATCTTTTATTTTAGCTCCTTACCTATGGCATCTGTGGAGATTTTTGCTGCTACGGAGGCCCCAAATACGTCCAGAGCAAGGGAGATAGGAATAGGTTTATGTTACGAACCCAGACCCATCGCCCGTAGACTCCCCGCGAGGCGCGTGCCGCAAAACCCCGCGCGAAGCGCGGGGTTTTGCACAAGCGCCTCGCCGACGACCCATAGGTTTAGGTTTTTTGTTTTTTGTGTCATAACTTTGTCTAATCTTGTCCAATCACGGTGATTTTGGTGTCATTCGACTCAGCTCGTCGAGCTCTTTCGAATGAGGTATTATTTGTATAAAAAATTTTTTATTCCAAAAATCGCCCTTTTGGACCTTCGATTTTTAGGAGTCTATATCTCGGTTCATTCAAGTCGGATTCCGTTGATTTTGGTTTTATTCGACTCAGCTCGACGAGCTCTTTCGAATGAGGTATAATTTGCATTTTCGAATTTTTCACCCCAAAAAAGTGCTTGGTCCCCCCTATGGTTTTTCGATTTTCAATCGCCTGTATCTCGGTTCAAAAATTTTTCCTAGAGCTAATTTTGGTGGCATTCGACTCAGCTCGACTAGCTCTTTCAAATGATATAACATTTGTAATTTAAAGCCTGCACCCACGTACTAAAGTGACCCCATTTTATTTTATAATGGACTGAATAAACATTAAAATAGAGCAAGGAATGTATTCTTGATCAGGAAAATATATAAAATAGAATTTAATATAAAAAAATAATAAGAAAAATCTGTCGTCAGCTGGCATGTGTTTTTATTTTATTTAAAAAGGATTGATCACTGCTTGAATTTAACTGATTTGAGTGGACTTTTTATTATTTTGAGGTATATAAATATTTTTCTTTTAATGATTTTTAGTGGATATTTTGGTTTTAATAAAATAATTGAGAGAAAGGAATGTTATAGATTGTATTAATTGTGATTTATTTAAGAATTTTATTTTGTGGTTTATTTGTGAAAGAGGAAGAATAAAACAATAAAAATTGTTAAAAATATTTTCAGGAAAGAATAAAAATATTTTATAAAAATTGAAATTTTTATAAAAAAACTATAACAGTATGAGATTCGATATTGTAGATAAGTCAATTAATTTTGGCTTAAGATAAGCCGGATTAAATAAAGGACCTACTCTCTATTCCCGAAAATGGTGAATTTCGTTTCTATATCCAAATTCTCGAAATTGAGAATTAAAATTTCATAGGAAATTCACGACTCTCGAGATAAGTAATTTACTTTAAGGTTGGCAGAATCCCTGGAGTACTATACCAGAGTTACGTCGTAATCGAAATTTTTTTTCGTAATCGTAATTCGTAACTCAATAAAGGCCGTAATTCGTAATCACGCGCAACTCTGGAGTATAACAATTCCAGGATTATAATATTCGCTTTTAAAGTTCCGGTTCCGATTTTTTACTTTTAAGTAAAAGTAAAGCAGCTGGTCTATAGCTATTTCTCTCTCCTTAGGCTAGTGCAAAAGGTTATTCGGCGGCTGGGAGCGAACCAGCATCTTCAGTAGACCGGACTGATGTGTTAGCCATTACACCACGCCATCTACTGCATAGACTTAGGAATTACTTTAAATAGCTATATGCTTTACAAAATTAAATGTCCAAAAAATAAAATATAAAAACTTAATAATTTAAAAAAAAACTTTAAAATTTAATTAAGACAAAATTAATAATTTTAATTTTCGATTGTGACTATTTTATGGATTTTTGAGCTATTTGGGGACATCTAGAGCAAAAAGTCGTCTCTTTTCCCATAGGATATAAAGTGGGATTATAAAAGGGGGAAAGAATGGAAAATGATGAAAAAGTCAAATATAGACCAAATAAAATAGGGAGAGTGGAAGAGTTTTTTGAAGGGGAGAAGAGTAAAAAATAGGGATGGCATGGCATATGAGGGTAGTTGATTGATTGGTTTTTGTTAGGGTTTTTGTTGTTGTTGTTGACGATGGATGAATGGGTGAATAGTAAAAGTAAATAGGTATAAGGGAAGGGAAGGGGGGGGGGTGTTTTTGGCCCTTCGCCCAAAAATGTTGTTGAGGGGAAAATAAGAGAAAGAATATACCACACATGAGGGTCAGCAACATTTCTTATGCGCAAAATTTTGAAGAGGTTTGACGCCTATAAAAATTTTTTTGAAAGATCGTTTGAAGCCGGAAAAGCAAAGAATGGATGTTCAATGATAAAATGAGCTAAAAGATGTTTTGGAGAATTTACGGTATACGGATTTAGGGAAAATAGAGGTGCGGATATCTATTGTAATACATACAATGCAGAAATATTAAAAAGAAGAACATGTTTGCTAGTGTACGTACATACTTACAAGGGTTCCGTGACTTTTGCGCCGAGAACATTTGCGCCGCGACTTTTGCGCCGCGACTTTTGCGCCGCGTCTTTTGCGCCGAGCGACTTTTGCGCCGGGCGACTTTTGCGCCGCGACTTTTGCGCCGGGCGACTTTTGCGCCGCGACTTTTGCGCCGGGCGACTTTTGCGCCGCGACTTTTGCGCCGGACGACTTCTTTGAAAAAACTTTGAAAAAAATATAACTACAGCCGGACCTCACTATAGTAGGGTCTTTGGACATCTGGATTAGATATTCGAACCAAAATTTCGGATTTCCGGATCCGGAACCTAAATTTTTATTTTAAAAATTTTCGTCTTCGGCGCTAAAAAGTCGAGAACAGTGAATTGATATATAGAGATTAAGGTAGGCGATAGAAATTAGGCAGGTGCCGCCATTTAAAAAAATCAAAAAATAATAACATGATCAACAATTATTAAATTTTATATTGTAGTTAACAAGAAACCCTAAAACTGAACAATAAACGACAATGACATTCTTATATAATTTGCTAGACTTTTAATTATACTAATTATTGACAAAGGTAAAGTTCTAATTTCTTCCCTTTCATTAAAGCATACATTAAGAGAAGTGCTAAATTTCTTTCTGTTCTATATAGCGCCGTTAATTCATTTCCAAGTTTGTAAAAGCATATTTCAGTAAGTTGTATTCTTTCAGTGAGTTTCTCTATTAAGTCGAGCTTCAATTATAGTATCAATGATTACTGTAAGAGCCGCTCCTCCTGCCATACCAATACCTCCAGAAAGAACAGCTTGTGCTGTTCTAAGACTTTTAAGGGAATTAATTACTCGAGCTGCGGAATTTGCTATTATAACAGGATGTGCTATTATAACAGGATTATATAGTGAAAAAAATTTAAGAAAGATAATAAGTGGAATTATTTTAATTTTCATTTTTATATTAAATATTAAAACCATATAAAAAATTTGTTTTTATATGCTTTTTGAAAAGTGGCATGATTTTTTGCAAAATTTTTGATAAGCGGCTGCAACTAATATTTACGCTAATTGTGTTTTGCTCATTGACAAACTTTCCTCGAGTGTTCAATTTTATTTTAGTAATTTCAATCTATAATTTTCCAATATTTGTTTAGATAAGAATAGAATTTTATAATAAGTCCTTTGCTAATTGTGTTTTGTTCTTTAAAAAAACTTTGATTTTTTCTTGTCTGTTCCTGATTTATTTTAGTAATTTTACTTTTTTGTTTGCATAAGAATAACTTAAAATGAAATGTGTCTAAAGGTAAAACTTAGTCTTCCAAAATTTAAAAAAAAACTGCTCTGTCCGAAAAAATCGTTCTTACAAAACACCGTCCGACAAAAATCCGACATAAGTAAAAATGAATTTGCTAATAATTATTGTATTCCTTGAAATAAATTTTTCTACAATATATAATGTTCCGACTACAAAGGGAAAAAATTTAATATTTTTTGGAAATTATGAATGGAGAAAAAAAGAAACAATTAATAACGATCAAATTCAAGTTTGGGGCTGTCCGAAAAAGACTTGTCCGGCCAGAGCCTTGTCCGGCCAGTCCTCATGAAATAGACCCAACAAGACCAGTTGTTGACTCTCCACGACCTAGGGTTTATATCCGTAATGATGAAGCTATTCGAGACTTGATTATCACATTTGACCAGCTCGAGCCGGAAGATATTGAAGATCAAATGTGGATTAGACATCTACACGCGTTATCTTATCGTTTAACCACAAAAGGGATTGATGACTGGGTTAACTAAACAACATAATGTGTTTTTTAACTTAAAATAAACTGTTAATTTTTTTTCGTATATTGGCGGCGCAAAAGTCGCGGCGCAAAAGTCGCCCGGCGCAAAAGACGCGGCGCAAAAGTCGCCCGGCGCAAAAGACGCGGCGCAAAAGTCGCCCGGCGCAAAAGTCGCGGCGCAAAAGTCGCGGCGCAAAAGTCGCCCGGCGCAAAAGTCGCGGCGCAAAAGTCGCGGCGCAAAAGTCGCCCGGCGCAAAAGTCGCGGCGCAAAAGTCGCGGCGCAAAAGTCGCCCGGCGCAAAAGTCGCGGCGCAAAAGTCGCGGCGCAAAAGTCGCCCGGCGCAAAAGTCGCGGCGCAAAAGTCGCGGCGCAAATGTTCTCGGCGCAAAAGTCGTGATACCCTTACAAGTTATTATCCTCTAAAAATAAAAAATAAACTCAGCCATTTTTCTGTTAACAATGCAATACCATAAAACCTTTTTTAGGTAGATAAAAGAAGAATTTTAATGAGCTACGTGAGGGAAGTGGATTTGGATGCGGAATTAGAAAAGTGAATAAAGAGAGGAGAGAGAGAGATGGTTTTTATGGCCAGCCATCTAAACAAAAATTAAATTGGGTTTTTTACATGAAGGGGGAATTTTTTTCTATTTTTTACCGCGGCTGAAACAAATAGTAAATTACTAGAAAAAATGGGATAGAACGCGGTGAATAATGGAGATGTGCTTTTTGGTAGAGGGGAAGGTGGGGGGGGGGGGGGGGGGGGGGGGGGGAAGAGGTGAATAATGGAAGAGTAAGTGTGAAATACACGTTGAGTTAATCGAATGGTGAAGGAAAATTTGTTTAATTTAATAAAAAAAATAAATAAAAATTAACGTTCAAAAGGGATAAAATATAAAAATAAACTAGGACATGGACACGGATTTAGCTACCCATATCCGGATATATCCGTGGGGATAATGTAAAGATGATTCACCTAGCAGCATTTAAAACGCTTAGACGGGGGTTAAACGATCTAAAAAGGAAAAAGAGAGAGCATTAGTCGATGCCCCGGTAGCTCAGAGGTACAGCTCCTGCATATACATAGTGATCGAAAGCGCCTAGCAACAACTAGCAGGTTGTCGCGGGTTCGAATCCTGTCCGGTGGCTAAATTTTTGCAAACTCTTTCTATAATATCCGTTTTATCCGTGTAACGTTTTAGGCATATCCATCCGCGGTTATCCGTGGATATATCCGTTTTTTCTCAAAATGGTCAACATGACTAAAGCTTCAAGATGGTAAGATTCATTTAAGTTTGAAGAATGGTTGAAATGAACTGAATTAAGTAAATCGAACTCAACTAGAGAGTAGAATCATTTTGATTATTAATTTCGGAAACCTTAATCTCCAGGGTGACCCAAAAGAAACCGGGCACTTTTCTATCCTTTATAACTTTTTTTGTTCAGATCATTTTTAGATAATTCCAACTGTATTTTGTAGCCCATTTATTTCTCTATCATATAGTAAAATTAGAGATTTTTTGATTAAGGATTAAGAAAGTTATGTAATTTTAGGTGCACCATATCAAAATTTCCCCCCAAAATTTTATTTTCTGTATCTCAGAAAGGAGAAGTCCAATTATGATGATCTCAACAGAATTTAATTGAGATCATTAGCGAACCGGACAAATCTGAAAGATGAAAACTCCAACTTCTACATGGATGGCTCTGAGTAGATGTAAGAAAATCTAAAAAAATTTTTGCTTTATAATTTCTATAGATAAAAGACTGCTCTATATTCCAAAAAAATTTTTGTGTAATTCCTGTAATCTATTATAAAGTTATAAGCAGAATGTCTTATCTCAAAGTAGAATAGGGAAAATTCTAAAAGATTCTTATATTATATTCTCCATTTAGTTCTCTATAATTTCACCTTTATTTGATCTCATTATCTTTAATTTGAATAAAGTTATGCCAAAAAAAGCGTGCCCGGTTTCTCTTTGGTACCCTGTATAGTACTGGGAAATTAAGAATTCTAGGCACTTAAATTAACGGCTACCCGACATTTGGGGGTGTGTTGGGTCCCCAAACGTCGTACCCAACTGTCGGGTCCCTAAAAGTCTGATCCTCAAATGTCGCGCCACGAAAGTTAACTTAAATTAAATTTTCTGGATTTTTAGTAGGCTAAGAAGACACCTAACTTTGATTTTCTGAAATTATACAAAAATTATAAATTTATAAAACAAGAATTTAGAATTCGTAAGAATATTTAAAAATAATACATAAGTACAAATGTAATAAATATTAAAAAATAAAAATTTGTCCATTCATCAACAAAAACCCGATCAAAACAACAAATCATTTAATAACATAAAATGTAAACAACTGACACAGGAAATGTTATACGTATATTTACGTACTTACATATATTTTCTCAAAAATAAAATATCAAAAAGAGAGAAAATTTAATATTATTTAGAGTAAAAATTTCTTTTATTTTTCGTGACACAAATAAAAGGGCAGGAAATGTGTTGAGAGAAATTAAAATGCGCAGATGAATAAAAGTAAAAAAAGAATTATTTACTTAAAATTTTTATATATCTATTCACTCGTAATTTTTAAGTAAAATAATTGAGCGGAAAAATGCATATAAAATTGAACATAGATACATATAGTGACCACCTCTCGGATCCCTTGATTTAACGATCCACCCGAAGTAATGAACTTTCTCTTTGGTACCTTCAAGTTTGTTATATCCAGATTCGACTGATAAGATGTGGATAACAATATCGAAATACTAAAGACGAAATAAGAACTTTTCAGCGTAATACGGCAGAAAAATCCACTCACGATTTCGAGAATTTCTGCGCATCCCTTTAATTCCTTTATAACTGCACAGAATTTCTATTGGGTCTGATCGCGTTTTTTTGGTTCTTCAGGCTTAAATCAGAATTTTCTACTAATTATGAATGATTTTCCGATTTAGAACTAGACAATGCTGAGACTTATTCATGAAATCAAAGGCAAAAGGGATTTCTTCTTTAAAAATTGCGCAAATATTTCAACACAATTTTTGTTTCGCAACAACAAAAAACGAAAAGAAATACCCTAAATGAATTAAAAATATACATACTTCTTCAAACTCTACACTAAAACAACCAAAATAAAATAAAAAAATATATATCCCCCAACAACCACACAGCCGCGCAAGCACTCAACCATTGATTCGCGCACTAAATAAAACTATAAACATACTCATGGAGGCAGCAAGCCAACGGGGCTCGTTAAAAGAGGAAAGAAGTAAATTTTAATGGCGGCTCTCCATGGTTATAAGAGGGGGATATTTACTAATAAAAAATGGAAGAAAAGAATTGTAAAGAGAGTTGAAGTTGAATTGAGAGGAGGGGATTTATGTAGAATTTAAAATACACGAATTAGATAATAATCTCGTTCAGATAGCCCAAGAAATAGAGATTAGGATATATCAAAATTAGGTGAGCGCTTTCGAATGAGCCCAAGGAATAGCTTGGCCATCGTTTTGACCATTCTGAGCCCTGTATCTCGGCCCATAGGCGTCCCAATAAAATTTTTGTATCATTCTACTCAGCTCGTCGAGATTTTACGATCAGTGATGTCAAAGTTCCAAAATTTCTCTGGAACTAGTTCCAGTTCCAGAACTAGGTTTTTAATTTTAGTAGTTCCAGTTCCAGTTCCGGAGCCAGGTTTTTAATTTTTGTAGTTTCAGTTCCAGTTCCGGAACTCCATTTTTGAAATTCCTTAGTTCCAGTTCTGGAACTAGTTCCAAGCTAGTTCTAGTTCCAAATTTATATTTTTTTTTGAATATGAAAAGTTTATCAATTTTAACAAATAAAGGCATAATTTAAAAAATCATCTAGTGTACGGCAAAATCGCATTCACGAGATCCCGTAACGGGATTTTCTTCAAAATTGTTTACGGACAGGATCCCGCGGGATTAATCCGTAAATCCCGTAATCCCGACAATCTCGTTCTAAAATTTAACGGGATCCCGCGGGATTTCGGGATTACATAAAAAATTTTACGTAATAGATATCGAGGAGATCAGAGGATTTGAAGGGATTAAGGGATTTAAAAGGATATCTGTGGATATTTGTGGTGATATCTGGGTTATAATAAGATTTTGAGATATCGGAGGATTTAAGGAGATTGGAGGATGAAGAGGCCAAAAATTCATTTTTTTCAGCGCCGCAGGCAAAAATTTTTAAAATTTCGGAGGCCGTAGGCCAAAAAATTTCACTTTTTTCCCCAAACCCTTCCCTAAATTTTTTCTTTTTCCTTATTTCGGGGGGGGGGGGGGGGGGGGGGGGAGGGGTTTCCCCCCTCACTCCCCCCCCCGGGCTACGGGCCTGATCGGAGGATTTAAAGAGATTGGAGGATTAACTGGAGGATCAAGAGGCGAAAAAATTAAATTTTTCAGCGCCGCAGGCGAAAATTTTTAGAATTCAGGAGCTCAAGCAGCTACTTCATCGAGGAAATTTTGTCAAAAATATATCCCCAAGAACTAGTTCCAGAACTAGTTCCAAAGCTAGTTCCAGACATTTACTAGTTCCGTAGTTCCAGTTCCAAGCTAGTTCCAGCATTTAAATGTTCCGTAGTTCTTTTTCCAAACTAGTTCCAGATAATCGTTAGTTCCGTAGTTCTAGTTCTGGAACTGGAACTAGAACTAATTAGTTCCGGAACTGGAACTTTGACATCACTGCTTACGATTGAAATAAAATTAATTTGGTACTCTGCGTTTATATACCCCCAAGTCCGCAAATGTTTGTCCGCACTTTTTCCTTTTCCTTCTCCTTCTTTCTCCTTTCATAAGGATTAGAAATGGTCAGGTATTAATAAACCCCCATCTCCTTCTTTTCTCCCCTAAATTAGAGTAAATGGTAACGTAAAAATAGATGCCAAGAATTTTTCTCATAGATATTAAAAACGGCAGGTACGATAAAGTATCATTTTTATAAAAATAGCAGTCAACATGAGAATCTTCCTCGATCTGAAGAAGCAGTCATACTATTTCTACAATCAAAGAAAATGCTACCAACAAGTAAAATATGTATAAATGGCCACGATATAAGTTAAGCATTGCAAAGCAAATTAGATGACGATGCGGTAAATCTACGTGTCGTAGATGCGAGTTGGGAAAAGATGCGAGCTGGAGCATGGTTTGAAGCGAATTTTAAACTAAATTAAGGGAGAAAAGGTGAAGACAAGGAAAATGGGGGTTTATTAATACCTGACCATTTCTAATCCTTATGAGAGGAGAAAGGAGAAGGAAAAGAAAAAAAGTGCGGACAAACATTTGCGGAATTGGGGGTATATAAACGCATAGTACCATTAATTTCAATAGCAGTCTTGTTAATATTCCCAAATTATTTATAAAATTTGTTAGAAGAAACTCCAACCCTTACCAAAAAACTCTTATCAAAAAAATAATTTTCCCTAAATAGGCGAAGTTTTTATTTATTTCTAGATTAAGACTGATCTAGACAAAACAAAATTTCAATAAAATTTATTTATTCTCTTCTATGGCCAAAAAACAGGTTTATAATAGCGTGAAATCATCAAAAAATTTAATTTAAAAATAGATTAGATTGGACAAGAATGGTAGAGTTATATGGTTAAATTGTATAAAAAATAGATTAAAATGGGAAAAAATAAATAAATTTTAAAATTAAAATATATGGAATAAGTTGGAGAAATAAACTATAATATATTTATTTTCCAGGTTTTATATAATAGGTTCCCGCTAAATCACCATTGAATGATTTTCCAAGATTTTATTTCGAAAAATGATTTTCCAATTTTTCAATGATTTTTCAAGGTACAACTAAATATGACTCTTCTCCTTTTGCACAAAATTTTTAGTATACGGATCGAAATACGAATTATAGCATATTCACGTAAAATCTGAGATTTTTTTGATATAGAAAATAAAGAATGAATCAAGAGTATAAATATATATAATTAAACGTATGTACAAAATCAAAATATTTACATAAAATATTTATAAAAATTCAGGGTTGTTGATTATTTAAATTATTATTATTCTTATTCTTTCCCTTATCACTTTTAATAAACAATGGCTGATTTGGTGACACTTTGTTCTTTGGAATTAATTTTCCAAATACTGATTTATATGCATTTCTGTATTCTGAGCTATAAATTTAAAAAATTTAGAAAAAAATTGTAATTAAAATTAATTTATATAAAATCAAAATTTTTGAAAGAAAGCCAGGATGGTGCAGTCATGATTACAAAAAAAAATAAAATTTTTGATAGGGAATCTCAATTATTGAAATTGTATATTCTTACTTGCAACTAATTAAAATTATAGCATTAATTCCAGCTGTAATTATGTAAATACAAGTTATAATAGTAGCTGTTAAAGAAACAACATTGGCAATAATTATAGAAGATTGTTGATTCGATTTTGGAATAAATAAAGATGTCAAGAATGTTGTAATTATAATTATTAATCCTACTATATAATTTTTTCCAATAGAAGAAATTAACCATCCAAAAATAAGAATTAAAGAAATAATCAGAACAGAACGAAGAATTCGAAAAGAATTTTTCACAATTGCTTTTATATCTTGAAAATTGGATTTAACATTTAAATTCAAAAGAAATATGTATACCGTAAATCCTCTAAAATAACCCCCGGGGGTTGTTTTTTTCGATCGACCTCTAGAGGGGGGTTATTTTAGAGGGGAGGGGGGTTATTTTAGAGGGGGGGGGGTTATTTTTTTCGATGTCTAAATTTTTTGAAAATTAAAATTTTTTGCAAAATTTTGAATAATATTTTTCTAAAATTTAATAGAATTCATCACAAACTAAAAGTCTCCTAACGAAAATCCCAGCCCAAAAACTTCCATCAAGTACTCCTCTTCATCCTAGACTTCGTTTAGGCTCGAAATACCTAATTAAAAATTTATTTTAGAATATTATCCCACTTGTATATATCTCAGTTAAATACCTAAAGCTTAATTATATTAAGAGGGATTGGATTAGGATGCCTATCTTGGCATTTTGAAGTATTAAAGTCAATGTGACATGACATTAATCCTTCATCGAGAGATCAAGTGGATGGATATTAGTTGAGATGGACATCGATAGATATCAGTGGATTTTAAGGGATTAAGGGAAATATGGGAGGATTAGTCAGTTTGAATATTAAGAGATTTAGAAAGTAAGAGGGAATATGAGTGGACTGCTTGTGAGTTATAGAATACCGATGAATACCGATATCTAGCTTAATTAATCGTATTCATCTCAAAATCAAATTTGAGGGGATAAAGGTGGATATCAGTGGATTTGAGCTATCAGGGATTTGAAAGGATATCGGACAATTAATTGAAAGTGGAAAAATATTAATTTTAATTGTAATTGGAAAAATATCTGGAAAAGTGGAAAAATATCTTTTGATTCATATCTCTTTTAATACACAAATTCCCTCCTAATATTTAATATCTCTCTAAATCCT
Organism: Meloidogyne luci; assembly: GCA_902706615.1. NCBI lineage: Eukaryota > Metazoa > Nematoda > Chromadorea > Rhabditida > Meloidogynidae > Meloidogyne > Meloidogyne luci. The sequence continues at coordinate 460,579 of CACSLI010000267.1, read as the reverse complement.
CGGATCCATATTAATCCGCCGCTATCACTTAATCCATCATAATCCACTTATATCCCCTCAAATCCCCGATATCCCCATAATAATTTCTAATCTTATTAAAATAAGGGATTCAACAGTGCTTTGCTTTGAAAAAAAACAATGCCTCATCTTCTTTACAGAGATTTGCTTTGCGTCAATGGAAGTACAAACGTACAGAAATTCGTGAGGATGTGATGTTTAATCGATTATTGGTTCGTCCTTCTTTAACACGTGAACAATTAACTGCTGAAAAAGAAAAACGGGAAATGGATAAGAAGTTGAAGGAGATGTCTTTTGCACAGGTTTCCACACGTAAAAATCAAAAAAACGTTTAAAGTCTTTTAATCATTTAAAAATTTACTTTTGTAATACTAGGAGTCTTCTCAATAAATTGAATGAATTGCGTATGGTGTTGATGTCTAATAAATTCCATATCTTGGCTTTTTCCGAAACTTGGTTAAATTCTAAAATTGAAGATTCAGTAATCATCCAAGGTTTTAATTATCATCTAATCCGTTCCGATAGGCAGTCCCGTAAAGGGGGTGGAGTAGCTATTCTTATTTCCGTCTTAATCCCCTTCCAGAAAATTAAGGTCCCTAAAATACTAAATTCCGATATTTGTTGTATTGATGTCTTTTCCCCTTTGAACCAACAAAAAATAAGACTCATTGTCGTTTATCGACCAACGACAAAAGAAACCCTTGAACAGTTTACCTCTCTTATTGATTGTTTAGTACTTCTTTCATCTATCGATTACCCGTATTATATATTAGGCGACTTTAATTTCCCGAACTTTAATTGGGCAAGCCCAAATCCATTCCCAAATACATTAACACCTTCTGAATCTATTTTTCTTGAATTTTTTCAGTCGAGCAATCTTGAACAAATTGTCCGAGCCCCTACTAGGAATCAAAATTATCTTGATTTAGTTCTTACTTCTGATAAATCTCTAACATCTTCTCTTTCTGTCGAGACTCCAATGGGTGGTTCTGATCACAACTCCATTCTTTTCGACATTAAGCTTAATTTTAAATCCCAATCTAAATCCAACCCTAAGTATCAATTCAACAAAGCCAATTATTCACATATTAATGGTATTATAGCCAATATTGATTGGGTTCTATTTTTCTATCATTGTATCGACGTCGAATCATGCTATAATAAGTTTCTATCATTTCTTCACACTATTATCCGATCATGTGTACCCCTATCAAACAAATCAGATTCTTTTGAACACTTTCCAGTTCATATCCAACGACTTCACCAATATCGCAAAAATTTATGGAAAGGGATCTCCAAACCCCATATTAAGGAAAAATTTATAGAAACTTCTAACAAACTTGAATATGAAATCTCCAAATTTATAAGAAATAGGGAAAACAAACAACTCAGTAATATCAAAACAAAGTTTGATTACATTTCATCATTCATAAAACCCAAAAATCCAAACATGCCCTCTCTCATCGGCCAAAATAATCAACTCATTTTCTCAAACCAAATTAAATCAGATATTTTGGCCGATCAATTCGTTTCTGTCTTTTCCAATCAAAATCTTTCTTCTCAACCCTTTTTTCTCTCACGCCATCCTCAAATACCAACAATCAGTACAATTTCCATCGACCCACAAATAGTCTTCGATACAATATCTAAGCTCGACAATTCCAATAATACATCTCCTGATTGTGTTCCAAACATTTTCTACAAAAAATGTAGAGACGCACTTGTTATCCCTCTTACTCATATTTTCTCACTGTCAATTCTCAGCTCTAAAATACCATCAATTTGGAAAAAAGCTATTATAAATCCAATCCCAAAGAAAACAAATCCGCAATATCCAATAGATTTTCGACCAATTTCCCTTCTCTGTTCCTCATCAAAAATACTTGAAAAAATAATCTCAAATGAACTTCAATCATTTATCGAATCCCATAAAATTCTACCTGCATGCCAGCATGGTTTCCGTAAATCTCACTCAGTCTCAACCCAATTACTTGAGGTGATGGACGATTTTACATTTGCTTTGGAAAATAAAAAGTCCGTTGATATAATTTATTTTGATCTGGCTAAGGCCTTTGATACCGTTCCACATTCACTTCTAATTTCAAAACTTTATAAAGTGGGAATTCAAGGGAATCTTCTTTCCTGGATAAATGATTACTTAACAAATCGCACATTTACTGTGCGGGTATCTAATCATTATTCCGAGGAAAAACACTGCACCAGCGGTGTACCTCAAGGATCCATACTAGGGCCGCTACTATTCATTACTTTTATATCTGATCTCCCAACGTATTGTGCCACACCAGGAATAACTCTGAAACTTTTTGCTGACGACCTCAAAGCTTATAATATTTTTAAAAATAGAGTTAATGAGTCTCCTCTCCAAATTTTTGTTAATAAATTCTCAGAGTATTGCCATCTTAACGGCCTTAAAATTGCCATAGAAAAATGTTCAGTCTTATATTTAGGAAACTCTAACCCATCAACTAAATATTTTATTAATGACATTGTCATCCATCAGATTTCTTCAGAGGATTCAGTCCGGGACCTGGGCATACATTTCTCTCACGATCTCAAATGGGATAAGCATATTAATATAATCACTCGTAAAGCAATCAGATGCTCATATTCCATTTTCAAATCTATTAAAAGTAGGAATCCAAAAATCCTTACAAACCTATTTAATATTTATGTCCGTCCTATTTTAGAGTTCTCCTCGTCTGTCTTTAATCCACATCTTGATAAAGATATTAAATCAATTGAAAAAGTCCAAAAGGATTTTCTCCGCTGGGTTTTTAGACGTATTAATCCTAAAACCGAATTACCTGAATATCATGATTTACTATATTATTTTAAACAAGAATCGCTATTTTATAGACGTATTAAAGCCGATCTCAATTTATTCCATCAACATGTTTGTGGGACTATAACAATCAAAAACAATAACTCATATTTTATCAGTAAAGCCAATACCAGGGGGTTCCAAAACATTATAACTATAGCATGTAATACAAAAGCCAGATTCCACTCCTTTTTCGTTAGGACTGCTCGGATATATAAATTTATTCCACAACATATGCGCAATTCAACCCCCGAACACTTTAGTCGACTCCTAGTCACTTTTGATATATCCCAATTTATTGACTCACTCCCAAATCACCTTAAAAGACACTTTTGCAATTTTTAAATTATGTTAAGGAAATCGTTTGTTTACGTTTATTTTATTTATTTATCACATTTTTATTGTCTGAAATCGTCGCGCTGTTGCGTATAAATTTGATTTGATTTGATTGATGCCAAGAAAAATTGAATATTTTAGAAGGGGGGGGGGCTATTTTAGAGGGGGGGTTATTTTAGAGGGGGGGTTATTTTTTCGATCGACCTCTAGAGGGGGGTTATTTTAGAGGGGGGGGGTTATTTTAGAGGATTTACGGTATCTGGATTTATTGTTGAAATAAGTAATTTAAGAATAAAAGTAAGATACTATTACTTTCTTTCTTAAAGTTCATAAATAGGGTTGGACACAACGTTATTGACAAGTACCCCCTGTTCTCGGTTATCAACCCGATTCGATTCCGATTTTGATCTCAATAAAAACTTGGGCGAGCCTAGCACCTTAAATCAACCACTCATTCCTATAATTGCGACTGCATTAAAATGGTTATAAATAGGGTTAGTCCAGAACATTCCGGTTCGGTTGACTGTTTGTGTCCAACGCTCTTCTTAAATTAGACCTACATACATACATGTCCGATCATTACTATGATTTTATGCAATAACTCTTTACTTTAAAAAATAATTTACCTTTCTCTGGACGATCGTTATTCGGAGAAATTTGATTTTTTTTCTTAAAATATTTTTTCCCAAAGGAAGCCCAAATAATTTTACAAAATATTATAAAATAATTGAAAAGAGAAAGTAAAATAATTATTTTGCTGTAATAATTATTTAATACATCAGAATATAATCCTGAATTACAATAAAGCAAACTGAAAAGATTAAAATAAAATTTGTTTTTAATTTATTATTTTACTTGTCAAAAGGTGTATTTGATATTGTTAAAATATTAAATTGAAAATAAGAAATAATTCCACCAAAAAATAAACAAATTCCATAAATTATTATATATGAACGAAACATTGTGGAATCAGGAATTACATGCATTCTGAGAAAATAAATAAAGTTTGTAAAAACATTTCTTTTAATGTATCATCGTGTAAGCCATGAAATGACATGTTCGCTTATTTATAAGTGGTTAGTTCACGGGGGGGGGGGGGCACGGTTAAATACTTACGGACAGGCAGCATAAGAAACTATCAAATTCCCCGACTTTCGGGGACGGCGACAACCCTATTCATAAGCCTAAATAATTTAAAGAACCTTAAAGGAAATAAAACAATCAACATTCTTTCAAGAGAAAGAAAGAAAATAGTCAAAAAAGAAGAATAAGACCCAATAGTTGATATTAAAGATATCCAAAAACATATTTTATAATTAATTGTTGTAATACCAAATAAGAAACAAATAAAATTAATAATAAATGGAGTTAGGGCAAATATTTGACAAAAAGAATCAAATGGAAGTAATAAATTGGACTGAAATTTATTTAATTAAAGATGTTAATTAAATTATTTAAATGCGAAATATCTGCTTTTTCATGTGGCAATGAGAAATTCAAAAAATTCGAATCCCCTTAAAAATCACAAACCCCACACTTGTGATTTTAATTACTTTCTTCGATTTAATTGAAATTATTTATTAATAAATCATTATAGATTTTTGATAGAGGGGGGGGGGTGGGAATTATGTTATTATTTTGTCTAAATTTGTTATATTATAAAATAGAGGGTTTTTGTCGATCAAAAATTACACCCTAGTTGGATAAGGATCAGTTCCCTAAATTTTTCTGATTTTCAACTAAAATATCTTTTATAATTTGATAATTATTTAAATATTTTTTGTTTACTTTTAATTTTTTAAAAGAGACAAATATTAAACTAATATTTAATAAAGTAGAAATAATCGCAAAAATGGCTGGAACAACAATATAAATAAATTTTGGACTCCAAACTCCGTTATTAAATGAATTTTGCAAAAAAATGTTGTATTGAGGAGACTGAAATTTAAAAAATATTTATCTCGTAAATTAATAAACTTACAGAAATTAAATTTAAATAATATTTATATGTACATTCAGCAACAATTAATTGGTGATTTATATTTAAAAATAAAAAATCAAAAATTGTTTTATTATTTAAAGAATCTAATAAATTGAATTTAAGTGTTAAATTATTAGAATCTTCTTTAGTAATTATCCTTATATTTAAATAATTACAAATATCTCCATTTTGTAAATATGTTGACAATGACGAAGATAAATTGTTATTTAAATCCATTTTAATTTTTTAAAAATTTATAACCTAAATTATAAAAATTATAATAATAATATTAACTTTAGAGTTTATTTTATTTATTTATACCCTTTACGTTTTAAATAATTTAATTAAAAAATTAAAAGGAATTTTTAGTTTTTTATAAAATAATAATTTTAATAAAGTGTAAAGTGACAATTTATACTTTAACATAAATTTTATAAAAAATTTTTTAAAAATTGGCAGGTGTATATTTTTTAAAGATAAACATGTTTGTTACATTTAAAATGCCAAAGAAGTTTAAATAAATAATGTTATTATATGGAATAAATTTAAATAAATTATTTATCAAATTAAATTAATTTTGTTAACGTCATTAATCAGTTGACCTTTTTCTTTACGACATTAAAAAGATTACGAAATGGCAAGAAATAACATGAAGACCTTTTATCTAATCAAAATTTATTTTTACTTTCATAATTGAAACAATTAATGTGGAAAGCCTCCAAGCAAAACAAAATTATGTAGCATTCAAGAACACTCAAATTTCCTCAATCCTATCAGCCACAATTTTGATTACTTTTTGATAAATCTCGATCTACATTGGGATCGTTAAAGCGAACATTAAATGATTGTAATATTCCTACGATTTCGATATTTTTTCTTCAACAACCAAAAAAAGAAACAAATTTATTAGTTTGAATAAATGGATTAAAATTAGGTAAGAAAGCGATCTGAATTATCTAGTTGATAATGAGTGTGATGATAGGGGATCTGAAGCGGAGAACTCAGTTTATTTAGACACATGGAAAAACTTTTCTCCCATAGTTTTCCATTGTCTTTATATGCAAACGTAGCATAAAGACAAAATTCTATGAAATATTCATTGAAAAATTTTGAACGTCAATTAAAGTGGCACAGACATAAATTTTGGCAAACAATATCAAATTAAAAAATGTAGAATATTAAAAAATTGGCAGGTGTATATTTATTAAAATAAACATATTTTTGATTAAAATGTCCTTTTAAAATGCCAAGATTGAAATTGTAAATTTAAATATTTAAATAATTTATTTGAATTAATTACTTCATTTAATTATCTATACTATATTATTGAATTTTATTTTAATAAAAAAGTGAAAAGAATTAAATGATATAATTTTTATAACGCAAATTGCTAACGCAATTGCTATTTTATGCTGGAACTATTTACACAAATGCAACATGAATATGAAATGAACATTTCATAAAGTGAATTGGTTATGTGAATAAAAACAGGAAACAATGAGTATATCGCGGACATAAATAAAACGAAGTCGTTTAGTCTTATAACGTAGATTTTTGAATACTACATAATTCTCTCCAACAAATAATTTAATCATTCAAAATTAACTAGTTTTTGCTATAAGTCTGCGATAGACTATAAAGATCGGGGTGCAATTGTTGGATTGTAATGTACATTAGAGATCCTGCCGTTCATATTTTCGAAATCGGTAATTTAAAAAATCGTAAATTCCAGAACTCGCAATATCGGTAATTATCTCCTATGTCAGCAGGATCTCTAGCTTACACAAATATGTACATAGTTTACACATGAATAATACGACAAAACTTTCTGAACAGAATGTTCTGGATCCAGCTTTCTTTTTACATAGCAAAAATTTTTTTACATCCTCATTTCAAGCATTTTTGACAGTTTTTGATACTTCGTTCAAATTTTCTTAAATATAAAATAAAAGAAATTTTTACTGATAATATTTTAAAAATGTGATCAAGAATAAGATTAGTCTTTTTACTTTGGTTAAGAACGAAAATATGTTTTCCGTACGGAAATATGGTAATTATTTTTAACATGTTATTTATTTACCTTAGCGCCATTAACAACATCCCAAAGAGTATAGCCGCTAGCATCATTTTGATTAGCTGAATCAACTAAAATTCAGTTTGAACCAGACTTGCACACGGATACTGATCTTGGTATCCGTATCCGGATATTTACGGCGGATACGGACGGATACAGACGGATATCCGCAGGCATTTTGATATTATTTGTATCCATATCCGTATCCATGTGCAAGTCTGGTTTGAACTTTGAAAATGTTTAAATTGATATTATAAGGGGTATCAAGCACAAAACTTGTATTTAATGGAAAAAAGGAAGACAGAACTAATTACTTTTAAGTTCGGCGGTGCGCCGCGATTTTTAGTGCCGAGCGATATCTAATAATATAAATAAATGATAAGTGATTTTATATTACTTAACTCCTAGTTAAGTAACTTATTTGGGGGAATCCCGACATATAGTGGTGATTTTATCATTAAAAACTTTACTTTACCTAAACCAAAATTTTTAAAAAGATCAAGCTCTTTTTGCCTCTTTTCTGCCATGTAAGCTTCAATGTTTTAGTTTTTAAAAATTAATTTACAAATATTAATAAAAAATTATTCTATTATATTATAATTAGGTACGGATTTATATGGACTAAAAATCTTAAAATATAAACTGAAATATGGACTAAAATCCAAAATATGGATCAAATATGGACCGAAGACTGAAAATTTTTAACGGAAAATTTTCATTTTTAAGCAGCATAATGTTAATTAAGTTAATTTTGATGCATAATATTACAAATAAATAAATTTATAGTAGTTATTTTGTTTCTGAAAATACTTTGGATAATATTTTAGTAGAAAATTTTTAGAAAAATTTTTTGACCGAAAAAATTTCATAAATTTGAAAATTTTGACCAATTTTCGGCAAAATTTTACAAAAAATGACGAAATATGGAAAATATGGATGTTTTTTTTATGTTTCAGAACTCAACTAGGCCAGGAAAAAATATGGAAATTCATATACATAAATCCTTTCCCTAATTATAATCAAATTTTGATACCCTTAGCTTGTGCACTATCGGCATCATCTTGAAGTTCATCTAGAAATATTTTTACATAAAAGTATTTTTAGTTAATTTATTAGATTTCAATAATATCAAACGACCATCACAGCTTGACTATAATTTTATTTAATCTAAATTTTACGAGGAATGTTTGCACTTGCAGCTGGTTGAACTAAAGCTTTATATCCTCTCTTCTGAACATGAACGCCCGGTTGTTTTATAGGAGACACTTAAATAATAGTATTCAATTAATGAATTAAACTATTCAGACTTACAATTTGCGTTGCCACCATTATAAATTCGAAAAGGTCCCTCCTGCTTTACTGGATATAAATGAATATATCCAATTTTTTTTGTTCCAAATCTCCTGCTAGAAAAATTATTTTATATGCATATATTTATTTAAAGCTTTAAATTCTCATTCATCTTTAATATGGAAATGCCGTTTTCGAATCAGTCCGATGCTTAAGCAATTCTTACGGGAATACTTTTAAAAGCTGAACTTTCATTTAAACTTTATTATTTATTTATCAAAATCGAAGTCCGACTGTATTAGATCTTAAGTACTTATATTTATTTAAAGCTTTAAATTCTCATTCATCTTTAATATGGAAATGCCGTTTTCGAATCAGTCAGAATATTTTTTATATCAGAATATTTTTTAATCAGAATATTTTTAAATCAGAATATTTTTTAACTTCGGTTGGACATAGTATTTACTCGTGATGCTCGGGAGGAGTAAAAACTCGGGAATCGGGTCGGGAATTGACATAGTGAGTCGGGAGGCCAAAAACTCTGGAAATTTTCCCTAGTCGGGATCGGAATACCCGAGCATCACTAGTATTTACATAGCATCGGTCGGGAATTGACATAGGGAGTCGGGAGAAATATTCGACATTTTCTGGTTGTTCATCTCAATTTCTAAAATAGAATGAAAATTCGTCAAATAGAATGAAAATTCGTCATCCGACTGTATTAGATCTTAGACCCCTGATACATACCTTGAATATAGTCTTTTTATTCTATTTAACATTCATGTCAAAATATACTTTTTATTAGAAAATTTATTTAAAATAAATCTAAATGTTTGCTTTACGTATTGTGGGAAAATAGAATTTAAATGTAAACATTTATGTCACGCTAATTATACAATTATTTCTTTTTATTAATATTTGTTACATTTAAATAATTAAAGTTAAAAAATGGGAAATTGTGCCGATTAATTTTATTAATTAATAATTTAGAGTTTAATATATGTATAAAAATTAAAATGGATTTAAATAACAATTTATCTTCGTCATTGTCAACATATTTACAAAATGGAGATATTTGTAATTATTTAAATATAATAAACCCGTCTAAAATTGATGTCAATAATTTAACACTTAAATTCAATTTATTAGATTCTTTAAATAATAAAACAATTTTTGATTTTTTATTTTTAAATATAAATCACCAATTAATTGTTGCTGAATGTACATATAAATATTATTTAAATTTAATTTCTGTAAGTTTATTAATTTACGAGATAAATATTTTTTTAATTTCAGTCTCCTCAATACAACATTTTTTTGCAAAATTCATTTAATAACGGAGTTTGGAGTCCAAAATTTATTTATATTGTTGTTCCTGCAATTTTTGCGATTATTTCTATTTTATTAAATATTAGTTTAATATTTGTCTCTTTTAAAAAATTAAAAGTAAACAAAAAATATTTAAATAATTATCAAATTAAAAAACTATTTTAGTTGAAAATCAGAAAAATTTAGGGAACTGATCCTTATCCAACTATGGTGCAATTTTTGATCGACATAAGTCCCATTTATCTTATGATCTAACAAATTTAGGAAATATAATAACATAATTCCCACCCCCCCCCTCTATCAAAAGTCTATAATAATTTATTAAGCAATAATTTCAATTAAATCGAAGAAAGTAATTAAAATCACAAGTGTGGGGTTTGTGATTTTTAAGGGGCTTCGAATTTTTTGATTTTCTCATTGCCACATGAAAAAGCAGATATTTTACATTTAAATAATTTAATTAACAACTATAATTAAACAAAAATTTCAGTCCAATTTATTACTTCCATTTGATTCTTTTTGTCAAATATTTGCCCTAACTCCATTTATTATTAATTTTATTTGTTTCTTATTTGGTATTACAACAATTAATTATAAAATATGTTTTTGGATATCTTTAATATCAACTATTGGGTCTTATTCTTCTTTTTTGACTATTTTCTTTCTTTCTCTTGAAAGAATGTTGATTGTTTTATTTTCTTTAAGGTTTTTTGAATTATCTATTTTATAAGGAAAGAAAGGGTTGTCGCCGTCCCCGAAAGTCGCGGGGAATTTGAGAGTTATTTCCCCGTGGCACCCCCCCCCCCTCCAGTCGAGGAACAACCAACTTATGGATTATCAAAAATGTCATTTCATGTTTTACATGAGGATATCATCAAAAGAAATCTTTTTTAACAAACTTTAACAAACTTTATTTATTTTACCAGAATGCATGTAATTCCTGATTCCACAATGTTTCGTTCATATATAATAATTTATGGAATTTGTTTATTTTTTGGTGGAATTATTTCTTATTTTCAATTTAATATTATAACAGGATTAAATTTAAATTTTGACAAGTAAAATAATAAATTAAAAACAAAATTTTTTATATTAATTTCAGTTTGCTTTACTGTAATTCAGGATTATATTCTGATTTATTAAATAATTATTACAGCAAAATAATTATTTTAATTTCTCTTTTCAATTATTTTATAATATTTTGTAAAATTATTTGGTCTTCCTTTGGGAAAAAATATTTTAAGAAAAAAAATCAAATTTCACCGAATAACGATCGTCCAGAGAAAGGTAAATTATTTTTTAAAGTAAAGAGTTATTGCATAAAATCATAGTAATGATCGGACATGTATGTATGTAGGTCTAATTTAAGAAGAGCGTTGGACACAAACAGTCAACCGAACCGGAATGTTCTGGTGAATTAACTAACCCTATTTATGACCATTTTCATGCAGTCGCAATTATAGGAATGAGTGGTTGATTTAAGGTGCTAGGCTCGCCCAAGTTTTTATTGAGATCAAAATCGGAATCGAATCGGGTTGATAACCGAAAACAGGGGGTACTTGTCAATAACGTTGTGTCCAACCCTATTTATGAACTTTAAGAAAGAAAGTAATAGTATATTACTTTTTTCTCAAATTACTTATTTTAACAACAATAAATCCAGATATACATATTTCTTCTGAATTTAAATGTTAAAATCCAATTTTCAAGATATAAAAGCAATCAAGAAAAATTCTTTTCGAATTCTTCGTTCTGTACTGATTATTTCTTTAATTCTAATTTTTGGGTGGTTAATTTCTTCTGTTGAAAGAAATTATATATCAGTATTAATAAATATAATTACAACATTTTTGACATCTTTATTTATTCCAAAGTCAAATCAACAATCTTCTATAATTATTGCCAATGTTGTTTCTTTGTCAGCTACTATTATAACTTGTATTTACATAATTACAGCTGGAATTAATGCCGTAATTTTAATTAGTTGCAAGTAGGAAAAATATTTCTACATATTTATTAATCACCCAAGGGTTTATTATTAAAGGTTTATTATCTAACCTGTAAGCCTTATTCTCAAATTATGCCATTTATTTTAAGAATATATTAAGGGAAGAATGCTTTTAATAAGTAAAAGACTTAATGACTAACTACCCAATTTTTATTCATAGCTATAAATTTATAAAAAAATTTATTTTAAATTTATAGCTCAGAATACAGAAATGCATATAAATCAGTATTTGGAAAATTAATTCCGAAGAACAGAGTATCACCAAATCAGCCATTGTTTATTAAAAGTGATAAGAGGAACGATAAAAATAATTCTAATATTCGAAAATCTTAAACTCTTTGTGAAGTATAAATAATTCAAACAAAATTTTAAAAATATTTGTTCTATATATTATATGTATTTCATCATTATACATAAATATTTTTAATTAAAAATACATAATTTTTGAAAATTAATTTTTAAAACTTATTTAAAACTTCAATTATTTTACACCCACTTTCTAAACTTTCTAAAGTATAATTCCCTTTTTAGAATATTCTGAATTCTTCACCTCCAAAATTCTCAAAATTTTCTCCTGCGCACTAACAAAGACTCAATTGTTAGAGAATATAAGAGACGTGAACGAGAATAAATTATTTAAATTTTATTTTTGTAGCGTACTTTTATTTTAAATATTTTTCCCTATGTACTTATAAATTAAACTTTTATACTTCAACTTAATATTTTCTCAAAAGGAAACATGCAATTTTTATAATTTTACTATCCTTGATTTAAATTTTCAGTTTCTGTCAGCATCTCCAACCAATCTTCCACTTTAATAACAATAAATAGAATCTTTGCAGTAACAGTTTAGCAAAAGTTTAGTAGCCTGGCAAGAAGGCGGTACGACAATTGCGGATACGCACGTGCGGATGCGACGATTGCGGATATAAAATTTTAAAAAAGTTTAAGATTTTTTAAAGTTTTCAGTGCCACATCTGTCTAAAAATGATTTGGAAACCGTTAGAAGTCTGAAGCCGACAGCCGTGACAAAAAAACGGAATATCATTTCAATCATTTCTAAAATTTTTAAAAAATTTTTAATCCGCAATTGTCGCATCCGCTCGGGCGTATCCGCTATTGTCGTAACACCGGCAAGAAACACTTAACTCTGCTTGGTGTTACGACAATAGCGGATACGCACGTGCGTATCCGCTATTGTCGTACCGCCCTCTGCTTACACATTTTTTCCCCAAATGATCATCTATCAGAAAGTCACTTTTGTTTCTCTTTTCCTTATAGATCTTACTAAAATTTGCTTGGTGAATTAACCACATTTGATATTTTATTTAAATGAAAAATAATAAAATTTATAATTAAAAATCTCGATCCATTTAGCACAAAAATTTTTCTATACAGACTTTGTCGGCATAATTAACAAAAAACACAGGATAATAATTTACATCATGAACATCAGATTTCATTACCACAAAACGATCGTTTCGAATAAATGAATTAAAATTGCGAAAAAAGCGGTTTCTTAGGAAAGAATTGGCATTATAATGAACATGATGAAATTCTATATTTATTTGACAAATAATTACTGGAAGTTGGTCGTATTGTTCTGAAAAAGTAAAAGGGTTATATTAGACAGGGCTTTGATCGAGAAAATGTTAGTTGAAGTACATATAAAAAGTTTAATTTATATGTACAATTTTTACATTTTTAATTTTGTAGGTACAAAGGTCAATTTATAAATACAGTACTTCCAAAATAAGTATAAATCGAGCCCTATTTATAGATGATTTTTCTTAACAGAAAAATGAATACTGATCTGTATATAACAGCACTATTCCTATTTGTCCCTCTTACTTAGTTCGTGCCCGCTCAAAGGATAGATGAATCAAAGGATAGATACGGCTAAAATCGATCAAAGGATACCGTATATGCTCTATTAATTACCCTCTCTCAAATAATTACCCCCGCTCTATTAATTACCCCCTTCAGCGAGAGGTTGAAACAATAATTACCCAGGGTAATTATTAGAGCATATACGGTAGACGCGGCCAAAAGCTGCTAAAGGATAGATAAGGCAAAAATCGATTAAAGGATAGATGCATCAAAGGATAGATGCGCTAAAGGATAGATTGGGGTAAAATCCATTAAAGTATAGACACGTCTAAAATTGGGTAAAACATAGATAAAGTTTGGCGTCCAGTTGAGTACCAACTGTTGAGTGCCTGATCTTTGTTTTTTCTGATCTTTGTTCTGATTTCATGTTCTGTTCTGATTTTTATTTTATTCGTACTTTAGTATATTCGCGGAAAAGTTTTTGCCGCTGCGGAGGAAGCCGGGCATGTCAAGCGGAACGACGGCCGCCGCTTTGCTACGGTCGCCGCGAGCGAAGCGAGCACGACCGCAGCGAAGCACGGCCATCGTGTAGCGAAGACCATGCCCGGCCTACCCTCCGTAGCAGCACAAAAACAGTTTTTCCAGCGAAGATTCAGTTGTTTAAACATTTTTGTCCAGACTCAACCGACCTATTCCTCTGTCTATCCTTTGATCGCTTTTGGCCGTATTTTTCCTTTAGCGAATCTATCCTTTGATGCATCTATCCTTTGATCGTTATTGGGCGTATCTATCCTTTAGTGCATCTATCCTTTAATTTATCTATCCTTTGTAGGGGAGCCACTTAGTTCCCTCTTTTTCCCTTCCCTCGTGAAGCATATACTTAAAAACATCTCATCAAGGAGTACTTATCAGAATAGGTATTAGAAAATCAAACCTGCAAGGAGTTGAAAAATAGGAAATTCACTTCCTTCAACATCAATAGTAAGCAAGTCAATTACTGATTCCGCATTGTAATATAGAAAGAAATCAAAAAATCCAATTGATAGTTCACTGAATGATTGGTTGAATTCGCTTTTTCCTAGGAAATAATTATAATAGTGTCGAATCCCCCTCTAAAGTCTTCCACGAGACATTCCAAATAGAGAACATTGGGAAGGTATATGTAATTTCCAGTTACATTTACTCAATTCAGCCCTTTGGAGTGACGTTAGTGAGAGATTTGACTGTATTTTTTCAAAAACGTTCTGTCCTAGAATAAGCTTTATATGTATGTATATCTGTATATATTTAAAAATTTGTAGTATATAATTTTCCAACCTTCACTATTCCATATACTAACTGGTCCAGCATATGCAGTATAGCTATCTTCAGCAGTAATCACTTTCTTTACGAAAGTCCCATTAAGTTTGCTTTCTACCAAATCTTCATTAACCTCAGAAACTGGATCTAATGCTAAAAATTTACATTGAGGATAAATTTGTTTAAGTTCCAATTCTGCTTCCACAGTTTGTCCAACTCCTTTTAAATAAATAAACGAATTTGTGGAAATAAAAAATATATAGTTGAAATCTACTTTGTGAATTTGAATGCTTGATAATTTTAAAACTCAATAGTATTTTGAGATCAGTTATCGGACTTTACAAATTTCTTGGCCCGTTCCAAGGAATTTTTGTGATAACATGATTAAGCCTATTTTTAATGCTAAAATCATGAAAAATCTGATTTTTTCTAAGAAACACGCAAATATTTTTATTAATTTATTGCCAAAACAAGGTGAAAAACTTGATGATTTGAGAAATGATCGTTAATTTTATTTGTAATTTTTGCATTCTTACATTTAATAATTGACTAGATACACCACTTTTAAATATTTTTCCTTTTACCTAAAGTAACTACATTGCATTCTGTATTTGAGGTAGAATTTCTAAACTTTAAGAAGTACTTCTTTTCGGCTGAATCTGCTTGTAAGCCAACAGGTTTAAGATCATTATAGTGTTCTCCCCAGATATTCTAAATTAAATTTAGCAATTGGAAAATATTTTTTGTTAATGTTTATTTCTGGATAATCTGTTGATTTTTAAAATTCCATTATGAATTGATATTAACAAAATTTTCATTTTTACAGCGTTAATGATTTTTATTGCGTAATTATTTTAACTTATCTTTCCTAAAAGTATTTAGGATGCGGCTTTACTTAACCCTCACATTTTTGGTTATTTTTATTTCTAGACATAACATAATGTATTTCAAAAATTATCAACGAAGCTGGATAATTGAAAAACTATGTCTATTTTAATTATATCTGTCCCCGTTTCACCGACTTTTTAACATTCTGTTTTCTCTTCTAGCTTTTAGGCTTTGATTAGCCCGGTTTGAGTTGCCTAAATTAAAATTAACTTACATTAAAGTGAACTGGCATATATTTTATTGTTGCATCATAGTCTGTTATGTTAGTTTTATTGTTGCGAATCATGACAATCCCTAGTTTTTGTTTATTTAAGGCATTCAAAAATTTTGTTGTTCTGATTAAGCATTGTTTATTTATTTTATTAAATATTAATTCTATATCAATCTTTATATACTTTTTAAATGGTATATACAATATTAATAATATTACTGCCACGATTAGGAGAATAAATCTCTTTTTGATTGTAGTCATATTTAATACAAAAATTTATCATCTATAGATATAAAAGCGTCAAGTGATGGGCGAAATGGCAATTAAGAGATCCGTATTTGGATTAATTATCAAGAGAAAGAGAAATAATTGGTAGGGAATAGAAAGGAGTATAAACAGGAGAAACTCCTACTCTTACAGGATATCAACGAAAATTCTGCCTGTAATAACAATAAACTTAAGTCTAGGAAGAAATAATTAATTCGAGAATTTCCTACACTCTTGTAAGAAAGTTTAAGCCCCTCAAATTTTTCTAAAATAGGTAGATAGAAAAATTTCTGAAACATAATTTTTATTGATGTTTAGGAACGCTGCTAATATAGGAAAAAATAAAACATTTAACGTTTAGGGATTGTGGATTTATTAGCCAAAATTTGTGGGTGCTCAAACTTTTTTAAGAGTGAATTACGTTTAAGATAGTAGTATAATTTTATTTTTGTCAATGAATTCTCATCCTGGGTGATTTTATAAATAAATAAAATGTTGCGGATAAAGCGGATATAGATAATAATCATTTTTGAATTCTTGTTTATTTATTTAAATAAATATTTATGCTTTATTATAGAAAATAGGAAAAGGGGGAAATAAATACAGTATGCATGTTTCCACAATGTTCCGAAAAAAATCAAGAAAGGTCATAGAAATCAAGAAAGGTCATAGAAAAAGGTCATAGAAATCGCTCAAACGCACCCCAAAAAGTGATAAAAATGCAACTTATAAACTAAACTCATTGTTTCTCAAGGACGAATTTTTTCTAGATTATGGGATAAAAACTATCTCGAAGCAAATTCCAAGGGCTTTTAAATAAGACCAAAATAAAATTTTTATTTCACCTGTAAGGTGTCGAAAATATTTTTTAAAGCGTCTACCCCCGGTTTTTCATTGATTTTCGGGCTTCAAGATCTCGATGATGGGAGTACATCAGAACTTCGTTTCTTTTGTATTTCTTATCTATATTGATAGATATGTTCACAAAAATTTTTGTGGATTTTTCCCATTACTAAAAATCTATAAAACAAAGGTGGGCATATACTTTTGGAACACTCAATATTTAGATTTTGATTTTTTACAACAAAGAAAAACATATATTTTTGTATTTTTTTTTTGTATTTTGTTTCTAAATGTCGTGGTATTTAATCATAAAAAATTTAAGAAAAATCTATAACAATATCACATGGATAAAGCTAAAAATATAGGTGGGCATATACTTTTGGAACAGAGTGTACTTGATAGGAAGGAAAGCAAATTTGCCGCACGGTAGTTAAGTGGTTACTTGGCTGGGTTCGAATCCTGGATTTGTAAATAAGATTTATACAATTTTTTCAAAAAATAAAGAAAATTCTTCCAAAAATAAAGAATTTGTTTTACCTCCGGCGGTAAAAAGGAAGAAATCTGGATTCTTGGCGTTCCTAACTGAAAAAATTTTCGCCTGCGCCGCAGAAAGTGATTTGAGATTAAGAGGGATTCAAAGAGATTAAAAGGTGAAAGGTTCTTTGAAATAACCTGATTTCGGGTCGGGTTTTTGGAAAATTTCACAAGTCGGTATTCGAGTGTAATACCAACCCATTCTTTTAAATTTTCTGGAATACTACTTAGTTTTTGAATATCACTTGCCATTAGTGAACACATTTATCAACGAAAAGTACAAAATAGAAAAATTGAAAAATATTCCAAATAAATCAAAATATGTATTTACAAAAATATTTATAAAAATTCAAGTTAGTTTATTATTTAAATTATTATTATTTTTATTGTTTCCCTTGTCACTCTTAATAAACAATGGCTGATTTGGTGATACTCTGTTCTTTGGAATTAATTTTCCAAATACTGATTTATATGCATTTCTGTATTCTGAGCTATAAATTTAAAAAAAATTTTAGAATAAAAATTGTAATTAAGATTAATTTATATAAAAGTAAAGCATTATTAAAACTAGGGTAGCACCAGAGCCTTCGGGGGCGAGATCGTCGGGGATCGTTGTTTATCTGGGTAGTCTTCGGGGGCGGGGGTGGGGGTGATACCTTAATTAAAACAGTAGGGATCTCTTCCCGAAAATCGGGAATTCTCTGGGACTGGAACTAGTCCAGAACTAGGTTTTAAATTTTAGTAGTTCCAGTTCCAATTCCAGAACCAGGTTTTTAATTTTTGTAGAAACTAGAACTAATTCCGGAACTGGAACAGGAACTTTGTCCATCACTGGTGAGGAGAAGGTGGAGCCTTGTTTAATTGTAGACCTTGTTTACAATTTTAAGTTTGTTTATATCAGAATCATTATCATGCGTAACGAAATATTTAATTTTTATATAACGTCAACATAATTTATTTAATTTTATGAATATTTTATTTAGTAAAGTACAACTAATGGAATTAACAAATACTTTTTTAAATTAATTATTTAAATTTTGACATTTTAAATATAATAAACATGTTTATTTGAAAGATATACACCTGCCAATTTTTAAAAAATTTCCTTATAAATGTTTACGTCCAACAGCATAAATTGTTACTTTAAAGTTTATTAAAAATTATTTAAAATATTATTAAATATACTTAAAAGTTTACATAAACTTTACATTTATTAAAAAAATAGCTAAAAATTCATTTATTTTCAAAAAGGTTATCTAAAACGAAAATATGTATATAAAATAAACCTTAAAATTAGAACTTAAAAGATAGCTATTATGTTCGTTCCGTTAGTTTCGTCATATAATTGTTTCGTAATAACTCACTTTCGTTAGAGTTATGCTTCGTCAGAGGGCAACTGTGTCAGTAAGGTTCTCTTTCCAATAATCTAATTAAACGTCACAATGCAAATTAAATAATTTCACTTGAAAAACTTTTGTTTCAAATAATTTTGAAACAAATATAAAATCAAACCTAAAATTTTCCTACCGAATCCTTTCATATCTCTCTAAATCTCCTGAAATGAAGAAGGATATCAGGTGGTTTGGTGGATTAACGAGGTAAGCTGTTATCGGTAAGCTGTTCTAACTATTATCGGTAAGCTGTTATTCTAGCTTGAGAATTTACACGGATAAATTTTTTAGAAAATTTTGACATTTTGTATCTTGTAGCAAATTTTATGGGCTTTCAGATAGGCCTAGAGAAAATTTTTATTATATGCCTTAAAGGTGTTAAAATATTTTTTAAAGTACTGTAACCCTATTTTCTGTTGATTTTAGAGATTTGAGATCTCGATGAAAAAAACAGTTTTCGACTTAGTTTTTTTTCTATTTTGTATCCTTATTAATAGTTATTTTCATAAAAATTTTTGTTAAATTTTAGCTGCTTTCTTTCCGTGATTATCGGTATTTTTACAAACTGTCTGAGGATATTTGGAACGCCTGATTTTTTGAAAATTTATCATAACTTTTGATAAAATTATCGGTTAGCTCTAATTTTTTGTAAAATTAGGTCGTTTTTGCTACTTCCATAAAATTTTCATTTAAATAAAGAGATTCAAGGGATAGACACTCGCACACAATACCGGACTATTATTTGATGGATAACTGATATCCTTTTGATTTACTAAAAATATGTGTGTCATTCATAGTCTTCAACCTTCGTTTCAAATCTTTGATAGAAAACCATAGACATAAAAAATTTCATTATACGTACTTAAATTAGTTCATTTTAGAATTTAATAAATAAAATTAAAATGAATCTAAATAACAATTTATCTACATCATTGTCAACATATTTACAAAATGGAGATATTTGTAATTATCTAGACTTAACACGAATAAATAAAATTGATAATTTAGTCAATAAATTGAGTTTATTAGATTCTTTAAATAATAAAACAATTTTTGATTTTTTTATTAATATTAAACATCAATTAATTGTTGCTGAATGTACATATAAATCTAGTTTAAATTTAATTTCTGTAGGTTTATTAATTAAACAAAATAAATATTATTTAAATTTCAGTCCCCTTCACTTAATATTGGAATTTGGACTACAAAATTACCTTTTATTGTTGTTCCAGCTATTTTTGCAATTATTTCTATGTTATTAAATATTAGTTTAATATTTGTCTCTTTTAAAAAATTAAAAGTAAAGCAAATTTTATTTAAATAAAAATTTTAAGACAAAAATTTTTAATATAATTTATTATCTTAATTTAACTTCTATTTTGAGTTAATTTAAGAAAAAATCGGTAAACTTATCCAAACTATGAGACAAGTTCAGACGTATTTTTAAAGGGTGAATCGGAAAACGGAAGAAAATAAAAAACGGAAGCGAAATGACCAGAATAGATGGATTAATAATCAATATTTATAATCAACATTCTTATAATACCATGTGAAATGAGACTTGACTTTTCATTTTGTAGTAAATTTAGTTGGTTGATCTTGGGAAAATGCCAAGGATATCCGAATCTGATATCTGAAACTAAATCTGGTTCGGAGAGTGAGGCGTCATTGTTACAGGTCCCTTTTCGGTTCAGATTTAAGGGTGGGCGCAATATTCATTATCTTATAATTAAGCCATACTTTCAATTAAATCAAGACTATTAATTATAATCAGAATTTTAACATAAATAATTTTTAGTCCAATTTATTACTTCCATTTGATTCTTTTTGTCAAATATTTGCCCTAACTCCATTTATTATTAATTTTATTTGTTTCTTATTTGGTATTACAACAATTAATTATAAAATATGTTTTTGGATATCTTTAATATCAACTATTGGGTCTTATTCTTCTTTTTTGGCTATTTTCTTTCTTTCCCTTGAAAGAATGTTGATTGTTTTATTTCCTTTAAGGTTTTTTTAAATTATTTAATTTAATAAGGAAAGAAAGGGTTGTCGCCGTCCCCGAAAGTCGCGGGGAATTTGAGAGTTATTTCCCCGTGGCACCCCCCCCCCCTCCAGTCGAGGAACAACCAACTTATGGATTATCAAAAATGTCATCTCATGTTTTACATGAGGATACGACGAAAAAATTTTTTTTAAATAACTTTATTTTTACCAGAATGCATGTAATTCCTGATTCCACAATGTTTCGTTCATATATAATAATTTATGGAATTTGTTTATTTTTTGGTGGAATTATTTCTTATTTTCAATTTAATGTTATTTTAAAAATAAATACACCTTTTGACAAGTAAAATAATAAATTAAAAAACAAAATTTTTTATATTAATTTCAGTTTGCTTTACTGTAATTCTTCACTATATCCTGATGTATTAAATAATTATTACAGCGTAACAATTATTTTACTTTCTCTTTTCAATTATTTTATAATATTTTGTAAAATTATTTGGTCTTCCTATGGAAAAAAATATATTAAGCCAAAAAATCAAATTTCTCCGAATAATGATCGCCCAGAGAAAGGTAAATTGTAATAGAAAAATAATCAGTTATTTTTATTCTTAGTATAATTATTTTATAAAAAATTCAAAATAAAATTCTTTAAAATATTTAAAATCCAATTTTCAAGATATAAAAGCAATTGTGAAAAATTCTTTTCGAATTCTCCGTTCTGTTCTGATTATTTCTTTAATTCTAATTTTTGGATGGTTAATTTCTTCTATTGGAAGAAATAATATAATGGTTTTAATGAATATAATTATTTTTTCTATAACGAACTTATTTATTCCAAAATCGAATCAACAATTTTCTATAATTAATGGCAATATTACAAATTTGACAGTTTCTATTATAACTTGTATTTACATAATTACAGCTGGAATTAATGCCGTAATTTTAATTAGTTGCAAGTAAGATTGCCACATTTGTGAATTGAAATTTGCATCTCAATAAGCGTGGGAAATTCCCGATTTTCGGGAAGAGATCCCTACTGTTTTAATTAAGGTATCACCCCCACCCCCGCCCCCGAAGACTACCCAGATAAACAACGATCCCCGACGATCCCGCCCCCGAAGGCTCTGGGTGCTACCCTAGTTTTAATAATGCTTTACTTTTATATAAATTAATCTTAATTACAATTTTTATTCTAAAATTTTTTAAATTTATAGCTCAGAATACAGAAATGCATATAAATCAGTATTTGGCAAATTAATTCCAAAGAACAAAGTATCACCAAATCAGCCATTGTTTATTAAGAGTGACAAGGGAAACAATAAAAATAATAATAATTTAAATAATAAACTAACTTGAATTTAAAAGAATTTTTGAAAGACTAACAAAATTTAGTTTGGAAATATCTACCTCGTTATTTTTAATATCATATTATTAATACTACATATTCAAATATATGTATGTACAATTTTTGAAAATTTAATGAGACCAGTAAATATATTTGGCCTAACTAAATTTAATTCTTAATAACAACTTCAAAAAAGATAAGATAAATTGGCAAAGAAATTCGTTGTCAAAATTTAAAAGATTATGAATTTCTAACGATTTTTGATATATATTTTAAATTTTTGAACAATTTTTGTTCTAATTAGAACACGTTCAAGTAGGCGCGAGGCCAAGTCTTAATCCACATCCTATCCCAAAAGTTAAATGAACTGTATGTAAATTTTCTCAAAAAGTTGTAACATTTTTTCTTGCATAGTTTAAGCAGATCTAATTATTACTTCATCCCGAAAGTTCGGGCAGATATGTCTGTTTACGATGAGAAATGCCTCAAAAAGTTTTTAATGCCTCAAATTAATAAAAAAGCTTTTAAACATATTCAAAGAAATTTACCGAACAATTTAAAAAAAAAACAAAAATTAATTCAAAATATCAATTATTATTAACGTTTAAATTATTAAATATTAATAATTAAATTAGTTTTTTCAAAAACTCTCAACTATTGTCTTGCACATATATTTTTATTTGTTATAATAAACCACGCTGCCCTGGAACAATATCACAAACCTCAACAGGAAAATACATATGTTGTAATTTATGCTCGACGCGAACACAAGGAAGATTGGAAAATCTTAAATGTTTTTTATATTGCTTAATAAAATGTTGAGCAACTGAGCGTTGCGATGTCTGAGTGCTGTGATAAGCCTGATATGGAAATCTGAAAAATTAGAATAAATTTGTTGAAAAGTTGAACTTATTAGGTTTCATGTTTTTAACTCAATATGAGCTGAAAATTTTTTTAATATTATATTAAAGCTTAAAGGTAAAATTAAATAGATTTTTATAAAAATATAAAATCGACGTATTATAAAAAAAGACTCAATACACAATAAAACCGTTATTTGGTCAGAAGATAAACATCTTTATATATTTTAAAGATCAAAAACAAGTTATCTTTTTCGATTTTTTAAAATCCTTTAATTTATTATCACAGGGCATATTTTAACTGCCCACAAAATTGAAATATATTTTTGAAATTAATTTTTTCGGGATTTGCCATCAGGATACCATTCCGCGAAGGTTTTTGGAAAAATCATGCAAATACGAGTTTCCCAACCTCGAATACCGATCAGGATTTTAAAGAAACTACATATTAGAACTCAAAACAAACGCAGCTTACTACTAAATTTACTCTGTTACGGCCTCTGATACAGATCTTATTTATGATAGCATCTTTGATTGTCTACTATAATATAAAAATTTAATTACGTTAATTTTTGAGCCGATAAATGTGGAACTTCGATAACACGATATTCTTTCCCTCTTTGTCCAAAATGGGTAATTTTAATTATAATTCCATTAATTCCTTTAGAAAAATCGTCATATTGTTTATCAGTAATTATTATTTTGGAATCATCAAGTCGATCTAAAGGTATTCCCATAAAATTAGCCATATAATTAACTAAAGGAATTGGAGACAAAGTATTACGTGCCAATTCTTTTTTGTAGTCTTCAACTAAAGCGTTAAAATGACAATTTGTTTGTCTAACAATACATAATTTGTCAAAGTCAAGACATTTGAGGATATCGAGGTTTGTTTCGTTAGATAAATTTTGCATATTTGTTCTAAAAAAAGAGAGTAATTGATATAAAATCACCTCATTTTCAAATAAATATAAATGGAAATAATTATTAAAGAGAGACTGGTTAATTAAAAGAGGGTAATTAATTGGGAAAATAAAGTAGTCAATTTAATAAATAGAAAAATATTTTTTTTATTTTCGATTAGATAAAAAATCTACTGTCAGATAAAGCAAAAGGAAGCAGGCCGGCGTATTCTTGATCTTGAATCCCCTTATTCGAACACCCCCCCCCCATTACCTTATCCACACTTAATCCCCTGAACCGGAAAGTCTTTAAGACTTTAACGAAATATTGAGTGATTTGGTGTGATATCGAGCGATCAAGAGGGGTTGAGGGGAGTATCGGTGGATTTGGAGTATAGAAGGATATCAGAGGATTTACAGGGATTAAGTTAGATTTGAAGAGAACATGAATATATTACTTAATCCCTCAATCTCAGTTTTTAATCGTCCACATTTAAAAGTAACGCACTTAATCGAATAGACTTCAACGTTTAAACTTGGCCCTTGACCTTCCAAAATTAAAAAAATATGCCCGCGGCGCTTAAAATGAAAGAAGCCCAATCCCATTTACCCCCTCCCCCCATTACCTTATCCTCCTTTAATCCTCTGAACTGGGAAGTAAATCATGCATGCGTCTATGAGACTTAAACTCACTATTCCAGCATCGCAGTGGAAATTTTAGAATTATATTGAGTCGTATGTGAAGAAAATAAAAATTTAAAAGTTAAAAAAAATTTTTTTAATAAATCCCGATTTTTTAATCCCGGTCCCGATTCGGGATCGGGATCTCCATTCCAAATCCCGATCCCGATTTCGGCCAATCCCGATCCCGTGTCGGGATCCGGGATCGGGATCGAGATCACCATTCCGAAATCCCGATCCCGGGTTTTTCTCTAAATCCCGATACCGGCCAACTCTAATATATTGTATCACCCACCGGGGCTCCGGCCCTAGTCCTTCTATGAATTAGGACAACCGGAGCCTTCGGCGAACCTCACCTATTTAATATTCTCCACAACCCCATCCCCCAACATTACAGTTCGAAAAAAATTATAGGGCCACTTAAAAACCAAATAACGAGATTTTATTTAAAAGCAAAAATAAAGGAGAGATGACACCTTTTAATATAAAAATAAAAATTTTTTTATTTTGCTAAATTGCAGGGCTGAATAAATAAAAAATATTAATAATAAAATGCAAAGAAAAACATCGATTTTCAGTCTGTTTTTCGCAAGGCCACACCAATTCTCCTAATAATATAGTGGTTAGTGCTCTTGACAAATTGTACATACATATGTGTTTTTGCAATAAATTATTTTCTCTCATTTTCAATTTCTCTATTTTTCGCTAAAGTTTGGTGAAGAAGGGATTAGGAGAAGGATGTATAATAAAAATGAGAGAGGGAGAGATGACCGCAATTGTCGAGCAACACTCAATTAAAAGTGGGACACGCCCAAGTAGGCGCGCGGCCATGTAGGCGCAAAGCCATAACTACCTTGAAAATTTCTTATCCTTATCAATTTTGGTATCAATCTCTTTAGCTTGTCGAGAGGAATCGTTTAATACTAAATTTGTTAAGATTCGGAAATCTTGAAGCAAGTTATTGCTTTGCGCCTACTTGGCCGCGCGCCTATTTGGGCTGTACCCATTAAAAGTGTATGCCTATAATCTTTCTCGCCAGAGATTTTACTTTAAAATTAAATTTTATGGAAATCATTGAATTAAAAATATTACAGAAATTTCGAATTGGAAGGATAAAAAATCCAAAATGTGGATAAGTGTAAAAATGATTCACCTAGCAGCATTTAAAACAATTAGGATGAGTTATACGATCTTAAATGAGAAAAGAGAAAGCAAAATTTATTGTCCCACTAGTTTTTTATTAAGCACCTGGAATTTTATAAGCGAAGCCAAGCAAACACTTTCAGCGGTGTTAGCTAGGCTTTGGTACTCAATTGAAAATTGCACAATTTCTTATTAAAATTCACAAAAAAAAATAATTGTGCGTGTGTACTCGAGTTGCTACTCCAATATTTAATTAGCCCTTGACCATTTTTACTCTTTATGAGAGGAGAACGAAGCAAGAAAGAAAAGACAAAAATTTGCAGACAAACAGTTGCGGACATGGGGGGGGGGGAGATTAGACTATATTACCAACTAAATTACATAAATTCTCAGTTTTTGATGAAAACCAAATTTAAAAAATTAACAAAAATCAATTTTATTTAAATATCAATTTATCTTTAAATTTTTTAAAATCATCTTGCCAATAATGGGTGAAAATTACATTGTAATCATTTAATATTTTGTATTTTGTTTTGTTTATGTAAATTATTTGCAACCATGGCATATTCTTCGCCAATAAGGGCAATTTCCAGAATCACAGTTATTTAGGCAACTAGCCGGAACACAAATAGCACGACGAGAACGTAATTGTAAAGGTGGTGAATCTGCTAATTTAAATTCTATATACCCCTTGAATAATTACTCCCTCCAGCGAAAGATTGGAAAATAATTAGCATTTTTATCCTTCTTATATAATTTTAAAATATCCCTTAGTTCACAAAAAATAAGATTTATGCCTCGACTCAGTTACAAAATTATTTTTCATTAGGCACGAAAAGATCGAATTTCTATCTCGAAAACTATCATCATGATAACCTAAATTTTTGATGTGGGTCCTTTTTCACAATCAGTCAGATTTTCCACTAAATATAAAATTACCAATGTCAATTAAGACAACATTCTCCTCTCCATCCCCATTCATTCCCATATTTATTTCAGCTATTATAACAGCCATAGAATAAAGCAAAATAATAATTAAAATGAAATAATTTTTCATTTTTATTTTAAATAAATTTTTGTAATTATTTTTATAATTTTCTTATCCTTTTATAATTTATTTTTTTCATTCTTAATTGTTAATTCTTGATACTTTAAAAATATCAATGTCATAATTGTTTATCTTTTGTATGTACTTTTATTTAACTGTTTATTTGACTGTTCGTTAACGCGCGGAGTCATTAGTTTAGTAAACTAATTACGAAATCTCCATATGTTTCGACGACCTCCAAGCTTGTTACTACTTTATAAATTTAAAAAAAATTAGAAAAAACATCCATCAAGAATCTCAGAAATTCTTTTTGACCTTTAACTAACTTTGTTTTTCGTTAAAAAAACGTTTTAAAAGAAAAACAAAATTTATTTTTGGTAAAAGAATTTAATGAATTATTTAATAATCAACGGAAAAAAGAATATGAGAAAATTATAAAAAAAACAAAAATTTCAAAAAAAGTTTTTTATTTTTAATTAATTTATGTGGGTTTTAAAAATTTTATTTTTTTAAATAAGTTAATTTTTGATAAATTCGTTCAAACTAATTCTTGTCCTTTCTTTTCTATTTCTCAACTTTTCTGGATATTTTTCTTCAATTATTTTGGAATTATCACATTTTTGATAAATTTCAAATTTTCTGGAATTCTTCTGAAAATTTATAAAAAAATTTTTGGTAAAATCAAAAAAATACATTGATCTTACTATGATTTTTGCTGGACCCGAAACCCGGACGGTCCCGACCCGAAGAAAATTTTCAAAACCCGACCCGACTTTTTTCTCGACCCGAGACATCCTTGATCCAGGACAATTAAAGGAATGATTCATCTAGCAACGTTTAAAACTCTTATTGACGATTTATAACAGGGATGAATAATTTTGAATTTTAAAAAGCGAAAGGCGAATCGGAAGAAAATCCATCCCTGATTTACAAGGAGAAAAGTTAAAGCAAAAGATTTCACCATTACCTTTACTTGCCTTTACTTTTTCTAACTAAATACTCAATCAAAAATTTTCCAATTTATGTATTATTTTTAAAATTCAAAAAGTTAATGAATGTTTTCCTTTAACAAAACTAGAATTTGACTTAATATTTATAAATATTTTGCTTAAATTTTTTATGATTATCTTCATATATTGGTCTCTCAAACATTTTTTTCCTCACATCATATCTGTAAGAGCCTAACCACGATATCCTCCTGGGCAGTATGTTGACTCACGTCCAAGTGTTGCACACCATGCAGTCTCTACAGGCATTCCAGCAAGGCCTTAATAAATTTAAAATTAGTACAAATCAGATGATAAATCCGGAGAAGATCTAGAACCCTGTAAGCTGGACAGCAAAGAATTACCAATTTCCTTGACCCTGATTCGGTTTTATCAGTTCTAGGCTTTTATAATATTATAAAATTAATTTTATTGTTCTCAGAAATTGTTCGGCCAATCAAAACAGAACGTTAAACTGAACCCGAAAAATCTTCGATTATTCGTTTTGGATTTGTTTAAAACCGATGAACCTATTCTCACCTATAAGACCACATTCAATTACTGTATTCAAGCAAAACAAAGTGATCAAAAGAAAGAAAGCAATGAAGCTAACGGTCGACATTTTATTAATTTAAATATTTAATTATTTTCTAAGATTTTTAAATTAAATGAGAATGAATTTCTTTAATTAATTTAACCTTTATATATTAAGTAATTTATTCATATGATTAATAAAAAAACAAGGAGATAACTTGAAATTCGGGAAATAAAATTAAATTAAGAATAGTGGACGTCATTGAATAGTACATGATTTTCTGGCAAAAAAAATTAATTAATTAATTATATGCACGCTAAGAATTTAATTTAAAAGTGATTATTCAATTTTTATCTATCTTTTGCTATATTATTCTTTTAAAATTTTTAAAATAAACTTTTTTAAAATAGCCTCCTATTTTAAGTAATTTGCTGAACAATTTAGTGTTTCCTAGATGATTAATACCTATTATTTTTTGATTTTCGTTATGGAGAATTTTTTCTAAAAAACTAACTGTAAAGTGTAAAGAGGAAGTTTAGAGTGGAACAGTTTAAAGAAAAAATTTTGAATTTAGTACATATTTGTATACGTCTACAAATTTTATTTATAAAATTTAAAAAAATATTATTTGTTTTTAAAAATTCTGTTTCCTATTATTTTGCGGACAAACTTTGCCTGATAAGACTTAGAAAAATTTTTTCTCAATTACTTATATGGGTAAGTTATAGAGAAATTATTTGGCGTTAAGACCGGTCTCAATTCTCAAAAAAATTAAAAACTACTCGGTCTCTATAACCTAAATATTTGTTCGAATCTCACGTCGACCTGATTTTATTATTCCTTTAACTTATTACTAAGACTTTGCTTAATTAGCCTCGAATCTTTGATGCTAACTTTTTGATACCCTATAAAATATAAACGCTCAGGGCTACTATTTGAATATTTATATCTAAATTAATTAAATATCAAAAATTTATTTTCTAATTGTGTATTTAATTTTCAAATTTTTATTTGCAGAATTACATCAAAATTAATAAAAAAATCACTTTTTTCTATTCTAAAAAAATTTTATTTTATAACTATTAGTAATGTATCAGGCGATATTTAACATAACATTTCTTTTATTTGTTTCTTTTCATTCAATTAAAATTTCTTTCGAATGTAAAATTTATTTGCTAAAATAGTTTATTTTAAATATATCAATAATAAATTTTATAAATAAATTTTTAATTAAATTAGTTCATAAAATTCTTTTTATTAATCAGTTCATTTGTTATTGAAATTACTTATATGTATATAATAATTAAATACATAAATTAAATAATAATTAAAGTTTAAATTAATTATCATGCAAAAATTAAATAATAATATAATCTTAAAATAGTATAAAAATTGATATAAAAGCCGTTAAAGAAATACAACATCTACAGATCTTTCAAAAGTTGTACCTGATATTACCTTAACATTTAGAGTATCATACAAAGACTTTAAAGTACCCAAGGGAGCACAAAAGGTTGAAATGTACGAATGGTCAAGATCTGCAAAATTTCAAATTCATAATAATCATAATCAAAAAGTTAAATTTTCATTTGATGTGTATGAAAGTCGATCGCACTTGTCAAGGGGTTTATATTAGAGATCGGAATTTCGTTCCGTACCGTATTCCGTACCGTAATACCGTATAATACCGATACCGATAAATACCGATAAAATTTAAAATTTTACCGTTCCGTAGAACGGTACGGAATACCGAAAAATACCGATACCGATAAATACCGATAAAAATTTATCGGTATTCCGTACCGTATTTAAAAAAAATTAATTTATTTAAAAACAATTATTTTTATATAAAAATTTGTAGGGATAAAGTGGTATATAAGTGAGTTGCATGCATTAAGATGGATTTGGAGGGATATCTGAGGATTTAGAGGGATATAGGTGGATTTTCAGTGATTAAGGGGTGAATAGATATCGAGAGATCGAGAGAGATACCGTATTCCGTACCGTATTACCGATACGGAATACCGATAAATACCGAAAAATACGGCCGTAGTACGGTACGGTCCGATCTCTAGTTTATATGTTAAAATCAAACGGATGAAAGAATAGAAATTAAGAGGATATATAAATTTTTTGTTGATATATTGGACAGCGGAAATATTAAAAATATTTAATTTTCATTTAATTTAAATTATAATTTTTTGTTTAAAAAAAAATATTTTGCCCTAAATTATTCTGGAAAGAATTTTATAAATAACAATTTATTTATTATATATGTATTAGCTGATTAAATTTGATAATTAAATTATTAAATAAATAATATTTTTTCAATAATAATTTATTTAAAAAATACCTAAATTAAAATTAGAAATATTAAATTATTTAATTAAAATAAATTATATCTAAATATACAATAATAAAACGAAAACTAAACAATTTCAAATGAGATATATGACAATTTATTCACTGAAACAAATTTTTAAATAGAGATTTATATAAATTTTAAAACTTATATTTAATTAATTAATTAATTAAAAAAAAATTTATATCAATTAAATATTATAACTATAAATAATTAAAATTAATATTCTAATTTATTGAAATATTATTTATAAAGTTGTTATTCATCAAAGCTTCAATAAGTAGTAATTCAATTAAGGATTGGATCATAGGATGTACTAATGTAAAATAATAAATTAGAGAATTAAATTTATTTTTAGATGATTTTCAATATTTTAATCTATGAAATTGTTTATTATTTATTGTATCAAAACATATTTTATTTACAGAGTAATTTTATAATTATTTTGAATTAAATAATGTACTTAATTATTAATTAAAATTTTAATTCAAAAATAATTTATTTAAGAAAGATTACTTCAATAAATTAATTAACGAGATCCATTGTGATGACATTAAATAAACATAATTGTTAAATAATATTTTGTAAAAATTAAATATATAAATGGCTTAATTAAAAATAAACTTCACAATTTGTTCGATTGTGTATACTTATTAAATATATAAATTCACTAATATTTTTTATAATTTATTAAATAGAATTAAATTTAAAAATTATATTTAAATAAAAGATTGTGCAACTAATTAATTATTATTTTAAATGAGGATTTTTATCATTAATGGCAGGGTTGCCGCCCGAAACCCGAAACCCGATACCCGAAATGAAAATTTTATAACCCGAAACCCGTACCCGATATTTTTTCCAACCCGAAACCCGTGACCCGAAATGAAAACGCTCCAACCCGATACCCGTACCCGAAAATTTTTTGTACCCGCGGCAACCCTGATTAATGGTAATAAATATTTAGCAGCTTAAATAAATAACAAATACATGACTGTAGTCCAACTAAGCATTATTTTATAAATTAAATTTTAAAAATATTTTATTTTATATAAATTTTATACTAGGAACATAAAGTCCGTTTCAAAATTATACGAGCAAGCATTTTTCGGGCATTACTCATACTTCCTGTGTAGCGTTTGAGCCCTAATTTTTTCTATTAGTAAATATTCTATAAATATTAGGATTCTGAGAGTTTCAAAAATTTTCAACTAAATCTAAATTTTTTATGAATTTTTTTCAAAATCTGGGGTGTTTCATAATTATACGAGCAAGATTTCAATTAGTTTTTTCTTTACTATAATTGATCCAAAAATTCTACAAAAATTCCTGTGAACATTTCCATCGATATCGAGTAGAAAAGCAAAAAGAACGAAGTCTGTAAATGCTTTCTTCATTGAGATCTCAAAACCCCAAAATCAACGGAAAACGGGGTTACAGTACGTAAAAAAATATTTTAACCCCCTTAGAGCTTATGTAAAAATTTTATTTTTAGACAGACAGAAAGAGCACAAAATTTGCTACAAAATACACTTGGTCCCATCTTGAAGAAAAATCATACCGTTGAGGACTCATCGGTTAAAGGAGTAGAAGAATAAATTCACTCAAATTACCCCATAAATTGTTATTATTTCGAACTTTAAAATTTAACCGATGAGTCCTCAACGGTATGATTTTTCTTCAAGATGGGACTAAGTGTATTTTGTAGCAAATTTTGTGCTCTTTCTGTCTGTCTAAAAATAAAATTTTTACATAAGCTCTAAGGGGGTTAAAATATTTTTTTAAGTACTGTAACCCCGTTTTCCGTTGATTTTGGGGTTTTGAGATCTCAATGAAGAAAGCATTTACAGACTTCGTTCTTTTTGCTTTTCTACTCGATATCGATGGAAATGTTCACAGGAATTTTTGTAGAATTTTTGGATCAATTATAGTAAAGAAAAAACTAATTGAAATCTTGCTCGTATAATTATGAAACACCCCAGATTTTGAAAAAAATTCATAAAAAATTTAGATTTAGTTGAAAATTTTTGAAACTCTCAGAATCCTAATATTTATAGAATATTTACTAATAGAAAAAATTAGGGCTCAAACGCTACACAGGAAGTATGAGTAATGCCCGAAAAATGCTTGCTCGTATAATTTTGAAACGGACTTTAGTAGGTAATTATTTTTGTATAATTAATTATATCTTTAATAATATATTATGGTTATTGTGTAATTTTTAAATATAGTTAAAATATGTATAAATTTTAATAAAATGTCCATTTATTTTGTAATTTAGTAAAAAAGTTTAAATAAAATTATAAAATTTAAATAGATTTAAGCCACACGAAATGGAGATTTTTATAAGATCTTCATTAATAAAATTAGGATTGCTCTAAAAAAGATTGCTCTAAGAAAGGTTCTCTAACGATTAAAAAACATACGTAGATTTGATTGAAATTTTAATATTTATGAATGATTTTATATCTGCCAATGTAACTCTTAAGATTTAATATTTTGTAATTAAATTATTTTTAAAAATTAAACAATTATTATTTTTTATACTCGCAGTCCTTAAATAACAAATTACAAAAACATTTAAAAACTTATTTAAAATAAATTTGAACAGACTAGTCTTATAAAATTTATTCTAATTATTTTACATTTAAATTTAAAAATAAATTCTAATAAATTATTTAAAATACATATTAATGAAATTTTTATTTTTCAAAAATATTCATAATTTTTATAAATATATTTTAAAATATTTTATTTATTTGTATGTATGTGAGAAAAAAAAAGAACATTTAATATTTGTTATAAATTTCATAACTAACTACGGTGCCCACCAATTAAAATATTGATGCCAGTATATAAAATATTCTATAAGGAATAAATAGAATTTTGTATTAAATAAGTAATGGATTAAAAAATATAGAAAATTTAAAAACATTTAAAGATAATTTAAATATAAGGAAAATTTAAATTATTATTAAAAATGATAAATAAAAAATATGAATTTATATTATTAAAAACAAAGTATACGATTCTAATATTATAAAATTCATTATAGAAGTATGCTCAAGACTATGAAACAGGCGATCAATTTTGCAACTTTTATTTTTGCAAATATTCCAAAGTATCAAAATAGTTCACATAAAAATAATAATTAATTAGTGTAATTAATTACATACGAATTTATTATAAGAGCTCTATTTAAAATGCATTATTGTTCAGAATCTTCGAAATAAAAATATTAATATTGAAAAATAGTTTAATAAATAAATGGATGCTCAAAATATAAATATTTTTTATAAAATGTCCTATTTAGATTAAAATTTAAATATTAATTAAATGGTTAAAATTAATTTGATTTTAAATAAAATAAATAAAAATTCATAGCTGAAAGCCAAAAATGCTGCAAATTTTTGAGCATCAAAAGACATTGTTACTGTTATGCTAATTTAATCATAAGAAAAAATCTTAATAATAGAAAGAATTGAAAAAAATTTTTGAAATTAATGTCGATACGGGATTGCATACATATTTAAAGATTTATTATTTTTTTGATATTTTCTATATTTTTGTGGAATTTTATTTTTATGTGGTGGCTCAGTGAGTCACTTTCCATTTTTAACAATATTTTTGTAAATTTTTGCAATGTACTTTACATTGCATCATTTTTATTGTTGTTATTTTTGCCTATAAAAATTAGGCAGAAATTTTACTTTTTTCAATGTTCTTTTTGATCATTCGTTTTTATAAATATCTGTGTGATATTTGAAGATAAAGAATTTAGTTGTGTTGATTTATTTATCTAGTTAATTATTCTGTGTGAATAATTAATCTTAGATATTTTTTCCCTATTAATTAAATAGGAATGTAAAATAATTTCCTCTCTGAGGAATAAATATTTTTTACAATTGAAATTTATTTTTATAAAAGAATAATTTAGAGATAAAAGTAGTTGATTGCAGAAGTTATATATTGAAATGACTGATTGATTAACAAAATTTTGAGAATTTTAATTATATTCTAACAATCCAGACTTAAATTATGCTGTGGTATTTTTGGCTTCGAAATTCCGGACTTTCAATATTATTGGTTGTATACATTAAGGATGTTAAATATACTCGTGAGTCATTTAAAAATAAGAATCTGAAATTATTAAATAAATAAAAAATATAACAAATTTTTAACTTATACAAAAAATATTTAAAATATTTATCGATGTTCTAACTAAAAATACAAACTAACAATAATAAATTTAAAAATTTATTTAAATAATAAACTAAAAATAATTTAAAAAAGATTTCTGCAATTATTTAATATTAAATTTGCGCCCATTTTCGTAAAATTATTAAATATTTAACGGTTTTATTATTTTATTTAATATATTTAATTTTTTATAAATACTTCTAAATGTCTATAAAAACATTTAATTTTTTATAGAAACTTAAAAATTGTATTTAATTACTAAAATTGTGTATAGAATTTAGTTGAGCATGCGCTTAATAGTGTGCATATGTTATAATATTTCTCATAATTTTTATAAATAAATGAAATTAAATTTAATTAAATAATTAAAATAGCACGATCAATTAATTATTATTTAAATGAAGATTTTTATTATTAAAGATAAAAGAGTTAAATGAATTACATTACAAACCATAGTGCTTGTGGCTCGTTATTTTAAAAATAAATAAAGAAAATATTTTATATTTGTGTTCTATAATATAATTTTTAGAAGATAATTATTGATAATATATTTAGTTAATACTTATAATTTTAATAGTATTTGTAATTTTTAAATATAAATTTATTTATTATATAAAGTTTAAATAAATTTATAGAATTTATTTATTATATAAAGTTTAAATAAATTTATAGAAAACAGATCACAAACATTCATACCTAATGAAATGACCGTATATGTCAAGAATTAATAAATTCAAATATCAAGAGATATTTTAATTAAATAACTCGCCAAATGTAATTGTCGTTGAACACACATATTTTAAACCAGACCTGGTCATGGATATGGATAATATCCGGATACCCGCGGATACGGACGGATATGGATAGTGTTTTTTTAAAAATCGGACGGATACGGATGGATACGGATATGATGCTTCAAATCCGCGGATATCCGTCCCTAATTTCTGCGATTTAACATCATTAATTAAATTTTAAAATACATTTTGCCAAGAGAAAATAATTATATTCCCAACGCCAGGAGATAATTGAGTCTCGCATTTGAAAGAGATAACATATTTAATTTATTTCATTCAATATTAGTTGGATGGTCGACTGGTTAAGGCGTTAGTCTACACTCAACTTGTAATTTATTTAATTTTGTGTTCGATGCCGGATCTGACGAAGGGATGTTTTTTTATTTTGTTTTTAAAATCTCTCGCACCTGACCCCGAACCCCGACCCAAAAGTCACCTCGACTCCGAACGACATGCCCTCAAACCCTGATCACCGACGATCCCGAACCCGAAGGCTCAGTGAGCCCTACTCAGGGCGAAAATTTTGAGAATTTTGGAAGGCTAGAAGCCAGATTTCTTCTATGTTCAGCGCCGTCGGCGAAATTTTCTGAATTTTTGAAGACTAAGTCACCAGAATTCTTCCTTTTTCAGTGCCGCAGGCGAGAATGTTTTTTTAGCTGAGCAAACAAAAACCCTCCCCCTCTCGAAATGGGGAATAGGGATAAATTTGATGAGGGGATTGAGCAAAAAGTGAATTTTTTGGCCTACGGCCTTTTAAAATTATCAAAATTTTCGCCTGCGGCGCTAAAAATGAAAATTTTTTGCTTCATAAATTCTCAAAATTTTAGCCTGCGGCGCTGAAATCAACTGGTCAGTTAACCGAGATTTTCATTTCGGTCCGAAATCGAGAATTTAAATTTTCAAAAATACTCAAAAATTTTCAAAATTTTATTTTTGTCGGTATGAGCGTTGGATCGGAATTCCGATCTCTGTCTTCCGATTTTCGAATCTCCGATGGTCATAAGCAAGGTTCGTTTTGCTGCATCCAGTTATTACAGCATTATCTAACCATTACTCAAATTTAAATAAATTTGACCATTTTGAAAATTGTGGTCAGGCTGACCATTTTGAGAAAAAACGGATATAACCGCGGATATCCGCGGATGGATATGACTCAAAAGTTGGACGGATACAAACGGATACGGATATTGACCCTACGGATATATCCGGATACGGATAGCAAAATTTGTATCCATGACCAGGTCTGTTTTAAACTTTACTATTAATTAATTTGATTTTAAGAATATATTTTAACCTACAATTAAATTAAATAATATGTAGAATTAGGTAAATTAAAATAAAACAATTTTATTTTAAATGAAGTAATTTCATTACTATATTTATTAAAAATATTGAACATAATCCTTATAACGGAATCCTTCTACCCGTAAAATGGCATTTTTTAATAGATTAAAAATTTAATATACAAATTCAATATACATTAAAAAATTTTACAAATAAATTAAGTTAAATTTTCATTAAAAAAGGAAAAATATTAGTAAACTATATAGAATCAATAAAAACAAATAGCATATTGTTTTTTAAGCGAAAGATAGGTAAATTTAAATTATTATAAGCACAAATAAAAATTTAAATTTATATTAAAAATATATTTATATTATATAAAAATATTTTATATAATATAATAAATTTAATTAGATAATTACTTGGCCTTCAGTACACTAACAAATTCTAAAGGAACAGGACATATTTAAAATCATCAATATTATTAAATCGAATCAATTACTAGAGGTTATATGTATATAACTTGATAATGAATGTGAATAATATGTTTTTCTCAAATAAATTAGAATTCCTATGTTTAGTTAATACATACAAGCACTACATAATTAAAAATAAATAATGAATATTTAATTTATTTAATATAGTTAAACTGATGCATTTACCGTGTCTGGTGATTTGGGCAGTGGTGAATTGGGCAGTGAGTTAAATGGGCAGTGAGTGATTTGGGCAGTAAACGTTTTTTAAAAAATAATTTTACACGCAAAATCAATTTGAGTAACACTAGAAAAATAATTTTAAATGATTTGGGCAGTAACTTAAATTTTCTAAAATCATTACACAAAAATTCGAGGTACCGACGCCCAAGTTACAATGTTAAAAATATTTATTTTGACCATCCTTCCCGTTGTAAGAATAACTCATGTTTTGAAAAAGGCCAAAACATGTTTCTTTTGAAAAATATGTTGGATTTACTTTAAGTTAAAATAAAAAAATCACTTAAAATTATTTTTCTAGTGTTACTCAAATTGTTTTTGCGTGTAAAATTATTTTTTAAAAAACGTTTACTGCCCAAATCACTCACTGCCCATTTAACTCACTGCCCAATTCACCACTGCCCAAATCACACGGCACCGCATTTACAGTTTTTTACTGCTGGCACACTAGTAGCTTTGGGATTTGGTAAGCGTAAAATATTTAAAAATAAATTTTTAATTTATATTGTAATTAAAATAAACTAATTTAATGTTTTAAAAATCTAACATTAACTCAAAAATCCGTGTAATGAAAAAATTACTTAAAAAATATTTCATAAATTAATATAAAATTATGCTTATAGTATATACTAATTATTAAACTAGAATTATAAAACTATTAAATAAAATATTTTCTATTTTTATATTAAAAAGTTAAATTACATTATTAAATTAATTTTTAAATTAGAAAAAATTTATACATATATTAAACTATTTGTTATTAGAAGGCTGTTTCTCTTTAATTTATTTAAATTTAACTCAATAGAATTTTTAAATAAATTCTTGTATGCATTTTTAAATATAAAAAGTAAAAAATATGTACAACATTAGGAATTATAATTATGTATATTTCTTTTTCCATCATCAAATTCACCATAGTACCGCACCTATGGAGGACTGTTATAACTTATAGACAAACAATTAATATTTTATGAAATTTTTCATGAAAAAATCATTGAAAATACCAAGAAAGAAAAAATATTAGTGAATATGAGACATAAAATTAAAAAAAATTTTTATGATGGATAAAAAATATTTTTTGTATTATTTTTTATAAAAAATTTAAGTAATTTTTTAAAATTTTAAAATTTAAATTAATTTCAAATATTTTTATTATAAAAAAATAGAAAGCAAAAAAGAAAATTTAAAATGTTCAATTTGTGAGATTAAAATATGTATAACACTATAAATTAGATTCAAAAGTTCAACTCGATTACAAAATAACGATTATTGGTGGGAAACTTCTATCAAAAGTAGAGCGTAAAGGGTTTGAATTTTCATAAATTTTAAATACCAAATTTTACAAGGAATTTTGCTCCAATTAAATAAAATTAATATATAATAATTAATTCGAATATATGTATATTTTATTAAAACTTTTGATATAAAATTAAATCACTTCGACATCAGTTCTAACAGAAGAATAAATTAAAATAAATTAATTAGATTATTAATTTTATTTAAATTATATTTATTTATAAGTATTATAATTATATGTATTATTATAATTAATTTAAATATATTATAATTAACCTAAAATATTTTCAACGCCTAAAATATGTATACACAAATTGCTTAAAATCATAAATTGTAAAAGTCATAATACTGAATTAATTTGCTCTACAATCACCATAGAGCCAACAAAAACGTTTCTTAAATTTTAAATTAAACTAATTAAATAATTTTAAGTTAAATGAAACTAAATTAATATTAAAAAAGATAAGGGTATAAATTGATTAATCTATCTTATTATACCTTAGACATATTTCTATTTATTATGTATCCCCCTACAGATTTAACGATAAAACTACTCGTCTACAATATTTCAATTAAAGAACATATTTAAATTTTATACCAATTAATTTAAATATTAATAAATTTTTAAATAAATACTGTACTTTTTTACTGAATTCTATCTTGTAAATTAATTCTATCTTATAAAAAATTCTAAAATAAATTTTTTTCATAAAATTTTAGCAAAAAATATTCAATAAATTAGATTTTTAAAATATTAATCTATAAAAATTAAAAATTTTTTGTATTTTAAAAATATTATACGGAAATTTTATAAATAAATTAAAAATAATAATTAATTTTCTATAAGAAATAAATCAGAAAAATGCTTTTAAAGGTGAAATAAATTAAAAATAATTAGAAATCCATCAATATCAGTATTAATCTAAAAGAAATTTTTTCATTATATAACAGTTATAAATTATAAAAATTCAACTCAATTTTCGAATTAATTCAAGCTAAATTATACAGAAAGAAAAACAAATATTTGTATAATTATTTAATTTAATGAAAGTAATTTTTACAAAAAGAATTGTAATAAAAGATAAAGAAATTATAAAACTACGAAAACAAGATTAGTTAGGAATAATTTTTATACTATTTAAATTATTATATTGACAATTTTATTATTAAATTTGGACATTAATAGAATTTAAACTGAAATTATAGTCAAATTTATATTAGAGAATTACGGTATTCTTTTCATTTTTCTTAAAATTCTCCCAATTACTTTTGTGAAATAAAAAAATTATTTTTAAGTGTGTATATTTATTTAAATAGCTTTTTTGAAAAAAATTTAATGAAAAAAATTTTAAACCTTTTTGTACTCAGTTTTTATAAAATAAAAACGAATAGGTATATTCTTTTCATTTTTCGTAAAAATCTTTTAAATATTAAAATAAAATCTTATGGAGTAAGTGTTTAAATATATTTATTTAGCTTTCTTTTTTAAATGAAATATCATATGTAATTATTGAATTTATTGTCTCATTCTTAATAAAATTATTTATTGAATTTGTATAATATATTTAGGTACTTTTCCGTTATCCCTACTCGTTCTTGCGGACGTTCTTGCGGAGAAATTATGCCCCAAGCAAGCATAATTTCTTCAAACGCCTCTCCTCCATATTCCTCCAAATAAACTCGGCAAAACAACTCTAAAAATGATGTCGTGCTGTTTTTGAGTATTACACCCAGTCTTTTGATCAATAAATGGTAATATTGAACTTCGTGCCCCCCCCCCATTTTTTGCTCCAGAAAGTGGTACCCATCTATACTTTTAAGAACCAGTGTCAACAGACCATCTCTTCTATTTGTAATAGGTTCCACGATGTTTCTAATTTTATTTGCATGGTCTTTAATGGGAATAAAGAAACTACTCATCCAGAGTTCTGGTAGACCAGCACGATACCGGACCATTGGTTCTAAAAAGGTTCTAACAAGGACCATTTTCCACTTTATGGAGTGAAAAAGGCTAGGAAGGGGGTACGAAGTTT
The DNA here is from genome assembly GCA_902706615.1 of Meloidogyne luci. Taxonomy (NCBI): domain Eukaryota; kingdom Metazoa; phylum Nematoda; class Chromadorea; order Rhabditida; family Meloidogynidae; genus Meloidogyne; species Meloidogyne luci. The sequence continues at coordinate 419,243 of CACSLI010000267.1, read as the reverse complement.
AATTTACCCGATAAATTGTAACATTGCCAAACTGGACGTTGTTTGTGGTACAATTTCATTCCATGACCATTTCGGCACTCTCTTGTTTTGTGTAGAAGATTACGGATCTGAAAAATCCGTTGGAATCTTTTACGGTGCTGGCAAGTCCCAAATTTTCATTATAAAATCAATAGCGAATAAATGTAAAAAAATATGTAAAAAATGTAAAAAAGTTATACTGTTCTGTTTCCATCATTTACTCATCTTTTATTCACTAAATTTAATCCTGTTTGATTGCTTGACAAGGAAAGGGAGAAGGCAGTCTGACCTTTATGTACAGACTGCAGAATGAAAAAAATGTCCGCAAAAAAAGTCCGCAAAAACAGGTAGGGATAACGGAAAAGTACCTATATTTAAATATTTATTATCAAAAAAATATGAATAAGAATAAATTAAATGCAAAGCTTCTTTCTTGTGAAATTTGTGGGAAACAAAGTGAAGGCAGAAATTATAATGTTGTTAGTTGCCCAAGTAATTAAAAAAAATTTTTTTTTTTGAAATTATTCTTAAATTTTGTTTTCAATTAGAATAAATAAAAATATCGAAATTATTTAAATTTAATTCTTATTTTTTCAAAGGCTGTAAGCAATTTTTTCGGCGTACAGTTTTATATCAAAAGATTGTAAATTGCAAAAGAAATAAAAAATGTGATATAATAAATGGTTGGTGTTCTTATATTAATTAAACTATACTAAACTGAAATTGTATTAATTATATTAGGTGATAAATGTAGAGATTGCCGTTTTGACAAATGTTTAATTGAAGGAATGGATCCTTTGCTGATTAAAATTGATGATATAAATTGCCGAAATGAATTTATTGAAATGTTAGAAAAACGTCGAAATAAATTACAACAAACAAAATCTAAAGATTTATATCATCAAGAAGATCAAAAAACTATTTTTGTTAAAAATAATAAAAATTTCGATGAATATAAACAGTCAACAAATAATCAAGATATCTGTATAAGTAGTGAATTGTGTTTTAATAACACAACAATTGGTATATGTTTATTGAATAAATTGGGTTTAGTAAAGAGAAATCACAAAATGCAAGCCTCCCATCCCTTTATCTAGGCAGATCATAATTTTCATATAATCGTTTTTTCGAAAAAATTCTCTGTAAAATCAAGGTTATCACAAATTCGAGTATCGCACAGTTCTATAAGCCAATTATACGTAGTGGACGTAGTAGTTAACCCAACGTTTTGCGCACAAAGGGATGCCGCCATCCTTTTGGATGGGTGGTTAACCGCAATTAATTATGATTAATGTTCGCGCACTAGTTTAAACCTATTGACAGCTTTGGTGGGGGAGGGGTCCGCGCGAGCTATCCTGAACCTATCTACTAATTAGTAACCGCAATCTTTTGACAACTGTGGCGGGGCTAGGACCCGTGCGAACAAACAACAGTCTATTGAGCTAATAGGGGTTGGAGGTGGACGATTTTACAAATTGAGAGGAGTGAAAGGAAACCCGCAATTCAGGGACTCAAAAAGATTTTTAAGGATGGTTTGGGTTAATTAGGGGTAGGACGATTTTTAAGGAGTAATTAATAATTTCAGCTTTTTCCTCTTCCCTTCTTTTTTCTTTAACTGATACAAATTTATTGATAACTGATATTCTTTTCCAAAAAATTTTTTTGACAAAAATACAGGGACTCAAATGGAATGGATTTTAAACCCAAACGGCTCTCTTTAGAGCTTCAAATTTAATGAGTGGAACGAGACTATGACTATTTTGATTTTTGTATAAAAATTTTTTATGTTCTTTAATTATTTTAAGATCAAAGAGTTAATCTTTTGGGGGTGTCTTTTTCTGTGTACTTTCAATTGTACACAGATGTTTAACTAATCCTTTTTTCACATCTTTTTGGCTAGCTGGCGCAAAAAATTTTCCCTAAGATGAAAGTTTATAATAAAAGACCTAGTTTGGTTACGTAACTTTTACAGTGTTGATCTGTGTTGATCTTTTGGAACAATATGTTTCTTTCAATAAATGTAAGCTTTCTTTTGTGCCAATTTATGTAAATTAGCCAAAAATTGTTGTAAAATAGGTGTTTACGTGAAAATTTTTGTAAATAATAGAGAGAGTATAATGATTCATTTGATTTATTTTACAAGTTTTCCTAAAATTTTTATTTAGTTAATTTTTTCTAAAATGAACTGGACATTTACTAACTGTTCTTGTACCTCGGGTCAGCACTGTATCCGACCCGAGTCGTACAGCAAACCGCGTCTGTGTATCCCCACAACTGTTCCACCTACCGAGTTTAATAATTTCTTGACCCGTCCGCAAAATTTTATTAATTCTGGTTTTGGGGGCTACGAAAAATTTGTTTTAAATACAATACTTTTGCTTATTATACTCTCTCTGGGTATTCAAGTAATCCTAAATTTTCTACTAAATTATCTATTTTTGTAATTCAGTTGTTCTTTCTATGTTATCGCCGAAATAAAGTGACTCGTCAACAACAGCAAAAACGACAAAAACAACAACAACAAATTATTCAAAATATTCCACTTACTAAACTGGTACTTTTTAATTAAAAATAACGTACTATATTTACCTAAATTATCAATTTAAGACACATGCTCGTGAAGCTGGCTTACCTGGTCCCTTAGTTATTGATGTGCGTTCTGAGGTAAAATAATGTTACAAATTAATAATAATTTATTAAATTTAAGTAAATTTCTAAAATAATTTTAAATTTCTTTTGTAGAACCGCCGAACCCCTAAATTTGAGGATCCACGAGCAGCACAGACGCTTAAAAAGATGGAAACTCTGGTAGCATTGGAATCCACACGAGCGTCTTTTTAAAGAAATTAATGAAGAAGAAATTAATGAAATTTAAAGAAATTAATAAAAAATAAAAATTTAAAAATATTTTAAACATTTTCATTTTTAAAAAGTAAATATTATTAAATGTCTTTGTGTATTTTTATATAATTTTTAGATAGGGTGTAAGTATAGATTATTAAAATTTAAGTTAGGCTAGAAATTTCTATTAGGTTTAAAAATTTAGAAATTTTTAATTTTCCTTTTTCCTCCTTAGCCTGACTCAAAATACTGGTTTTTGTCCTTCTCTCCTTTCTTTTACTATTGTAGTGTAAAGACAGATGTGAAAATCAGAGATATCAATCTCTAGTCAGACACATTGTTTTTCTTTTATTCTTGTAGCTAATATATACTAAAGATAAGTGTGTTCAGAAGAGATATTGAAATGTCTATTCAGAGTCAATAGAGTCTATATAGAGTATAGAGTCTAATATCAATTTTCATATGAATTATAATCAATCAATATAAATATAATTTATTACATTTAAAATCAAACTATTAAAGTATTTTTAATAACTTTGTGGCTCATCCGGTAGGGCTTGGTTGAGATGAAAGGTATTGAATGGTGATGAAATCGAGGTTAGAGACGCAGAGTATCAACTTGACTCTAATTCCTCTTTTATTATATATTGAAATTAAATTTGAAAAATTGAAAAACTGAACTAATAAAAAAATTGAGTCTTAGATTGCATTATTCGGATTATTAGAGCTAATACATTTAAATAATATTATTGTCATTAAATAATTTTATTCGTTTAGATTTAATAGTAAACAATTAAGAGTTAAAATTTATTTTTCCAATTTTAATTAATTTAATCGGCTTTTCTTTTTTGACCAATCTTTTTATATGGCGCAAGAATATCTGTAGCCTTACAGTTAGCATCGACACACTTAATACATAGATCGATCTTCAATGTGATACCTGTAGAATTTTCTCCAAATTTCTCTTGCGAGTAAAATAAATTGTTTTGGCATTCTGAAAAGCTAATTAATTTTTGAATAGAATTTTAATTGTCCTTACCTTGACAAAGGTAAAAGGTAATTAAAAATTTTCCACGTATGAGTTTCCAAAGTTGTTTTTTAACAACTGGTTCAGTAGTTTGTTTAACAATTTTTGTATTATTAATATCCTCATGAGGATTAGTAATCGTTGCTTCTTAAAAAATTTTATAGAGAACATTTATTTTATTAAAATACCTAAAGAGTTTTGAACACATGATTCTTTCTTCTTTTCTAATTTAACAGGGTTTTTAACAGAAATTTCTTTGGTTTGTTCACAATCCACATCCTCTACAATAGGAACTTAAATGTTTTAAAAGTAAAATTAATGTTTTTCTTACCCAATGAAATATTATGTATCATATTTAAATATTAAAAATTTTAAATAAAATATTAAAATATGAAAGTAATTTGTTGTAAATTAAGTAGAATGAGGTTAGAAAATAAAAATGATATATATCTAACCACAAAAGAGGCGTGGCTTTTTATTATTGTAAACAATATATTCAAAACCGGTTTCATTTCAAAGTCGGCTTGGCTTCATTTTTAAAAATAGACACAGATAAGGATGAAGGAGATTGTAGGTTAGCGATTTGACACCTATCTGAGTGAGACAAGGGTATATAAGCACAAAAATTTCAACGAAGCTAATTAATTTCCGAAAATTTTAAATAAAATGGCACTTAATATGAACGACAAGGAATATTTGGCTTCCCAAATTATCCCAGAGGTTGATTTCAATCTCACAGCCAATGGGATTACCCTGACTAGTGAAAGAATTTCAACTCCTAGATTTATCCCTTTTGAACATGGTGGCCGCTGTCGTGAGTGTAAAAGCACTGAAGTTGAATTAGATTTTATTGTTACAAAAGAGGGGATAACAATCTATTGTACTCGTTTATCGTCACCCCGCTTCGTTCCTTTTGATTGTATTTACGACCTACCCGGGCATTGTTTCTTCAAGGTTATTAAACATAAAATTCTAAAAACGTATTTAACTTTAAGATCAAAAATAAAGGTCGCGTTTTGAATATTCCATATGGTTCTCAAAATGTTTGCTCAGTTAAAAATTCAAATTGTCTAAAACGTGAAGCTATTGACCAATTACCTCTCCCACCACCCCCACCTCCTCCTCTTCCAAATCAGGAATTATTAACACCCCCGCCTATGTCTCCTCCTCTCGCACCACAGCAGGAATTATTAACACCGCCTCTTGCATCCCCGCAACCAGAAATGCCATCACAAGAGATCCCTACAGCATTATCTCCTATCAAAGAAGAACCTTCAATTAAAGAAAATGATGATACAGTCCTATTAGAGTTTTATGACTCTATGCAGGCTGTTACAATGGGTATTATGTCAACGGAAAGTGAGGTTAAGAAACAAGTAGTAAACAATCCAGACGATACAAATTTACACCCACCCCTTTGATTTTACCGATAGTATTTAAGCTAATAAATTTTGGTTAATTATTATTTAAAATGGAAGCACTAACATTTTCTAATAAAGATTTAAATTTTAAATTGCCTTTTGGTATGATTGTATCAGGTCCCAGTTCAAGTGGTAAAAGTACTTTCCTATTGAGATTTATTTCGGAAGCGTCAGACTTGATTGATCCCAAAACAAGGAGTATATTGTATTGTTTTGGAGAAATGAGTAGTATTGTTCCAATACTTCAAAAATCTGGAGTTGATGTGTTTGTCGGTGTCCCTCCTGAAGAATTATTAAAAAAATTTCCCAAGCCACTTCTTTTAATTCTTGATGACTTACTTCTGTCTATTGATGAAAAGTATTTATCTGAACTCTTTACCAAAAAATCCCACCACCAGAATTTTGCAATTATTTTTGTAACTCAAAACTTATTCGATCGTAAAATCAAGGTTGCGAGACAAAATGCTCAATACATTATTCTTATGCGTTCTCCAAATTCTGCTCTAGCAGTAAGAAATATAGGAGTGCAGCTTTTTCCTGGAAGACTAGATTATTTCCTTGACGCCTACCGACAAGCCACGAATCAACCATACGGGTATCTATTAATTGATATGCACGCTTCGTCGGACCCAAGTCTACGACTGAGGACTGGGATATTTAAGGATGATGAAGAAAAAATAGTCTTTACTCCAAAGAGTGGAATATAAAATGGTTAGTCATTTAATAAATGAGAATTCAAACTTTCTAAATACTCTATGTCGTACAAAATCACAAAGAAAAATTCGTCGGTTATTACGACTTGCAAGTACTTCCCAACTTTTAACACTTGTAGAAATATGTCTTAATATTGTAAAGTCCCGATTTCAATTAACAACACGTCAAAAAAGGCGTTTAATACCCTATGCATGTTTTGTCCGAAGTGTAAGTAGAGCTCGAAGTGAAAGAGGAGCAAGACATGCTTTGCAGAAAGGAAATGGTTTTGGAGCTTTTGCTGCTCTTCTTACCCCCGTACTAATTGAACTGGCGCGCTCTATAAAAAGCGGAAATTAATTGCAACTTATCAAAGGAATTAATAAATTATGGCTAACAAATTTATTCTTGTTCCCCAAGAAATTTATCGTGGTCTTACATCTTTTGATACAGGGGAACCAAATCTCGACGATGTCCAAAGAACGCTTGATAAAACTCGAAGAGTAAAAGAACATCCAAGTGCAAAAAATATTCACTATAATCAAGAATTAAGGCGTTACTTACATTTACGTAATGAAAGACAGAATCGACCTGTAAAGGTTGAAATGGTCGCTTCGCCCAAAGGAGCTGTTATGAGTACTAATCAAACCCATCCTTCTACAGTAGATAACGATGATGATTTATGGATGAGCGATGATATTTCATTTTCTAATTACCCAAGAGAACCTCCTAGTAATTCTTACAATATTGTGCCTCCTCTCTCTGAATCTTCTTACCACCCATCTTTACCTTCTCGATCTAGAAGTAGAAATATATTAAGAGAAGTGCCCCCGACACCACCAACCCAACTTCAACTTGTAAAAAAGAAAGAAGCAGACAATAGAGGAGACCAAAAAGGATTAAAAATAAATAAGGCAATTAAAAAGTTAAAAATCCCCGTGAAAAAGAAGCAAAAGAAAAGAGTGACGGAAAACCTCTCTTTACCCTCTACTTCAAAAGTTGAGTCAATTATTGCACAAGATCATGATCCTGTTATTGAATCTCAGAATGCTCCTTTGAGAGATTCTACCCCTATACCTATTCAAACATCAAAAAGAGAGCAGGAAGCTGAAGATGTAGGGTCTAAGAAACGAAAAGAGAATAATACAAAACGAGAACAAGATAGAGTAATAGAAAAAAAGTTATTTGCAAGAAAGGAAAGAAAAAAGAAAAGATGGGAGACAATAAAAAAGTTTCGAGAACAAACAGTTCCTTTAGACCAAGCAGCAATGGCTCAATCTCGACTTGATGAAAAGGAAGCTAAAAGACGAAGACGTCAAAGAGTTGCAAGAAGCGGACGATCTCCCTCTCCCCCAAGACAGCGCGAACGTATTAAAAGAAAATATCAAATCCCTGAGGGTTCTACTCTGGTTCATTACAAAAGGATTAAGGGACCTTCTTCGAAAAGGAAGGCGGAACAATTATCAAAAGCTTGGTCAGAGAAATTAAATATTTTAAGAGGACGAAAAGAAGGGACTAAAAAATGGGCATTGAAAAAACCTACCCAGGAAGATATAAGTTTACGTAAAGTAAAAGAACGAACAATTAGTAAAAAATGGGCATCGAAAAAACCAACACAGGAAGATATAAATAGATTTAAACCTTCTCTGTGGTAATATTAAATAATGGCGGATTATACAAAACTTTTGCAACATCTCTATAATGATCCAGATTCCCCTGCAGCTTTTTCTGGAGTTGATAGATTATGGTATGAGGCAAGGAAAATTCTTAAACATTTACCTAGAAAAGTTGTGCAAGATTTTCTAGAGGGACATCGAACGTATACTCTTATGCGTCCCAAAAGAATACATTATCCTCGCAGTAAAACTGTAGCTGCTGGATTTATGACAGATGTTCAAGTTGATTTGGCGGATTTTCAATCATTATCCAGACACAATAAAGGAAATAGATATTTACTTTTAGGAATTGATGTCCTTTCAAAAAGAGTTTTTGGGGTCCCTGTCAAGTCTAAAAAGATAGATGCCATGTTAGAAGTCTTTAAACAATTAATTGAGCAAATGCCTATGAAGCCGCATAGAATATTTTCCGATAAAGGACTAGAATTTAAAAATAAACAACTAAAAGAATTTTTTGAAAAAGAAGAAATTGAAAAGTTTGAAGCTACCCATTCAATAGTTAAAGCTTCGCTTGCGGAGCGTGCAATTAGAAATGTTAAACAACGATTATATCGATATTTTGCTCATTACAAAACACTTAATTGGATTGAGATTTTACCAAAAATTTTTAAAGGAATAAATGAAGCAAAGAGTCGAGTTCACGGAATGAGACCTATCGACATAAATTTTCAAAATGCTCAAGAAGTGTGGGAGAAGATTTATGGTGATGAATTATCTATAAAGATTAAAAAGGCAAACCCTAAATTCAAAAAAGGAGATTTTGTACGTACAAGCATAAATAAAGGGACATTTGAAAAGGGATACATTCCAAATTGGGGGGATGTAATAGCGGAAGTTGACAAAGTCAAAGACAATTCTAGACCAATTCGTTACAAATTAATAGATGAAAAAGGAGATAAGTACAAGGGATCTTATTACAACGAAGAACTTACAAAGGTAAGAAAAGATGCGGGGACCGAGTACAGAATTGAGAAGGTTTATCAAAAAAGAAAACGGGCAGATGGAGCCTATGAAGTACTTGTAAAATTTATCGGTTACCCTGAAAGAGAATGGATACATGAGAATCAATTAGTATAAAAAGCATTTTGTTTTCATATTGTATAATTTATTTGTTATTATAAAATGTCAAACAGCTTTTATGTTTGTTTATTAAGTAATACTACTGATTATCCTGATAATCAGCCTAATAAGTTTCGTGTTCATCTTCCAAAACCAATTTATTTTTCTGGAGACTGGGTTTGTGGTTTACATAGCATTTCTTATCCTTATTCATGGCCGTCAACTATTGGCACACTTGATGAACAATGGATTGATATTCACTGTACAGACTTTAAAGGTATGGCTAAAATCATAAGAGTCCCTGTGCCAAGAGGATCACACAATAAACCGGAAGATTTACTGAAATTTTTAATTTCCACATTACAACACCAAAGTGGAGTGTTAGTAGAATCTACTATAGATAAAAGTTTTGTTGATAGCCCAACTCTAATTTCACCACCCAGAGTTAGACGTCCAAACAGAAGTTTGGAATTACAATCACCTCCGAAGATTACCTCGAATAGACAACCTCTAATTTCGCCACAAAGAACTCAACGCCCAAAACGAAGCTTGGAATCTAATTTACCATCGCCTCCTGATATTGAAGATGGACTTGGTTCTCCTTCTCCTCCAACTTCACCTACCCAGTCTTCTTCACCTGTATCAAAGAAACCTACGCCTCCACCTCAAAAAATTAAAAGACCTACAACTCCCGAACTACCATCGCCTCCTAGGCTACCACAATCTCCAGCTCTTCCTACACCTCAACCTCCTACTCCACAAAAACCTGCAACTCAACCTGCTCAAAAACCCTCAATTCAACCTCCTCTACCTCAACCTACTCAACAAAAACCTTCAACCCCTAAAAAACCTCAACCTCCTCCTGCCCAAAAACCTTCTATTCCACAACCTCCTCTATCTTCACCTTCTCCTGCCCAAAAAACTACTCCACAACCTCCACCTCCTGCCCAAAAACCTTCAACACCTCAAAAACCTCCGCCTCCTCCAGCACAAAAACCTTCAACCCCTCAAAAACCTCCACCTGCGCAAAAACCTTCAACTCCACAACCTCCACCTCCTCCTGCCCAAAAACCTATTCCACAACCTCAACTACCTCCACCTCCTCCTACCCAAAAACCTTCTACTCCACAACCTCCACCTCCTCCTACCCAAAAACCTTCAACCCCTCAAAAACCTCCACCTGCCCAAAAACCTTCTACTCCACAACCTCCACCTCCTCCTGCCCAAAAACCTATTCCACAATCTCAACTACCTCCACCTCCTCCCACCCAAAAACCTTCTACTCCACAACCTCCACCTCCTCCTGTCCAAAAACCTTCAACCCCTCAAAAACCTCCACCTCCTCCTACCCAAAAACCTTCTATTCCACAACCTCCTCTACCTCCACCTCCTCCTCCTGCCCAAAAACCTTCTACTTCACAACTTCCACCTCATCCTGCCAAAAAACCTTCAACCTCTCAAAAACCTCTACCTCCACCTCCTCCTACCCAAAAACCTTCTACTCCAAAACCCCCTCTAGCTACACAAAAAGAACCTAAATCTCCACCTCCTCAGCTGCCTACACAGCCGCCTCAACAAAAATCAACACCTCAAAAATTAGCACCAAAACCTGCTACCTCTACAAAACCGCAAGAAATTATTCAACCGCCAATAATTTCTCCTACAAAAACTCTTCCTAAATTACCTCTACCTTCAGAAACTCTTCCTTCCCTTCCTGAAGCTCTTCCGTTAAAACAGAACAAATCATTGGTTCAACAAAAAATAAAATGGACAGATGACATGGAGAGAGTTCTTACACATGTAATTGGAAAACCCCCTACTGACTTTCAAAGAGAAAATTATTTACCAATGATGGAAGGTCTTCTGAAGAAATACAGTTATCTAAGAAAAGACAAGATCGACACTAGTGTACAGAAACAAATTATAGATTCTATTTCTCTGTCCTTTCACAAAGATTTTAAACGTTTTAAATTAGAATTTTCTCATCCAAATATTAAATATTTATCTTTCTCTCCTCAGCTTGGTTATGTGTTGGGTTTTGAAAATTCAAATATGGTTATGCATAATGAAATCGCAAAATATGGAAGTGATTTGAGAGGCGGATTCTCTAGCTTTGCTGTCTACTCCAGAGGTTTAACAGAGAATATGATTGTAGGAAACTCACTTAGCTCATTATTGAGAGTTGTGTCTGTCTCTGGAGCAACACCAGGAGAATATCATGAAAAGATATACGACTCCCCTATTTTTATCCGTGTACTTCCTAAAGAAATTAATGAAATTGAAATCGAATTAAGAACAATGGATGGAGGAAGACTCGTCCCTTTTGCATTTGGTACAGTAATGATAGTCTTAATATTTAAAAAAGTTATAAATTTTTAATTCCATTTTTTCGTGTGTATATAAATACCCTAAAATTGTAATTTACATTTGATATTTTTAATAAAATTTTAAAAATGGTTCACGTAGTTTTTGATACAAGATCAGTTGGGTATGAAGAATTTGTTCCTATGAAAGGAAGTGGTATTACAGATGAATATAATTATTTCAAAGGTTCATCACCTTTTCAAAGAGGCTATGGTAATTTACAAAATGGGGCTGGGATTGGTAATGTAATGAGGGGGCTGTGGCGTTTCTTTCTACCAATAATTCGTCAAGCGGGAAGTACTGTAGCCGGTGAAGCGTTAAATACCGGACAGCGAGTGTTAGAGAGAGTAAATCAAGGGGAACCACTTAAGGAAGCACTTAGAGAAGAAGGAAAGAAAGGAATCGATACTGTATTAGAGAAAGGAGGATTACCAAAACAATTTGGTACTGGACGTAAAAAGGGTATAAAAAGACAGGCTATGCCATCATATCAAACAATTATTGGTAAAAAAGTTAGAAAACGTTTAAGATCAGACGCCTTTGGACTTTATTAAAATGGCTTTTCAAAAAATTGATAATGAAAGCATAAATTCAATAACTAGTGCTCTTGACTTCTTTCAAATTCCTCCGACCAATGTTACAGTTACCTCTTCTAAAGTATTTGAAATTCTTCCTAGTAATCCTCTTACAGATACTCCCTACCATTTTAAAATTCATTCAAGTCAAAATTATGTTGACTTGTCAAAGTGCTACCTTTTTACAGAATTTAGAATTAGAAAAGAGAATGAAAACGGTTATTTGGTAAATCTTGCGCCAGCAGACAATGTTGCGCCTATTCAGCTAATTGGTCAAACTTTTATTAACAATATGAAAATTAATATTAATGGACGTGAAATATTTAATTCAAATTCTATGTACGCTTACAAAACATATTTGTCTTACGAGCTATCATACTCTCAGGGAGCAAAAAGCTCCCATCTTAATGCCGCAGGATATTACTTTGGCTCAGATACAAATTTAGAAAGCGGAGTTGGATATGAAGCTAGGAAAACATTATTTTCAAATAGCAATACTGCACAGTTTATTGCAAAACTTGACGCTGATATTTTTAATCAACCTCTTTATTTAATTAATCAATGCGAAATTGACATTGAAATTTTACCCAATGACGCAAAATTTGTTTTAATTGCTCCTCCTGCCCTTGGTATTCCCCAATCTACACGTTACTATTTTGAAGTTTTGAATTGTAAACTTTATGTAAAAAAGATGGATCTTATGGATGGATTAGCTTTGGACATTGCCAGAAAGCTTGATACAAAACCAGCCCGTTATGCGATAAGGAAGACTATGATGAAACCACTCTTTATTAGCCAAGGGAGATATGAATTTAATGCTAATCTCTTTATGGATCAAATACCTAGAAGAATAACACTAGGACTTGTCGCTAATTCTGACTATGTCGGACATTTAGGACGCAGTCCTTTCAACTTCCAACACTTTAATGTTCGTGAAATTACTATAATAGCAAACGGGCGTAGCTATCCTCAAGCTCCCTATGACTTAGATTATATTAATGGAAAATTTGTTAGAGCATTCAATGACATGAATGAGGCCATAGGACTTTCAAATTCATCAGAAAGTAACGGTATTACATATCAGCAGTACGGCACTACTCATTGTATATACATCTTTAACTTAACCAATAGCGGTGATGATCAAGGAGGACTTTTTGATCTAATAAAGAATGGAACAACAGCGGTGAATATTAAATTTAGTCAGCCAGTACCAGAAGGAGGAATTATGCTTGTGACTATGGGTGAAGCAGACTCATTGATTATTTTGGATAAAAACAGAACTATTGCCAGTGACACTACTATATAAACAAATTAAATTGTAATTTTCAATAAATTTTAAAATGAATAAAATATCTATAATAATTTTTCTTATACGAATTTTTTCTCCTCTTGTTGAATCACTAAGTATAGATGATATTTCTAAGGTGGAAAATCTCCCTGAATATGCAGAATATTTAGGGAAAAAAACTACAACCGAGACTAATATCCCTATAAATTTCCCAAATTTTCCTACTATTCAACTTTGTAAAGAAAGTCCTGGAGAAAATAATATATATGGGCATATTTTCTGTTGGGGAATGATAGGGTTGTATATTCTATTTGTGATTAGCCTTATTATTTATCAATTACGTTCATTTCTTTGGTTAAAAGTAGTACTACCCAGAAAAAAGTTTAAAGGTAAAATTCATTGAAAAATATATTTTTATTTTATAGAAGAAAATGAACAGCCATCAGATAACTGTGATATTGAACTCAAACGCAGAGACAAGGAAGATTTTCAGAGGCTGCTTCCCGTGTGACTCGATTCCAACGAATGATTTGAAAAAATCGATTTTTATCGTCAATTTGGACGCTGAAGGAATGAAAGGATCTCATTGGATATCAATTTTTATTAATTTTAATAAGGCTTACTATTTTGATAGTTTAGGTCTCCCCATAAGTACTTGTATTTATAATTCATTCCTTAAAAATTTTTCCAATGTAATACATAATGTTAAAGCCTACCAATCACCTACATATAAAACTTGTGCACACCACTGTATTTCTCTAACCTATTTCTTATCTCAAGGTCTAACTTTTGAAAAATATTTAGAAATGTTAAACACAAAACAAAATTCTGATTTATTTGTAGTAAAAGTGGTAAATAAAATGATAAAATGATTCATGGTGTTGTAGCAAAAAGTGCACAATCAGTGCATAACCAAAAAGAATAAAAGAATAAATTCTCGGTAATAGGTATAAATGTCTTTCGTTGCTTCTTCATAAGATTGAACTTTAAACATTCCTCGCACCAGTGCCAACCAAGGAAATAGTGATAAATAAAACTGCAACGAGCACCCTTATCAAGCTTCTCTCCTTTCTTTAGAGATAAATTTAAAGCGGTGAGATAGCTGTGTCGAGTGCACGTCTTGTATTGACGAAATCCCTTTAATTAATTTTCAAACTAATTTAAATTTTTTCGCCAACCTCTATTTCAAAAAACTTTTGCTCTTCTTCTTGAGACATGATATAAAATTAAAAAATATTACTTTAATCACCTTAAAGATATGGTATAGAGGAAAAGAACGGGTGGCAGGCGGAGATGAATAAAAATAAAAAGAATGGAATTTAATTTAAAAATAAACAAGTGAGTTCAAAGGGAAAGTGCGATGAGTAGTAGAACGGAAATGAACGGTCAAGCGTGTGGTGGAAGGGTCCGTGGTAATTAAGGATTAAGACTTGTTGAAAGAGTGAGTGAAAAATTTTAAAATTGACTCAATTTAGGAGCAACACATGGTGTTTTTGAACGGTTGGAAATAATTTAATAAATGGAAATAATATATAAATATTGATTTTTATATGAACGATTCATTTTGGAATTTTTGTTTTGTATTTGTTAAATAATAAATATATTTAAATTGTTTATTTTTTTATTAAGTTTTAATTATTTGAAGTTTTAAATGGATAAAAAATCTAATAAACGACCACGTGAAATGGAGGATCAACCTCCACCAAAACGTACCCGTTTTACAATTGAAAGTCTTATTGGACTTCAATCGATATTTTCTATTGCCAACCTACTTGGTCTTAATAGTTCGTCAAATTCTACAAATCCTTCAACAAGTCAACAACAACAAATTGGAGAGGGTACTTATAAAAAACCGGAGGACTATGTGCAGCGACTTGAGACAACAATAGATGAAAATAGAAAATTTAAATTTATTAAAAGCCGGAGCAAATTTATGATAAAGGATCTACCTCGCGATCCTGAGGGATTGTTAAGTGGTTGGTTATTATTTTTATTTTCATATTAAAACTATTTTATAATATATAAATGTTTTCAGGAATTTTTCAATTTTTCCTCGATGAAGCTGTGGAAGAAAGCCGAAAACGAGGTATGAAGGCAGAACAACTAGGATGTGTGGTGACCAGCCCACTGTTGGACCACGATATATGGGTACCGGTTAGGTAAGCGACATTTTACAATATTAAACTAAAATTTTGATTTTTCAGAGATATAAATGAGAACTCGGTTGAGTCTATCCTCAACCGATTTCTATTGGTGGCCCAGAGTTTTAAACAGAAGGATGTGACTCTATGGGGGCAGCCATTTGAAGTAATAGCTACTGTTGTTGATAAGAGTAGTCTATCAGTTGCGCATCAACTTCCAGGAGCTGGAAGAAAAGTGCCCGCTGTTCATCATCAGATTAACAAAAAAGCATTGATTAAGGTTGGTTTACCGAGTTTATAATGTATCAATATAGAATAAGATTTTAAATTTAAAAATTTTTAAATTTATTTAATAGTAAAATTATTAATAAAAATTGGGAATTAAAAAATAGGACTTGGTTTTAAAAATAATATTAAATTAATTAACTTATTTTAGATTCGCAATGAGGACTCATTCTGTTTATTTTATTCCTTAGTGGCAACTCTTGCCCATGGGATATTCAATTGGCATTGGGAAAAGTTCTCCCGTTATCTACGCAGCGAGCATGGAATGCTCAATAAATTTAAAAATGATACAATTGATTTAATGGAAAATGTTGGAGCCCCAATGGACTTGGAGTTTTATAATGCGGAACATTGGGTTCCACAAGTTGTGGACTTTTGGAACAACAAATATAAAGGACAACATATTATCAAAGTTTTTATTTTTGGTTCAATTGGACATTATGAACCAGACTACAAGTATGGCCCTGATAATTTCGACACTCCTATCATTCTTTACTACAAGAATAATCACTTTGATGGTGTAAAATGGGCCAATGCACTTTTCGGACAACCATACTGTTTACACTGTGAGAAAGTTTATGCCCGAGCTTCTACTCATACAACATCATGTAAAGCTCGATGCATCAAATGCTCGCGTGTTGGTCCTGGCTTCCCATGCAGAATTGTTGCAGCATTCAATAAGCTGTGCCAATTATGTTCCAAGATATTTTATAACAAGGAATGTTATCAACATCATTTACAATCTGGGTTTTGTCGTATCTCGAAACAATGCGAAAAATGTGGAGTGGTATGGAATGTTAATGATAATAACAAAAAAGGGAGAAATGGACATGTATGTAGTGAAAAATACTGCACTACATGTGGAGACTACCACGATCCAAAGAGAGGCTGTTTTATTAAACCTTTGGAATTGAAAGACAACAAAAAATATAGAATAATCGCTTTTGACTTAGAAACAACACAGTATTTGCCTTCCGCTGACAACAATTGTAAACGTCATGAAGCTAACTTTATTTGTGCCAAAGTTACATGTCCAACATGTATTTCTGAGGTAATTTTTTAAATCTTTTTTTTTAGAAAAGACAATTTTTAGGAAAAAGATTGCCAAGTGTGTGGTGAAAATCGTCTTATCACCTTTTCTCATCGATCTTTCAATGGGACAAAGGTTGATAAAATGGTTATCTCTCCCAATCCATTGGAGGCTTTTGTAGAATGGATTTTAAACGATCTTCCACAACAATATGACACCGTGGCTTTTTCACACTTTGGCGGAAGATTCGACATGGTTCTTGTCTTCAAGGAATTATTTTTGAGAGGTAAATTTTTATTTTTTAAAGAAAAGGAAAATTTTTTAAGAATATACGCCTGAAATGGTTAAGAGAGGCAACAAGATGTATGAAATGAAATTAGTCTCTAGAGGCAAAAATAAGGGCAGCATTTTCTTCAGGGACTCATACAACTTGATACCAATGTCATTGGCTTCTCTTGTTCCGGCTTTTGGTCTTCAGGTTGAGGATAAACCATTCTTTCCTCACCTCGCAAACAACCCTACCAACTATGGAAAGAACATCTACCCAACAAAGAACGACTATTTGGCAGAGGGAATGATGCCTGAGAAAAGGAAGATCTTCGATCAATGGTTTGCACAACACAAGCAGGAACCCTTCCAGCTTGACGAAGCTCTTGCTTCGTATTGTACTAATGATGTTGAAATTTTGATGGCTGGACTTATAGCATTCCGCAAAGAATTTATTGAGGTAAATACAATTTAATAAATTTTCTAAACAATGTTTTAGGTTTCAAAAGGAATGGATGTCCTGAGAGAAGCTATGACCATCGCTTCAGCTTGCATGAAGCACTTCAGGACCAACCATTTGAAGGCTGAACATATTGGGATTGTACCTGAACGCGGTTATGACAACGCTGAGAATCAGAGCCGAATTGCCTTCAAATTTATGGAATGGTATGCTGAAGAAAACCATGTTGAGATTCAAACAGCTTATTCGGTTGAAGGAGAGAAGAGGTAAAAATTTAATAAAGAAAATTGTTAAGTAAAAATCTTAAGGATTGGTAATTACCGTTTGGATGGGTGGGTAGCGAGTCAGCAACTTGGGATCGAAATTAATGGCTGTTGTTGGCATGGTTGTATTAAATGTTATCCAGACGACAATATTGTCTTACCCAATGGTAAGACCGCTGGACGACAAAGGGAGCTTGACAAGAAAAGACTGGAGTTCATCAAGTCACAAATTAAAGTGGAGGTCTACTGGGAATGTGAAATATTAGACATGGTGAAAAAGGATATAGAAATACGCCAAAAATTTAACAACTATATCGACAACGGCCCTATTGATATTCGTTCAGCATTCTTTGGAGGTAGAACGGGACCTCTCAAATTGTTTCATCAAGTACAGCCTGGAGAGAAGATCAGCTACTTCGACGTGACTTCTCTCTACCCATTTATTAATGTAACAACAAAATATCCTATTGGACATCCAACAGTCCATGTTTTGAACGAAGATGTTTCCTGGACGAATTCTAGGGATAACAAGTTCGAGCTTGCCATACTTAAGGTATTTTAATTTGTTCAAAATTTTTATTAATAAAATCAGGTCTTTGTGATTCCACCCCGAAAGATCGATGTGCCGGTACTACCTGTGAAATTTGATGATCGACTCCTCTTCCCGCTTTGTGCTACATGTGCTCGCCTTTTTCCTCAAGGATCTGTGAACGAGGACTACACCTGCGAGCATGAAGATAGGGATCGAGGATGGGTGAGTACATGTACATCAGTCGAGTTGAATGCAGCGCTCGACGAAGGCTATCGAGTAACTAAAATATTCCGCGTCCTCGAATATACTGCATCTGACAGCAGACTCTTCAGACCGTATATAGCTGAGTTTATGGCTCAAAAGATACATGCTAGCGGATTTGACGACAGTATCAAAGGAAACTTTGAAGCCGAGGAGAAATTCATCAGAGAATGCGCGGAAATGTTCGATATAAATATTGAACGTGGAAAGATGGTAAATTTATATATTTAAATTTTAAATATTAAATTTTCAGGTAATGAATAAGGGGAGGAGGACACAGGCAAAATTATGCCTTAACAACCTTTGTAAGTCTTTATTTTTTAATAAAAAATTTTTAATCTTGATAAAATTATTTATAAAGAAATTCATATTAAGGGGGTCGTTTTGCCTTGAGAAACTTTGGACTAAGTCAATGCACGGTCACAGACAGACCTTCAACACTTAGAAAAATGTTGGACGACAGCACCAAGGAAGTTTCTGGTGTTGATGAGCTTACTCCACTTGTAGTACTCATCTCACATCTGACCAAAAAGGATTTTGTGGAGGAGCATGAGTGCTCAAATGTCGGTATGTTTTATTTAGTTTAAATTAAAGTTAATAGATAATTTTAGTGATCTCACTTTGGACCACTGCTTGCGCGCGCATCCATCTTCTGAAGGCAATGCAGAAAGTCGTCAGGACACCTGGGTGCACCCTCCTTTATACAGGTAAATTTAAACTTTTTAAATGAGTTTAAAAAAATTTGAATTAAGACACGGACTCCTTAATCTTCGTACACCCTGAGGAGACGTGCCCACTGCAGCTTGGTCCTCACCTCGGCCAATTTACCAATGAGTACCCTCTACATGTCATCCTGGAGTATTGCTCAGGTGGTGCAAAACAATACGGCCTTAAACTTCAGAAAAAAGATGATCCGGATGCCGATTTGGACTATGTGCTGAAGGTCAGAGGAATGACACTTAACTGGGACGTGGTCAATAAACAAGGACTTCGTTATGAAACTTTTAAAGAAAAAGTGTTAAGTTTTGTTAACGATGGCTATTGTGACCCGATTAATATTGTCTACCCCCATTTCCTCAAGCCATCTGTGAAGAAAGGATCTGTGTTTACACAGCCTCTTCAGAAAAAATACCGTCCCTTTGTAGGGAAAGGTGTAATACGTCCAAGTGATCATAAAGTTTTAGATTTTGGTGTTAATTTGTAATTTATTTTAAAAATTTGTAATAAATTTTATTTTTGTTTGCAAATTTATTTAACAAGAGTATAAGATTTTAGGGGTAAAATTACCAAATTAAGGTTAGGAAGAAAAGATTTAAAAATTAATAGAAAGAAGAGGTGAATTTAAGGGGTAAAATTGCAGAATTAGTAGATAGGAAATACAATTTATTTAAAAATTCAAAATTAAGAAAAAGAAGTTTATGATTATAAGGGTAAAATTACAGAATTAAGTCATGAAAGATTAAATTTAAAATTTTTCTATAAACAACTTGAAAATAATTTGTGTATGTGTGTGTAATATGTGAGTGTGTGTAGGCTTACCACCCTTCCATCTCATCAAAATCATCTTCGAAATGTAGAGTATCATCCATATTCTTGTCTGAATCACTTGTTTCTTTATCAATTTGTAATTTATCGGAAACTTCAGAATAGAGTGGTTTATCATCAAGATGAAAACCAATGTAGTCTTCCTCTTTTTCATCAACAAACTCCAATAATTCTAGAGGATAGAATCGATCTTCGCAACGGCGCGGGAAGTGCTCAATTACACATTGTAAATAAGGATATTGCAGACGAATCCTATGCCGTGAATAGAAATGTGCTGCAACAGAAACATTGAAAGGACGAGACAAAGCCCCGTAGGCCATAGTACAATGTGCTCCTTTGTAAGTAAGACCATTAATAGTGAAAGTCTTGCGAAATCCATTCCTATCTGAGTAGAGGGTGCGCACTTTTCTTCCTTTAAGTTTTGATACGAGTAATGCTCGCTTTGAGGGGTGATGTATCTGATCACGCAATGATTTGGGGTGACAGTGTAAAATTTTAGCGCATTCATCGATAAGGAAGAGCATTTTGAAGATTTAGAAATGAAATGAGATAATTTTAAAAATTTTCCAGCTTTTATACTCATTGAACTTATCACTCGAAATTTAAATTATTAAAAAATTGATTTTTATTAATTAGAGATATTTATTAAAAATATTATTAGACGGTCCCTTTTTTACAAAATTTAATTTAGAGAAAAAGTCCCTTTTTTATTATTTGAATTTATCGTTTTGTATTTTTGAGCGTTCAAAAATATGAACTAGCGAGCAAGCGATGGGTAGCGACAGTCGCTCTGCTACCAGTCAAAGGAAATGGATAAAAGTGATCATTAATTTATTTCAAAACAAGTCGTATTGACCTGATTTTTTATTTTTCAAATTCTTTCGTTAATCAAAATTAGGTTAATTACTCAATTTATAATTTATTATGTGTAGATAAATTTTTTATATATAATTTTTATTTTCTGATATTTTTGTCTTAATTTAGCAAAAATGAGCGATATTGACGAAATTAAAGACGAATTGCGCTCAATTCGACATTCTTTGAACAATTTTCACGTAGACGTCGACATGGTTCAGCGACGATTGGGAATCACACTTCTGCGTGTTAGTGATATTGAAGTATGGGCAGAAAGGGAGGTTTTGCTTTTTTAAATTTGCTTATTAAAGTCTATTTTCAGCATAACTTCCCACACCCCTTGTTTTCATTGAGAGAAGAAGCGGCTGAATTGCTTGATCGTATAAGGGCTCGTGCAGCTGGGCTCGTGCAGCGTATAAGAGCTGGTGAAGATGGACAATCAGAAGAGAATGGTTCTAATTTAAAATTTAAATCTAGGATAAAAATCATTTTTAAACAGAAAATGTACGAGCAGAAAGGTGCATCCATTGTGGAAGCAATCAATTAAATGCACCAAGATGTCGAGAACAAAAATCAGATGAGGAAATTTAAATTTTTGAAAATTTTTTAAAATTGAATATGTTAAAAAATTTTTTTTTAAAGATAAAATTTTGAAGTAAAATCTTAAATTCTTTATAAAATTATATGCTCCCTAGGTATTTACCCTTTTTACTTTATCCATTCCTTTCACTCTCGTAAAGGATAATTAATTATATTTCTTCTTTTGGTGTGAGTAAAAAGTGTGAGTAAAAAATCTTGATTTATCTTTAATTTACAAATATTTGAAAATTTGGAATAAAAGCCATCTGTTGTATAATTTATGTTTTTATATTATAATGGCATACTTCAAGAAACATTTATCCCTTTTATTCATTATAAAATTAAAAATAAATATATTCCACTTTATAAATGAATATGAAAAATATTAAAAGTGATTTGATTTTTTATAAAAATCAAAATATTTTCATCCAACGTCAAATAATATTGCTACAACGTAGAGAACGCTTATATAAAGCGCTTTTGATTAAGAAAAATATATTGTTGAAGAAGGCCAACCATAATAAGATCGTAAAGAAGAAAGAAGCTGAGAAGAATTGTATCAAAGACGGTCTGTTCTTTTAATATAATGTATTTTAGGAAAATATTTTTGAATTTTTATGAGAGGTGTAAGATACATAAGGAAAAATAATCAGTGGCTCTTACTGTTTCAGTTTAAGACCCTTATGAGAAAACCTTTTTGAGGCCCTTTTAATTATTCTAGGTACAGTGGCGGCAATATGTTTAGAAACACTAGTGTTGTAAAATTTCGAGGGCTTATAACTTGGCAAAATAAAAGAGTTGGAAAAAAGTGTCTTGGTCTTTTTTGTAGCACTTTTTATGGTGTATCTATTACAAAAAATTTTAGTCCAATCTAAATTTTTTATTTTGAGATATTTCAAATTAAAGTCGGCAAAGTCAAATTTTTGGTGGAAAAAAGTTTAGAAACACTTCTAGTTTTCCAACATTAACTGGAGCCAAAATTCTAAAAAAATTTCTGTGGACATTTCCGTCAATACCGAGTGGAAAAGTAAAAAGAACGAAGTATCCACCTTCTTTCTTCATTGAGATCTCGAGTCTCAAAAATCAACGGGAAATAGGGGTACAGTATTTTAGGAAAATATTTTTGAATTTTTATGAGGGGTGTAAGATACATAAGAACCTTGTTTGAACCTTGTTTTGACCTTGTTTTGATACCCTTTCAATTAGTCTAGATATATCATTCGAAAGAGCTCGACGTGCAGTCGAAAAAGAGCTCGAGGTCTCAACTAAGAACGAGATGCATACACCCGAAAATTAAAAAAAAACAATAAGGAGACAAAGCAAAATTTCCCCAATTATCTCTAATTAAATAATTTAAGAGGAAATTCAAATAGTACATGCTAACATCAAACCTTTGGTGTTCGATCCAAAGAAAGTAAAGGTTGAAAAAGAGGACTAGAAGATTATCCTCAAAATCTTCAAAGGATTGGAAAATAAATTAATTTTTGATTTGTTAATTTAAAAAATGATTTAAGTATTTTAATAATTTTCTGTTAACAATATTAATCTTATGTCTTGTTATTAATTACTTAATTGATAAAAATTAAAAGAAAAAACATTTTATTAAAAAATTTTTTTAAATAATACAGTCTTGAAATTTCTAAATAAATTTAAAAAAAATTTTTATTAAATTTAAAAAATTTTTATTCATATCGTCCTTCGAAGCCATAAGCCATCCCTCATTCCCAAAAACAGTTGAAGAACACATTTGCACATTCAGGATTTGTCCGATCGAACTACAATTTATTGTATTAAGAAACATTTTTAAATTTAATCAATCTCTATTATAGAATCATCCAGGTATCCAATCTGGTCCCCGGTATCCGATAGATCGGTCCCTGGTATCCACTTTGGTCCCCGGTACCCGATAGATCGGTCCCGAGTATCCAATATATCGGTCCCCATTTTGGAATTTAAACTTATCTTTATATGTCCTCCATCGATGCACAAAATCCATAACTAGATACAATAATCCATAACCAGGCAAAATAATAATCTTCTCCCGTTTATCATCTGCTGCCTAAATGATAAAAATATTCAAAATATTTTCAAAGGTTTATTACCCTATCAGTAAATTGAATTGTTCCAGTAATTTGTTGAGCAGGGCCAGATTTTAATTTTGTTCCAACTCCTCCCAAAATAATATTAAGTAGAGCAATAAAGAATGAAGTACAAGAACAAGAACTTGGTGCATGCTAAAAAATTCAATAAAAAATCTTTTAATCAGACCCAATAAAATACTACCTTATTCGAACATTTGGTGCAACCGTTTCACAGTAACGAGCATCTGAATTCACAGAAAGCAGGTCTTCTGTAGGGTCTTGTAATTCTGTGTAGGCATCCACATAATAAATTAAAATTAAAAAATTTTAATTTATTAATCTTTAAAATTTCCATACCCCAAAAAAATTTTCCATACCCAAAATTTCCATACAACAACTGAAATATAAAAAAATTTTTTAATAAGAAATATTTTTTTAGTTGCTTAGATTTGGTTAGAATAAAGAAGGGTTGACTTGGGGTTGTGTGGAGTGTAAAAAACAATCAATGAAACAGTGTGTCTGGTTTTGTTGCAAAATTAAAGAGAGAGAGAGATAAGGCTAAGAAACACAAGCGGTCAGACAGGGTGAGGAGTGGACAGTGTGGGGAGTGCGGTTTTTCCTTTATTTTAAAAATAAGAATATTTGGGAAGAAAAAGAAAAAACAACTCAATATAGTAGTTGGGAGGAGAAAACATAGTAATTTTAATTTGTACATGAGTATCAGTTTGAGTCTCCTCTATTTTAAAACTTCAATCTTGAATAAATTTGTATCAATTAACGAAAAAGGAGAGGAGGGGGAGGGCAAAAACTAATTAATTACTCCTTAAAAAACCCTTCCTCACCTCTCAATTTGTAAAATCAGTCCCCCTCCAACCATTATTAACTCAATAGGTTATTGTTTGCTCTCACGGGCCCCACCAAAACTGTCAAAAGATTGCGGTTACTAATTAGTAGAAAGGGGAAGGGTCAATAAATTACTCGTTAAAAAATCCCCCTTCCTCCTACCCCTCCCCCATTTTGTAAAATCATACCCCTCCTCCTACCACCCACTCACTCAATAGGTTCAGGATAGCTCGCGCGGACCCCTCCCCCACCAAAGCTGTCAATAGGTTTAAACTAGTGCGCGAACATTAATCATAATTAATTGCGGTTAACCACCCATCCAAAAGGATGGCGGCATCCCTTTGTGCGCAAAACGTTGGGTTAACTACTGGACGTATAATTTTGGTAGGCCGAAAATACAATTTTGGTCTAAGAATTTTTCTAACAAAAAATCAGCCAAAAATCCAAAGTAATCTTGTTATTTATTCACTAAAATACCTAGCTATGTAATCGAGCTTATCACAAATTTAATTATCATACTCCTCTCTTATCTAGTGAACAATAAAAATTTTAAAATATTTGAAATTCGACTAAGTTAATTAATTAATTGTTCTGTTAGAACATAATTTGTAATTAAAGGTCAACAAAATTATTTTATATCTTGCAAAGTAAATGTTGAAATCAGTCAAGTAATCCATTTAAATTTATTTGAAAATATTTATAATTTAAGAGAGAATTTTTAATTCGAATTTGTGAAGCGCAAAACCGAATTAGAAGTGCCTTTATGGATTATGATGAACGTCAATTTTTATCTATGAATCTTAATTCCCTACAAGATGTCTTAACTTTTGGCCCAAACATTATTTCAAAAGCATCAGAATTTTCGGTAAAAAATAAACATTTTTAAATATTAATAGTTTAATGAATGTAATTCTCGTTTCCTAGACATAGAATTTTTATCATCGGCGACCAAAATTTATTTATCGACTTTATTTAAAGTGATAAATACATAACACTTCATGCTTTTTTAGGAATACATATTTTGTCTTAAAACTTCCTGTAAATGAAACCTTCATAAATTAATTTTTCGCAACTTTGTTTGCATTCAGTGCTGGGTATTGTGCATTTGTTGGCTCCTTCTTCGTCTTTTTTCAACCTTTGGCTCTTGCATAGGGTTCTCAAGTTCTTGACTCCGGCTCTGGGCATTTTAAAATTCTAGTTCCGGCCCGACTATTTTCAGAGCCGCTCAATGTTAGCTTCGGCTCCTGTTGGAAAATAAATAGAAATATTATGTTGGGAGATTTGGATGATTAAAAGGTCATCGGATTAACGGGAATATGTGGAATTTTAATGATCAATATAAATTTTGTCCTAAATTTTTACACGCGCCTTCGACTCTGTATCCAAGGAAGAGTGGGTACTTTTAAAATTTTAGATTATTATATGTTCCTTATTTAATTCTCAATCATATAATCTTAATTTGATCTTGTTATCTTTAATATGAATAAAGTTATGTTATAAATTAGAGCCCGGCCGGAGGGGTCGGTCGATATTTTTCGATAGATATCGAAAAATATCGTATCGAGCCGGGCTCTATTATAAATAACATGTACAATTACTAACTGGTCACCCTGTACATTAATATTTAATAATTATAGGAAATGCCAAAGCCTATTAGTTCAACCGAACTTTATGAACAAAGTGCCCGATTTTGTCAATTTAGTACTTATCGTGCTGCAAAATATGTTTTAGTTCTGAAACTTATTTGTGTTGGAATTTTTAAGTCTTTACCTGTTTTTCCAGAACTTGATGTCAATGATCAAGTTTGTTATTACATACTTATTAACATTATTTAAATGTTGAATTTCTCTAAGGACTAGGGACAATGACAAGGTTGTACTGATTTATCTTCCTCATAAAATACTTCTTCCTCAGAGAACCATTTAATAATTATTCCTTTATCAATTTTCTTATTTAATTATTAACTAAATTTATTAATTAAAAATCAAGTTAATTATTTTGCAATATGTGGCACATGCAGTAGTACTGCTTGGCGATAGTTTTACTTCATATGAATTAGGTTCTCGTACTATCATGGGAAAAGATGGCTTTTATCCAATGGCTTCATTCACTGATCAATTTAGTTTTAAAAATGATAAAACGTAAATTAAAATACTAAATAATAATAATATTTGTATATAATATTTGGTAATAGTCGCTTTCGTACCCCTCCCCCTCTTTTTTCTTTCTCAAGGTTTCAAAATGGTCAATTCTTCAGAAGAATATAGTACTCATCGTGCTGCATCGAATGAGTCCAAATCAATAAAATCCGACTTGATTGGACCGAGATACAGACCCCTGAATATTGAAAACCGCGATTTTTTGGAATAAAAAAGCTTATACAAATGATAGCTCATTCGAAAGAGCTCGTCGAGTTGAGTCGAATGACACCAAAATCACCTTGATTGATCAAGTTTTGACAAAGTTATGACATAAGACGCCGACCCCCATAAGGAGGATTTGACCATTTTGAATAACTTGAGAAAGAAAAGAGGGGGGGGGGGGTACGAAACCGACTATTACCTAATATTTTGCTAAAATAAATTTAAATAATAATATTTGGTGGATTTCTCAATCTCGATAAGGGTTGCGTCGTAATTACGAATTACGATTGGATCGCGTTTCGGGTTAAAAAACTATAATGTCGCACTTATCCCTCCTTACTCTCATTATCCCTCCTTATTCCACTAATATCCCTTAAATATTCTTGGTCAGTTCAGAACTGGTCTTATTGGGTGATGTTATGTATTTATATCAATTCTTTTATTTCAAGCAAATCCCTATATATCTCCTTATCTCCGAAAGTTTTTGATTTGGTGCGGTTAACCAAAAAACGGTTCGGTTTTTGTTAATCGACAGCTGTTCTGTTTATCAGTTCGGTTTCGGTTAACCGAAAGTTTCTGTTCCGTTTTTCAATTGCCTTTGGTTAACCGCAGAATTTGGTGAAACCGACAACCCTATATCGTTCCGGTAGTCTCGTCAGAGGTTAGGTAGTTTCGTCAGAGAACATTTTCGTAATAGGTCCTTTTGTCAGTAAGGCTCCTTTTATAAAATTCTAATTAAACGGCGGTTAGATTTGCGGACCTGAAATTTGCTGATCGAAAGTTGCGGATTCGAAGGATACGGACTCGAAATTTGCGGACCTGTATTTTGCATAAACAAAATTCGAGAACCAACACTCGAGTAGAAAAGAAAAACTTAAAAATTTTATTTTTCAATGACTCCGGCAAGGCTGAGTCCGGCACTCAAGACCTTTTGCAGATTTTTCAAAAAAAATTTCGAATCCGCAAAGTTTGTGTCTACAAAATTCGGGTCCGCAAATTTGAATTCGCAAATTTCGGCGCGCTTTCAATTATTAATAAATATTTTTAATTTTAATAGTTGCGGATTATGATTAATAAAAAAAATTTCGGAGAAAAAATTTCGGAGATTCTATAATGTCGCACTTATCCCTCCTTACTCTCATTATCCCTCCTTACTTAAAAAAAATTTTTTTAAGTTAAATGAATCGATTGCCGACATTTCGACTTGGCTCGATTATTTAGTAAATTTGATCCTCAAAAATTTCACTGATAAAATCAACCCGTCCCATTAAACTTACGCTTTCCAGAAGGGAATCGTATAACAATTCCTTCAAGCCTGTTTTAAAAATTTATATTATTATTTTAATTTCAAGACTCTTCAATTTGGCAAATAAAGCATACAGTAAACCGATAGAACCTTTTTTTCGTGTTGGAATTTCTAAAGAAGAATTTAGTTTAATTTTGGCAATTGTTTTTTTAAATCCAGGTATTTTAATTAAAATATTAAAAAAATAATTAAAGAAAAATTTTTTAAAAAGATATCCCAAATTTGTCGGAATCAGCGAGAAATATTCTTTCAAGGGAATTTTCTTATTATTCAAAAATGTTACTTAATTATTTACACAATAAATTGGGTATAGATGCTGGAACTAAAAAATATGCTGAGTGTATTCATTTAATTTCAACAACATTTATTGGGACTAAAAACTTTGATTTATTGATAACATATCACGAAGCTTTTTATAAAAGTTCATCAGAAGGTTTTACAACGCCAAATTCTCTTAAAAATATTTTATTAATTTAAAAATAATCGTCACAATTATTTCCTCAAAATGAGAAGGAATATATTTCTTCATTCTTCTTAAAATTCTCTCAACTTTAAATAATAACTGTCAGTTTTAACTATTATTTTCTTTCTATTCGTTTTTAGATTTATAAGATTTAATTAAACTAATATTAATTTTAAATAAATTATTTAATAAATCTTGTAATTTGAGAGTTTTTGGGAGTATATGAGGATTATATACTTTTAAATTAATAAATATATTTTATTTATTATTTTAAACTAAATTCTAACTCGGTATTTTTTAATTATTAATGGAGTTAAACCTGCATATTTATTTAATAAAAAATTCATAATTAAAAAAACTTTTAAAGATTATTCAATTTTTTTGAAATTTCTTTATGCATTTAAAAATATTTGGAAAGTTTAGAATTGAATAAAATTGATTAAAAAATATTAGTATTTATTTTAGTAAAGAATATTAGTAATTAAATTCTAACTCGGGATTTTTTATATATTTTATTTTATAAAAATAAAATTTATATATTTTATTTTTTATATAGTATTTTATTATTTATATATTTTATTTCATTTTTAAATTTAACATTTTTGACTCAGCATCATTGCAATAATATTTTAAAAAATCTAATAAATTTCAAAATATTTATATTTATTTTTCATTAAAAAAATTTTTTTTCTTATTTATTCGAATTTTTTATACTTTAATTATCAGTAAACAATTCAATTATAATCTTCATTTCTTAACTTAGTCCCAAGATTTCGCTGGAGTCTAAAATTCCGAAAAGTTGGAGCCAGTTTTAAAAAATCTTATAGCCCAATTTTTCAGAAAATTTGCGGACAACTCAAAATATACCCTAAAATGTATAAAATACTTACATTAAACATTTATAAAACTTCATTTGTTGTTGTCAATATTATTTTTATTGTTCCCTTTATCACTCTTAATAAACAATGGCTGATTTGGTGATAATTTATTCTTCGGAATTAATTTGCCAAATACTGATTTATATGCATTTCTGTATTCTGAGCTATAAATTTAAAATAAAATTTTTAGAATTCAAAGCTAATGTAGTAAAATTATTTCCTTATATCGCTCTTAATATCGTATGGGTATCGCTCTCAGCAAGCTAAAATCATGTTTTATATTTCTAAAGTAATGAAACTATAAATATATGAATATCATTATAAAAATTGAAACATGATCCTTTTTCTGGACAACTTCTAAATTATAGGAGTTGTCCATATAATTCAACAGCCCTAGCTAAAAACGATAATTTAGCCAATCTTTAAGGTAGGCATCATCGATCGTGCCTTCCCAATCTCCAAAAATCGGGAATTCCCAAAATCTTAAGTTCTTACTTGCAAATGATTAAAATTATTGCATTAATTCCAGTTGTAATTATGTACATAAAAGTTATAATAATATTTGCCACATACAAAACGCCAGGAGTATTTATAGAAAGTTTTAGAGTACTTAAGTTTGCCAAAAAAGTGCTAATTATAAATATTAATTGAAGTATATTGTTTCTTTCTATAGAAGAAAATAACCATCCAATAATAAGAACTAAAGAAATAATCAGAACAGAACGAAGAATTCGAAAGGAATTTTTTGCAATTGCTTCTATATCTTTAAAATTGTTTTTTAAATAAATGCTGTAATAATGAATATAATAGATTAATTTTTAATGGAAGATAAGTATCTTCACGAAGGAAAGCACATTATATTTTAATTTGATTCTGGAGTAAATTATTAGAACAATTTACCTTTCTCTGGACGATCATTATTCGAAGAATTTTGATTTTTTGGCTTAAAATATTTTTTCCCAGAGGAAGACCAAATAATTTTACAAAATATTATAAAATAATTGAAAATAGAAAATGAAATAATTATAATGCTGTAATAGCTTTCAATTAAATTAGTGTATAATTCAGTATTACAATAAAGTAAACTGGAATGATTTAAAAAATTTTGTTTTTAATTAACAACTTTACTTGTCAAAAGGTGTATTTATTTTCAAAATAACATTAAATTGAAAATAAGAAATAATTCCACCAAAAAATAAACAAATTCCATAAATTATTATATATGAACGAAACATTGTGGAATCAGGAATTACATGCATTCTGGTAAAATAAAGTTATTAAAAAAATTTTTTTTCGTCGTATCCTCATGTAAAACATGAGATGACATTTTTATCCTTAAGTTGGTTGTTCCTCGACTGGAGGGGGGGGGTGCCACGGGGAAATAACTCTCAAATTCCCCGCGACTTTCGGGGACGGCGACAACCCTTTCTTTCCTTATAAAATAGATAATTCAAAAAACCTTAAAGGAAACAAAACAATCAACATTCTTTCAAGGGAAAGAAAGAAAATAGCCAAAAAAGAAGAATAAGACCCAATAGTTGATATTAAAGATATCCAAAAACATATTTTATAATTAATTGTTGTAATACCAAATAAGAAACAAATAAAATTAATAATAAATGGAGTTAGGGCAAATATTTGACAAAAAGAATCAAATGGAAGTAATAAATTGGACTGAAAATTTATTTAAAGATTTGTAATGAATTAACAAGCTTTCCTGTCAAAGAACACTCCCAAGCTCATATTTCTGATTTTAATGCCTCTATTTAATAATAATTATGTCTTAATGAATTATTTGTCCAATAAAGAGACGTTATTAATTTTTATACATAAAATTGGTATCTTATTAAAATACATATAAAGTGGGGTTGGATTTCTGCAATCTGATATCTATTACTCAAATATTTGTAACCGTTTCTCGATTTTTTCTTAAATTCAATCAAAATTGAGTTAATTAAAAATAATTAAAATACTCAAAATATGTTAATTTATTAAAATATTTTTTACTTTTAATTTTTTGAAAGAGACAAGTATTAAACTAATATTTAATAAAATAGAAATAATTGCAACAATAGCTGGAGCAACAATAAAAGGAAATTTCGTTAATATTCCAAGCTTAATTAAATTTTGAAAATTGTTGTCTTGTGGAGACTGAAATTTATAAAAAAAAATTAATTTTTATTAATTAACCAAATAAATTAACATACAGAAATTATATTTAAAATAAATTTAAAGGAACATTCAGCAAAAATTAATTGATGATTAATATTTAAAAATAAAAAATCAAAAATTGTTTTATTATAAAAAGAATCTAATAAATTCAATTTATTGACTAAATTATTAGAATCATCTTCAGAAAGTGTTGTTATATTTAAATAATTACAAACATCTCCATTTTGTAAATATACAGATAAATTATTATTTAGATCCATTTTAAGTAATTTTTATTTTAAACTTTAAATATATTATAATAATATTTAAGCTTTTTCTTTAAAAGTTTATCTTACTATATATTTATTTAAATAACTTGCTTAAAAAATTAAAACTTTTTTTATAATTTGCGTAAGTAATTATTCAAATCAAATCAAATCAAATTTATACGCATCAGCGCGACGATTTCAGACAATAATATTATGATAAAACAAATAAAATAAGTAAACGTAAACAAACGATTTCCTTAACATAATTTAAAAATTGTAAAAGTGTCTTTTAAGGTGATTTGGGAGTGAGTCAATAAATTGGGATATATCGAAAGTGACTAGGAGTCGACTAAAGTGATCGGGAGTTGAATTGCGCATATGTTGAGGAATAAATTTGTATAACCGAGCCGTCCTAACGAAAAAGGAGTGGAATCTGGCTTTTGTGTTACATGCTATAGGTAGAACGTTTTGGAATCCCCTGGTATTAGCTTTATTTATAAAATACGAATTATTGTTTTTGATTGATATAGTCCCACAAACATGTTGATGGAATAAATTTAGATCGGCTTTAATTCGTCTATACAATAGGGATTCTTGTTTAAAATAGTTTAGTAAATCAGGATAGTCAGGTAATTCGGTTTTGGGGTTAATACGTCTAAATACCCAACGGAGAAAATCCTTTTGAACTTTTTCAATTGATTTAATATCTTTCTCAAGATGTGGATTAAATACGGGAGAAGAAAATTCTAAAATAGGACGGACATAAATATTGAAAAGATTTGTGAGGATTTCAGGGTTCTTACTTTTAATTGATTTGAAAATGGAATATGAACATCTAATTGCTTTACGAGTGATTATATTGATATGTTTTTCCCATTTGAGGTCATGGGAGAAATATATGCCCAGATCACGAACTGAATCCTCAGAGGTCTGAGGGATAACAATATTATTAATGAAATATTTGGTTGATGGGTTAAAGTTCCCTAAATATAAAACGGAACATTTTTCTATAGCAATTTTAAGGCCGTTGAGATGACAATATTCTTCGAATTTATTTATGAAAATCTGAAGGGGAAATTCATTTGTTATGTTATTGAAAATATTATAAGCTTTTAGATCATCAGCGTAAAGTTTAATAGTTATTCCTTTTGTTGAACAATAAGCTGGGAGATCAGATATAAAAGTAATAAATAATAAAGGACCTAGAATGGATCCTTGAGGGACACCGCTAGTGCAGTGTTTTTCCTCGGAGTATTGATTGGATACACGCACAGTAAATGTGCGATTTGTTAAGTAATCATTTATCCAGGAAAGAAGATTCCCTTGAATTCCCACTTTATAAAGTTTTGAAATTAGAAGTGAATGAGGAACGGTATCAAAGGCCTTAGCCAGATCAAAATAAATTATATCAACGGAATTTTTATTTTCCAAAGCAAATGTAAAATCGTCCATCACCTCAAGTAATTGGGTTGAGACTGAGTGAGATTTACGGAAACCATGCTGGCATGCAGGTAGAATATTATGGGATTCGATAAATGATTGAAGTATTTTTTCAAGTATTTTTGATGAGGAACAGAGAAGGGAAATTGGTCGAAAATCTATTGGATATTGCGGATTTGTTTTCTTTGGGATTGGATTTATAATAGCTTTTTTCCAAATTGATGGTATTTTAGAGCTAAGAATTGACAGTGAGAAAATATGAGTAAGAGGGATAACAAGTGCATCTCTACATTTTTTGTAGAAGATGTTTGGAACACCATCAGGAGATGTATTATTGGAATTGTCGAGCTTAGATATTGTATCGAAGACTATTTGTGGGTCGATGGAAATTGTTTTGATTGTTGGTATTTGAGGATGGCGTGAGAGAAAAAAGGGTTGAGAAGAAAGATTTTGATTGGAAAAGACAGATACGAATTGATCGGCCAAAATATCTGATTTAATTTGGTTTGAGAAAATGAGTTGATTATTTTGGCCGATGAGAGAAGGCATGTTTGGATTTTTGGGTTTTATGAATGATGAAATGTAATCAAATTTTGTTTTGATATTACTGAGTTTTTTGTTTTCCCTATTTCTTATAAATTTGGAGATTTCATATTCAAGTTTATTAGAAGTTTCTATAAATTTTTTCTTAATATGGGGTTTGGAGATCCCTTTCCATAAATTTTTGTGATATTGGTGAAGTCGTTGGATATGAGCTGGAAAGTGTTCAAAAGAATCTGATTTGTTTGATAGGGGTACACATGATCGGATAATAGTGTGATGAAATGATAGAAACTTATTATAGCATGATTCGACGTCGATACAATCATAGAAAAATAGAACCCAATCAATATTGGCAAGAATACCATTAATATGTGAATAATTGGCTTTATTGAATTGATACTTAGGGTTGGATTTAGATTGGGATTTAAAATTAAGCTTAATGTCGAAAAGAATGGAGTTGTGATCAGAACCACCCATTGGAGTCTCGACAGAAAGAGAAGATGTTAGAGATTTATCAGAAGTAAGAACTAAATCAAGATAATTTTGGTTCCTAGTAGGGGCTTGGACAATTTGTTCAAGATTGCTCGACTGAAAAAATTCCAGAAAAATAGATTCAGAGGGTGTTAATATATTTGGGAATGGATTTGGGCTTGCCCAATTAAAGTTCGGGAAATTAAAGTCGCCTAATATATAATACGGGTAATCGATAGATGAAAGAAGTACTAAACAATCAATAAGAGAGGTAAGATGTTCCAGGGTTTCTTTTGTCGTTGGTCGATAAACGACAATGAGCCTTATTTTTTGTTGGTTTAAAGGGGAAAAGACATCAATACAACAAATATCGGAATTTGGAATTTTAGGGACCTTAATTTTCTGGAAGGGGATTAAGTCGGAAATAAGAATAGCCACTCCACCCCCTTTACGGGACTGCCTATCGGAACGGATTAGATGATAATTAAAACCTTGGATGATTACTGAATCTTCAATTTTAGAATTTAACCAAGTTTCGGAAAAGGCCAAGATATGGAATTTATTAGACATCAACACCATACGCAATTCATTCAATTTGTTGAGAAGACTCCTAGTGTTACAAAAGAAAATTTTTAAATGATTAAAAGACTTTAAACGTTTTTTTGATTTTTACGTGTGGAAACCTGCGAAAAAGACATTTCCTTCAACTTCTTATCCATTTCCCGTTTTTCTTTTTCGGCCGCCAATTGTTCACGTGTTAAAGAAGGACGAACCAATAATCGATTGAAAATCACATCCTCACGAATTTCTGAACGTTTGAACTTCCATTGACGCAAAGCAAATCTCTGCAAAGAAGATGAGGGAAGAACACATTTAATCAATCTGGGCCCACCTGATACGGTTGGGATTTTGCCCATGCGGTACACAACCGCGCTAGACTCAACTCCCAACCGGTTGAGAAGTTTTTCAACCACGTCCTGATCTTCTTTATGTTTGTCTGAAGCTGTTGTCTTGTCGTTTTCATTAATTCCAATAAATACAAGAGAACGCTGTCTCTCCATTTCGTGCACCGATTCTTGAATATTAATATTGGTGTTGTCGTTATTTTTGTTGTTTAAGAACAAATTTTCTAAATTGATTAATTTCTTCTCCATTTGTTCCATTTTTTCTAATATTGTCGAAAAATCGATTGGTGCTGTTGTTTTTGGAATAGTTTCTTCTTTTTCTTTAGCTGCTTCAACCTTTGAAATACGCTGCTCAATTTGTTCCAACTTAGAAAGAATTTTTTTGATGTCATTACTAGTCGCCATTTGGGCGTCTTTTTAAAATCAATATCTGAAATCTTAAACTTGGGTAATTAAACTTTTAAAGTAATTAAAGTTTTAAAGTAACAATTTACACTGTTAGACATTAGATTTTATAGAAAATTTTAAAAAATTGGCAGGTGTATATTTTTTAAAGGTAAACATGTTTGTCATATTTAAAATGCCAAAATTTAAATAATTTATAACCAATAATGTTAACAAACTTTACTTTTAATTTAACGAACTTTACTAATAAAATATTCAAATTAATTAAATTTTATTAACGTCATATAAAATCAGCGTTTTATTTAAGACATACGAAAAGTAGACATTACAAGCACATAAAATAACAAAATAATGCATAATGATGTGATTAAAATCTGTTCTTTCCTTTGATAATTGTCCGAAGCCGGAGTCCGACGACAAATTTGCTATACTGGAGTTGGGACAGGTTCTGGGTTTGCATATTTCTTTTACTTAACAAACAGCCAAATTTGCTATATTTGAAATAAAACAAATTTATGTGACGTGCCCACATTCCGCCATATACCTAATTAACGTTATACATTTATTTAGCAGAATATATTTAAAAAATATCTTAAAAACAACTTATAAATTAAAAAATGGAAAATTTTTTCATTTATTTTTATGTTAAAAATGTCAAATTATAATTTAAATACTAAGGGTGTTTCATTATTTATGAATAATTGTTTATTTAAATTCTTTAATCATTTTTTTATTCTCTTATTCAACAATAAATTGTAAAATTAATAAATAATTTTTTTGTTCTTTTTACTAAATTAATTTTCATATAATATCTATCAATAAATATAAATCTTTTAATGAATTTAATAAATTTTTAGTTAATATTCCCAATTTCTATAGAAATAATGTCGAAAATCTTTATGGTCTTTATTGTCTACCTAAACGGTTTTTACCTTTATTTTTATTAAATGATTCTAGAGAAATTTTTATTAAAAATTTCAAATTATAAATATTTATTTTTCAATTATTTTTGTTTAAAAAAATTAATAAATAAAAATAATATCTAATATTATAAAATTTAATATTAAAACATTTAACCTGTACATATGTATAAAAAATAAATTAAAATTATCAATTTAATTGAATTAACTGATAATGAAATATGATTATTAACATATAAATAATTGTAAATTATAAAAGTAAAATTTTTCAATATTTTTTAGAAATTTTATTAGAAATTTTTTGAATTATTAAAAATTAACTATGTAGTAATTTATGAAATTTAGATTTTATTTCAAAAGGGCAAAACATCGCAAAAGCCTGGTTTGCTATGTACATATATGTAAGTATATACATATTAAATAAAATGTATATATTTTAGCATTTTATCTAAAATTTTACACTTCATTCATTTATTATAAAATGAATATAAATCTTATAGTTAAAAAATGATTAATTAAATAAAATATAAATGCTTTTTAAATTCTTTAGAATCACAACTATCTAAACAACATATTTTTTTAATCTACCCTCAAAGTGGATTTTTTTCCGTTCTTGTTATATGTTAAATATCATATAACAATAACGACATTAATAATTCTAATTATAACTTATTAAAGTAAATATACTCTGATGTTAAAAATAATGTTTAAGGACTATAAAATGGCGCTACTCTTGCATTATTTCATTTTAATAATAAAAATATAAATTTTCTTAATATAATTTTACTTTAAAAATATTACAAATTTAAGATATGTTTATTTGTTACTATAAATTTAATTATACGAAAATTTATTCAAACTATAAAATTAAATTCAGAATTTTTTTATTAAATTATTTATTAAAAAATTAAATTATTTACAAAATTAAATTAAAGTTGAAGTTTAGAATTTAGCGATGATAAAGAAGAAAAATTCGGCAAAATTGTTAAATAATTATTTACACTTATTTTAAATTTAATAATTCCAAAAAATATTAAATTCACCGTTAAAAATTTTTATAATTTATAAAAAAATTAATCATTGCTTTTACTAAGCAATGTTATTTAAAATGTTATATTGGATAAACAAATAAATAGACCATAACATTGCCATATTATTTATTTTTAAATTTAATAAAAAAATAATATTCTTTCAACAAACAAATATTTTATTTAATATTTTACTCAAATTAATATTTTTTAAAAATATTTTTTAAAATGATAATATAAACTTATAGAATTCAATTCGAGCAATACAAAATAAGATGTTTTGTGGACAAGAATTATTTTTATTTTTTTTAGATTTCTAAACTTGTATTTCAAGTTGAAATAAAATTTATATTTATACTAAGAAAAATAATAATATAAATTAAATATTAATTGTAATTATACAACTGCTACATTCACACAAACACGAAATATCATGACTTTATAATTGAAATATTAATAATTAAAAAAATTAAATAATTATCTAAATATATAAGTACAATAAAACATAAAATTAAGAATAAAAATTTTGGAAAAGGTGAAGAATACGTACCACTCACCAATATGGACAAATCATATGTCATTTGAAAGAGCTCGACGAGAGGAGTCGAATGACACTAAAATCAATCGGCGGTCTCAACTCTAAGCTGAGATACAGGGGTTCAAAACGGTCAAAAATATCTATCAAATACTAGTAGAAATGATATTATAGAAATGATAGCTCATTTGAAAGAGCTCCTGTAGCTGAGTCGAATGACGCCAAAATCAGCTCGGTATCTTAATTTTGAGACGAGATAAACAGGCTCAAAATGGTCATCATAAACCTATGGAGCATAGGCGAGGCGCTTGTGCAAAACCCCGCGCTTCGCGCGGAGTTTTGCGGCACGCGCCTCGCGGGGAGTCTACGGGCGATGGGTCTGGGCGAAGAATTTTTTTTTTAAATTTTATTATTTGCATATTCGAAATTTTCACCCCAAAATTGAGCTTACTCCCCCCTATGGTTTTTCGATTTTCGGGGGCCTATATCTCAGCTCGGAGTCGAGACCGCCAGTTGATTTTGATGTCATTC
Organism: Meloidogyne luci; assembly: GCA_902706615.1. Taxonomy (NCBI): domain Eukaryota; kingdom Metazoa; phylum Nematoda; class Chromadorea; order Rhabditida; family Meloidogynidae; genus Meloidogyne; species Meloidogyne luci. Next base: position 380,934 of record CACSLI010000267.1, on the reverse strand, counting down.
GACTCCTCTCGCCGAGCTCTTTCAAATGACATATAATTTGTCCATATTTGTGAGTGGTACGTATTCTTCACCTTTACCAAAATTTTAAATAAAGCTGCTACTGTATTAGAGTAAAAATTTTTTATAGCGATTTACTTAAATTTTTGAAACTATATTAAATTAATTAAACAAAATTGACCAAAAAATTTGTGTTATTAATTAAATATTAAAATAAATTAATTAAAATGACTCAACTTTTAAATTAAATTTTACAATAATTATTTTAGTATTTAATTCTTTAAAGTATTAGCAATGAAATTTGAAATTTAAATAATGCCGAAAAACGAAACGACGCTATACACATGTATAGTTGCATCACAAATAAATAAAAAATAAATTTACAAAATTTTAGAGCCCCAATTTCCTTCAAATACCTATATAATATGCAACTCTATTAATAATGAAGACGAGAAAACAATGAAAAATTTAAATCCCCAATTTACTTCAAAAATAACTAATAAAGACATTAATGATTTCATGTAACAAATCTTTATTTAGAAAAGGTATTTTTTAAAAATAAACAAAATAATAAATTATAAAATATTTAAAATTTTAAACATAAAATAAAAACGATTCTCGAAGACATTAATGATTAATCTCATTTTTAAGAAAATAATTCAGTAACTTTGAATATTATACATATAATTATATAAATAAATAATATATAAAAAAAATTATAAATTGATTTATATAATCTGCTAAAAATTTAATTTATTATGTTAAAATTAATTTTTATTCTTTTTTCAGAAAATTAAATAATGCTTTATTTTATTAGTAATTATTAAAACTAATTAATTGATTCAAAATTAAATTTAAAAAGTATTTAATTATAAAAAAGTTGCTTCAGTTCATAATAGAACAATTCAAAAGGAGATGACGCAAGTAAATTTATTATTAATTTTATAGTCATATTTAGCATTTTTAGAAAACAGCAATTATTTTTTTAAATAATTTTAAAGACAGTTATAAGTATATTATAGCAAAAGAAATAAAAATAATTAAGAATTTATATTAGATCTGTTACAATCTTTTTTAATTATTTAATCAAATAAATAAATGAATTATGTATATATGATTAAAGGTAGAGACCGGACTTGAGTGATCGTTCGATAATATCGATACCTTTCAAATTTTTATAATTTTTTAAAAAATGATTTATAAACAACCTCCACTTTTAACGCTTTCAGCATTCGTAAATTCATCCAATGTCCGTTGACCAATGCGATTTCCAGCTATTAATTCAATATAATTCTTCTGGTAAATGCTGTCTTTGTGAACTTTTTCCAAATGGTTAATCAAGCCTATTGTATTTCCCTTCTTTCGTTGAATTAAGAAATTTTCCTTTCCATCTTCTTTACATTTTTTGCACTCAGCTTGCTCAGAAGTTAATTTTAAAAATAAATTGATGTCCCAAATTGCTGATGCCTTTGGCATTTTATAATTAAGCTTAAATAATGAATAGTCTAACATTATATAAGTATTTAGTTAATTATTATTTAAGTATTTTATGCAAGCATTTAATCTTTAAGTATTTAATCTAAAAGAGAAATAAAACATTATGCCAATATATTAAAATTAAAAGAAATCAATATCGAAAAATATCGAAAATTTATCGTTCGATAATATCGATATCGATATCGAAAAATATCGATTATCGAAAAATATCGAAAAAATCAAAAAATTTATCGTTCGATAATATCGATATCGATATCGAAAAATATCGATTATCGAAAAATATCGAAAAAAGCAAAAAAATTATCGTTCGATAATATCGATATCGATCATCGATAATATCGACATCGATATATCGATATTTTCCATCGATATATCGTATCGATCCGATCTCTAATTAAAGGTCTTTCATGTAACAATTGGCAGAGAAGTTAAAAACTTTAATGATTAATATAAATTATGCGGTATTTATATTAATGCAGATAAATTAATAAAAAAAGATATAAGTGAAAAAATTGAAATGAATAAACTTTAACATATAATTTTTAAATATTAAAAATTAAATAGATATTGAAAAATAATTAATAAGATTAAAATTACTGACAATCCCAACAATTAAGTAATCAAATATATGACAACCGAATGCAATGTTATATTTTCCAATAAAAACTTTTTAAAAAATTATATTAATTTATTGAAAATATAGTTTATTTTAATATAAATATGTTTAATGTAATTATAAAACAAAATTATACATATAAAGTAAAATCTCAATGAACAATATTTTGCGAATAAAACATTTAATTCTTTACTGGATATAAATAAAAACATTTTAATTTCTAATAAATTATTTAAATAATTAATAAAAAATTTGATAAATCGACAGAAAGATAATCTAGCTTTGTGGACAGGAATAGAAAAAAATCTAAATTAAAAATCAAAACAGAGAAAAATTTGATAATATCCTTTAGAATTATTTAATGAAGGTAGGTGAAAGAAGAAAACTAATTTTCATATTTTATTTAAAATTAAATTAATTTTTAATTAATGTATATACTTATTTAACAAATTATTATTTAAATAACTCTGAAATCTTAACTTTATCTTATTGCATGAGTAATCACACATAATAGAAATCCATGTAAAAGGATATTATAAAATAAAAAATTTAATATGTAGATTAAAAAAATAATAAATCATCGTTTACTGTGCTTCTCAAGAGCATGGGCGTTTTTTCAATAGGCTCTGATTCATAATTATAGAATCACCCAAATTTTCTGCCTTTACTCATGTTAATAAAGGCTGATTGAGCTGGAATTTTTATCAGGAACTCCTTTCTGATATTATAAAATGTCTATAAGAAAAAATTATAAAGTTAATAAAAAAAGCTAGAGTTATTTAAAAAATAAAAAAAAATAGGTGCTTCATAATTATAGAATCAAAAATATTTATTTCAAAATAATTCAAAATATTTGCCAATAATAAAAATACATCCAATGAAATTTTATTTTCTAATACGGGGTGGTATTTCCATGTCGCTGAATGACAGAAATGATCCTTCTATGACAGCTATCATACAATTTTTTCAGTTTTTCCACAGTGAGTCGGCCCCACGCCCCTTCAATGGCTGTTTTGAGTTCAGAAACATTATTAAATTGTCTGGCGTTATCGTAAACATCTCTCGCAAGTATGGACCAAACATTTTCTATTATGTTAAGGTCGGGACTTTTCGCAGGCCAGTCAAGCAAATCAATTTTTTTCGCGGCGAACCATTGCTTAGAAACAGCTGATACATGAATTGATGCATTATCTTGTTGGAATTTGAATTTAAGGCGGTGGTATTTGTGTAAAAATGGAACAAGGTTTGACTCGAGCATGGCCAGTTATGTGTTAGAATTCATTCGACCATCAATAAAGACTAGAGCGAGACGTCCGAAGCTTGATATCGCCGCCCAAGTCATGAGTGACCCTCCACCAAAACCTCTCTGACTAAATATTCTTGGTTCCTTGCGTAAGTCCCTCCAATACGAGTTCCACCCGTCTGGGCCGTCACAGTTCCACTTTTTCTCATCGGAAAATATGACCTATGTCGCAATTACTTATTATTATAACTATTATTGTAATACCATATTCCATTCGGATGTCCAGGTGATATTATTCGTAGCAAAAGCAATGCGAGCATCCTTATGTGTTTGTTTCAGAGACGGAAACTTTCGCATACGTTGACGGGAAATATGTGGTGCTTTTTTAATAACTCTATACACTGTAGAAGGTGAAACCTCGGGTGCTATCTCGGCTCTAATACGTCTATATCCCTTAGTTGAGTTGCTAATCTCTTTCAAAATTCTTCGTTCAGAACGTTTGTTCAGCTTTGGTCTACGCCCGGTTCTTTTAGCTTTACCATATTGCTCAGGGTTCTATAAATTCATAAATATCGTTCATAACCAAAACAAATATGGGTGCAAAAACTTCATACCTTGAGGAAACAACACACAGCCTTTTGGGATCGGCCAATTTTTTTCGCAATTTCGCGCTGTGATAATTTTTGTTCATTATAAGCAATTATCTGACCGCGCTCTATCTCAGAAAGTTTTTTTCCGCGAGGCATTTTCTCTAAAACAAATTTTATTTAATTAAATAAATATGATTCTATAATTATGAAGCAGACAATTTTTTGATATTTTGAATTAACTTTTCGCGTTTTTATTAATTTAGTAATTTTTTAATGTATACGTTGTAGAATAACTTAAAAGGGTTTATGATAAAAATTTCAGCTCAATCGGCTCTCAACAACATAGTTTAAAACACAAAATTTGGGTGATTCTATAATTATGAATCAGAGCCTATTAAGCTTTTATTATATCACAAGCACTAATAACCTGAAACCAACAAAAATTAAAAGCTTATCAATATAATAAAGTAAAGAAAGTTAAAATTGAAAATTGAAAATTAATTAAAACATCGCTAGACATCCAATTTCTGTTCAATTTGAATTAGGGAAATCCCTTTTAAAATAGTCTCAAATCTTGAAATTCCACTTTTGGTGCAATTTCATCGTCAATATATTTTAAAAAATCCTACCAATTGTTGTGCTTTTGGACAATAATTCATTACTTATACAGATATCTTGATTACTTGAGGACTGCTGATATTGGTTGAAATTTTTATTATTTTTAACACAATTAGGTTTTTGATCTTCTTGAATATAATAATTTTTCATGCTTGGTTCCTGTAATTTATTTCGACGTTTTTCTAGCATTTCAATAAATTCATTTCGGCAATTTATATCATCAATTTTAATCATTAAAGGATCCATTCCTTCAATACTTGAGGACTGCTGATATTTATCAAAACGGCAACTTCTACATTTATCACCTAATATATAATTAAATATTAATATAGGATGTTCAAATGTAAATTAATAAAATAGAAGGTTCCTCAAAGTAAAAGAGTTAACATTTTTAATTGTGTTTATGTATCTCCCCAGATATTTTAGTTCTTTTTATTTTACATGAAGAAACAAAAAACGCTTAACAACATATTATTTTTACAATTCGGAATATGAGTTATTTGTGGGTAGCAGATCGTAAAAATTCTCGGAACCCTGATCCGATATACGAGTCGAAAATTGTCGGAGATAAGGATATGCATCAGATCCGTATGTACCGATATTTCAACCACACTAGTAATACATATGTCAGAATTTTGCAAAAAAAGAGATAGAAAATGAGGAGGATAAACGCATAGTAACACCCCCAATGTACTGTGAGCTGTATCAACCCATCTAGGGCTTCCCGGATTCGATAATTTTGTACGAAATTATAGCTCAGCGGTAAATTGGTCTCGCAATACATTAACCAATTCCAGTGCCTAACATAATTTCTTTATTTTAATTAATATAAGAACACCAACCATTTATTATATCACACTTTTTATTTCGTTTACAATTTAGAACCTTTTGAAATAAAACTGTACGGCGAAAAAATTGTTTGCAGCCTTGGAAAAAATAAGAATTAAATTTAAATTTTAATTATTTTAGTTAAGAACAGAACATGCAAAATAATCTCAGAAAAAAATTACCTGGACAACTGATAACATTATAATTTCTGCTTTCACTTTGTTTTCCACAAATTTCACAACAAAGAAGTTTTGCATTTAAATTATTTTTATTCATAATTTAGAGAATATTATTGTAAATTATTGTAAAATTTAATAAAAATTTTATAAAGAATGAGAAAATTAATAAATTTGGGAATCAGAATAATTCATTTAAAAAAGGATTAAGCATAAGCTAAACAAATAAAATAAATGTTTTTTTTATTTTTCTAAAAAACTCCACTAAATTTTATTAATACTTCAAAGACTTTTACAAAAAATGAAAAAAATTATACCTATTCGTTTTTATTTAATTAAACATGAGTACAAAAAGGATTAAAAAAGTTTTTTAAATTACAAAGTAATTCATCCAAAAATGTAGCTAAACAAATAAATACACTCAAAAAATAATTCTTCTAATTTTCGAAATCACCACAAGCATTCTATTAATATTTAAGTGAATTTTACTAAAAATGGATGAATATATTCTTTTTTATTTATCCAAACCAAAATAGGGGACATTTAAATTTAATAAAAAAACTTTTGTTTCTTATAAAATTTTTGTTTAATTAATTCAACTATAGAAATATTTTAATAATAAAAATATAACATCATTTATTTTAAAGAATAAATTTAAAAAAAAATTTTTTTTTAATTGAAAACCATAAAGGTATTTTGTTTAATTAAGATTAGGGAGTAGATTAACTTAATAATTTATTTGTGGCGAGTTTCAACGTGAATGAAAGTTCATTTTTTTATTTAAAAAAGATTATTCATAGAAAATAATAATTTTGTTTTATTTTTAAACCCCTTAAAATTTGTCATGAAATTTTTGTTTAAAAGAAAGAAAACAGTTTTAATCTTACTTCATTCACATTCCATTCATAGCTTTTCCTTTTAAACGGCTGTTTTACTTGTCGACGTGAAATTTTTATAGTAACTTAATTTGAAAAGAATAAATTTAAATTTATCTAAACCTGATTGGTTTTAAGAAATAATTTAGGAATATTTAAATTTTCCTCACTAAATATATATTTAATGCAGAAGATGAAAAGCTATAAATTCTCTCAATTTTTCACATTATTAACTTAAAAATTTACTAGACATTTAGATACTCGAAAATATATAAACAAAATTATACATATATTTAAATACCAAATACAAATTGGAAACTTTACGATTGTACGACACTTGCGGACCGACTTTTGCGGACCGACCTTTGCGGACGGACATTTGCGGATTGCGGATAGACATTTGAGGGTCGGACATTTGCGGACGACATTTGCGGATTGCGGACCGACTTTTGCGGATCGGACATTTGCGGACCGTTTTAAATTTAAAAAAATTAAATTTAATTTCCAAAAACGAAAAAAAATATTTAAGTTTATGCTAATATCTTTTCGATAGGCAACTTTTTTTATCAAAATGGTCAACGTAAACCTATGGAGATTAGGCGAGGCGCTTGTGCAAAACCCCGCGCTTCGCGCAGGGTTTTGCGGCACGCGCCTCGCGGGGAGTCAACGGTCGCTGGGTTCTGGGCTCGTAACTTAATCCTATTCTTATCATCGATGACATGGTCATGCCCGGTTTCCCCCGCAGCCGTAAAAACTCCACGGATGCAATAGGTAAGGAGCTAAAATAAACGATCATAACTTTGTCTAACTTGTTAGATCGAGAAGATATTAAAATAAACTTAAATATTTTTTTTCGTTTTTGAAGATTAAATTAAATTTTTTTAAATTTAAAACGGTCCGCAAATGTCCGATCCGCAAAACTCGGTCCGCAATCCGCAAATGTCCGTCCGCAAAAGTCGGTCCGTAAATGTCTATCCGCAATCCGCAAATGTCCGTCCGCAAAGGTCGGTCCGCAAAAGTCAGTCCGCAAGTGTCGCACTACGAACTTTACATATTAACTGAAGAAAGTGATAAACAAAAATAAACAGACAATTTAAAATAAATTCATTTTTTTAATATTTTTTATTCTATATAAATAAAACAATTTAACTTTATATAAAATTATTGCAAAATTACTAGAGATTTAAAGGAGTAAAATTACAAATTTTTAAATCACACAGATAATTTGAAGTTTGAATATTTACTTGCTTTTTATAAAAAATTAATTTAAATATTTCATAAAAATTATTTTGACATCAATAATGTAAATTTTTATATTTTCTAAAATTTATTTAACATTTAAATTTAGAATTTTCAAAACTTAAAATATTTATAACAAATTAATTTTTTAATTTTAAAAAGTTAAATAATAAAAAATGGAGATTATACTCTTGCATTCTCATCATTTTATTTACGATTCCAATGTATTGTATTTTTAAATTTTTATTTAAAAATATTAAATTACAAATTGTAGGTATGTTAATTTAACCTTTTAATTGATTAAAATTTAATTTTTAGAAATTATATAAAAATATTTTTTTAACGTTATTAAAACAATATAATTGATAATAAATTCGATTTGTTATTCTGGCATATTTCATAAATTAATTCTGGCATATTTCATAAATTAATTCTGGCATATTTCATAAAATTAAATATAAGCTTTCATGAACATTTTCAACAAAGCAAAATTAAAATCATAAGAAATTTTAATTAATTGAAAATGAATAGAAAGGATAAAAAAGTAAAATTTAAAATTGTTGTAATTAGCATTTTAAAATTAAAAAAATTAATTTTATATTTTAAACAATTATATAAAGAATAAATTACAAAAGAAATGCAAAAAAATATTTTTGTAATATTTAACCTTTATATTGTTGATATTATAACGTTTTTTTTAAATTAAATTATTACAGATTTAAATTAAAAAGAAATGTTACATTATTAATAAATATTTCTTATTTTCTAAAATAACAAATTATTAATATTTTATAAAAAATATTTAATCAAAAAATAAAATATTTTTTCGGATGCTAAGCATTTGTGCTTGTATGCCTAGATTTACATAATTTATTATAATTTACTAATGATTAATATGCTCTTAAAAAATTAAAACAAATAAAAAACAAAATATAAACAATTAGGTATCCATTTAAATATTCATTACATCAAATAGAAATATTTTAAATTTTAAACATTTAAACTAGATTCCATTGAAATTAAAATTTTAAATTGAAAAAATGAAAAATGTTTAATCAGAATTATTTACATTTTAAACATTCACTTTTAAAAATTCGATAAAAATGTAATTTTAAAATTAAAAATACAATATTTCAATACTTATGTTTTATAATATTTATTTAATTCTATAATAAAAAATTAATTAAATAAAATACATATTTTTATAAAAAAATACTTAGTTAAATTATTCCCAAAGTTTATTTAACATTCAAGTTTATTATATCAAAAATAAAGTAAATTTATTTTCTAAGTATGTTTTGAAGAGATGATAAATAATATGAAACAAATTTCGCTCAAATATAAAAATTGCGACACGCTAATGTACAAATACCGTATTTACTCTAGTAATCCCTTAGTCTTTATTAATTCCCCAGTCTCTATTAATTCCCCACCCTGGGGATGGGTTGAAAAATAATCCCCCTTCTTTCTACCCCACTCTATTAATTCCCTAGTCTCTATTAATTCCCCACCCTAGAGATGGATTGAAACAATAATCCCCCTGGGGAATTACCAGAGTAAATACGGTATATATTATTTAAAATATATAAAGATTATTTTAAATTATTTAAAGACATTTTTTAATTAATTAAATTTAATTATTATTTTTTAATATTAAATTTTAAATTTAAAAATATTAGAGTTTATACAACGTTAATAAAAAATAATATGAACATTTAAGTTATATTCTTTAATAAATGAATAAATTATCATAAATCTAAGTTTAATTGTCTAATTTTGCAGAGGAGTCTACCCGGGATGTGACATTTAAAGCCTGTTTAATATTTATTTATTGAAAAATAATTATTTATTATTTAGTTATTATTTAGTTTTGATATTTAAAATTAATTGTTAAACGATTAAGAAGAATTTTTATACTTTAAAGTAAAACTATCTGATTATTAAACCTTTACTAAATTAAATTAAAATAATTTTAATTGAAAAAATATAATTTAAATAATTTAATTATGTTTTAAGAATAACTATTTTTAATTAAATAATGTTAAATTTGTGTTGATTTATGGATACTCCGGCGGAAGATTTTCATGGCAAAAATTTATTTTAAAGAGTTATTAAATTTTGTAATTTATTTTAAAAAAAAATAATTTTTTAATTATTTTATATTTATTTGATAACATTATAAAATAAATTCGGAGTAATATTATTAAATTATAAGTATTTAACATGTATTTAAAATTTAACTCTAAAATTATTTTATTTATTTTAATTTAAAAATATTATTTTTAAAATTAAAAATATATTTAAATTTTTATTTCAATATAATTTAAATAGCTTAAATATTAATTTTAATTTTAAACATGCAAGGATTTTCTATTTTAATTAAATTATTTTGTTAATTATGTTAATTATAAACTTATAAAAATTATACAAATACCCATCAGTTTTTATTTTTTAAATAAAACTCAAGCTAATTTATTATTGTTCATTTTTTTTTAATTTTTAATTCTTTTTCCATAATAATTTTTACTCTCGACGGGGACATTTTTGGCATTTATTCAAATACAAGGCCATCTTCTCTCGCTCATCTCCTCTCGTTATAAAAGGGAAAATGGCATCAGAAAAACAAGCCAAAAATAATAAAAATTGTTTTTCACTAAAAAAATTTACTCTCGCCCATCAGATTTAAAGAAAAGGAAAAACAAAAAAAGCAGAAGCTCAGGTCAAAGTTATTGGGTAATTTAAAGAGGAGAGAAGAGGAATGAGGATATTGTATGTAGAGAGCATCCTCTTCTTTTCAAATATTTTTATTCTTTTATTTTTTAGGTCCTCCTTTATGGCATTTTTTCTCATTCTCGTTTTTAATTTTTTTGAGATTATTTGAGTAATTAAAATAATTTTTTTTAGATTTGATCGAATTTTTATATAAATTATATATTACCTAGGTAATTTGTAACAATAATAAATTTTATTCAATTCCTTTTTTATTTTTCATAAATTATTTATTATTTTATTTATTTGTAATAAGATATACAATGATTTAATATATTTTTAATATATTTAATTTATTATAATATATTCCAATGATTTCCCATATATCCGTCCAAATCCCATTGCATCCCTCTAATCTTAGAAATCAAGAGACCAAATTTTTCCTTTTTTTCAGCGCCGTAGGCAAAAATTTTGAGAATTTTGGAAGGCCAAGAAAAAGAGGAATTTTTTTAGTTCTGATTTTTTAGGAATTTTTTTAGTTCTGATATATAATTAATTTATTTTAATTAATTATATAATTATTTTAATTAATTATTTTAATTATATTCCTATTTTAATTATTTTCATAAAATATTTTTTAAATATATTTTTATTTTTTAATTTTTAGTTATAAATTTTAATTAATTTTTAATTTTCTTTATTTTTTAATTTATTAAATAAATGACACCACCTCCAAGAGTACGCCGAAGAATCCGTTCCCGAGGTAAAATATTTAATATAAGTTAATAAAAATATTTATTTTATTTAAAATTACAATTAAATTTTATTTTTAAATGATTGTTATCTATCTACATATATAATAAAAAATGAAAAAAAAAACTAAATAAAATTTGTAACTTTTACAATACCCTAAAACTATTCGGCTAATCTTTTTAAGTTTAATAATAATATTCTTTTTATTTTTAATACAAATTATATTTTAAAAATTTTTTTTTAATTTTTAATTCAAAAATCTCTTCTACATCAATAATATTAAATTCAAATTTAGTAATTCAAAGTACAGTATTTATTTTAATTGAATGGCTTTCAGTTGAATGTAATTTTTGGGGTATTGAAAAATAGAACGGCTGCCATTCTATTAGAATAAATACAGTATATAAAACTCGAAAAGTTTGCTTTTTTTAATAAAATATCCATTTATCCATTTATTCCAATATTCTCATCAATATCCGTTTATTTTCACTCATCTCCTCCCTTTTTTACTACAGTAATAAAAATTCAAAAACTATAAGAAATTATTTTAAAATAAATAAATTAGAGGAAAAATAAATTTAATAAACTCGAATAATAACCCTAACATTTGACTGGCACATTATTTTAATTTTAATAATGCAAATTTATTTTGTAATATTAGTACATAAATATCTTTATTTTTATTTATATATAGTGCTCAATCACAAAAAAAAATATTTTTATTTATATAGATTTTTTTATTAATTATTTTTTAATTATTTTTGGATAGATAGAAAAGGATCGATTATTTATTTATCTAGAAATTTAAAAGAAATTTTTAGTTCATGATAATACTTATTTGGGTTGTTCACAAGAAGTTGTGTTAATTGCAGAATATTTTAATCATTCTCTCTCTCCTTTATAATTCAACAAATGAAGGTTTTAAGGTTTTGTATTTCTCATTTTAGAGCCTCTTGAATATCACTAAGTTGAAATGTATTTTATAAGCTCTATAGGAACATTTATAAAATAAACCTAGAAAATTAAAATTTTGTGTTTATATTTTTTTGTTTTGTCTATCATAATTAGAACTAGCATTTTTAGCCAAATACTTGTCTTTTTCCTAGATAGATTATTCTAAATTTCTAAATCAGGTGTTATTTTGGTTAAAGTTATTTTGGTCAAACTAATTTTATCGCTGCCTAAAATTGCCTACAAAAAATGCCTTTTTTCCAGCCCATTTTGCATATCGTTGCTAAAAGTTTTGCATATTTGGACATTTTTTGAGAAATTTGTAGTCCAAAAATATTTTTTTGTTAAATAATATAATCTTTTACAAAAAATTTTTTTCTCAAAAATTTATTAAAATCATTTTTGATAACAAAATAATAACTATAAATTGATTTTTTGTAATTTAGATCGTCATAATTAATTTTAGCATTCTTTTGCTTGGATTAAACTTTTTTTGATAGATTTTAGTCTATTTTGTGTTATCAAGTGTATTTTACTATTGCTTATTTTTTACTTTTTAGTGCATTGGTTGGCATATTTTACAAATTTAAATTTTTGTGTAAATTTTTGGGTTTGATATGAACTGATTCTCAAATTGATGTTAAATATTATTTATTAGAAAAAAAATTCGGCCCTATATGAAATTAGGTCGGTAATCGTTTTTTTTCATAACTTTTTTCATTTTTTTTTCCTCCCCTTGCATGACATAATGGTCAGCATTTTCTTCCTTATTTAGTTCCATTGAATTTGCCCGTGGCATAATCAAATGAGAGGACAGAAAAACACACACCACACACACTGACAGACAAAACAAGGACGAACACGGACAGATAAAACACGGACGAAGACGACAGACAAATCACGGACGAAGATGGACAGACAAAAAAGACGGACGAAGGACAGACACGGACGAAGGACGGACAAATCACGGACGAAGATGGACAGACAAAAAAGACGGACGAAGGACAGACACGGACGAAGGACGGACAAAACACGGACGAAGATGGACAGACAAAAAAGACGGACGAAGGACAGACACGGACGAGGACGGACAAATCACGGACGAAGATGGACAGACAAAAAAGACGGACGAAGGACAGACACGGACGAAGGACGGACAAATCACGGACGAAGATGGACAGACAAAAAAGACGGACGAAGGACAGACACGGACGAAGGACGGACAAAACACGGACGAAGATGGACAGACAAAAAAGACGGACGAAGGACAGACACGGACGAAGGACGGACAAATCACGGACGAAGATGGACAGACAAAAAAGACGGACGAAGGACAGACACGGACGAAGGACGGACAAATCACGGACGAAGATGGACAGACAAAAAAGACGGACGAAGGACAGACACGGACGAAGGACGGACAAAACACGGACGAAGATGGACAGACAAAAAAGACGGACGAAGGACAGACACGGACGAAGGACGGACAAATCACGGACGAAGATGGACAGACAAAAAAGACGGACGAAGGACAGACACGGACGAAGGACGGACAAAACACGGACGAAGAGGAAAAAATATTTAAAAATTAATCCTTTTCTTTATCATCACTCATTTGATTATGCCACAGGCAACTTTAATGGAATTGAACGAGGAAGAAAATGCTGACCATTCTGTCATATCAAGGAAGGAAAAAAAATGAAAAAAGTTATGAAAAAAAACGATTACCGACCTAATTTCAGATAGGGCCAAAAATTCTTTAAATAAAAATTTTTTATAAAAAATTGATTTTTATTAATTATTTTGCCTATAATTATTTTTTATTGCTGAAATAAATGCTGAAATAATTGCCCTCTCTCAAATAATTACCCCCTATTTTTCTCTAAACTGATTTTAAAGTATATATTAAAAATCATTATCAATTTTAATTATAAAATATTATAGGATCAACATAAAAAAATAAATTGATAGATTGAAAGAATTTTGGGAGGATATCGGGGATTTCTGTGGAATAAGAGATTATCGAGAGATTAAGAAGATTTGGGGAGAAATAATGGGAGATTAATAAGTTGTTAAAAGATATCGAGGTATTTATACGATAAGCCTTAATCCTTCTATGCATATCTCTAAATTCTCTGATATTTCCTATGTCTTTTAATATAATTTGCGATAGACTATGTGTCTTTATATATCCCAAAACGGCTGTACCACTTTAGGGTACATTATATAGGAATAATTTGGGAAATATAGATTATATCCTCTAAATAAGTCCTCTAGATAAGATTATATCCATTAAATAATTATTTTGGGTTATTTTAAGTAGGAATATATTAAATGGAATATAGAATAACAGTAAAAACGTCAACATTTATATCTGAATTCGGTAAAATATTTTATATTCCTATTCATATGCTATATTGCTATTCATCTACTGAAGATGCTGGTTCGCATCCAGCCGCTGATTATTTTTTGCTCTAGTTGAAACAGAGCTGCTTTACTAAATAATTTTAAAAAATTATTTAAATAAATTATTTGGCTATTTTTACAAAAAATTATTTTGACTGCAAATTACGTCCTAAAATATATATCTTAAAAAACTTTTTTTTATTTAGATTCGAAATTTTTTTCTGATTTAAAAATTTTTTTCATTTTATCAATCTACTCCTCATCCTTATATTCACCAAGCTCGTTTTCTTTCATTTTTTCTTCTTTTCACAATTCATTTTTCAAATCTTTACAAAAAAGCGAGAATTTTCAAAGAATAACTAAATTTTATTACCGTATTTTCTAAAATTAGCCACAGGGCTTGTTTTTTCGATCGACCTCTAGAGGGGGCTTATTTTAAAGGGGGTTTATTTTAGATAATATACGGTATTTATTTTAATTCGGAATATATTAAATAATTGAAATTTAAAAGCAAACTAATAATTATTTTTAAAAAATTAAATAAAAAATAAATGTTAATAAATTTAAAACTAGAGCCGGGTACGAGTTTCAGGCGAGAATCAAGATTGATATTCGATTCTCGGAAATCTCATAGAACGCAAATTTTTGCCATACGAGAATCTCAAAAAAACTTCCGATATTTTTAAAATATTTAATTTATCCTAAGGGAGATGAAGAAAATTATTGAGAGGGATTAATAAGATTTCCCTTGATATATTCCTAATCGTGCCTAAATCTAGATTGATATCTCGAAAAATATCGATCCAAAAACCGAGATTTTTCTTCGAAATCTGGTTTTGGTCCGGGCTTAATTAGAATTAATAAAAAAACTTTTTAAAGTATTTTAATAGAAAATTGGGCACTATATGAAATGAGGTCGATAATCGTTTTTTTCATTACTTTTTTCCATCACTTTTTTCCTTCCTTGATATGACAGAATGGTCAGCAGTTTCCTCCTTGTTCAACTCCATTAATATATCTCCATAATCAAATGTGAGGAGAGAAAAACACACACACGTACAGACAAAACACGGACGAACTCGGAAAGACACGGACAGACAAAATTAGTTCTCCGTGTTTTGTCTGTCCGTGCTCGTCCGTGTTTCGTCCGGTGTGTATTTTTCTGTCCTCTCATTTGATTATGCCACAGGCAAATTTATTGAAGTTGAACAAGGAGGAAAATGCTGACCATTATGTCAAGTCAAGGAAGGAAAAAAAGTAATGGAAAAAAGTAATGAAAAAAACGATTATCGACCTCATTTCAGATAGTGCCGAAAATTGAATAAATTAAAATTTAAAAATATTTCTTAGAATTACCTTACGTTCCAAGTTATTTGAAAAATGGACAGAAATGTGAGGTTTGCAGTGATTCAGCTACAGGCCTGCACTATCGGTTTGAATTATCAAATAATAATTTTATAAGTAAAAATTAATTAAAATATTTTTTAAAATTTTAACTTAAATAAAAACATTTTATGCAAAAATTATTACTCTTATTAAAAATTAAAAAATTTTAAGTTTTGAATTTTCGATTAATTATGTACATATAACAGAAAATTAATAAATAAATTTTTATGAAAATAATTTTTGTTTTTGGTTATTAAATTTCAATTTAAACCTGTTAATTTTTGGCAAAAAATATCTAAATAATATAGTTTAAATTTGAAATAATCTTCCCCCTTCCTCCTTATAATTTTGTTTACTTGAATTTTATTCAAGTGCAATTACTTGTGAAGGATGTAAGGGATTTTTTCGCCGTGTTTATCAAAAAGAGCAGCAGCGTTTTGTCTGCAAAAATCAACTCCCCAATCAACAATGTCCTTGCCCTATTAGTAAGAGCACCAGAAATGCCTGTCAAAAATGCCGTCTTGAAAAATGCTTAAACGTAGGAATGGATCCTCAATGTTTGGATTTTAGAATACATAAATTATTTTAAGGGATTTATTTTTTAAGGAATTTCTATCGTAAATTTACTAAAAGTTCCCAAAGATTTTTTGGTAACGGGCCGGTTTTAATCGACTAGTATATCTTTTTTAGACTTTCTAAGTTTATCTTATATCACTCGGGATTTTTTATGTGATTTTCGTCAATATATTTGCGGTATAACTGATCACTCATTAAAAAGTTATAACCTTATAAATGTTAAATAAACACCAAATATTTTCAATGAATGATTAGACTTGAGCAATCCATGCGGAAAAAGATACATACGCTCATCGAAAGCTTTAGAATAGTAATGGATTTAGTCACACTACTCCCTTTCTCAACCGTTAGGGAGAGGCTATTTTTAAAAAATCTACTGTATATTATATAGTATATTAAATAAAAATTGCTTTAATAAATTAATTAAAATTTTATAGTGGTTTTGGACGAGGTGCAGAGGCGCGCGAAGCGTGGGTTGATTGAAAAGAATAGGTATTAGAATAATTATAATCTTGAATCCACTCGTTATATAATCTCTAATAAACTCTTAAAATTTAATTTTTTAAGGACAAGGAAACAGTTGATGGGAAGGTTAGCCCGAATTCAAAAGGCACAATTTCGAGGGTTTAACTCTCTCTCTCCCTCCCAGGCGAGTTTATTTATCCCGTATATATCCTCTCTCAAATAGTTACTCCCTCTCGATTTATTACTCAATCTAACGAGAACAATAATTAGACAGGATAATTATTTGAGCATATACAGTATTTAAATTTTTATAATTTGGAAAAAATAAATTTTCATTAAATTAAATCTAATTAGATTTCTTTAAAAAATAAATAATCCTAAACGGATTATAAATGTTGGGCTAAAATTTTAGACACACAATTTTTCTTTGTGATCAAGGGGAGAGGGAATTTGAATGCATAAAAATTCCAAAGGATTCGATTTTTATAAATATTCTTTGAGATTCGAAATTTTCTTTTAATCTAGATATAAATTTTATTCAAAAAAGAATAATAAAGAATTTAAATTTCAGATTTATTCACAACACAATTTTAATTATAATTGGAAACCTGTTTTGCTTTTCTTGATGGCTTTAAATATTGGGGAAAGTTTTGAAGGGAAGTTTGGGGAAAATAATTTTAAAATTAAAATTAATAGGGGGATTTGGACTCCAAATAATAAAAATTTTAAAAATAAAAGGGAAGGGGAAAAAGAATTTAATGAAGATTTTTATTTTATTAAACAGAAACTTGAAGAGTTGGAATTAACTAATGAACAGATTTCGTTGATGGCTATTTTGTTAATTTTACAAATAGAGGTAATTACTTTAAATTTAAAATATTGGGAAGAAAAAGTCAACGAATTAATAAAATTTCTTATAAAAATTTTTATAATATTATAAATACTTATTTTGAGAATATTTCTCACAAATTTAAATTAATATTAAATAAATTTAAAATACACTAAAGTGAAAGAGAGAAAAGTTTAGCTCCGGGTACTACGTCGATTGAGATACCACGGCACTGCTTTCACCTTTTCTTTTTTAAGTAAACCAATACATTAGTATGCATTTTAGATGCCAGCAGGCTCGATTCATTCCTCCCATGATTTATAAATTATTTAATATATAATTTCTTAAAAAATAAATATGATCATATAATATAGGTAATTATTGGTTTTTGATCATTTCGAGCCCTATATCTCAGTCCACAGGCATTTCCGGAAAAAATAGTGGTATCGTTCGATTTAGTACCTTTTATTACCCTATATATGACATTTTTTGCATTAATTTAAGGGGAGGTGGCAGAACGGAAAAGTACCTAATTACTAGGGATGGGATTTATATGGATTTCCATATTTTTTTCCTGACCTAGTTGGGTCGTGAAACGCACAAAAAACATAGTTTTAGCATATGTTGATAAGACCGATAATGAGTTATCAATCCATATTTTCCATATTTTTTCATATTTTGGCGTTCCGTCCATATTTCCATAT
The DNA here is from genome assembly GCA_902706615.1 of Meloidogyne luci. Classification (NCBI taxonomy): domain Eukaryota; kingdom Metazoa; phylum Nematoda; class Chromadorea; order Rhabditida; family Meloidogynidae; genus Meloidogyne; species Meloidogyne luci. The sequence goes on along the minus strand of CACSLI010000267.1, from coordinate 362,476 downwards.
TTTATCCATATTTCGTCATTTTTTGTAAAATTTTGCCAAAAATTGGTTAAAATTTTGAAATTTATGAAATTTTTGGTCAAAAATTTTTGTAAAAAAATTTTTTGAAAAAAAAATTCGTAAAATTTTTGTCAAAAATCAAAAATTAAAATTTTATAAAAAATTTTCAAAAAATTTTCGGCCCAAATATTATACAAAGTATGTTTAGAAACAAAATAATTACTTTAAATTCATTTTTTGTAATATTTTGCATTAAAATTAGCTTATTTATCATTTTCTGCTTTAAGATGAAAATTTTTGCGTTAAAAATTAGTAGTTTTTGGCCCATATTTGATCCATATTTTGGATTATAATCCATATTTCAGTCCATATTTTGAGATTTTTAGTCCATATTATATGTCCATATTTTTCGATTGATAGTCCATATAAATCCCATCCCTACTAATTACCGAATTTTGAGAATAAATTTGTTATCAAAAAATGACTAAAAAACTTTTAAAGCAGCCTGAAGATGGTTTGAGAGAAATCAGGCAAATACTTTTCCGTATGTTGCTAAATGCAACTACAGGTAATGTCTCCACGGGTGAGTCCGAGGAACAGTGTCTGTTGGAGTATTGGCCAGTTGTCCTGCTTCGTCTGGTACAATTAGAGAAAATGGCCGAAAAATATGTGCAAATTTGGGATTTTATGGGGATAAGTGGCGAGTTAAATTTTTTAAATTAAAAAGAAAATTTTCATTTGTAGGTAAAAATAATTGGTAATATTGAACCGGACAAACCCCCTTTTTTCCTCACCAATTTTTCCCCTATATTTCCAAATTGTCCAAATTGTATTTCTAATTTTTACTTACGGCCAAACAGAACGGATTATTTAATTTTATACAGGTGCAAGTACATGCCAAAAACAACTAAACGGAGGATTATTTTTTGGTATTTAACAAGTAGAGAAAATACATAGAACAAAGAGAAGATGGAATAAAGGAAAAGTCTGACCATTTTGCAAAAATATAGGGGGAAAATTGGGGAGGAAAAAAGGGGGGTCTGTTCGGTTCAATATTACCAAATAATTTAATATTTTTTGATAGTATTATCGCATTATCTGCCCCATTCTTCCTTTATTAGTTGAGAGCTAAAAGTTTAGTCCTTGGCTGACATCGACCTCAGCTCCATTAATCAGAGCTGTTTTAATTTTCGACTTCTAATTTTCGAATTTCTGGCTCCTTTTTCATGGAAAATTCAAAAAAATTTCTATATCAGAAAGTTTTTCGGAGTGACCGGGATGAAATCGCTAAATTGAATTTTCCCCGCATGTCTTGATTAATACAATATTTTCGCTTGCGGCGCTGAAAAGGGAAGAAATTAAGAAGCTCCTGAAAAAGGAGGCTTCATGGCCTTCCAGAATACCTATATAAATACAAATCTCAAGAAATATCCCTCAAATATATCTACGGATATCAGATTTTCGATTCGAAAAAGTTTGGTTCGGATCCCAGCTCGGGATATCTGCAACTAGATTAATAGGGCCAATTGAGCACTAGTTACATCATCACCAGAGACCTGTGAATTATTTCTCAATTATTTAGATTCTTTTGATTTTCGAGGTTATTTTTCCTTCGATTTTCAATTTCGAAGACTTTTAAAATTATTTTCGATTTCGATATTTTTGAAGTTTTTTCGTATTTGCTATTTTCGACGTTTTTTGTCTCGGAACAGCTTTGTTTACAATTTATGTCAAGTTCAAAGAGCAAGACTAAACGTGGCATTCCGGATACGATTGCTCGGAAAGGGGATTTTTTAAATTCGGTTCTTCGGATTTTCCTAGTAGCACAAGCCCTAATCTTATCAAAAAAATTATGTACGCTGTGCGAGTATTCTGGCGTTTTAGACCATCCAAAAATAATTAAAACGAACGAAGGAGTAGAAAAGTAAAATGGGGCAAATAATGCTTTAGTATTGAATTTTTCTTTTAAATTTTTAATTAATAATTTGGTCATAAAATTTGGCCTTTCCCTTTTCTTTTTTCTCCCCACAGGGCCTAGCCGTGCATTTTCATAGTGCAATTCGTCGGCAATTCGTGCAATGATGTATATAGAAAAATAAATTTTTTAAATTGATATTATTTAACAAATTAATTTATGTATTTACTCAAATAATTACTCTGGGTAATTATTGTTTTACTCTTTTGTTGGAAAGGGATAGAGGGGAATAATTATTTGAAGTTATTTTATAAGGCTAATGGAACTTATGCAGTTTGGGTACTCTTTTTTAGCCACGCCCTTTTTTCCTTTTCCGTCATTATTCTTTTACTCTTCTTCCTTTATCAGTCAATTCGATGAGGTCAATTTTTTGTTTAGGATGTACAAAAAAATCAGTTAATAAATAGATCTAGAGCTCAATATATCTAATCGAGCTGAGCGAATGACTCCAGAATCTGTCAGTTATATCTCTGAACTGAGTTGCAGAGGGTAAAAAATGTCTAAAAATGTGATGAAATTGGTCAATATTTGAGAAACCACGCAAGAATACCGGATAATTAGTTCTAAAACGAGGACCCGGGTACTTATTGCCATTTTAGATAATTGAAATAGATAAAAATAAGAATAGTATTGATTCAAATGTTAATTTCTATTTTGGTGACATTGGAAAGAAAAAATAATCTTTTCAATATTGATGCCTCTCAATGAACATGCCACTGGGAAAATTGAGTTAAATCGAGGAAGAAAAAATGCTGACCATTCTGCAATTATTAAGGTTGATTGATGATGGAAAAGGAAAAAAGGGCGTGGCTAAAAAAAGAGTACCCAAACTGCATAAGTTCCAGGCTAATTATAACAATTTTTACAGGGGGAATTATTTTTTCAACCTTTGGTGGGGAGGTTAATTAATAGGGAGATGGCAATTATTTGAATTTGAGTAGTTATTTGAGTAAATACGGTAACTCGTTTTCTAACCAATTTTCGATTATTTTTTTATTGTAAATATTTTTAATTAGGTAAAATTATTATATTTTAGAATTAATAATAAAACTTGATTAAAAAATTAAACTAAAAAAGAATAGAAAAACTATACAAGATATTTGAAAAACTCTGAGGTTAAAGCTAAATGAGGTTGATAAATTCAAGTCTATTTAAATTTCAAATTCTAAAGATGTACCCGATGTTTTTTAGAAATTCTGAATGAGTAGACAAGACTTGCTTGTATTTCGAGCTTTCTTAGTTTTCGACTTTAACACTCTATTCTTGTCCGCTAACTATTTACTAGAACTTTCTAAATCTAGAAAGATTACCAGTGCTTCGAAATTTCAAATTTGCTCGTACTCGTACTTAGGCCGTACTTAGGCCTCGTACCTCGTACTTTTCACTTTTTTGGCCTCGTACTTCGTACCAGGTACGAGTACGAATTTTGGTACGTGCTTCGAAGCACTGAAGATTACCCAAAATTTGTAGGGCTGAAATTTAATGCAAGGTAGCCCTCAATAACTGCTCAATACAAATTTTCACATTCCCCCATTTAAACGATTTCGGGTATCTTTATAAAACTTTAAGATTTCAAGTAATAAATTTTAATTAATATAAATTCTCTTTTTGTAAATGTTTCCTTAGATTGGGACTCAGTCTTGAGCTCCTTAACCAAATTTAGATATATGTAGTAATAATTTCTAATGGTGTTATTAAAATGTATAATATTTTACAGAAATTATCAGAATATAACCATTTATTTGCCATTTTTTAAATTATAAACTATTTATTAAACAATTTTGCCAGTTCATCATTTTTAATAATTTTTTAACAAAAATGGTGCAAATTTTTTAAAAATTTCGATAATTGACAAAATGGAAATTTCGACCTACTCACAAAATGTCCCATCCCAAAATGTCCCGCCATCAAAACGTCTCATCTCAGAATGTCTAGCAGAGTAAAAACGCTCAGATTTTTTATAAAGAAAATTTTCTGTCTTGTCAGATTCTAGTCACGGCTAAATTTTGTTCACATTTCTAAAATTAATGTATTTGATAATTTTCAGTCAAAATGTGCGGCTAAAGTTTTATTAAATTTTTTAATTAAAATGGATGTTTCTAACTCTTCCAGACGATTGTAATTTAATTTTAACTTTTAATATTTTTAATAAAATAATCTTTAGAAGCTTCTCCCCATCTACATCAACTCAAAATAGAGCAGCTTCTCGCCTTACGAAAGAAAAAATTGACGAAATTTTACAAAGGTTTTGCTTTTGAATTGAAATCAGAATTAATTTTTATTTTTTAAAGTCCTTATGAAACTGATTATACTTACTCTTTTACTTATTCGTATAAACCAAATGGAAGTAGAGAATATATACATCCAAGACTTTGTCGAAGATTTCCTTCTACGACGACAAAATTTGGCCAAATTGAAAAACAAAATATTTTGTCAAAAATTTTTGTTTTAACATCTTTACAAATTTTTCAATTTTATTCGTCAATTATTGAGTTTTTCTACACAAAAAGTTATAATTTAATTTTAAAATAATTAAATTTTCGGTATTGTGTCGTTTCCCTCCCCTACCCAAATTTCTTTAAAATGATCAGACATTCCTCCATAACTTCACTTTATTTTCCCTGCAACATTATTCAGTCAGGCAATAAACTTTTTTATATATAAGGAAGATTAGAAGTAGGAGACTGACTGATTGAATACACGGAAAATTAAATGAATTTAAGGAAGGAAAAAAGATCTGCCCATTTTGTATATTTTAAAAAATTGATGGAGGGGAGGGAAACGACACAAGTGCCCTAAATTTCTTTCTTAAAGGTTTATTTTTGTATTATTTTTCAACTAATTTTGATTATTTTATTTTGGACTCAATTAATTTGAGTAAATTTCTAAAACAACAAATATTTTCAAGACAAAATTATCAAAAAATTAAAAGGTTTAAAAATTTAATATTTTTCTAAATTTTTATTTTTAGAAATTTCTTCTCTTTTTTGGTATTTTTATTTTTGCTAAATTTAATTTATTTATTCTCTCAAAAATTTAAACAAAACCAAAAACACGAAGAATCTAATAAATTTTGTTGTAATTATTTTTATAATCGTTATAGACAAGTTGAAAATGAAATTAAATATTTGAAAAAAATTCGGGAAGAATTTTATAAAAAAGAAATTTTAATTAGAGGAAATGAGGTTGGAATTTTTTTGATAAACTTTTAATCGTATTAGGGACAAAATACCGTTCGGACAAAATACCGACCACGCCATGGATGGATTTTCTTTTTCTTCCGTCTTCCGCTTGATTATTTTCTTTCGCTTTCCGCTTCTAAAATTCAAAATTATCCATCCCTGGTCCACTCATCAGGGTGAAAATTCCGCCCATTCAGCTGGGAGGAAACAAATTTTAGAATAAAATTTTTAGGCATAGGAGTTCTCGTACTAATTAGTGTTGCATGGACAATTCGGAAAAAATGGGCCAATTCGGACCGAAAGATCGAGTCGGGCCTAAGAATTTGGCCCGAAAAAGACTCGTACAGCTCGACTCGATAAAACAAGCCCGAAAAAATGACTTGACCGTCGGCCCGACTCGAAAATGACAATTCTAGTGTCATTTGACTCTTAAGATTTTAGGATAACATAATATTGCTACATAAATCGAATTTAGTGTAAAGTTGGAGGTATTTAATTGGTCTGACTGTATTTTGCCCCTCAATCCCTTTTTTAATAACTTCTTTTGAATTTTAGAAAATAATTAAAGAATTTGATGAAAATGCCTTGATGGAAAAAGTCCGAAATTTACTTAAAAAAGAACTTCGTTTATTCGAAGCTGATCACACTGGAATGCCTGATTATGCTTTAGAAAGTTCTGGTAAATTTTGAAACTTTTAATCCGATTATTTTTTTATTTTTTAGGTGGATCTGTGTTAAGTACTCGTTGCACTGTTCAATATAATGAGAGGTCTAGAACACAAAAACTTTTTGGTATTCCACTGTGGTTTACAAGTTATAGTCCAAGAACTGTCATTCAAGTATTTTTTTATATTTTTGTTGGCTAGTGGGAGGGAAAGGGGGAGAGCTGCCTATGTGTGCGATACCCTCAATTTGTGTTTTACTTTTTTATTTTCCTTTTCTTTCTTTTTTAATTTTTAGATGGGCAAACGGGACTGGGCCATTAGGGCGCGGGGCCATTAGGGCGCGAGCTTATAAAACAGTGAGTTGCTTATCAAAAAAGATAAAATTTTGCAATAATAACTCTCATGCCTTTATCTACGTTCTCCAAAAATTTCAGAATTTTTGATTAAGAATTTCGGAAATTGTGGCCAAAAATGTTGATTTTCCGAAAAAAAACCTAATTTTTCGCGGTTTATCGACTATAACTTCAGAAATATTCGATGAAAAATTCTGAAATTTCTGGAGGAGGTAGTCAATGATGTTAAAGAAATTTGAGAAAATTTTCATAAATTTCGGTTTCGCCTAAGTGTCAGTTTCTAGGGCTGGCGCCCTAATGGCCCCGCGCCCTTATGACCCCAACCCGGGCAAACCGGAAAAAATTTTATAAAAAGAAATTTATCCTATTTCCAGGGAACCAGAAATTTATTAAATTAATCAGACAAATATCTAGTTTTTAATAAATTATTTTAAGAAAAAGGAAAATTAAGAAAATTAAGCGGTAGGCATATAATATTTTTTAGACCCGAAATACTAATATACCCTTGATTTTGTTCCAAAAAATAATTTTCAAAATTTATTTAGAGAAAAGGTTATGGAGCCTCTGCCGGTGAATGTTGGGCATTTTATGGAGGGCATGGATTTTTAACTATTGGGTTATCTGACCTTATTAATGTTACCGCTGTTTCATACGAACATTTGCCAATTGAATTATCTCCTGACGGACATATCAGCACAGCACCTAAAAATTTTCTTGTTTGGGTATTTGGATAAAGAATAACTGAAATGATTTTTGTTAAATTTTAGAGTTATCAAGATATAGACGACATTTATTCTCGTATATTATTGGGTAATTTTACTTTTGATGCTCTTGGAGATCCTTTACAAATATTTTATGTTCAGGTTAATTTAAAATGCTTAATTCAATTTAAATAAAATTATAAGCATTGGGATCAGCGTTTAACAAATATTATTGAATTGGAAACTCTGACAAATTGGGGCTCTTATGTGACATGTCTTTATCGATTTAGAGTACATGGACGGGCATTGAAGGTTTTAAATTTTTTTTCTTTTTTTGTTAAAAACATTTCTCGACATTTGTTGACTCGCACTTGTTAACTGGATATTTTTCTGTAAAATATATGTAACTAGAAATTCAATTAAAAATACTTCGACGTTCACAAAAATATTTAAAACATAGATTCAGTATGAATCCAGTCATTCTAGAATACCTTCAAACAATAAGATTTCTAATGTTTTTTAGATACTTCCTGAATTTTCCGAAGAAAGTGAACAATCCAATCTTTCATTTTCAAATGTTCAGGCTAAATCGCATGAAAGGGATTAAAAATTTAAAAATAAATTTATAGATTTTTATAAAAAATTTGGTAGACTATATTTTGCAAGATAAATCCCGCACTCTACAAAATAAGAATTACATGGAATTACGGACAGGGGATCTCGCAAAATCCCTTACTCCCACTAACTATACAGTCATTTTTAAGTTTAAATTATTTAAAAATTGATAAAAGCTTTATTTAAATATTTTCGTTTTAATTTTTAATAATTTTAATGTCCAAGAATTCTCATTTAATATTTTTTTCATCATTTTATAATTTTAAAACAATTTAGAAAATAATATATTTTACATAGAATGTCTTCTGAAACATTGATTTTGGACAATGGTTGTTTTAATATTAAAATTGGATATGCAGGTTCTAATTCAAGGTTAATTTATTAAATTTAGAAATAATTTTCTTTTGTAATGAATAGCCGAAGATTTTTTAGTATACTTCTTTGGAAGACCCCCTTTTTTTATTTTTTTCCAACGAAATCTTACAAAAAATTAAAGTTATGACCATTTGTCTTTGTAGTTTTTTTTCATAATTTTGTTCAGAATCATCAACCTAATTGATTATAGTATCGACTCCACCCCAGAATATCGACACCCTAAATATCGTATGACCCTAAATATCGACACCCAAAATGACGAATTACCCAAAATATCGAAAATTTTTAAACTTCATAATTATGTATTCCAAGGACGGGCAAGTCTTTTTAACAAAGGGAAATTGTTCCAACAATGGAACAAACATCAATCATGATCAATATGTCCAATCAAAGAAGGGTGATCGATCCCCAAGGAGAATCTTGATCGGTCGCTATGGTCAGTTCGATCGAAAACACAATTCTTCGATGTTGGAACATCATTTCCGATCATTGGAATACATAATTATGAAATTAAAAAATTTCGATATTTTGGGTAATTCGTCATTTTGGGTGTCGATATTTAGGGGTGATCCCATAGTATCATTCAACCCAGCTTGTCGAGCTCTTTCAAAGATTATAATCAAGCAAAAAAGCTCAAATGGTCAGGGAAATAGGAATAAGGGGAGGTGGATGGCGACTTCCCAAGTATTAGCTTTTTTAGTCTAAAATTGTTTTAATATTTTTTCTAATTTTTCCTTTACTTTTTCTGACATTTTTTAAGTTTCCTTAACCTGCTTTAGTCAAAATCTTTTTAAAAATTCAAAATTAGATTATTTCCGAATGCAATAATTAAATCAAAATTTGACAAGAAACGTGTTTATATAGCCGATGAAATTGAACAATTGTCTGATAAAACTTCTTTATATTTTTCCCTTCCAATTGAACGCGGATATTTAGGTTATTTTTTAAATTAAATTATTTTTTCTAAAATTATTTTTTAAAGTTAATTGGGATACACAATTACAAATTTGGAATAAATTGTTTGGAAAGGATAATTTGAATGTAGACTATAAAAATTCTAGAATAATTTTAACTGATCCTTCTGATATTTCGAGGTTATTTTTAAATTGAAACTTTAATTTTTCGAACGGATTGTGTAGATTAGGGTTGCCAAATGGACCGACTCGGACCGAAGATCGGGTCGGGTCTAAGATATCTGGCCCGAAAAAGACACATACATATAGGCCCGACTCGATAAAGTTAGGCCCGAAAGGATGCCTCAACCGTCGGCCTAACTCGAAAACGGCAACTTTAGTGGAGATTACAATTGTGGGTAAAAATTTGAAAAGATTAAGTGTTCCCACGTCATCAATCCAAAAATTGTTTGGAAGCTTTTTAAGGTTATAAAGTAGTATGAAATTTAGGCAATATACGCCAACCAGGGTTGTAGCCGAGCCGATTCTCGAAAATCGGGAATTTAATTTTTATGTCGGCTAGATCCCAAATGCCAACCGACAGGTCTTCGAGTCAGGCTCCTTAATGATTTTTTATTTTAAAATTTTATATCCGTAATTATACATATTATACACGCTTATACACACATCCGCAATTGTCGTATGTGTATAAGCCATTTTATCTGAAAATAATTTTTTAAGCTTAATTTTTTGATTTTAGCAGTTTATTTTTTAAATTGCTTTGATTTTGAATAGAAAATTTTTTATTTAAGATCGAAAATGTTTTATGTATTTAAATTAAAAAATTATTTATTTTTATCATAATTTTTAATTTCAGAGCATTTTCTGAAGATAACACAGAGGAAATAATTTTTGAAAATTATTGTTTTCATTCTTTAATCAGAACTTCAGGTTATTTTTTTATTTTTATTTGGATAAAATTAGTAGTGTACCGGTGGTAAAAGTTCGGGACGTGACATATGTCATTCGATTCGTCTCGGCGAGCTGATTCGAATGGTACCACTCCCCATTTTAGGAAATGATTCCGGACCGAGTTATAGGTCCCGAAAAATCGAAAAACCAAAGGGGGGGACCACTTTTTTGTGTTGACAAATTCAAAAATGCAAATTGTACCTCATTCGAAAGAGCTCGTCGAGCTGAGTCGAATGACACCAAAATTAACGAAAACCGACTTGATTGGACCGAGATATAGACCCCTAAAAACCGAAGATCCAAAGGGGCGATTTTTGGAATAAAAAATTTTTATACAAATAATACCTCATTCGAAAGAGCTCGACGAGCTGAGTCGAATGACACCAAAATTACCGTGATTGAACAAGATTAGACAAAGTTATGATACAAAAAACAAAAAACCTATCGAGCGTCGGCGAGGCGCTTGTGCTGCGGCACGCGCCTCGCGGGGAGTCTACGGGTGCTGGGTCTGGGCTCGTAACATGAACCTATTCCTATCTCACTTGCTCTGGACATATTTGGGGCCTCCGTAGCGGCAAAAATCTCCAAATATGTCGTAGGTAAGGAGCTAAAATAAAAGATCACAACTTTGTCAAATCAAGTCTGATTTCTTTGATTTTGGTGTCATTCGACTCAGCTCGACGAGCTCTTTCGAATGAGGTATAATTTGCATTTTCGAATTTTTCACCCCAAAAAAGTGCTTGGTCCCCCCTTTGGTTTTTCGATTTTTCGGGACCTATAACTCGGTCCAGAATCAATTCTTAAAGTAGAGAGTGGTACCGTTCGACTCAGCTCGTCGAGACAAATCGAATGACATATGTCACGTCCCGAACTTTTACCACCGGTACACTACACTACAGCCTCTTATTTTATTTATTTAGCCCCTTCTTGTGCTGCCCAAATTCATTGTTCCTTTGAAAATCCTTGTTGTATTATTGTTGATTCTGGGTATTTTTATAAATTTAATAATAATTTTAAAATATGATTTAAGGCACTCTTTTACTCATATTGTTCCATATATTCAAGGAAAAATTGCAAAAAATGGAGTTTTGAGGTTTTAATTATTTTTTATCTTGAAAATTATCAAAAAAAATTTTTATTTGGGACTATCTCTTTAGCTACCCCTCATTTCCATTTTTTCTGAGTGGAGCGTCATATTTTAAACATTTGGTGAGATAATAACAAATTAAGGCTCATCTGACGCATGAGAGTCTAATTGTACATAAATTAGCTCTATTGGGTTACTTTTAAAAAATGATAAAAGGCAAACTGGATCAGTGGATATTGATTAACTTAATATAGTAGTTCCGCTTATTTTTCACCTATTAACGACGTCAACTATTTATTAGGGTTGTTCCCCGACGGGGGGGGGGGGGAGGGCCACGGGGAAAATTTTCGGGGAGGCAGCGCCACGGGGGGTCGGGGACGGGGAAAATTTTTTATTTTTTCACGGGGGGGGGGACGGGGAATTTTCAAAAAATCGCCCAAATTCCCCGACTTTCGGGGACGGGGACGGGGTACAACCCTACTATTTATTTGCCCAATTTTTTTATAATATTGCCTTATATTCGAATTATTATTTAGAATTGATGTTGGCGGCAAAGCTCTTACAAATCAATTAAAAGATTGGATTTCTTACAGGCAATTAAATGTTACTGACGAAACTTATGTAATTAATTGTGTAAGAATTTATATTTTTAATTAAATAAAAATTGAGAGATATTTTTATTTATTTTAAAATTTAAGTGTAAAGAAGATGTTTGTTTTGTTTCAACCGATTTTCAAGAGGATATGAAAAATTGGAGGGCTAAAAGATTGGATTACTTACTGCCTGATTTTGTAACATTAATGAGAGGGGAGGTTAGCCTTTCTTATCTTTTATTCTTAATTTAAAAAATAAGAAAAAAGGGGAGAACGGCGGCAAATGTCCAGGTGGTGGTCCAAATGCCCGTAAAGAGAATCCGTACTTTTCTGTCCCTTTCCTGCATTTTTTGCGTTGGCAGAAGTCTCGCATTTTTCCTTTACTTTATCATATTATGCCTTTTGACTTATGAAAGGAAAGAGTGAAAAATAAAGTGAAACCTAATGAAAATTATTTAAAAAATATTCTGATTTTTAAAAAATTCTAATTTAAAAAATATTCTTCGGATTAAACATTTTTGCGTTATTTTTTCTTTGCACAATGTTTTGGTCGTTTCGGTAAAACCGTGATTTTCAGGACTACCTTGGTATAGAGTTCATTTCAGGGTTGCCGCGGGTACAAAAAATTTTCGGGTACGGGTTTCGGGTATCGGGTTGGAGCGTTTTCATTTCGGGTCACGGGTTTCGGGTTGGAAAAAATATCGGGTACGGGTTTCGGGTTATAAAATTTTCATTTCGGGTATCGGGTTTCGGGTTGGCAAAAATTTCGGGTACGGGTTTCGGGTTTGGCGAAAAATTCGGGTTATTTTCGGGTGTTCGGCTATTGGTGAACTAAATTGTAAGGAGGCAGGCTATATTGCATAATAGGATTTTGGGTGATATAGAGAGAAGCAAATTTGAAGAGATTAACACATTGTGGGATTTGGGGATTAAGAGGGATATCTTGGTAATTTCTTCCATTTTTTGCGCCGCAGGCGAAAATTTTGAGAATTTTGATGATCCTTAAGCTAGATTCTAGCTTTTTCACCGCCGGAGGCGAAAATTTTGAGAATTTTTTAAGGTCTTAGGTGATTTTTTAGGTGAAGGTCTTAGGTGATTTTTTAAGGCCTCTTAATCCGCCAAAATTCCATGATATCGCCCAAGATTCATGTTGTCTCCGGGCTTCGGGTGGAAAATCAATGGATAATGTAATTTCGGGGGATTTGTGTAGGTTATGCGGATATAAGTGATAACAGAGGAATGAGATGGATATCAAGGGATTAAGCGGGATTTGGGCTGATTATCGTGGGATTTGGGAGTGTTAACACAGGCGAAAATTTTCAAAAAATTCGAAGGTCAACAAGCCAGATTTGTTCCTTTTTCAGCGCCGCAGGCGAAAATTTTGGGAAATTTGGAAGAGCCTTAAGCCTAAAATCTTCCTTATTGCGCCGCAGATAGGGGCATAAAAATACTCGATTTACACCGAGTACGTCGAGTATGAAGTTTTCGAGTACGAGTAATGCCGAGTACTAAGACCTCGAGTATCGAGTACGAGTAAAGTCGTAAAAAAGTCGAGAGATCGAGTCGGGTATACTCGTACTCGACCCGACTCGGACGAACTCTAGTCAGAATTGCAGGCAAAAATTTTTATTTAAGTTTAATTGATCATGAACCTAGAACTCTTAATTTTATGCGCCGCAGGCGAAAATTTTGCAAAATTCATGACTAAATTAAAATTTTTAATGCCCTTTCAAGCTTAAAATATTAAAAAAATAAATTTAAAAATCTAAAATGAAAATCAAAGTTTAAAGGCATTTATTTTTGAAAATAAAAATTTTTTAGGCCTTATTTCCAGCCCTGGACTCGAACCCACCCCCAGAAAATATCGAAGCAGTCGTCTTACACACTCAACCACCGATCAACATAATAAAAAATTATGTTAATTATAAATATTTCTTTCCCTTTTCCTTCCTTCTCTTTCTATAAATTTATTTTAAAAAATCGGGTAAGGCTAAGTTTTCGGGTATAAATTTCGGGTTTTAACCAATTTCGGGTCACGGGTTTCGGGTTGGAAAAAATATCGGGTACGGGTTTCGGGTTTCGGGTTGGAAAATTTTCAATTCGCGTATCGGGTTTCGGGTACAAAAAAAGGCCGGGTTTCGGGTATCGGGTTTCGTGCGGCAACCCTGGTTCATTTACATATTCAAAGAAAAAGTCCCAATAACATCCGAGTAATTTGCTAAATAGAAGTTCAACGAATCAGAATAATCAGGAATAATAAATTAAAGAAAAGATTTAAATAAATTAAATTTTAATAAATTAAATTTTAAAGAAAAAATTTTAAAATTATTATAAAGCTTTTCAATAAATCCAAAAAAATTTTTTTTTAATAATTTTTATTTAAATTTAGATATTTAATCCAAAATCATCATCATTGTCTCAAAAACATTTAAACACACAAAAACTTTCATTAGGCGTTGAACGTTTTGCACTTACTGAACTTTTATTTAATCCCAGCGATGTAGAAATTGGACAAATGGGAATAGTTGAAGCAATAAATAATTGTTTATCTAAATTCCCTAAAGGTTTTTTGAACTTCCACAAATATTTTTTAAATATTTTTTTGTAGAAATTCAATTATTAATGTCTGCAAATATTGTATTAATTGGAGGAAATTCACTTTTTGCTGGTTATCTTGAGAGGATGTAAGAAAAATCAAATAAATGTTACAAAATTTTAGTTATTAATTAAAAACGTAACAGTTGTGCGAGGAAAAACATTGACAAAAATATCTTTATTAAGCTAGGATTACAGTCCAAAGAGACAGTGACAAATAGAACCTTTTGTCATATTTATATTAAGAAACAATGACCTTATAATAGGGTCGTTGGTTTAAAAAAAAATTCGGTTAACTGGGCGGAAAATTTTCGATTTGGTTTCAAACCAACCACTTAGGGTTGGGGTCATAAGGGCGCGGGGCCATTAGGGCGCCAGCACTAGAAACTAACACTTAGGCGAAACCGAAATTTATGAAAATTTTCTCGAATTTCTTTAACATCATTGACTACCTCCTGCAGAAATTTCAGAATTTTTCATCGAATATTTCTGAAGTTATAGTCGATAAACCGCGAAAAATTAGGGTTTTTTCGGAAAATCAAGATTTTTGGCCACAATTACCGAAATTTTTGATCAAAAATTCTGAAATTTTTGGAGAACGTAGATAAAGGCATGAGAGTTATTATTGCAAAATTTTATCTTTTTTGATAAGCAACTCACTGTTTTATAAGCTAGCGCCCTAATGGCCCCGCGCCCTAATGGCCCAGTCCCACCACTTATATTTAGTTGATTAATGATACTAGTACTACTGCGCAAGATTTTGTGAGCTAGCTCATATAGCAGCTCCGACTTGCTCATATAATTATTAGGTAGATGAAACAATTTTTTGAAGAGTTTCCCTTACACGAATTTTAATAATTCGATGACTTGTTTTTGTTAAATTATTTAAGATTTAGACTAACTTTTGTAACAAACAATATTCCTCTACATTTACATTTTTAAATAATTTCCATAATTTTCAGTCTAACGGATTTACGTTGTTCTGTGGACGAGACATTTCCCTTAGAAGTTTTACTTGCCCCAAATCCAATAGCACATGCCTGGAATTGTGCTAATAATATTTTTTCCAATAAAAGTGGAGAATCTTTTGATACATGGAATTTTGCTTCCAAAACTGTGACTCGTTCAGAATACGAAGAAAATGGTTTAAATATTTGTCAAAAACGTTTTAATAATTATTGGTTAGATGAAAATAATATTTTGAATATTCAGGAAGATTAATTTATTTTTTTGGAACAGCTAAATATTTTTTTTAATTTTTGTTTTTCATTGCATTTTTACCAGGTTAATGTCTGCCAATCTATTTTTAACTATTTTTGGACACATTTTAATATAATTTTTAAGCATTCTTCAGTTAATTTTTCAGTTAAATTTTCTTCAAAAAAATGTTTTATTCTTTACCAACAGAAACAAAACTTGATATTTTTAAATTCCTCGGTTATAAAGAATTACGTTCAATCAAACCAACAAATTTATATTTTTATGAGTTTATTAATAAATTTGAAGGAGAACTTGCTCGGGAGAAATTTAATGAAATAAATATTGTAACGTTTTCAATTAATTTCAATTTTTAAGTTTAATTAAGAATTGTTTCAAACGATTCAAAGGACCTCGTCGATATTTAGTTACCCTTAAAACTGCGAATTTTGACTTTCCATTGGATAAAGAATTTGAAAAGAAGGTAAATTTAAGCGTTTAAAAATTTAAATATTTCCTTTTTAGTGGAGAGTTGGACTAGAAAAACGAATTTCGTTATATTTACCTGTGAAAGATTTGGATAAGGATATAGTTATATGCTTGACCAAAGGTTAAATTTTGTTCAATAATTTATTTGGTACTTTTCCGTTATCCCTACAGACTTTTGCGGACACCTAGTCTACCTCAATTTCATACTACCCTATGTCATTCAATGAGAGATTGAATAATTGACTGAATCCAAATCAATAAGGATTGTTATAAACTATTAAATAACAGACAATCCAGGCAATATTGTCGAACAGAACACAGTCCTTTGTCTGTTTCGCGTTTAAGCCAGACGCGATTCTAATGATTTGTTAACATTACAAAAAAATGCCACTGGGAATAAAGTGAAATTATGGAAGGAAGACTGATGTCATATAAATGACAAAGAAAGGAAAGTAGATATGTCCAAAAAAAAAAGTCCGCAAAAGTCTGCAGGGATAACGGAAAAGTACCATTGTTCGAAAGACGTGTTTCATTAGTTTTCCTGGTCCCTAAAAGCTGAAAAATTTTTCGCCTATACGAAATGGGCGGTGCGACAATTGCGGATTAGAAAATTTTAAAGATTATTGAAGTGATATCTCGTTTTTAGTCCCGGCTTTCAGTTTCCGATTTTTGACAGTTTTCGAATCATTTCTAAACTATTGCGGCACTGGGAATTTTAAAAAAATCTTATTTTTTTTAAACTTTATATCCGTAATTGTTCAACTCTTATAGGGGTATTCTTATTGTAAGGATGATTCACCTAGCATCATTTAAAACGCTTAGGCGAATGTTAAACGAACATAAGGGGAAAAGAAGAAGCATTAGTCGTTGCCCCAGTAGCTCAGTAGTAGAGCAACTGCATTTGTGTGTGTGCAAGGCCGAGGGAGCACTGCCAGGTTGTCGCAGGTTCAATCCTGCCCGATGGCAAAACTTTTGCTAAACTCTTACCTTTATTCACATGTTTTTCTGCAAATGCAGACCAGGGCTGCACTCAATTGAAAAAAAGATTCCGCAAACGCAATCCGCAACTCGCAATCCGCAATTGCGTGCAGCCCTGATGCGGTCACAATAAACCCTTTTCGGTCTTTCCGAAAAGTTTTTTTCTAAATCTTCTTTTAACCTAGGATTAGAACCTAGCAACATTAATGAATATTTTTTACTTCGACTACCAACCATTATTAAAAGCAAAAATGACGTCAAAATTGTTTATTATTATTTAAATAAATTATTTAATTGTTCTTTTGGATATTTTTCTCTTCGAAAATTTATATTCAATCCAGAATTGCTTCAATTATTATTTGGAAATGCCAAACAATTTTATATTCAAATATTCAATCATTTCAGTTATTCTCACAATATTGAAAATTTACTTCAATTTACTTTGAACCATCTAATTAGTGAAACTCTTATATTAAATCTTTCTCAAGATAAAGATATGGAAAAATATATAAATATTTTATTTAAAATTTTGACAAAAGGAAATATTTTGGAAGAAATTCATTTGAGCTTTTACAAGTCTTTTGGAAATTTGGAGGATTATTCTTTAAATATATCTTTGCTTTATGATCTTATTGTTAAAGTGGGTTATATTTACAGAAAAGTTTAAAAATAGATTCAAAATTTAAGTATATAGCAACATCTAGAGAATGTTTGAAAATTGTTCCTGAAATTATTTTTGATTTCCATAATTCAGCAAAGCTTAAATTAAGCGAGAGAGCAGAAAAAGTTGAAATTGAACAATTAAATGGTGTTGAATATACATATTATCAAATTACCAATATTTTCAACCCAAAAGTGTGTTT
The DNA here is from genome assembly GCA_902706615.1 of Meloidogyne luci. Classification (NCBI taxonomy): domain Eukaryota; kingdom Metazoa; phylum Nematoda; class Chromadorea; order Rhabditida; family Meloidogynidae; genus Meloidogyne; species Meloidogyne luci. Next base: position 344,946 of record CACSLI010000267.1, on the reverse strand, counting down.
TGTTTTTGAAGAAACTGCCAGTGATTTTTCGACTTTTAAAGTTAGAATCAGTATGAAAAATTAGAATTTGAGAAGAAAAAAAAGTTTTTGATTTATTGGAGAAATAAATGTTTTTATTTTTGTCATTGACTATTTAAATTTATTTTTTTAAATTTATTTGTATTTATTTTTTAAGTGTCTCATTGGGTTCCGCCGATTAAGTCCAGGAGCCATATTTTGGGCCATAGCTTCTTGGGTCTTTAACCAATTCGAATAATCATCATTTTAAAGCCCTTGATTTGGGGATTATTTTCGCCAACTAAACTGATATTATCAGATCACCCTACAAAAAGTTACAAAATTAATTTAGATTTGAGGAAGGGCAATTATTGTTTTGACATGTAGATTTTTTATTTTATCGTATAAATATTAGGGATATAGTTCAGTATACCAGTTTTAGTTTCATACCCTCAAATATCGAAAAACTAGGGAGGAGTAAGCTCGATTTTACGGGGTGAAAAGCTCGAGTTGCTCAAGAATTATTCAGAAATTATTTAGTAGAAAGTGTACCCGCAAAATTAAACAATTTGATATATTCAATAAATTATTAACTAAAAACATGTAAATACACACATTGTATATGAAAGTATGTATATAAATCTTAATTTTTGTATTGTTCAAGTAAATAAATCCCTGCTGCGACGACATTCATTTGTCATTTGCCCAGCACTTGGATACATCGAACCAATAAAAAGACGGCCTTGTTGAACCAATTCATAGCTAATTAACGTAATTTGGCATCCATTAAGTTCGAACTGAAAATATTTGATGGATTTTTGGGAAAATAAGATTTACAAGTCGCTTTTTCCTGAGTCGGGTCCGGATCTGTAACTAGAGGCGGGCCTGTTTTTTGGATTAATCAGGTCCGGAAAGAATCCTAAATAATGAAAAAACTCGGATTTGGGACCCAGCCTCTGCAAAAATCCGTATGGGCCTGTCAGGCGCCATTAACTAATTTAAACTAACATTGCAATTTTCCCCCTTTCCATTTAAACGTCTCGATAAAAAACAAAATGTATACAAAGCAAATTCAAACTCTGGCGTTGTTCCAATGAGGAAAGACCCTGCAGGTTTCATTAAATCTTCCCAACTGAATTTTACTACTCCAAAAATATTCTTTAAAAAATTTTAATTATTTAAAAAATATTTATTTAAAAACCCCTCTTTTAATTAAATATCCTTTATAGTCAAAATGAAAATTATTTTTATTCTTTTCCAAATATAAAAATCTTATCCAATTGTGAAGGCCAGAAACTATGCCTTGTTTGAACTTTAAATTATTAATTTATTTTTTAATTTATAAAAAGAGAGAAACTTCTCCAATAAAAACATGTTCAAATCCAGAAGAATCAGGTTGCCCTAAAGAACGAGAATATTGGCCAAACCATAATTGTTCTAACGAGTGACGAAAGACTGATTGATTTTTAGCGATTGGATGATCTTAAAATCAAGATTGGATGATTTTAGGCAAAAGGAGGGAATTAGGAATCCAAACACGTTTATGGGGGGACTCCGTTTTCGACAACAAATTTATAAAGGATCAGAACTTCCTGAATATTTAACCAAAAATTCTCAAATTTTGGGATTTATTAAAAAACACTTTAAAGGATAATTAAAGGATATTTCTAATGAAACAATTAATAAAGAGAAAATTTTGAGAAGATTTTTAAAACTACCTTTACTCTTTAAAAATGTATAGAGCATATCCATCGGTTTAGAGTTAATTATTACATCAAGAAAATCCTTAATTTCATTTTTTTCTTCAATTGTTTCAATTTCTGGTCGTCCAGTAAATGGCTCATCTTTTTAATTTAAAGGAATAAAATATTTTTTAAAAATAAATAGAGAATATTTACAATTATCGTAAAGTTTAAACAATTTTGGAACAGATTCAGAAAGTAACAAAACTTTTGTTAAATTAACATCACGAAAAAGGCTAAAAAATTTTTTTAATTAAAATTAAAGTAAAGGGATTTTAATTGTTAGTTTTAAACAAAAAGTTGGATAATTAAAGGAGACTAAAAATTATCTAAAAAATCTGACTTCTAACAAGGCTCGAACAATCAACTTTTTCGATAGTATCGATGGATCTGGACGGATATAGGGGATATTAGTGTATTTAGAAAGATATTAAAGGGTTAATGGGGATTTTGGTAATTTTATCGATATCTCCCGTAAATTCTTCTACCCCTAATATTGAATAAATTGTCATTTTAAAATATTTTCACCGCAAAATGGGTATTTTTAAACCTATTTTCTTGTCGATTTTGAGAAACTCCATGCCCATAAAAACCGCAAAAATAATAAAGGGCTAGTACATATTAGGCCAGATGGCTAGTATTTAAAACACACTTTACTAGACGGGGGGTTAAGGTCTATTAAAAGAGAAAGAGGAAGCAGGGCCGAGTGCTTGAGTACCCCCGATAACCCTGTCGGTAGAGCAGCAAAGCAAACAAATGCTAGGAGGTCGCTGAATCGATGCCTCCCAGGACTTAACTCTTCTTACTGGATTTTAAATTTAACTATATCTTTGAATTAGAAAAATGCCCAAAATTTAAATAAATCCCACGGTTCTTTAGCACGGTCAATTCTATCAACATTATTTGTATGTCCTTGAAAGTTAACAGAAACATCTAATTTTACACTTTCTTTATATAATTGAGAAATAAATTGTTTAATTTTTAAATCGCTAATTTCAAGAGAAAATAATATTTTTTGATTTTCAAAATTATTTAATGAAGAAGGTGAAGATATTTTAAAAATAGAAATAATTAAAAATATTTTAATTAAAATTCGACGAAAAGAAGAAAATAAACAAAAATTATTTGAAGAAAAATAAGAAATTAAATGAATATAAATTAACATTATTTTTTTAATTAAAAAAATTTTTTTAATTTTTTAATGGGTGGAAATAAATAATTATATAATCGATTTTATATTCACGTAGACAATAATAAAAAGAAATGAAAGAGAAGAAAAATAAATTTTAATTTTGAAATTTTTTAAAATAAAAATTTCCCTCAAAAAGCCTTTAAAATTAAAAGGACATTAAAAATATTTTATAAAAATAGTAGAAAAAGAATGTAAAACGAAGAAGATAATTTAAAGCCGAAAATCATCATTACTACATCCCCCCTACCTGATTCCCGAAATAGTGAATTTATTTTTAGACTAGGCCCCTGCCTCATAGGTACTAGAAACTTTAGAGTTATTTTTATTTTTTAAAGCTTAAGTTTAAAAATGCAAATATTAATCAATTTAGTATATAGTTGAAAAATGTATAGATTATTTACTCAAACTTGTTCATTGGTTAAAAAAGGTTTTATTACTTTAAAACTAGGGTTGTTGGCGACCGGCCCCTGCCTCATACTAGAAACTAAAAATTATTTAATGAAGCCATAACCATCGGTTTTCGGTTATGGCCGGTTTACGACCCCCAGTTTTCGGTTTCGGTTTTTGACGGACCCCCGGTTTTCGGTTAACCGAAACCGGTTTATGGCTGAATTTCTCATCCAGAATTTCCCATTCACATTATATCTAATTAAAATGCATCAAAGAAATATTATATACATCAGGCGCTGAATAATTTTAAAATCTCAAGAATTTGAGGAATTAAGGGGTATTTGGACGGATTAACTGGTATATCGGTCGATTTTGAAAACAGAATAGACGATTAAGGGATATCGATGATAGTGGGATCAGGTTTTGAGGATTTCGGTTCGGTTAACCGACCGCCAACAACCCTAGTATAGATTTTAAAAATTTTAAATATTTAAAAATCTTAAATATTTTAATTAAATTTATTGAAATGTTTTAATATTAAAATAAATTATAAAATTTTATAAAAAATAATAAAGATTTAGTAATGGGGAATTAATTATATTTAAAATTAATTTTTATTTTGAATATTAATGAATGGGGGGATTGAAGAAAATAAATAATCTATTGACAAGTCAAAAGTTAATTCTTGGTTGTTTTTTGTTTGTTTTTATTTTTCCATTTTTTGTTATTTTTTTCTTGAATTACTGAATTTATCAATTTTTATTTTAGTAATTTTTGTTTATTTTTTTATTCTTTATGTTTTCTATCAAAATTTGTAAACATCAATTAATTTGGATTTTCCATCTTCATTCTTAAAATTTTTTTGAATTAAATTTTTCATATAACGAAACCAAATTTGTTCATCTTTATTAAAAACATTCTTTTTTTTATCCCCCAGTTCTCTTTTATTTAAATAATCTTTCAAAATATTTTTTGAATTTTTTAAAAACATTCTATTTGACAATAAAAAGTCATTAATTTTTCCATTTTTGTCAAAATAAATTTCACAACTTCCATCATCAAATAAAGGACCCAAACTTAAAAGATTAGTTCCATGGATAAAAAGGCTAGAATCTGCTAATTCAATAAAATCCATTTGCCCGTCTTCAAAGTTTGTCTCATCATTAGTTTTGACAGCAAAAACATCAATAAATGCTTTTAAATCTTCAAAAAAATTCTTTAAATCTTCTGAAATTATTTTAAATTTCCCAAACACGCATTTTTCTTCTCCTTCAATTTTAACAAAAAATTTTATTGCCTTGGGAGAATGTAGCAAAACATAAATAAAATATTCTCCCTTATTTTTGGATTTAAAACAAATATTTATATGACTGTCATAGCCTTCTTCAAAATTCAAATTCCACTCAAATTTAGTTAATCGGAACTCTTTGTTTCCTTCTTTAACAACCTCTTCATCTTCTTCAGGTTCAAAATTAATATTTTTATGAAAGAGAGGCTCTATTTGCATAATATTCTAAAAAATATTAATTTAAAAATATTATTTTTAGTTGGATAATATTTTGATTTTATCGTTGCTTACCATTCTTGCTCTTCGGAGCCCAATCATAATTCCTTCGCGAAATTTATTTGATTCAGTCTTAAAATGAATCTTCGTTAACCCATTGTTAAGATTTTCTGCAAAAGAATGATCATTGGTTTTAACAAAATTAATTTGGCTTTTTAATTTTATATAAAGACCAGAACAATCTATTTCCGGTAAAGAACATTCCAATTCAACAGACAAATCAAAATTATTTATGCTTATTCTTTTTATTTTGTAATGATCGGAGAAATCACGATCATAATAATAAAATCGGAATCGCTGGCTTCTTTGTTCATTTGCCAAGGAATTTAAAAATATTAGAAAAATAAATTGAATAAAAAATGTAATTTTTGCTGACATTGAAGTTGAAAATTAATTTAGAAATTATTTATTGTTTACTTTGAAATAATAACAAATATGGTGTTAACTGTGTTATTCGGTTATCTCCCACCATTTTATTTTTCTTCCCCTTTATCCCGAATTTGATAGGCTGTAACCTTTTTATACTCGATCCAATTCACGAATCTTAGATAATTTGAAAGCCCTCGATGAGCGATATCTTTATTCCAACTTTTATCACTTCCTAATTATATCATTCTTATTGAATAATGATATGTTTCATTTGGATTTGATCAGGCATATGAAAGTTAATTCGGGAAATCGAGAAGAAAATGCTGGGAGATAACCGAATAGTAGTACCGTCTTAACTTTAAATTTATCCTTAAATTGTTTAGAAATTTAATTTGAATTACGTCAAATTAAAATTTCTCCTCTTATTTATTCTACTTTATTTGCACTTTTGTTTATTTATGTATAGACATTTATTTTAAAATAATTCGGCAATATTAAAGAAAATCATCTCATTTATGTCATAATCACATACAATTTCAAAATATATTTTTGTTTAAACACAAAAATATAAAAAAAAATTTAAACACAAAAGTAATTTACGGGTGCGGCAAATTTTCCGCCCTTTTGTTTTTGCCTTAACTTTCTTAAAAGTCATTGGAAATTGTTAATTATTTATTTTATTCCTAACACTCCAAGAAATTTGTTCGTACCAAAATATTTGCTTGATTATTTTTTCTCAAGTTTCTAGCAAAATTTTTTGGACCAAAAGTGGTGTCTGATACGGGTAAGTTTATAATATTCGAATAAGCTATTTTATCTGATTCGAATGATGTCAAGACAAGGCTATTAGCTAAGTTCTTAGCTGAGATATGGGTTTTGAACAATAAATTTTATATGTTTAATTAATTATTTTTCCTTCCTATATATTTTCTAGGGTAATTTCTCTAAAGCCCCTTATTTTAACTCTCAAATTTATTTCCACAATAAAAAATTTATTTTCTTCCAAAATTCGAAATTCAAAAGCGATTGAAAAAACAATAAAAATTTGACGGTTTAAAAAGAGTGAAATTTGTGTGGGAAATATATTAATCATAAAAATATATTTATTTTATTTTATTCTCCGCCCAAAAATTCCTTTCAATTTCTTTCCAAACATTTTCTTTCTGTTGGAAACATGGGGTTTTGAATAATGGACTACGAACTATGTAGATACTAAATTTCATTTTTTTGTGAAATTTTCAACATAAAAATCGACTTTTCCTCTTCGTGACGACTCGATTGGTATTAAAATTATTCATAATCAAATTTAAAAGAATAGGTATTTGGAATTTAGGGTATCCATGCATGTGCGAAAAGTAGACCCAGAGATTTACTAAAAGTTGCTTAGACTCGGTTTTATCAAACTCGGTAAACCTTAAAACCTCCGTTTTTCCAAAATTCGTTATAAGTTTCTACTATTCTTTTTTAGTTTAAACTACTTTTTTTATCAAATTTTTCCTTAATATTTAGTATAATACACTAAAATATACATATTTAGATAAAAATATTTAAATATTTATTATAAAAAATAATAAATTGGTTAAAACTTATTTACTCAAATAATTACTTCCTATTAATTACCCCCTCCAGCGAGAGGTTGAAAAATAATGAAATGAAACAATAATTACCCAGAGTAATTATTTGAATAAATATGTACATAAATTAATTTGTTAAATAATATCAATTTTAAAAAATTTATTTTTCTATATACATCATTGCACGAATTGCCGACAGATTGCACTATGAAAATGCACGGCTAGGCCCTGTGGGGAGAAAAAAAGAAAAAGGGAAAGGCCAACTTTTATAACCAAATTATTAATTACATAATAAAATTAAATTTTAAAGAAAAATTATACATATGTATACTATAGCCAGAGCTGTTCGAAATAAAAAACCGAAAAAACCTCTTCGGCACCAAACAATCTTCACTACTTTAATAAAAATTTCAGTTCTGGATTCTGATATCCGAAATTTTGGTTTGGATATAGCTGTGATTCCCAGGATCCGCCAAAAAAAGTTACTAAACAGCCCTGAGTATAGCATCATTATCTGCCCCTATTTTACTTAGAGTCTCATCTTAATTTTATTCTGGTTTTTGGATGGCTTTTGAATAGCCTGAACAATTATGCACCTTTTTATTATTTTTATAAAATCTATTCCGAATTGGACCGTACTGATTCCAGCATTTTCCTGAAAAATGCGAGCTTCCCGGCTCAGATAAACCAAGAAGCCTGGAATGAACTAAAAATTATTTTTATCTATAATTCTAAAAAATTTCTTTTTAATTTAAAAAAGTAAACTCGCCACTCATTCCAATAAAATCCAAAATTTCTAAATATTTTTCGGCCATCTTCTCTAATTGTATGAGACGAAGCAAGATCACAGGCCATATGTGGAGAATCTGATAAGCTTCGGACTCACCCGAGGCCACATTATTTACTGTTGAATATAGAAGATCGTGAAAAAGTTGTTGTCGGACTTCTCTTAAAGCATCATCAGACTGCTTTGAAATTTATTTAGATAAATTAATCTTTCGATAATAAATTTATTTTTTAAAAATCGGTTTGAATAAATACCTATGTACACTGCCACGCAAAATTATACGTCCACCCCATTTTTTCGAAATTTTTTCATTTGTATTGATCCGAATTTTCTGAAAATTTAAATACACACCCTTTAGTGAATAACTAACAAGATGTGTATGGATTTTTGGCAGAATTTTTATTTTAAAAATTTTTAGAACAAAATTTTTGTTTTCGACCTACGCAAAATTATACTTTACGTCCACTTTCCAAAAAAGTTAGTTCCAACAATAGGAAAAATCTACAAAAATTCCAGTAAACTTATATATTGATATTATAAAATATGAAAAAGAAAGTAGGTCCATATCGTTACCCTAAGCCGAGATACTGAGACCCCAAAAATCAACGTAAAACGGGGGTAATAAACAAGACAGTAATAAACTTATTTTCCAGAAAAAATTTTAAAGAGAGATACAGGCATTTAAACTTCGAAAGCGACCTTAAGGGGAATTTTATGGGGCATTTGGGCTTTTTCTCTGCATCAGAAGTTTAAATGCCTGTATCTCCCTTTAAAATTTTTTCTGAAAAATAATTTTATTAACGTCTTGTAGCAAATTTTAAGGGCTTTCGAATGAGCCCAAAATCAAAATTTATAGTAATCCATAGGGGGTCGAAAAATCTTTAAAAAGAGCCTTACCCCTGTTTTACGTTGATTTTTGGGGTCTCAGTATCTCGGCTTAGGGTAACTAGGGTAACTAGGCCTGTTTTACGTTGATTTTTGGGGTCTCAGTATCTCGGCTTAGGGTAACTTTAATTTTGAAATTTTTTAAAATAAAAATTTCCCTCAAAAAGCCTTTAAAATTAAAAGGACATTAAAAATATTTTATAAAAATAGTAGAAAAAGAATGTAAAACGAAGAAGATAATTTAAAGCCGAAAATCATCATTACTACATCCCCCCTACCTGATTCCCGAAATAGTGAATTTATTTTTAGACTAGGCCCCTGCCTCATACTAGAAACTTTAGAGTTATTTTTATTTTTTAAAGCTTAAGTTTAAAAATGCAAATATTAATCAATTTAGTATATAGTTGAAAAATGTATAGATTATTTACTCAAACTTGTTCATTGGTTAAAAAAGGTTTTATTACTTTAAAACTAGGGTTGTTGGCGACCGGCCCCTGCCTCATACTAGAAACTAAAAATTATTTAATGAAGCCATAACCATCGGTTTTCGGTTATGGCCGGTTTACGACCCCCAGTTTTCGGTTTCGGTTTTTGACGGACCCCCGGTTTTCGGTTAACCGAAACCGGTTTATGGCTGAATTTCTCATCCAGAATTTCCCATTCACATTATATCTAATTAAAATGCATCAAAGAAATATTATATACATCAGGCGCTGAATAATTTTAAAATCTCAAGAATTTGAGGAATTAAGGGGTATTTGGACGGATTAACTGGTATATCGGTCGATTTTGAAAACAGAATAGACGATTAAGGGATATCGATGATAGTGGGATCAGGTTTTGAGGATTTCGGTTCGGTTAACCGACCGCCAACAACCCTAGTATAGATTTTAAAAATTTTAAATATTTAAAAATCTTAAATATTTTAATTAAATTTATTGAAATGTTTTAATATTAAAATAAATTATAAAATTTTATAAAAAATAATAAAGATTTAGTAATGGGGAATTAATTATATTTAAAATTAATTTTTATTTTGAATATTAATGAATGGGGGGATTGAAGAAAATAAATAATCTATTGACAAGTCAAAAGTTAATTCTTGGTTGTTTTTTGTTTGTTTTTATTTTTCCATTTTTTGTTATTTTTTTCTTGAATTACTGAATTTATCAATTTTTATTTTAGTAATTTTTGTTTATTTTTTTATTCTTTATGTTTTCTATCAAAATTTGTAAACATCAATTAATTTGGATTTTCCATTTTCATTCTTAAAATTTTTTTGAATATTATCTTGCATATAACGAAACCAAATTTGTTCATCTTTATTAAAAACATTCTTTTTTTTATCCCCCAGTTCTCTTTTATTTAAATAATCTTTCAAAATATTTTTTGAATTTTTTAAAAACATTCTATTTGACAATAAAAAGTCATTAATTTTTCCATTTTTGTCAAAATAAATTTCAAAACTTCCATCATCAAATAAAGGACCCAAACTTAGAAGACTAGTTCCATGGATAAAAAGGCTATAATCTGCTAATTCAATAAAATCCATTTGCCCGTCTTCAAAGTTTGTCTCATCATTAGTTTTGACAGCAAGAACATAAATAAATTCTTTTAAATCTTCAAAAAAATTCTTTAAATCTTCTGAAATTATTTTAAATTTCCCAAACACGCATTTTTCTTCTCCTTCAATTTTAACAAAAAATTTTATTGCCTTGGGAGAATGTAGCAAAACATAAATAAAATATTCTCCCTTATTTTTTGATTTAACACAAATATTTATATGACTGTCATAGCCTTCTTCAAAATTCAAATTCCACTCAAATTTAGTTAATCGGAACTTGTTGTTTCCTTCTTTAACAACTTCTTCATCTTCTTCAGGTTCAAAATTAATATTTTTATGAAAGAGAGGCTCTATTTGCATAATATTCTAAAAAATATTAATTTAAAAATATTATTTTTAGTTGGATAATATTTTGATTTTATCTTTGCTTACCATTCTTGCTCTTCTGAGCCCAATCATAATCCCTTCGCGAAATTTATTTGATTCAGTCTTAAAATGAATCTTCGTTAACCCATTGTTAAGATTTTCTGCAAAAGAATGTTCATTGGTGTTAACAAAATTAATTTGGCTTTTTAATTTTATATAAAGATCAGAAGTAGTTAACCCCACCCCCGTGTCGCGGGGGGCAGCGGGGTCCAACCATTTAGCCCCTCCCACATATTTAAACGGTATTTAAAATACATACATTCCGTCGTCAAATGTCCAAAGGTTTAAGGGCTCCCAATGGTTCAAAAATATAAGTAGTCTTAAACCGGTTTAAACGGTTCAAAGAAGGATTTCTATTATTATTCACAAGACTACATATCCAAAGGTTAAAAATTGTTCCTAAAGGTTTAAGGGTTCTTAAGTAATTTTAAACCGGTTTCAAACCAAGATTTCCCATATTTTTTACTTTAAACTGTTCTAAACCCTTTTCTTTTAAAGTTTCACCTCTTCATCTATTTTCTATTCATTTTCTTTTTTACCTTAATTTTGAAAAATTATTAAAAAGTAGGCGGTGAAAAGTGTAAATATATAAAAATCAGTCATGCAATAATTATGTTGCAAAAATAGGTCAAAAAATAGGTCATGCACGAGAAAAAGTGAAAATTATTGTTTAAAAGTGAAAATATATAAAAATCAGTCATGCAATAATTATGTTGCAAAATTTTATATTGAAAAGTGAAAATAGGTCAAAAAATAGGTCATGCACGAGAAAAATTGTAAAAATTAATGTTGAAAAGTGAAAATTGGGTAAATTTTTAAAAAGTAGGCGTTGAAGTGAAAATAATATTAAAAAGTGAAAGTAGGTCAGAAATAAATAAAATAATTATTATAAAATTAAAAATTGTAAATTACAAAATCGGTCAAGTAAAATTATTTATAAATCTGAGTTTTTTGGTATTTTTCTTCATTCTTTAAATAATTTAAAATTTCTAGATTTTTATTTACTACTGATTATATTCTAAAATGTCTCCCCCACCTTCAAAACGATCACGTCTCTTCATGATCAATAATCTTCTTGATCTGCAGCTTGGCGGTGGTGATTTTTTTAAACATCTGGGTGAAGAAACTAAAATCACCAAAAAGTTCAACATGACTAAACTTAATACTAAATTCCTTATTTCAAATATCCCACCCGACCCTGAGGGTTTATTAAAAGAAATTTTTCAAAAATGTATTGATCAGACCCTAGAAACGAGTCATGATCACCAACTCAATCCTGATCAACTTGGTTGTACAATAAGCAGTCAGTTATTGGAAACTGACATTTGGATCCCGATCAGGGACATCAGTAACAACACAGTCGACGCTATACTTAATCAATTCCTTAAAGTGGCGCAATCAAAGAAGCAAGATAATGGCATGCTTTGGGGTGAGCCATTTACCGTCACAGTTACATGCGTGGACAAGAAGAATCTCCAGTCATCACGGAATATTCAAGGCAGTGGCGGGAAGCCTATTCGTCGGATTAACGACAAGGCCTTGATCAAAATTCGTAATTCCGACAACTTTTGTTTATTCTATTCGCTTATTGCTTCATACGTATATTCAATATGTTCTTGGTCGAGGAGTAAATTCTATAATTACATGCATAGCAGATATGGTATGTCTCATCAACTCGAGAAGGATGCTAAGGATCTGATGACTAATGTGGGTGCTCCTCCTGGACAGCCTACCTATGATGCTCAGGAATGGGTGCCCAAAGTGGTTGATTTTTGGAATTCTTTGAATAAAGGTGGCTTTAAAGTTTTTATTTTTGGGGAATTTGATGAAAAGCCTATTTATAAATATGGGATTGAAAATTACAACACTCCAATCCTTCTTTATTTTAACAATAATCATTTTGATGGAGTTAGGAGGGCAAGTGATTTGTTTGGCGAAGCTTATTGTCTCCCCTGTGAAAAAACATACAACCGATCAAAATATCATTCAGCTTCCTGCAAAGCAAAGTGTCAAAACTGTTCAAGAATCGGTCCCAACTACCCTTACCAACAAATACACAACTACTTAAAACAATGTAATGGGTGCTCTAAGGAATTTAACAACGAGGAATGCTACAACCATCACATCAATTCTAATTTTTGCAGCAACTCCAAGAAATGTAATAAATGTGGAGTGGTATGGATTGTCAAAGACAATAACCGAAATGGGCGCAGTGGGCATGTGTGTTCTGAACGTTACTGCACCACCTGCTTTAGCTTCCATGACCCAAAAAGAGGTTGCTACATCAAACCTTTTACTCTCAAAAAACAAAAACCCTATCGTTTTATCGCCTTTGACTTCGAAACAATGCAGCACAAACAAGGAGAAAAGGGTAATCTTCACGAAGTCAACTTTATTTCAGTTAAAATTAATTGCCCCGATTGTATTGCCAACGGGCTGAAAAACAACTGTAAAATTTGTGGGAAAGATAAAACTATTACATTCTCGCATCAACAATTTTGCAACACTCAAGTCGATCAGCAAAATATTACAAATACTCCTCTGACTGATTTTGCAAATTGGATCACCAATGCTTCAACAGATACAATTGCCTTCTCGCATTTTGGTGGAAGGTTCGACATGGTATTAGTCTTCAAGGAACTATATCTTCTTGGCTTAACACCGGATATGATTAAGAAAGGGAATAAAATGTATGAAATGAAGGTAAAAACTAAAAATAAATGTTGGATCATTTTCCGAGACACGTATAATCTAATGCCAATGCCGTTGGCTTCTCTTGTACCTGCATTTGGACTTCAAGTGGAAGACAAGCCATTCTTCCCACATTTGTCAAACAACCCGAAGAATTATGGAAAAGAAATATACCCAAATAAAGAAGACTACCTTTGCAATGGAATGATGCCTGAGAAGCGAACATTATTTGATAAATGGTTTGAGCAACACAAAAATGAACCCTTCAATCTGGACGAATCCTTGGCATCCTACTGCACAAATGATGTGGATATTTTAATGGCAGCTCTCATTGCTTTCAGAAAAGAATTTTTGGAGGTTTCAAATGGGTTGGATGTACTTCGAGAATCGATGACTATTGCTTCTGCCTGTATGAAGCACTTCCGCCTGAATCATCTGAAAGCTCAACATGTTGGGATTGTACCAGAAAAAGGATATGACAACACAGACAACCAAAGTTTATTGGCACTTCGGTTCCTAAAATGGTATGCTGAGAAAAACAACATAACTATTCGAACTGCTCACTCAAAGAATGGAGAGAAAAAACTGGGAAATTATAAATTGGATGGGTGGATTAAAGAGAAGAAATTGGCTATTGAAGTCAATGGCTGCTGTTGGCATGGGTGCATCAAATGCTATCCGGGAGATGACTTAAAACTTCCAACTGGTCTCACAGCAGGACAACAAAGAGAAAAGGACAAACAACGTCTCAACTTTATAAAAAATTTGGGAGTGAATGTTGAGGTCTACTGGGAGTGCGAAATAAGGAAAATGGTCTCCAAAGATTTTGAAATGAGAAGAATGTTTAAAAATTACTTGGATGATGGCCCGATCAACATTAGGTCGGCATTTTATGGTGGAAGAACTGGCCCTCTGAAGCTTTTCCATCGTGCAGAACATGGAGAAAAAATTTCCTACTATGACGTGACTTCTTTGTACCCGTTTATTAACGTTTCAACGAGGTACCCAATAGGACATCCAGAAGTGCACGTCATCAACAAAGATGTCAACTGGACTAAACCAGAAGACAACATCTACAATCTTTCCCTTTTAAAATTATTCATTATTCCACCACGAACTATTGATATTCCTGTACTTCCTATGAAAATTGGGGAAGATGAAGATGAACGCTTGCTTTTTCCTTTATGCTCTACATGTGCAAAAGAGCATCCACATGGGGATGTCAAGGAAAACTACTGCTGCCCCCATTCAGATCAACAGAGAGGGTGGGTGAGTACTTGCACTTCCATTGAATTAAACGAAGCCCTCAAAGAGGGGTATGTTGTGACCAAACTTTTCAGAGTTCTGGAATTCAAAAACTACGACGACAAACTCTTCAACCCTTACATAAGCCAATTTATGTCCCAAAAAATTCACTCTTCTGGCTTCGACAACTCCATCAAAGGGGACATAGAAAAGGAAGATAAATTTATGAAAGAATGTCTAGAAATGTTTGGAATTAAGATTGAGAGGGAGAAAATGGTGGCCAACAAAGGGAGACGGACGCAGGCAAAACTGTGTCTAAACAACTTATGGGGAAGATTTTCCCTTCGCAACTTTGGCCTCTCACAATGCAAAATTACCGACGACCCTAATGAATTGGCAAAAATGTGCGACGACCCTTCTATCACCATTAATTCTATTGATGAACTTACCGAAGAAGTAATACTTATAAACTACATCAAAAAGAAGGATTGGGTGGAGGAGCATGATTCCTCAAATGTCATCATTTCGCTTTGGACTACCTCAGCAGCGAGGATCCACCTTCTGCATGCCATGCAGAAGGTTGTAAGGACACCTGGGTGTCAGCTGCTCTACACCGACACTGATTCCCTAATCTTCTCACACCCAGACAACAACTGTCCTCTTCAACTTGGGCCTCATCTGGGGCAATTTACAGATGAGTTCCCGGACTTCAAAATTTTGGAATATTGCTCTGGAGGAGCCAAGCAATATGGTTTAAAACTTCAAAAGAAGTCTTCTCCCAATGCTGAACCTGACTATGTTCTCAAAGTCCGTGGGATGACGCTTAACTGGGATGTGATCAACAACCAAGGATTGTGCTATGAAAACTTCAAAAAGCAAGTTTTTGATTTTATGAAATGTGATAATATCCCCCTTTTAATTAAGTACCCTAATTTCCTTAGACCATCTATTAAAGATGGTTCTATAATTACCCAATCTTTATAAGCCTTATGTAGGAAAAGGCATTGTCCGTCCTTCTGATTTTATTGTTCAAAATTTTGGTCATATTAATGACAAACATCCTCGAATTTTGTTGTGAATTCTACAAGAGTTGGAAAGTAGCCAGGGGTATGGGCACCCAAACTCTATACCAACTATCGTAATGTTGTGAGGTAATCCTCGCATGTAAAATCGGTGGTAGTGGACTTGAGTAAATTCTCAAGTCCCTGGTTGAGTTTGGTGATGCCTGTCGAATGGCGAAGCCACACTCTTATCTATTCTTATCTTATCTATTTTTTGTAAACTTTTGTAAAACTTGTTTATTGTAAATATTTTATTCACAATTTTTGTAAATAATTTTTATTTTTAATAAAATTTTAAAATACAATTTTGAAAAAATTTATAATTAGGAGTTACAAGTTTTAGGGGTAAAAATACATAATTAGTAAAACAAAGATACAATTTGAAAATATTTAAAAAATTATGAGAATGAAGACATAGCTTTTAGGGAGATTTTACATAATTAGTGAAACAAAGTAGTAGATTTCAGAATTAAGGAAAGGGAGTTGTTCATTTTAGGGGTAAAATTACAAAATTAAGAAAAAGAAGATGAAATTTATCAATGTTCATCTTTTTCTCAGTGTGCACACGTGTGTGCGTGTGTTGAGGGCGCGCGTGTGTTGAGGGTATATGTTCACCAACCATCTTGACTAAAATCTCCTCTGTACATCTCCATCTCTTCCTCAAATTCTTTATCCATAATTATTTCACTTTCGTGCAGGAAAATGGTGTGATGACTGTCTTAGCTTTGTTGTGAGTCAATTTCAAGATGATATAATGATGCCCAAGGATGAAAAATCTTTTTCATACGCGTTTTATCTTTGTCCAGAATGTGCTGATATTACCAAAAATTATCTCGATAATTTATAATTTTATTCACAATATTTTTTACAAATAAATCAGGGTTATGAACATTGTTTAACATTTTAAGATATTGGGGAAATGTAAAGCCTTTAGAAAGAAAATAAATAAGTGAAATACAATGGTGGGCACAATAATTAGAAGTAGAGGATTGATATGGTTTTAGGTTTCTATTTACAATTGAAAAATTTTTTAAAAATGAATCAATAATACATATACTTGTGGGTAAATTTAAACTATCAAAGTAGACTACTTGTTCATTTCCTTGAACGTAAATTGTAATCCAATGTGAACCTGCAAATCCTTTAGGATCCAAGTTTAAAATTAAAGCTTTGCCTTCTACAGGTTTGGGTAGATTGTTACACGGAAAGCATCCCTGGAAGATTTTGTTTGTGTAAGGATTTGAGCTCAATATTTTTGTTATCTGATTGCTGTCCATTATTTTTATAATTTTTTAACCAAAAAATTGAACGAAGTTGATAAATAATTACTTCCTATTAACATAATATATAGGCCTATCATTCCCCAGCAAAACACATGCCCATATAAGTCCGTAGGGCTTTCTTTACAGAGAGTAGGTAGATTTTCAAACGGAAAGGTTGCAAAGGCTGGTATAGAAGCGGATATTCTTGGCAGGGTTGTATTTCTCTTTGGAAATCCTAATTGACGTAGATAGGCTGAATACTCCGGGATCTCTTCTAATTCATCCATAGCTTCTTTATATAGTCCTACACACGGAGCAAATATTCGAATTAAAAATAAAGTTACTAAAATTCCTTTCATTTATTCAAATGGTTGTGTCACTTGCTATTGTCCGGTTTTTATCTAGCATTATAAGGGAGTCTGCCTCGCCCATAACAACTAGAGATCGGAATTTCGTTCCGTACCGTATTCCGTACCGTAATACCGTATAATACCGATACCGATAAATACCGATAAAATTTAAAATTTTACCGTTCCGTAGAACGGTACGGAATACCGAAAAATACCGATACCGATAAATACCGATAAAAATTTATCGGTATTCCGTACCGTATTTTAAAAAAATTAATTTATTTAAAAATAATTATTTTTATATATAAATTTGAGGGATAAAGAGGTATATCAGTGAGTTGCATGGATTAAGATTGATTTGGAAGGATATCTAAGGATTTAGAGAGATATGATGGATTTTCAGTATTAAGAGGATGGATTTTCATGATGGATTTTCAGTGGATTTTCAGTATTAAGGATTTTTCATGGATTTTCAGTATTAAGGATTCTTACAATTTTAAAAATAAAATGTGTAAATCAAAAAAGTTCATTTCTTAGGAGTGTAAGTTTTTAAAAGCTCAAAAAAGTCAAGACCAAGACTACACCCCAAAACCAAAACCAAAAAAGCCCAAGAGTCTTGGACGCTATATGGGCAGCCTACTGGGTATGAATCAGATTTAAAATATTAATTTGATAGGTATTAAGCAAATATTTGAAAAATTCTACTAAATTTAACTAGATTTTGAAATGTTATAAAATTTTTTTAAACCTCGGTTATCCTCGGTCCTCGACCTCGGCCTCGGGTCAAAATTAGCCCCTCGACCTCGATCTCGGCTTTTCCTGCCTCGGTGATCCTCGGTCTCGGTTTTTTCAAAAAACCTCGACCTCGTGCTACTCTAGTTCTGTAGTGATAAGTGGGATTCGTATATCGGATGTTTAATGTGGATATAAGTGGATTTAGAGGGCAAGTGAATTAGCATCCTCTAAAGATCTTCTAAATCTATTTAATTACTCCAAAACCCCTCTATAACCCTCAATTATACTCAAAATTTCAAATCCTCAGACGAAAATTTTGAAAAAGATGTGAGTCCAGGAAGCAAAATTTCTTCCTTTTTAGCGCCGCAGGCGAAAATTTTGAAAATTATCAAAGTCCACTAAGACTTTTTTCCTTAAAATAAAATAAAACCTCAAAAATTTTTATCGGTCGGTATTATCGGTAGAGATCGGAATTTCGTTCCGTACCGTATTCCGTACCGTAATACCGTATAATACCGATACCGATAAATACCGATAAAATTTAAAATTTTACCGTTCCGTAGAACGGTACGGAATACCGAAAAATACCGATACCGATAAATACCGATAAAATTTTATCGGTATTCCGTACCGTATTTAAAAAAAATTAATTTATTTAAAAACAATTATTTTTATATAAAAATTTGTAGGGATAAAGTGGTATATAAGTGAGTTGCATGCATTAAGATGGATTTGGAGGGATATCTGAGGATTTAGAGGGATATAGGTGGATTTTCAGTGATTAAGGGGTGAATAGATATCGAGAGATTGAGGGGATATCGTTAGATATGTAGTGATAGGTGGGATTAGGAAATCTCTAAATCCATTTTAATTACTCCAAAACATCTATATACTTCCGATGTAAAGCAACAAATACACCGCCCAGGCGAAAATTTTAAGAATTTGGAAGGCCAAAAAACATACATATTTCTTCCTTTTCAGCGCCGCAGGCGAAAATTTTGAAAATTATCAAAGTCCAAGAAGACTTTTTTCCTTAAAATAAAATAAAACCTCAAAAATTTTTATCGGTCGGTATTATCGGTTAGATTTTTCCCGTACCGTAGAACGGTACGGAATACCGAAAAATACCGATACCGAAAAATACCGATCAACTTCAAAATTTTACCGTACCGTATTCCGTACCGTATTACCGATACGGAATACCGATAAATACCGAAAAATACGGCCGTAGTACGGTACGGTCCGATCTCTAATTATCGGTATTCAGATTTTTCCGTTCCGTAGAACGGTACGGAATACCGAAAAATACCGATACCGAAAAATACCGATCAACTTCAAAATTTTACCGTACCGTATTCCGTACCGTATTACCGATACGGAATACCGATAAATACCGAAAAATACGGCCGTAGTACGGTACGGTCCGATCTCTAATAACAACGAGCATGACTCCACCCTCTGGGACAGGCTGACTGAATTTGATGTTTATGGCTGTAGTACCATTTTTTATTAGATCAAATGTACCGCTATTATCGTCACCACTATTTGTCAAATTAAAAACATAAATGCAGTGTGTCTTTCCAAACTGTTGGTAAGTGATTCCATTATTTTCAGAGGTATTTGTAAAACCAGTAGCCTCATTCATATCGTGAAAGGCTCTTACATATCTTCCATTCTTGTAATCAAAGTCATATGATGCCTGGGGGTATGGTCGTCCATTTGCTATAATACTAATTTCTCTAACATTAAAATGTTGAAAGTTGAAAGGGCTACGTTTAATATCTCCTACATAATCAGAGTTTGCAACTAGACCTAATGTAATTCTTCTAGGAATTTGGTCCATGAACAAATTTGCATTAAATTCATATCTACCCTGACTTATGAAAAGCGGTTTCATCATAGTTTTTCTTATGGAATATCTTGCAGGTTTAATTTCAAGTTTTCTGGCAATATCTAGAGAGAGTCCATCCATAAGATCAATCTTTTTTACGTATAGCTTACAGCTTACCACCTCAAAATTATAAGTAATTGGTTGGTCAATCCCAAGTACAGGAGGAGCAATCAATACAAATTTCGTGTCATTAGGAAGTAATTCAATATCGATTTCACAATGATTTATCAGATAAAGAGGTTGGTTGAATATATCCGCATCAAGTTTTGAAATGAATTGTGCCGTCTTACTAGAAGAAAATAAATTTTTCCTTGCATTGTACGCTGTGCCGTCCTCAAGTTTTATGTCCGAGTCGTAATAATATCCTGCAGCGTTCAAATGGGAACTTTTTGCCCCTTGAGAATAAGAAAGTTCGTGTGAAAAATAAGTCTTGTAGGCATAGAGCGAGTTTGAATTAAATATTTCTCTGCCATTTACATTAATTCGCATATTATTTATAAATGTTTGACCTATTAGCTGTATTGGCGCTACATTATCAGTTGTAGCGAGTTTGACCAATCTTCCATCATCACCCTCCTTCTTTATACGAAATTCAGTAAATAAATAAAATCTTAGATAGATCAATATAATTTTGACTACTATGAATTTTAAAATGATATGGTGTATCAGTGAGAGGATTACTTGGTAATATTTCAAAAACCTTGGATGAAGATATGCTCACATTTGTTGGTGGGACTTGGAAAAAATCAAGAGCATTTGTAATAGAATTTATACTATCTTTATCAATTTTGTGAAAACTCATTCTTAATAAAAACCAAAAGCGTCAGATTTTAATCTTTTTCTTTTAATAACTGTTTGATGACTAGGAATTGTCTTTCTTTTTATACCCCTTCCTGATCCAAATTGTTTAGGCAAACCTCCTTTTTCAAGCACTGTATCAATTCCCTTCTTTCCTTCACTGACTAAAGCTTCTTTTATAGGTTCTCCTTGGATTACCCTTCCCAATGCACGTTGACCTGTATTAAGTGCCTCCTCTGAGACAGTCGTGCCTACACGACGCATAATCGGTAGAAAAAATCTCTAAAGTCCTCTCATAACATCTCCGATTCCAGCTCCTTTCTGACCATATCCTCTTTGAAAAGGAGCTGTGCCCTTAAAATAGTCATCTGTAATTCCTCCTCCCTTCATTGGAATAAAGTCATCATAGCTTACAGTACTAGTATCAAATAAAATGTGCACCATTTTTAATTATGAATGAAAAAATCAGAAGTTTATCACCTTCTTAAATATCAGGACGATCAGCACTGTACCAAATTCAAATGGTACAGGTCGACCGTTATCCATCGTTCTGAGTTCAATCTCAATCTCATTTACTTCTTTGGGTAATACTCTTGCATAAATTGGTGAATCATATATTTTCTCATAATATTGTCCTGGGGTGGCTCCAGCCACAGAAACAACTCTTAGGAGTGAACTAAGTGAATTGCCTATAATCATACTTTCTGTAAGACCTCTTGAATATACAGCAAAGCTTGAGAATCCTCCTCTTAAATCACAACCATATTTGGCAATTTCATTGTTTTGAACCATATTTGGATTTTGAAAGCCTAATACATAACCTAATTGATTTGAAAAAGAAACATATTTGATGCTTGGGTGGGTGAATGAAACTTTAAATCGTTCAAAGTCGCTATGATAAAATAATTCTATCGAATCTATAATTTGTTTTTGTGTTGTCGAGTCTACCTTACTTACTTTACCATATTTTTTTACAAGGATGGGCATATTTGGTAGATAATTTATTCTTGTCTGAGGTGTTATTTTCTGCCCGAGATTAGCAAGTACATGTGTAAGTACTCGTTCATATTCCTCAGTCCATAAAGGATCGCTAAATGAAGCCTCGGCCTTTGGGAGTTGTGGAAGTGTAGGCGAACTGGGTAAGGATTGTCTTTCAGTTGATGATGAGGGAGATCCAGCTCTCAATTCTTCTTCCTCGCTATCTTGTGTCAAAGGTAGAGAGACGGGTAAAGAAGGTTGTGTTGATTTTAGTTGAGTGAGTTGTTTTAAAGGTTGTGATGTGGATTTAGGAGATGGTTTTGGAGGTTGAGGTGTAGGTTTGGGTGGTTGTGGTGTAGTTTTTGGGGGTTGTGGTGTAGGTTGAGGTGGAGTGGGTTTTGGAGGTTGAGGTGTAGGTTTAGGTTGAGGTGTAGGTTTGGGTTGAGGTGTAGGTTTAGGTGGTTGTTGTGTAGGTTTTGGTTGAGGTGTAGGTTTGGGCTGAGGAGTAGGTTTGGGTTGAGGAGTTGGTTCTGGTGGTGTAGATTTTGGAGGTTGTGGTGTGGGTTGAGGTGGAGTGGGCTTTGGTGTGGTGGGTTTTGGAGGTTGAGGTGTAGGTTTGGGCTGAGGTGTAGATTTTGGAGGTTGTGGTGTGGGTTGAGGTGGAGTGGGCTTTGGTGTGGTGGGTTTTGGAGGTTGAGGTGTAGGTTTGGGCTGAGGTGTAGATTTTGGAGGTTGTGGTGTGGTTTGAGGTGGAGTGGGTTTTGGAGGTTCTGTTGAAGGTTTTGGAGGTTGTGGTGTGGGTTTTGGAGGTTCTGTTGAAGGTTTTGGAGGTTGTGGTGTGGGTTGAGGTGGAGTGGGTTTTGGAGGTTGTGGTGTGGGTTGAGGTGGAGTGGGTTTTGGAGGTTGTGGTGTGGGTTGAGGTGGAGTGGGTTTTGGAGGTTGTGGTGTAGGTTTTGGAGGCTGTGGTGTGGGTTGAAGTGGAGTGGGTTTTGGAGGTTCTGTTGAAGGTTTTGGAGGTTGTGGTGTAGGTTTCGGAGGTTCTGTTGAAGGTTTTGGAGGTTGTGGTGTGGGTTGAGGTGGAGTGGGTTTTGGAGTTTGAGGAGTTGGGTGAGGTATAGGTTGTGGTAGGGATTGTGGTGTAGGTTTTGAAGATGGTTTTTGGGGAGTTATTTTAGTAAGTTTAGGAGATGTACTTCGAGTTGAAGACTCTAGTTCCCTTTCTGCAGACGATGAAAGGGCTGGGCGTCTAAGCTCTGTTTCTTCAGAAGATGAACGCGAAGCTGCTTTAATAGAAAGTTTTTTATTAGGTGGTTCATCTTCTTCTTCGGCCGATGATGAACGAGTTGGCATTTTAAGGTCCCCTTCAGGAGATACACTACGTTTAGGTCTGCGGACACTTGGAGGTTTTACTAACGTCTCAGGTTTTTCCAAGGAAGATCCTTCTATAGCTCCAGCTTGGTGATCTAAAGTAGATAACAAAAATTGATGTAAATCTTCGACAGTGGTGTGTGAACCTTTAGGAACTGGTACACGAATAATACTAGCCCTCCCATCATTTTTAGTAAAATGAATGTCAATCCATTGCTCGTCAAGAGTACCAATTGTTGAAGGCCATGAATAAGGATAACTTATACTGTGCAAACCACATACCCAGTCTCCAGAAAAGTATAGAGGTCTTGGTAAATGGACTCGGAATTTATTTGGTCTATTATCTGGATAATCGGAAACATTACTAGGAATAAAAACAAAGAAAGTATTTGACATTTTTATCAAAATGAAATAATAAACAATTAAATATGCTTTTTATACTAGTTGTGTCTCATGAATCCATTCTCTTTCAGGATAACCTATAAACTTTACTAAAAGATCGTAAGTCCCATCTGATCTCTTCTTCTTTCTTATAACCTTCTCTATCCTATATTCAGTGTCAGCATCCTTACGAACTCGAGCTAATTCCTCTCCATAGAATGATCCTTTGAACTTTTCACCCTTATCATCTTTAACTTTGTATCGAATTGGGTGAACATGTTTTTTAACATTCTCTACTTGAAGTATTTCATCACCCCAGTTTGGTATGTAGCCCTTCTCAAATACACCTTTTCCCAGACTCATTCGAACATAGTCTCCTTTCTCAAGTTTGGGTTTTGTCTTTTTATCAGAAAACACATCGCCATATATCTTCTCCCATACCTCTTGAGCATTGTCGAAATTAACATCTACAGGTCTCATTCCGTGTACTCTACTTTTTGCTTTATTTATTCCTTTCAAAATTTCAGGGAGGACTTGAATCCAATCTAAAGTTTTATTTTGGGCAAAATAGCGATAAATACGCTGTTTAATATGTCTAATCGCCCTTTCAGCTAGGGAGGCTTTTACTTCTGAGTGAGTTGGTTCCATCTTGTGGATTTCCTCTCTTTGGAAAAATTCGTTCATTTGATAATTTTTAAATTCTTTTCCTTTATCCGAAAATATACGGTGTGGTTTCATAGGCATTTGTTTTATTAACTCATTGAACGCTATAACCATATTCTCTGCAGTTTTTGATTTTACAGGCACTCCAAATATTCGTTTAGATAAAACATCGATTCCCAAGAGTAAATATTTATTTCCTTTGTTGTGTCTTGAGATTGCTTGAAAATCTGCCAAATCCACTTGAACATCTGTCATAAAACCTGCAGGTATAGTCAGTGCTCTGTTAAAGTGAATACGTTTCGGGCGCATTAACGTATAAGTCCTGTGTCCTTCTAAATAATCTTGCACAACATTTTTAGGTATATGTTTGAGTACCTTTCTAGCCTCCTTCCATAGTCTATCCACACCTGAAAAGGCGGCGGGAGACTCTGGATTATTGTATAAATCTTGTAAAAGTTTGGTATAATCACCCATCTTTACCACAATGAAGGTTTAAATGTTTTACTAGTTGCTTCTTTGCGTTTAGCTTTTATAAGCCTTAGCATCCATTCTCTGCCTGCTCGCTATCTTGTGTCAAAGGTAGAGAGACGGGTAAAGAAGGTTGTGTTGATTTTAGTTGAGTGAGTTGTTTTAAAGGTTGTGATGTGGATTTAGGAGATGGTTTTGGAGGTTGAGGTGTAGGTTTGGGTGGTTGTGGTGTAGTTTTTGGGGGTTGTGGTGTAGGTTGAGGTGGAGTGGGTTTTGGAGGTTGAGGTGTAGGTTTAGGTTGAGGTGTAGGTTTGGGTTGAGGTGTAGGTTTAGGTGGTTGTTGTGTAGGTTTTGGTTGAGGTGTAGGTTTGGGCTGAGGAGTAGGTTTGGGTTGAGGAGTTGGTTCTGGTGGTGTAGATTTTGGAGGTTGTGGTGTGGGTTGAGGTGGAGTGGGCTTTGGTGTGGTGGGTTTTGGAGGTTGAGGTGTAGGTTTGGGCTGAGGTGTAGATTTTGGAGGTTGTGGTGTGGGTTGAGGTGGAGTGGGCTTTGGTGTGGTGGGTTTTGGAGGTTGAGGTGTAGGTTTGGGCTGAGGTGTAGATTTTGGAGGTTGTGGTGTGGGTTGAGGTGGAGTGGGTTTTGGAGGTTCTGTTGAAGGTTTTGGAGGTTGTGGTGTGGGTTTTGGAGGTTCTGTTGAAGGTTTTGGAGGTTGTGGTGTGGGTTGAGGTGGAGTGGGTTTTGGAGGTTGTGGTGTGGGTTGAGGTGGAGTGGGTTTTGGAGGTTGTGGTGTGGGTTGAGGTGGAGTGGGTTTTGGAGGTTGTGGTGTAGGTTTTGGAGGCTGTGGTGTGGGTTGAAGTGGAGTGGGTTTTGGAGGTTCTGTTGAAGGTTTTGGAGGTTGTGGTGTAGGTTTCGGAGGTTCTGTTGAAGGTTTTGGAGGTTGTGGTGTGGGTTGAGGTGGAGTGGGTTTTGGAGTTTGAGGAGTTGGGTGAGGTATAGGTTGTGGTAGGGATTGTGGTGTAGGTTTTGAAGATGGTTTTTGGGGAGTTATTTTCGTAAGTTTAGGAGATGTACTTCGAGTTGAAGACTCTAGTTCCCTTTCTGCAGACGATGAAAGGAAATAATAAACAATTAAATATGCTTTTTATACTAGTTGTGTCTCATGAATCCATTCTCTTTCAGGATAACCTATAAACTTTACTAAAAGATCGTAAGTCCCATCTGATCTCTTCTTCTTTCTTATAACCTTCTCTATCCTATATTCAGTGTCAGCATCCTTACGAACTCGAGCTAATTCCTCTCCATAGAATGATCCTTTGAACTTTTCACCCTTATCATCTTTAACTTTGTATCGAATTGGGTGAACATGTTTTTTAACATTCTCTACTTGAAGTATTTCATCACCCCAGTTTTGTATGTAGCCCTTCTCAAATACACCTTTTCCCAGACTCATTCGAACATAGTCTCCTTTCTCAAGTTTGGGTTTTGTCTTTTTATCAGAAAACACATCGCCATATATCTTCTCCCATACCTCTTGAGCATTGCCGAAATTAACATCTACAGGTCTCATTCCGTGTACTCTACTTTTTGCTTTATTTATTCCTTTCAAAATTTCAGGGAGGACTTGAATCCAATCTAAAGTTTTATTTTGGGCAAAATAGCGATAAATACGCTGTTTAATATGTCTAATCGCCCTTTCAGCTAGGGAGGCTTTTACTTCTGAGTGAGTTGGTTCCATCTTGTGGATTTCCTCTCTTTGGAAAAATTCGTTCATTTGATAATTTTTAAATTCTTTTCCTTTATCCGAAAATATACGGTGTGGTTTCATAGGCATTTGTTTTATTAACTCATTGAACGCTATAACCATATTCTCTGCAGTTTTTGATTTTACAGGCACTCCAAATATTCGTTTAGATAAAACATCGATTCCCAAGAGTAAATATTTATTTCCTTTGTTGTGTCTTGAGATTGCTTGAAAATCTGCCAAATCCACTTGAACATCTGTCATAAAACCTGCAGGTATAGTCAGTGCTCTGTTAAAGTGAATACGTTTCGGGCGCATTAACGTATAAGTCCTGTGTCCTTCTAAATAATCTTGCACAACATTTTTAGGTATATGTTTGAGTACCTTTCTAGCCTCCTTCCATAGTCTATCCACACCTGAAAAGGCGGCGGGAGACTCTGGATTATTGTATAAATCTTGTAAAAGTTTGGTATAATCACCCATCTTTACCACAATGAAGGTTTAAATGTTTTACTAGTTGCTTCTTTGCGTTTAGCTTTTATAAGCCTTAGCATCCATTCTCTGCCTGCTTTTGCTGACTGTTTTTTAGTGACAGGTTTGACCTTTTTCAGAACAACTAGGGGGCTTTCGTCTGGACCATGCCATTTTCGTTTTAACTTTTGACGTCTTCGTACGTCATCTTCTTGTCGTGCCTTTAGCATCGCTGACTGGTCTAGGGGGATTTTTAGTTTTCTTATATCCCTTCTGTTTAATTCCCTTTCTTTTTGCTTCTTCCTAATATTCTCAAGTCGTTGATCCTCCTTTATTCTTCTTAATTCTGCTTTTTTCCGTTCCAACTCATCAATCTTCTTCCTTTTACTTTCTTCGATATTAATAGACTGCGACCTTTTTGTACCTTGGGGATTTGGCGGAGGTGGAACAAACGAGACCTCTTTATTGTATTGCGGGGTGTAAGGTATCTTTTGCTCCCTGATAGCCTTTTTCCTTTCTTAGCTTTTATAGCCTTTTTCCTTTTTCCTTGTCTTTTCTTTTCTCTTTTTCTATAGTCCTCCCCATCATCAACGATTTCTTTTTTAATAGGTTTAGTTTCGTAACCTTCATCTATTAAATGTCTTCTTTTGTCCGTTCCAATCTCTTCTACTCTTTTCCTTTTAGAGGGTTTGTAATATGTAGGAATAGTTGGTTTTTTAGTTTTAGGTTTCAATGTAATTGTCGGTTTAATGTCAGGTAGGATAGGTTTAATGTCAGGTAGGATTTAATGTCAGGTAGGATATCCCTTTTCAATTTTGTTTTCTCTAGATCATGACGAATAAAATCCAAGTTTGGGTCCCCTGTATCATGGGTTGTCAAACCTTTGTAAATTTCTTCAGGAACTAGAATAAATTTATTAGCCATAATTTTAATTTAAGATTAGGATGTGTCTGGGGCTTTTATAGTCAGCATCCTAGCCATTTCTATGAGCACAGGTGTCAAAAGAGCTGCAAAAACTCCTACTCCGTCACCTTTTTGATTAATAACATGTCTGGCGCCGCGTTCACTCCTAACCCTACTCATACTTCGTACAAATTCGGCATGAGGTAATAATCTTTTCTTTTGGCGTGTTGTAAGTTTGAACCTCTCTTTAACTATATTCAAACAAATTTCAGCTAAAGCTAAAAGTTGTTCATTATTTGATAATTTTAAAAATCTTTTCCTTTTTCTTTTAGATTTGGTCTTTGACAATAAATGTAAAAATTGTAAGTTTTCATGAATTAATTGATTAACCATTTTTTGGAAAGAAAATTATCTTTTCATCGTCTTCCTTAAATATGTTCGTCCTAAGGCGGAGGGTAGGATCCGAAGAAGCATGCATATCGACGAGTAAGTAACCAAAAGGTTGTTTGGTTGCCTGTCGATAGGAATCAAGAAAATAGTCCAATTGTTTGGGAAATAGTTGGACACCTATGTTTCTGATAGATAGCATAGAATTTGGTGATCTCATCAACACAAGATATTGAGAATTTTGTCGTGCTACTTTAATCTTTTTATCGAATAAATTTTGCGTAACAAAAATTACTGAAAAATTTTGATGGTGAGATTTTTTGGTGAATAATTCGGATAAATATTTTTCGTCAACAGAAAGAATTAAATCATCGAGAATTAGTAATAGTGGCTTGGGATATTTTTTAATCAAATCCTCAGGTGGAACTCCTGCAAATACATCAACTCCAGATTTTTGCAAAAGAGGTACAATATTGTTCATCTCACCAAAGCAATAAAGTATGGACTTTGGTTTAGGCTCAATTAAGTCTGAAGCTTCCGAAATAAATTTTAGTAATAGTGTACTCTTTCCACTTGAACTTGGGCCGCTAATAATCATTCCAAAAGGTAATTTAAATTTTAAATCTTTATTCGAGAAAGCTAAGGAATTCATTATGAATAATTTATAATAGAAGAAAATTTCACTTAAATATCATTTTAATCGGTTGGTATTCCTGTCACCGTTGCATCTAAACTTTGAAAGAAATCATCCAAATCCTCTTTTGAAGGAAGATTATCCAAGGGTTGAGGTGTCTGTGTCACTTCTTCAGGAATTGTGGGGAGAATTTGTGGTTCTTCAGTTTTGGGACAAGGAATCTCTGTAGAAGCATTGTAGGGTACATTAAATACTCGACCTTTGTTCTTTACTTTGAAGAAGCAATGTCCAGGTAAATCATATAATAAATCGAACGGAACAAATCTACTTCCTTCAAACCGGGTGCAATAGACTACCACTCCTTCCTTTACTATTATAAAATCTAGTTCAACTTCTGTGCTCTTACATTTACGACACTTCCCTCCCTGGTCATAAGGAATAAAACGGGGAGTTGTATAACGGATACTGGAAATTGTAATGCCAGTAGATGAAATATTAAATTCAACCTCTGGTAATATTTTAGGGTATTTCATTTTTAATAATTTCTCGGTCTTATGTCTCCGATTATACTAAGTTAGGAATATTAGATGTGAAGTAAAATAATTTTCTCTATACAAAACTGAACAAGTATGGTATAAACCACCACTTTGAATATATTAGATAATTAAAACTGGTAGAGTAATTTAATACATGAGGGGATGAAGCAATAGTTTTATTTTGGTACAAGTCTAATTGAAAACTATCATTGTATCTCTTTATACCATAGTGGCGAAAAGGTGTTAGCCTGTAAAATTCAAAGTCTTCCGCATTCGCCCTAGATGCTTTTAATAAGTGTATTGGACACTGACATCTTCCTGGTATAGGACCTGTAATGTTAAAAGGAAGATTTAATAAGTATTTTGGACATCTACAGGGTTCCTGTTTCCACATATCTTGCCATCTGGGGTCATCAACTAAAGATAGATTTGAAGAGGAAGAAAGAGGAAATAATAAAAATAATATAAACATTTTGATTAAAGATTGTGGAAAATTGGGGTCTTTTATACCGTTCAAAATCTCCTGAGACTGATATCTTACGAATCAGCTCGTCGAGCCGGTCAGAAAAAGTACCTACATGCCTATACTTGGAAAAGTTTCATGTTCTAAAGTCTAAAACTCGAGTTTTGAGCTCGATCTTAGATTGAAACCACTTTGTTATAATTTAACTCATCAAACTGATCAAAATGTCAAAAATGACATATGTCAACTGACATATGTCAAAATGTCAATTGACACATTTCTGGATGTCAATTTACCTTGAGGATATGTGGGAAGGTTAGGAGATATTTATTAGCGTTTTCTGTTTATTTTTTAAAAGTATCTCTTTTGAACCGGTTCAAAAGTACCTACTGAACCCTTTGGGAACTACTTGAACCTTTATTGAACAATATAGAGATAGTATAGTATAGTTTAACTACTTTTATTTTTAATTTGAAATTTTTCCTATCTAACAATAATTTTGCAAAATAATTTTTGCATGACCTATTTTATATAATTATTAACAATAATTTTTGCAAAATTATTGCATGAATGATTTTTGTATAATTATTATATATTTTCCCTTTTTACAATAATTAAGGGTAAAAAAGAGAAAATGAATAGAAAATAGATGAAGAGGTGAAACTTTAAAAGAAAAGGGTTTAGAACAGTTTAAAGTGAAAAATATAGGAAATCTTGGTTTGAAACCGGTTTAAAACTACTTCTTAAACCCTTGAAGCTTTGGAAACAATTTTTACTTTTTGGATATGTAGTCTTGTGAATAATAATAGAAATCCTTCTTTGAACCGTTTAAACCGGTTTAAGACTACTTCTTATATTTTTGAACCATTGGGAGCCCTTAAACCTTTGGACATTTGACGACGGAATGTATGTATTTTAAATACCGTTTAAATATGTGGAAGGGGCTAAATGGTTGGACCCCGCTGCCCCCCGCGACACGGGGGTGGGGTTAACTACTATCAGAACAATCTATTTCCGGTAAAAAACATTCCAATTCAACAGACAAATCAAAATTATTTATGTTTATTTTTTTTATTTTGTAATGATCGGAGAAATCACGATCATAATAAAAAAATCGGAATCGCTGGCTTCTTTGTTCATTTGCCAAAGAATTTAAAAATATTAGAAAAATAAATTGAATAAAAAATGTAATTTTTGCTGACATTGAAGTTGAAAATTAATTTAGAAATTATTTATTGTTTACTTTGAAATAATAACAAATATGGTGTTAACTGTGTTATTCGGTTATCTCCCACCATTTTATTTTTCTTCCCCTTTATCCCGAATTTGATAGGCTGTAACCTTTTTATACTCGATCCAATTCACGAATCTTAGATAATTTGAAAGCCCTCGATGAGCGCTATCTTTATTCCAACTTTTATCACTTCCTAATTATATCATTCTTATTGAATAATGATATGTTTCATTTGGATTTGATCAGGCATATGAAAGTTAATTCGGGAAATCGAGAAGAAAATGCTGGGAGATAACCGAATAGTAGTACCGTCTTAACTTTAAATTTATCATTAAATTGTTTAGAAATTTAATTTAAATTACGTCAAATTAAAATTTCTCCTCTTATTTATTCTACTTTATTTGCACTTTTGTTTATTTATGTATAGACATTTATTTTAAAATAATTCGGCAATATTAAAGAAAATCATCTCATTTTATGTCATACATACATCATGTTATTTCACATACAATTTCAAAATATATTTTTGTTTAAACACAAAAATATAAAAAAAAAATATTTAAACACAAAAGTAATTTACGGGTGCGGCAAATTTTCCGCCCTTTTGTTTTTGCCTTAACTTTCTTAAAAGTCATTGGAAATTGTTAATTATTTATTTTATTCCTAACACTCCAAGAAATATTTGCTTGATTATTTTTTCTCAAGTTTCTAGCAAAATTTTTTGGACCAAAAGTGGTGTCTGATACGGGTAAGTTTATAACATTCGAATAAGCTATTTTATCTGATTCGAATGATGTCAAGACAAGGCTATTAGCTAAGTTCTTAGCTGAGATATGGGGTTTTGAATAATGGACTACGAACTATGTAGATACTAAATTTCACTTTTTTTGTGAAATTTTCAACATAAAAATCGACTTTTCCTCTTCGTGACGACTCGATTGGTATTAATATTATTCATTATCAAATTTAAAAGAATAGGTATTTGGAATTTAGGGTATCCATGCATGTGCGAAAAGTAGACCCAGAGATTTACTAAAAGTTGCTTAGACTCGGTTTTATCAAACTCGGTAAACCTTAAAACCTCCGTTTTTCCAAAATTCGTTATAAGTTTCTACTATTCTTTTTTAGTTTAAACTACTTTTTTTATCAAATTTTTCCTTAATATTTAGTATAATACACTAAAATATACATATTTAGATAAAAATATTTAAATATTTATTATAAAAAATAATAAATTGGTTAAAAAACGTTAGTCAACTTATTTACTCAAATAATTACTTCCTATTAATTACCCCTCCAGCGAGAGGTTGAAAAATAATGAAATGAAACAATAATTACCCAGAGTAGACTCAGATAAACTCCCCGGCTCAGATAAACCAAGAAGCCTGGAATGAACTAAAAATTATTTTTATCTATAATTCTAAAAAATTTCTTTTTAATTTAAAAAAGTAAACTCGCCGCTCATTCCAATAAAATCCAAAATTTCTAAATATTTTTCGGCCATCTTCTCTAATTGTATGAGACGAAGCAAGATCACAGGCCATATGTGGAGAATCTGATAAGCTTCGGAATCACCCGAGGCCACATTATTTACTGTTGAATATAGAAGATCGTGAAAAAGTTGTTGTCGGACTTCTCTTAAAGCATCATCAGACTGCTTTGAAATTTATTTAGGTAAATTAATCTTTCGATAATAAATTTATTTTTTAAAAATCGGTTTGAATAAATACCTATGTACATATGTATATTATAGAATCATATTTATTTTTTTCAGAAATTTTATTTTTTATTAAAATAATTTAAATATAAGTAAATCAAGAAGCGGGGAATCAAGCTACTCAAAGGGTTTTACTTAAAAAAGGGTGAAGGCATTGAAATAGAGGAGGTAGATCGGTGTTTTCATGGAGCTAAACTTTTCTTTTCACTCCTTAGCTATATTTTAAATCTTATATTAAAATTTGAGAGAAATTTCGAAATAAGTTTTTTTAAAGAATTGTTATTAAATCGTAGATTTCCCCCCAATAATATTATTTTAAATTTAAAGTAATTACCTCAGTTTTTAAAATTAACAAAATAGCCATCAACGAAATCTGTTCAAAAGTTAATTCCAACTCTTCAAGTTTCTGTTTAATAAAATAAAAATCTTCATTAAATTCTTTTTCCCCTTCCCGTTTATTTTTTAAATTTTTAATTTTTGGAGTCCAAACCCCCCTATTAATTTTAATTATAAAAGTATTTTCCCCAAACTTTCCTTCAAAACTTTCCCCAATATTTAGAGCCATCAAGAAAAGTAAAACAGGTTGCCAATTATAATTAAAATTGTGTTGTGAATAAATCTGAAATTTAAATTCTTTATTATTCTTTTTTGAATAAAATTTATATTTAGATAAATTAACAGTTCTACTTGACTTTATGAGTCCAATCGAACTTTATGAGTCCAATCGAAGTTTATGAGTCCAATCGAACATTATGAGTCCAAACAAAAGTTTATGAGTCCAAACAAATTTTATAAATCCGACATGTCTTATTCTAAGCAAAAATTGTGGCTCTATTACGGTTTATGATACCAATCACAGCTTATGAGTCCAATCGGATTTTTGTAAGCTACGAGGGTAGGTCGTCCGATCAAAGCTGGTGATGAAAAAAGGGATAGGTTTATGTTGCCGACCCAGAACCCAGCGACCGTTGACTCCCGTGAGGCGCGTGCCGCAAAACCCCGCGCGAAGCGCGGGGTTTACTAGAAACTAAAAATTATTTAATGACGCCATAACCCTCGGTTTTCGGTTATGGCCGGTTTACGACCCCCAGTTTTCGGTTTCGGTTTTTGACGGACCCCCGGTTTTCGGTTAACCGAAACCGGTTTATGGCTGAATTTCTCATCCAGAATTTCCCATTCACATTATATCTAATTAAAATGCATCAAAGAAATATTATATACATCAGGCGCTGAATAATTTTAAAATCTCAAGAATTTGAGGAATTAAGGGGTATTTGGACGGATTAACTGGTATATCGGTCGATTTTGAAAACAGAATAGACGATTAAGGGATATCGATGATAGTGGGATCAGGTTTTGAGGATTTCGGTTCGGTTAACCGACCGCCAACAACCCTAGTATAGATTTTAAAAATTTTAAATATTTAAAAATCTTAAATATTTTAATTAAATTTATTGAAATGTTTTAATATTAAAATAAATTATAAAATTTTATAAAAAATAATAAAGATTTAGTAATGGGGAATTAATTATATTTAAAATTAATTTTTATTTTGAATATTAATGAATGGGGGGATTGAAGAAAATAAATAATCTATTGACAAGTCAAAAGTTAATTCTTGGTTGTTTTTTGTTTGTTTTTATTTTTCCATTTTTTGTTATTTTTTTCTTGAATTACTGAATTTATCAATTTTTATTTTAGTAATTTTTGTTTATTTTTTTATTCTTTATGTTTTCTATCAAAATTTGTAAACATCAATTAATTTGGATTTTCCATTTTCATTCTTAAAATTTTTTTGAATTAAATTTTTCATATAACGGAACCAAATTTGTTCATCTTTATTAAAAACATTCTTTTTTTTATCCCCCAGTTCTCTTTTATTTAAATAATCTTTCAAAATATTTTTTGAATTTTTTAAAAACATTCTATTTGACAATAAAAAGTCATTAATTTTTCCATTTTTGTCAAAATAAATTTCACAACTTCCATCATCAAATAAAGGACCCAAACTTAAAAGATTAGTTCCATGGATAAAAAGGCTAGAATCTGCTAATTCAATAAAATCCATTTGCCCGTCTTCAAAGTTTGTCTCATCATTAGTTTTGACAGCAAGAACATAAATAAATTCTTTTAATTCTTCAAAAAAATTCTTTAAATCTTCTGAAATTATTTTAAATTTCCCAAACACGCATTTTTCTTCTCCTTCAATTTTAACAAAAAATTTTATTGCCTTGGGAGAATGTAGCAAAACATAAATAAAATATTCTCCCTTATTTTTGGATTTAACACAAATATTTATATGACTGTCATAGCCTTCTTCAAAATTCAAATTCCACTCAAATTTAGTTAATCGGAACTTGTTGTTTCCTTCTTTAACAACCTCTTCATCTTCTTCAGGTTCAAAATTAATATTTTTATGAAAGAGAGGCTCTATTTGCATAATATTCTAAAAAATATTAATTTAAAAATATTATTTTTAGTTGGATAATATTTTGATTTTATCGTTGCTTACCATTCTTGCTCTTCGGAGCCCAATCATAATCCCTTCGCGAAATTTATTTGATTCAGTCTTAAAATGAATCTTCGTTAACCCATTGTTAAGATTTTCTGCAAAAGAATGATCATTGGTGTTAACAAAATTAATTTGGCTTTTTAATTTTATATAAAGATCAGAACAATCTATTTCTGGCAAAAAACATTCCAATTCAACAGACAAATCAAAATTATTTATGTTTATTTTTTTTATTTTGTAATGATCGGAGAAATCACGATCATAATAATAAAATCGGAATCGCTGACTTCTTTGTTCATTTGCCAAAGAATTTAAAAATATTAGAAAAATAAATTGAATAAAAAATAAAATTTTTATTGACATTGAAGTTGAAAATTAATTTAGAAATTATTTATTGTTTACTTTGAAATAATAACAAATATGGTGTTAACTGTGTTATTCGGCTATCTCCCACCATTTTATTTTTCTTCCCCTTTATCCCGAATTTGATAGGCTGTAACCTTTTTATACTCGATCCAATTCACGAATCTTAGATAATTTGAAAGCCCTCGATGAGCGATATCTTTATTCCAACTTTTATCACTTCCTAATTATATCATTCTTATTGAATAATGATATGTTTCATTTGGATTTGATCAGGCATATGAAAGTTAATTCGGGAAATCGAGAAGAAAATGCTGGGAGATAACCGAATAGTAGTACCGTCTTAACTTTAAATTTATCCTTAAATTGTTTAGAAATTTAATTTGAATTACGTCAAATTAAAATTTCTCCTCTTATTTATTCTACTTTATTTGCACTTTTGTTTATTTATGTATAGACATTTATTTTAAAATAATTCGGCAATATTAAAGAAAATCATCTCATTTTATGTCATACATACATCATGTTATTTCACATACAATTTCAAAATATATTTTTGTTTAAACACAAAAATATAAAAAAAATATTTAAACACAAAAGTAATTTACGGGTGCGGCAAATTTTCCGCCCTTTTGTTTTTGCCTTAACTTTCTTAAAAGTCATTGGAAATTGTTAATTATTTATTTTATTCCTAACACTCCAAGAAATTTGTTCGTACCAAAATATTTGCTTGATTATTTTTTCTCAAGTTTCTAGCAAAATTTTTTGGACCAAAAGTGGTGTCTGATACGGGTAAGTTTATAATATTCGAATAAGCTATTTTATCTGATTCGAATGATGTCAAGACAAGGCTATTAGCTAAGTTCTTAGCTGAGATATGGGTTTTGAACAATAAATTTTATATGTTTAATTAATTATTTTTCCTTCCTATATATTTTCTAGGGTAATTTCTCTAAAGCCCCTTATTTTAACTCTCAAATTTATTTCCACAATAAAAAATTTATTTTCTTCCAAAATTCGAAATTCAAAAGCGATTGAAAAAACAATAAAAATTTGACGGTTTAAAAAGAGTGAAATTTGTGTGGGAAATATATTAATCATAAAAATATATTTATTTTATTTTATTCTCCGCCCAAAAATTCCTTTCAATTTCTTTCCAAACATTTTCTTTCTGTTGGAAACATGGGGTTTTGAATAATGGACTACGAACTATGTAGATACTAAATTTCATTTTTTTGTGAAATTTTCAACATAAAAATCGACTTTTCCTCTTCGTGACGACTCGATTAGTATTAAAATTATTCATTATCAAATTTAAAAGAATAGGTATTTGGAATTTAGTGTATCCATGCATGGGCGAAAAGTAGACCCAGAGATTTACTAAAAGTTGCTTAGACTCGGTTTTATCAAACTCGATAAACCTTAAAACCTCCGTTTTTCCAAAATTCGTTATAAGTTTCTACTATTCTTTTTTAGGTTAAATACTACTTTTTTTATCAAATTTTTCCTTAATATTTAGTATAATACACTAAAATATACATATTTAGATAAAAATATTTAAATATTTATTATAAAAAATAATAAATTGGTTAAAACTTATTTACTCAAATAATTACTTCCTATTAATTACCCCCTCCAGCGAGAGGTTGAAAAATAATGAAATGAAACAATAATTACCCAGAGTAATTATTTGAATAAATATGTACATAAATTAATTTGTTAAATAATATCAATTTTTAAAAATTTATTTTTCTATATACATCATTGCACGAATTGCCGACAGATTGCACTATGAAAATGCACGGCTAGGCCCCACACAAACATGGAAATTTAAAAGATAAAGTAATTTTTTAAAGAGAATGAATATCTACTTTAGGATTTTAAAATAAAAATAAATTCCGTAAAATATCTAATATTATAGAATCTATTTTTCAATCACCTTTCAAGCTAACATTCTATTATAGTATTAGAGGGTGGCATGTAATTGGTGGGTGGCATTTAATTTGAGGAAAAATATTTTCGTCCATCAAATTCAATTTTTTATACCTATTTACTCCAATTTTGATTTAATTTTAAACATAGTTTTTGCACCATTCCAGTTCACAAATTCGAGGGATTAAGGTGGATTTTGATAGATATTGACTTTGAGGTATTAGAGAGTGGGTTAAGGGGGACAATGGTGCTAGCGATGATTAAAGAGGAAAGATTATAGGGATATAAGGATTAATATCATGGATTAAGAGGGTTATGGGAAGGATCATTTTGAGAGAAGATTTGAAAGAAAATTTATGTAAAAAATCCAAAAAAAATTTTTTGTAAAAAGATTTATCTAAAAAATCTAAGTTTGAGAGAAGATTTATGTAAAAATATTAAAATTTCTGCGTAAAAATTTGAGAAAGAAATTACAGGATGTAAGGAAATAATATAGCAAGATCCTTTCCATTTGATACGAGATCTTAGATTTGAATGTTTTGCGCACTTTTTTGCACAATTTTCCAAAATGGCAAGAAAAATAAGAAAAAGTCAGTAGAAATATGTAGCTTTAGATTAAATTTCCTATTATATTTGAAAAAATTTTTCATTAAAAAAGGTGGCATTCAATTAGGGAGAATACGGTCTCTCTCTCCCTTGATAAATTATTTAAAAAATCTTTTAAATTAATTAATATCAAAAAATAAATAAAATAAAAAAGAGTTTATTAGAGGATTAGATTAGAGGATCCCCTTACAATATACTCAATCCTCTCCTTCCCTTTCCAAAATTATGTAATATTTGACCCCAGCTTCTGCTTTTCTTGCTTCTCTTCAAATTGTATAGGCGAGAGTGAGTTTTTAGTTGCTGTGGCATTTTTTGGCTTGTTTTTTTGATGGAATTTTTTACTAGAGCGATGATAATTGAAGATATTTGAATACCGAGAATGACCCCAAAAATTTAGTCGAGAAAGAAATAAACAAAAAACAATAGTAATAATTATTTTAGCTTGAGTTTTATTTAAAAAAGGGAAACTAGATAAATTGCTAATTTTTATAATTCAAAAAATAAAAAAAATAAAGAATTGTCAAAATGATTTAAATAAAATAAACAGCGGCAAATTTTAAAATTAAAAGCAAATATTTTTTATAGAATACTTTTACTTAAATTAATTTGAAAAATAATTTAATTTTTGATAATTATCTATTAATTTAAAGCTATTTAATTTCAAACTTTCAAATAATCACTCTTGTATACATATTTCGAGATTTATGAAATGCTCATCCTCTGTCATTAAATACTTGATTTAACTTTAATTTAATCTTTTAAGTATTTTTATTAAAAACTTTTAATTAATTGTAAGTTAAAAAATTTGTAATTATACGGTGCGTCAGATAAACTCGTAATCCTTGAGAGAAATTATATTTTTTTAAATTAACCATCTGACAATTTTCTAATTAATTTTTAATGTTATCTTAAAAGAGACTAAGTATATTGGCAATTATTTGAAAATAATTAATAAGTTTTTAAATATTTAAATTATAAAATAAAAATTTAAATAATTTAAAATTAATTTTTTAAATCAAAATAAATAAAATCATTTCAGGACAGAAAATTAAGGCAAAGGTACATATCTTGTGCAATTTCAGATGGACATAAGACATTTTGGGAATGCTTAGTGGATTTTGAGTTTTTTTCAGTGGAAGGTTTTGGGGGCTTATGTTCAGAAGGTGTTTCGAGGCATATTATGTATGTTTATAGTTCGATGAATTGAGTATTTTACTCTGTTGGGCATTTTGAGATTAGGCAAAAGATGGGATGTTTTAAGAGTTTGCTCATTTTCGGGTTTGTCCATTGGGACATTTTTTATTATTTTAAATAAGCTAGGATTTCCCCTTTTTAGCCCCGTAGGCGAAAATTTTGGAAATTTCTGAGTTCAATCGCCTAATTTTTCCACTTTTTTCTGAAAATTTATGAAAATTCAAAAAATTTTGGCAAAATTTGCAACAATATTGAAATAATTTGCAAAAAGTGCCAAATATTGAGATACTGGGGAAATTGGCTAATTTTGTAGTTATTTTTTATTTTTTCCATCTATCCGTCCTCAAATGTCCGTCCTCAAAAGTCCGTCCCCATATGTCCGTCCTCATAAGTCCGTCCTCAAATGTCTCACCACCCTTTACATAAGTCGATGATTTAATTTAAATATATGATAATTTATTTATTAAAAAATATATTTAATAATCATTTAATTTATTTTAAAAAATAAATGTTACATATTAAAATATATTTTAATACTGTTAAAATTTAAAGCTTTTTAGCACAATGATAAAATTTAGTTGAAAGTATATAAATAATTTTCAATATTTTTAAATAATATTTTTGTCGTTAGCATGGTGCAACATTTTTCTAAGCAAAATCTAATTTTAATTATAATTTATTTAAAACATACCTATTTTTTATTTTTTTATAGGATAGTATATTTAATTATAATTTATATTAATTGCAAGATATTTTCTTAAATTTTGTTGCAGGACAATCCTTCGATAGTCACTCCTTCCTTATTCTGTTGATATAATTTAAATATTTTTAAATATTATTTTCATATTTTTACTTTTTTAAAAATTATGATTTGATTTACACGTATTTAATATTTTTTTCAATTAAGTTATTAGCATGTAATAAATATAATTAAGCATAATTTTTAATCACTCAAGTTTTTTAAATTTATGGCCATTTGAACAGTAACTCCGCAGAACATAATTTAGCCATTTTTTCTATAACATAATTTAAATAATCCGATAAATTCATTATCTTTATATTATTTCTATTAATTTTTCTTTAAAATTTATGATTATACTAATAATTTATTCTGTAAATTATTAAATTTTATTTGAATTTTTTAATATGTAGAATTAAATAATACTTTAAATATTTCTGTTTTTTTTAGTTTTTACACTATAAATTAGAGTAAGTCGAGTACCGAGTAATTGGGAAAAAACCGAGCTCGAGTAATCCGAGTTTGAAAAACCCGAGTTCGAGCTCGAGCTCAACTTTTTAGGTCGAGTTCGAGTAGTCGAGTAATCGAGTAATTTTTATAAAACAGTATTCTAAAAAAATTTTAATAAAAACAATACTTTTACTAAAGACTATTCATCATCAGTGCTGGGTATTGGGCATTTATTGACAGTGATGCGGGGGATCATCATCCAAATCCCATTTATTTTCTTAATCCAACTATATCCCTCTTAATCCGCCGAAATTCCATGATACGCCCATGATAAATGTTGGCTCCAAGTGGAAAGTCAATGGATAATATTATTTCGGGGGATTTGTGTAGATTATGCGGATATCGAGTGATAAGAGGAATGAGATGGATATCAAGGGATTAAGCGGGATTTGGGCCGATTATCGTGGAATTTGGGTGTATTACGCGCAAAATCTGGGAAATTCGGGAGATTAAGTGATATCGTCGGATTAGGTATATTGTCGAAAGGTGATCAAGAGATCCGTTGCTCTTAATTTTGAGAATTTCTGAAGGCCAAGTAGGAACACCAAAGCTTCGGAAGGCCAAATCTCTTGCTATGCCCTTAGATCCCTTGAAATATCCGAAAAAAAAATATCACTAAAATCCAGTAACTTCATTCAACGATGTAACTCAAAATCCTCCTTAATCTGTCCAGATCCTCTGATATACCATTCAACTTCCCTTTACAGTGCCGCAAGCAAAACTTTTGGGATTTTGGTGCCAGCTTTTCAGCGCCGCAGGCGAAAATTTTGAGAGATTTGGAAGATCCTTAAGCCAAAAATCTACTTTTTTGGGCCGCAGATAGGGGCATAAAAATACTCGGTTTTAACCGAGTCTGTCGAGTAGGAAATTTCCGAGCTCGAGTAATACGAGTATTATGATCCCGAGTTCCGAGTCGAGTAATTACGCAAAAAACCCGAGCGGTCGAGTCGAGTAACTCGAGCTCGCTCGAACTCGACTTACTCTACTATAAATTATATAAAAATTGCCCAAATTTTTGACGACTACCTAAATCTAGATTATATCAAATATGTACCAAAAAATCTACAATAAAATCATAATTAAAGGATTTGTTTATTTGGATAAATTAAATTTAATAAATAAATTTTATTAATTAAATGATATCTAAAACAAATAATATATTTCTATTTTTAATCTACTATTATTTACACTTTTTCAATCGAATTATTAATATACCTAACTTCTTTTTGACAAATTATTTATATAAGATTTATAGTATTATTGTTTAACAGTGTATTGTCCCTGCATAAGTTTGTTGCGGCTTAACATTATGTAAAAATATTTTAAAAAATTTCAACTATTTTTATTTTATTATTGAAAATTTAAAATTATTAGGTTTTAAAATGTTGTGGGCATCTAAGTTTATTGAGGGCAAGTAGTAGTTATTTATTATATATTAATTTTTTTTAAATTTAGTACAAAACAAATCTTTTATGGTCAGTCCGTCCTTATTCCTTTGATATAATTTAAATATATTTAAATTGATATTCTATATTAATTTTTATTTAAAATTTACTTATTTATTTAACTTTATAATTTATTTTACAAATATTCATTTGGAAGATTTTTCTTTCATAATAATGAAGTTTAGGTAGCTTTTTAATTTTTAAATTAGTTTTAGTTTATTATAATGTATAAATGCTCAAATTTTTGAATTAATGCTAAGCGTAGATACTGATTTAATTAAAGAATTTTCTTTTATTTGGATTAATTAAATATAAAATCTTTCTACCTTAGAGATATTTTATCCTTCCTAAACTCCTAAAAATTTAGGGTATCCAAATATATTATAAAAATATATTATTTCTTTTATTTCAATTACAAAATATATTCTGAAATCACAATAAAGGGCAAGAGAGGAAAAAATGTTGTCTAAAAAGAATGGAATAATCTTGAATGAGAGGTCCCTCTCTTGCGCAAAATATATACGACAATTTTAAGTGGGTGTGATCAAGGAAAATAATATTTATTTCAAAAATATATTTTTAAATATTATTCGTCATCATGAAATGACATTAAATTTTATAAATTTTATTTCAAAAATCAAATAATATTTACTAATTATATTATATTTTTAATCTTTTAATTATTAACATTATTTTAATTATTTAATTTTTAAAAATTATCTAAATAAAGATTTATATTTTTTATAATACATATGGAAATGTCTGCAGCTTTTTGTGATAATTAAGCAAAGGATGATAATAATTAAAAATTTTTAAATTAAATTTAATAAATGTATTATACTCGCGGCACTCACATGCACCACAATCCATCCCATAGCATTCTCTCTTCTACATTTGATTCGCTTCTAAAAATATTTTCTACATTTAAAAATACTTTAACAATTATTTGTTTTAATTTAAATAAATATTCGATAATTTTAAATAAATATAAATTAAAATATTTTAAATTATTTTATTATTTTTATTTTATTGGTGAAAATTTAAACATACATATTACATAATTTTTTAAAATATGTTTTGGGTATTTACATACAGTTATAGTGTTATATGTAGCCAATTAAAATTATTTTAAACTAAATTTATTATTTAATAATTTTTATAATAATTAATTTGTATATTTTAAACATTCCTTAAATTAAAAAAAAGATAATCAAATAAAATTTGGTTATTTAACAGAAAACTCTTGTAATACCGTCGTCTAAATAGCTTTTTGTTAATTAAGATTTTAATTCATACATTTGTTTTTCTTATTTTTATTACTCCACATTTAACTAATAATTTATTATAATAAGCAGAATATACATATATATTTTTTAGTGTTATAAAGTTATTGGCAATTTATTTTTTTGTACTTAATAATTTATTTATTTATAAATTAAATTGTTATTAAAATAATAGCAAAAAATTTATAGAAAATTTCTAAAATCGATTACTGGTTAAATTAAAATACGTTTAATAAATAAATTTTGCATTTGAAAGAAATGTGAGAGAAATGCTAAAATATCGTCTGATATTTGAAAATAAAATAAAACGTTACTAATATT
The DNA here is from genome assembly GCA_902706615.1 of Meloidogyne luci. Lineage (NCBI taxonomy): Eukaryota > Metazoa > Nematoda > Chromadorea > Rhabditida > Meloidogynidae > Meloidogyne > Meloidogyne luci. The sequence continues at coordinate 301,577 of CACSLI010000267.1, read as the reverse complement.
TATTTTTTCATAGAGGTAACCTTATACTTTTAGTATGATGTTTCATTTTTGTAAACGATAACTATTTAATATTTATTTTCTAAATGTTATTTAAATTTTTCAAGAAAAGGAATATTAAATAAAATTTAATTATTTATTTTTAAATAATTAAAATATTTAAAGTGTGTGTGTACAAGGCTTATCTTTTATTTAATCAATCAAAATATAAACAAATAAATATTAACCCACAGGGGATTCTTGGGACAGCGTATCAGAAATAAAAATAATAATTGTGTAAATATTAGAATATAAAATTAATTTTTTAAGGTAACTCTATAACTCTATAAAAATTTAATATTAAATTATTTTGAAAAAAATTAACTAAAAAAGAACAAAAGATTAAAAAATGAAACTTAGAAATAGGACAATTAATATGTATACTGAAAATGGTTTTAGAATATGTATTTCTTATGATTATTAAAATAATATACCGTAATGTTACCGGTAATTAATTTATTGTGATTTGATAAAAATTTGATATTGAAAAATAAACGCCCATGCCCTAATAGAAGCCCATGCCCTATTAGAAGCCCAGTCAATGGGGGGTATTGAAAAATAGACGCCCAGGGTTTGTATTAGAAACATTACGGTAATTTAAGCATTGTTTTAAAATTATACTGTAATTCCTAATTATTTTTTAAATTTTAATTTGAATATTGTTGATTGATAGAGTTTGTAAATGCATCATGACAAGAATGATATTTTTAACAATTTTAAAATATTAATTTAAAAATTAAAATTTATATTATAATTTAAATCTTTTATATGAAAATAAAATAATTATTTCCAATAATTCGCCTCGGTATATCAAATTTGTGTTATTTAATCTATGTAGATATAACTATTTTTAAAAAACATAAATAATGTATATTTATAAACATTAAAACATAATTTAGTACAAATTGTGAATTTGTGAATTAACATGTTATAATTAATTGAGAGTAATTTATAGTATAATAAAATTAATATATGATCAAAAAATATTTGAATTAAATATTTGAATTATTTTGAATATTTAAATAAAAAATGCTAAATAAATATTTAAATTTAATTGTTAACATTTCTACAGTTAATTTTAAATATCATTATTAATAAATATATTTCCTCAGGGTTTCATCAAAAAGCAAAAGAAATCTAAAATGCAAAATTTGTATTGCCTCCAACAATGTAGGCGATACATTAAAGGAAATTTTAAGCATTTAAAAACTAAATAATTTAAACAATACGTATTTTAACATTTATTTTTTAAATTCAAACTCACCAGAGATATTAGGTTTTTACAAATTAAATATAATAATTATGTATAATTATAAAATAAAATTTATTTTAATAAAAAATATTTGATTTAGCAATTAACTTTGTCGCTTTAAAATATAAAATAATTTATTAAACGATAATTATTAATTAATAATATAATTATTAACTGTCAAGTTTTATTATTTAATTTAAATTATTTGCAAATGTTTACTATAAATTTAAATTTGTAAAAGAAATTAAATTGAAAAAATATTTATTAAAATTTACATATTATTTAGAATAGAATGTAAATCACAACCGGAGACTCGGGGGAAGATTATTTCCCAATAAACTTGTTAGTTCTACTATTGAATTTTAAAATGAATTGTTAAAACCTTTCATGATTAAAATTAAAAAACAATTATTTAATAATAATAAAAACATAGTCCAACTGTTAAAACAATGTGGATTAAATGAAATTTTAATTAATAAGATATCAATTAAATTGAAAATAAAATACTACATATTAAAATTAAATAAATATGCAAACAAATAATAAAATTTATAAGTCTTTAAATAATATAATTAAGCAAACGATAAATAAAATTAAAAAATAGAACAATATTAATTTGTTGGCCACGGAAATGAAAAAATGTTGTGAGGCAGATATAGCATCCATTTTTTAATAAGAATGCTAATCTAACAGGTAATTTATAAAAATACAAAAATATTTTTATAAAAGAATAATTATTTTAATTTTAGTTTGAAAATTATAAATGCTTATAATAAAAAACTTAAATGATAATTATAAAATTTCTGCCCGTCCAATTTATTAATTAATTTTAAAAAATATTTAGAAAAATTATATTAAGTTTATTAATAAAAAATTTAAAGAAGAATATAAATAGCCACACGTTTGTAATGAAAATGCGGAACAGAATATTTTTGATCCTATAAATTAATTTAAAATAATTATGAAATGTTTATTTTAAAAATCTAATTTAATAAACTGATAAGAATGTTAATGTCTACAACCTCTTCTGAAGATTAGGCCTAAGTGCACTTTACCGGGCGATTTTAGATTTGAACAATTTATATGTCAATCGAAAGAGCTCATCAAGCTGAGTCGAATGACACCAAAATTAGCCCGCGGACTCAACTATGAGCCGAGATACAGGGCTCGAAATGGTCAAAAACCATAGGGGGTACCAAGTACTTTTTAGGGGTGAAAAATTCGAAAATGCAAATAATAGCTCATTCGAAAGAGCTCGACGAGCTGAGTCGAATGACACCAAAATCACCGGGATTAAACAAGTTTAGACAAAGTTACAACACAAAAAACTAGTAATATAAACCTATGGTGCGTCGGCGAGGCGCTTGTGCAAAACTTCGCGCTGTGCAAAACTTCGCGCGAAGTTTTGCGGCACGCGCCTCGCGGGGAGTCTACGGGCATTGGGTCTGGGCTCGTAACATAAACTTATGCCTATTTTAGCTGCGGTCGGCATCTATGGCTTCCTCCCCAGCAAGAAAAACCTGCACGTAGACCGAAGGTAAGGAGCTAAAACAAATGGTCATAACTTTCTTAAATCAAGTCGGATTTCGTTGATTTTGGTGCCATTCTACTCAGCTCGATGAGCTCTTTCGAATGAGCTATTATTTGCATATTCGAATTTTTCACTCCAAAAAGGTGCTTGGTCCCCCCTATGGTTTTTCGGTATTTAAGGACCCATATCTCGGCTCGTAGTTGAGTCCGCGGACTAATTTTGGTGTCGTTCGACTCAGCTTGATGAGCTCTTTCGATTGACATATAAAATGTTCAAATCTAAAATCGCCCGGTAAAGTGCACTTTAGCCGAAGATTATAACTATCATCACATTTCTTAATATTTTTATAATTTTTACATTACTAATTCTATTAAAATTCAAAGTTAAAATAAAAATTTAAATATTTTGATCATTTTAAAAAATATATTAATTTTATTTTGAATATACATATATTGAAATAAATTTTGCCGAAGTCAAAAAAAACCCCGATAGTGACAAAACCAATACCACTAAAAGACATAAAATTAAATTCTAACAATTTCCAGAGTTAAAATATTAAGAGGTTATTTGTTGAAGCGTATCTACATATTATTCTTTTATAAATTTATCTAATCGAAAATTATTTTATTTGAAAAATATATTAACATAAAATACTATTTTATAATTGCGTGAACTTAACACGTGTTATTAAAATTTCTAAAGTCAATTTATATTCACTTTCTATTTCACTGTATTTAAAAACAATTTTTAATTTACTAAAACAATTATTGTTTTTGAATTAAATAATAATTTAATATAATTACCCACCAGGAATATATGTTCTTGTAAAAAATTATTTATTACATATGTATGATCATAAAAATATATACATGACAAGTCAAAAGCTAAACGATGAAATTTAGGTACAATAAATACATATATTTGAAAGTAATAAGCTTTAATGGGAAAGTACCTATTAATTTAAAAATAATTACATAATAATTAAAACATCGGTTATTTTATTAAATTATTTAATTTTCTGTTAAAATTTAAATTTGTAAAAGAAATTAAATTTCAAAAATAATTTATAAAATTTATATGTACTATGTACATATACATATAGTATATACTTTAAAATAAAATAGGTATACTTTTTAGAAATGCAGCCTACAAAAACTGCCAAGTATTCCTTTGTGAAATCAAAAATAAGTTAAAACTGTTAAAAATTAAATTTAAAAATTTAAGATGAATAAAATGCTGTTTAAATTAGTAAGTTTGAATTTACACAATATATAACATGATTGTTGATTATTTTCTTTAAAAATAATAATTTCTTTAAATAATTAGAGTGCGGATTTTTCATCAAATAAAATCGTAAAGGCCATAAGATAGTGAAATAAATGGGCAAAATATTGGTAAAAAAAGCCGAAATATTGAAATATATTATCGGAAATATAAAAAACTTAATTCTAGTCTGAATTTTCGAAATGATAAAATTTATTTAAATTCCTAATCCTATTCGAATCTCGGGGATTCTTAACTAAAATTTAGCACACACCAAAAATACAAATTTACTTATTTTATTAAATAGAGTATCAATTTTAGCTCAAACTTTTTTTATTTAATATAAACATTAAATTAATTTCTCTAATAATTTTTCAAAAATTTTTTTTCTCAAAATCTAAAATAAAAAAAAATTTATTTGTTTAGTTGATTTCTCATTTAAAAAATATTTTCTATCTTTTGTGGGTTGTATTTAATTTTAAGAATTAGTTCAAATTGCTCAGGTAATTGTTGTGGTAATTGTGGAAGGGGAAGAATTTTCTATACACTTGAATGATAATAATTTCGATGAAGCGATCAAGATTCTACAAAATTAACGAAGATAATTGTTATTGAATTAATTTTATATATCCAAAAATTATTTTTTCTTGAGAAGAAATGAAAAATTAAATAATTACCCATAAATTTTTTTATTTTTGCTTCCAAACCCATTCCCAAACCAATAATATTTATTTTCCAAAAGTTTTGTGAAGATTTTCTGAATTGCAATTCCCAATCCAATAATTTCTTCATAATTTAATTATAAATTTATAACCGTTATTAATTTGTTTGATGTGTAAATTATTTAAAAATTTCTGTATTTTCTATTTTTTGTTTGTAGTATTTATTTAAAATTATTGTTTGTATTTATTTAAATAACAAAATTAGCTCAATCTTTTAATTTTATCCATTTTTAAATATTTATCCGTTTCGTATTTTATTTTCATTTATATCTAAAACTGATTTTTAGAGATTTTTATTTTATTTTAAAAAAGCTATTTAAACAATTTAAATAAAATATTAACAGTAAAATCCATTTTAGCTCGATTTTTTAAATATTCAAATGGATATTTATATATTCAATATCTGATTTAAATTAATAGCAATTATTTATTTATAATTCTATAAATTATAAATGTAATCATTTTAGTTCTTAAATATCCTTAAATAATTAAATATTTAATTTCCAATTAAAGTTAAAGGGATTTTGAAAATAAGCATAGGGACCGTTATATAGATGAGTTACTGTTTTGCCTCCTTTACCAAGGGATGTTCTTCTCGCAGAAATTTGGTAGAGATTGTATCAACATACAATTTACCGGCATAATGGGGTAATTTGAGAGACAAAATAAGAAAGAATAGAATTCATAGCTATCATATGTATATATATACATCATATCATATATCAACTCGTTGCCATTTTAAATAATTTTTAAAAATTTCAGAACTATTTTTAGAGAAATGTTTTCTAATTCTTCTAATGATTATTATATAAAAAATGATTCAAATCCAATTAATTTTGTAAAATTAAATGAGGAAGAAACCAACAACAACAATAATTATGTTAACAATTCATTTCAATCAAAAAATAAATGTTCCCCCTTCCCAACAAAATGTTGTGTTTGTGGATATATTTGTAGTGGATATGTTTATTATAATGTTGTTTGCTGTGATGGTTAGTATTAGGGTAGGACAAAACCGTTAAATTTTGAAAAAACCGGTATGCCGTTTATCTGGGACCCATATACAGTTTCGTTTATTTTTGAAGACCCCGTTTGAACGTCCGTTTACCGTTTAGTTAAACGGTTTTGTCCCACCCTAGTTAGTATGTAGTAGATAATTAATTTTGATTTATTTACTTTGAAGGATTTATTGTAATCCAAACAGAATTTTATTATTTTTTTTTATTTTATGAAATTAATTAATTAAATATGCAGGTTGTAAACACTTTTTCCGGAGATGCTGTAATGCAAAAGAAAGTTACAAATGCAAAGATGGTGGGAATTGCAATGTGATGAATGGTAAAAGTTAAAAAATAAATTGGGAAGATACCGTATTTATTTAAAGCTTTAATTTTCTATTTTTCAATCCTTTTGTTCAATTTCTAAATTCAATTGAATATACATAATATGTATATTTACATATTTCAGTTGCAATAAAATGCAAAAGTTGCCGTTTTGATAAATGCATTCTGGCTGGAATGAGAATCCAAACAATTAGGGGATATTATTCAAGGAGTTTACCAGAAATATATGAATTACTTGAACAAAAAAGGAATGAACTTCGAGCTAAAGGAAAATATATAGAGAATGCTGAAACAAAAAGCGAAACTTATATAAAGGTAATTTTCTAAAAATGTTAACTAAAGGAACTAAGGTATTTATAGGGGGGGGGGGGTGTGGACCACCGAGTGGACACATTTCCCGATCCCCTACAGTCCTCCCGAAATTTCCGTTCCATGAAAGTATTTTAAACTGACGGGTCAGGGACAAACTTTATATCGAGGGTATAACTATAATCCTTTAAATAAATAATTTATTTATTTTAGCCTGGATCATTGTTCGTAAACAAGGATAACTTAATAATTGATTTTCTTATCTCAGTCGAGAAAAATGCAAAACGAGTTAGAAATTCAGTTACAAGATTGCCTTATATATATTATAATTATTCTTGCAATTCAATCGAAAATTTGATTAATCGAAAAGAAAATCTTATTTCTAATAGTGATGAATTTTCGGTTTTTAAAATTAAAATTAGATAAAATAAGTAAATAATTCAATTTAAAGTGTCAGGAACGGGGTTTTATTTCATCAGAAGCTATTGGATTTGTTCTCAAAAATGGATTTTTTAAAAAACCACCTGCAGCTTTGATGGAGGATCTTCTTTTAATCGTTGATATTGGAAAAACAATGCCTTCCTTTAACGATTTAGATTTGTCTGATAAAGTTAATTTTATTAATAAAAGTTCAGAGTTTTAATAAATCAAAATACCCGAACCAGAAAGAATCCATACCTCGGTTCGGCGAAAAAAAATTGCCAAACTGTAGAAGAACTATAACTCTTATCAATTTCGGCTATTGATAGTAGTGGGAAAAAATTTGATACAAGCTGGAACATCCTTAAAGGGTGAATCGACAATTATCATTCTGTGAAAGTGGATGTTTCCCTCAAAAGACAGAGAACTATTCTGCGGATAACAATCATAAAAAAGATTGTTGAAAGTTTATATCTTAAAGAAATGAATAATTTGTCTAATATTTTAAGATTTGTCTTTTAACTCAAATAACCATGCCGCTTTCAATTTTGTTATTGGCTTATTATTCCTACACCAAAAAATATAATACAGTAATTCTGCCAAGTGGGCTTTCAATGGCCTTCGGTTTCAGTGGAGAATATTATAAAGGAGATGAAACGTACAATTTCTTAAATCTTTTCCCTTCTTTAATTAATTTTTATAGAATAGCCAAACTTTCCAAAAAAGTATTTACTGATAGTATGGAACCATTCACTCAAGTACAACTTACTGAAGAGGAATATGTTCTCCTCCGTGCTATAATTTTTTGTCATTCATTTACTGATGGACTGAGTAAACAAGGAAAGGAATTGTTGTTAAATGAGTCTGAGAAATATTCGAAAATATTAATGAAAATTTTACAGGTGGGTAAGAATAGAGATTGGATAGAGCAGGGGTGGCATTTTACTTCATCGCCAATTTTTTCAGAATCGTCATGGAGACCTTGCAGGTGCTAGAAGATTTACAGAATGTGTCCAGCTAATTCAAGCTTGTTTCTTCTTTGGACATCAACACAGTCTTTTCTTCAATTATTTGGCTAATGTATCCCATCGTGATACTTTCCGAAATGTAATGCCAGAAGCTTTTGTTAATCTTTGTCTTAGAAACAAAATGAACTGTCTCTAAATAATTATTCATTTATAAATTCGTTTCTTTAAACCCCCATATTTTTAACATTTCCAAAATTAAATATTTTCAAAGAGAAGAACGATAACTTTAGTATTTCCAATATTTACACAAATTAAAAAAATATTTTAATAAAACAATTTGACTGATTAAATGCCAATCGACTTGAAAAATAAAAATTAGGATATAACGCTCTTTATTATGTCATGTATAAATTAATGAGCATTTAATAACATTGAAGTTTTATAAACTTTAAAAATTATAATAATTGGATTTTTATTGAAATATTTCTTTTGAACATTTGATCAAAGAAGCTCAAATATGCCATTTTTCGATATTATTATTTTGAACAAAATTTTGCATATCAATATACTATTTCAATATTTTTGCATATTTTTGCCAAAATCTTGGAATTTTTATAAATTTAGCTAAATTTATATCTAAAAATAAATAAAATTCGCCAAAACGCATGGCGCTCAGCCATTATTAAAACTGAGTACCCAAAAATGACCCACTGACACCTCCCCCCGCAAATGCGAATAGAGGACGACTCAGTACCGCAGACACAGTATTTTATAATGTCAAAATAGCTTACATTTTAATTTATAATTATAATAATTTAATTTTATTAATTTATAAATAAACAGGGATTCTTTTGACAGGGAAAGGCTATATATTTTACTTACTTTTTAAAGATTAAAACTAACAATGTAAAGGTATTTTTTATCGAAAAAATTTTTGCCACTTTTTATGTTCGTCACTCCTCAACACGATAAATAAATTTTTTCAGAAAATTTGAAAATTTCTTGTTGCAAAAAAAAATTTCTTGTTGAATCGTTTTTTTCATCACTTTTTTCCTCCCTTGACATGACATAATGGTCAGCATTTTCTTGCTTGTTCAACTCCATTAAGTTTAAATAAATATAAATTAAAATATTTTTATTTTATTGTTGAAGATTTAAAATAGGGTTGTTGGCGACCGGTTAAAAACCGGTACCCTCGGTTTTCGGTTTTGGCCGGTTTACGACCCCCGGTTTTCGGTTTCGGTTTTTGATTGACCCCCGGTTTTTGGTTAACCGAAACCGGTTTATGCCTGAATTTGCCTTACAAAATATTCAATTCATATTTTATCGCATTATTATGCTTCAATGAAATATTCTAAAGATCAGCCAACGAAAATTTTGTTATTTAGAGCCGCAAGTGAAAATACAGTGCTGTATATTGGCCATTTATTAGCTTCGGCACATATGGAAAATAGATAGAGTTTTGGGATGTAATAAAAATGGTCACAAAGGCTTAGATATCCTTGCAAATCCTTTGATATCTTCGTTTCTAACTCCTTATAATTTTTTAAAATTTTCTCGAGTCTGTATCTCCTACACACCAATCCGTCGATATTCACTTTAATTTCGCAAATCCACCTTAATCCTTCAAATCCTCCTATTTCGTCCATTTTCTGCGCCGCAGGCGGAAATTTTGAGAATTATAAAACTCCACTGAAAATTTTGACTTGGTTTTTCACTGTTTTTTTAATATTTAAAATAAATTTCTAGTATAAAATAAAAACTAAAGTTTAAGATTTTTAGTTTTTGAAATAAAATGAAAATAAGTCAAATTTCCAACTTCGGATTCGAACCCAGTCCCATACAAAAAAATAATTTAAGTGACCCCATCAAGTAAACACTCAACCAAACACACTGTATGCGAAGCAGTGAAAAAACATTTATTGAAGGAGAAATTAGGAAAATTATTTTGGCGAAGTGTGTTTTGGGAATTCAAATGGCCGAAAATTCCCAAAAAATTCCATCTTTAGGGGTGTATCTTATAAACCGAAAACGGTCGGTTTAGGCCATCGGTTTTCGGTTTTCGCCGGTTTTTGACCCCCGGTTTTCGGTTTCGGTTTATTGGCCAAAAACACCGGTTTTCGGTTTCGGTTCGGTTAACCGACCGCCAACAACCCTAATTTAAAATTACAAATTTTTAAAAATATGTTATGGACATATTTATATATTTATAAGACATATACATATTTATAACATATTATGACACATATTATGGACATATAATTTTATTATTTTCAATGTTTGGCTCAGTTAAAATTTACATGTTCTATAATTTTTTAAAAAGCGAAATTTGATGTATAATTATAATTTATTTTATTTTCCATTAATTTAATATAAGTATAATTTTTATTAATAAATCAAGTTTTTTTTAATTTGTGACAATTGCCACAAGACATACCACCTTCTTTGATAAAATAAAATAATTTTATTATTTCTATTAATTTTTATTATTTCTATTTTTATTTAAAAATTTATATCTCATTCAAATTTATAATTATAATAGGTAATTTATTTTATAATTTATTTTATAATAATCAGGTTTAGCTTTTTAATTTAAAAATAGACTAATATGTATTAATTTGTTTTTAATTAAATTTTTCTCGATGGATTAATAATGTTTCTTAAATTGTTGAATAAATGCTAATAAATAACTTAATTAAAAAATTTCTTTTTTTTGGATTAATTAAATTCTGTAAATTATATTTTAAAAATCAAATAAATTTAACAAATTTTGTTTTTTTTATTTTTAATCCTTTAATTAATAATTAATATAAATTCTTCTACAATTTATCTATAAAATTATATTATTTTATAATATGGTATTGTTTCGGCAACTGTTGGTTACAATACTACATACATAACGATAATAAAAAATTTTCTCAATTAAATTAATTTTAATTTAAATAAATAATTTTAAATAAATATATATTGAAATATTTTAAACTATTTTAATATATTTAAAAAATTGTGGAGAATTAAAAATTATTAAATTTTTAGAAATGTAAAGCATATATATAAATGTAAAGCATATATATATATATATTAATTTCATAAGGCTGAGCAGTAGGCGGCGTGGTTTAATGGCTAACACATCAGTCCGGTCTACTGAAGATGCTGGTTCGCTCCCAGCCGCCGAATAGCCCAGCTGCTATAGCCCAGCTGCTTTACTGAAATAAAGCAGCCCAGCTGCTATAGCCCAGCTGCTTTACTGAAATAAGTTTTGGGCATTTATAATTTCAATTGACTACTTAATTTTATTTTTAAATTTACGTTAAATATAAATTATTGGTTGTTAAATAATATTTTATGTTATCAGAATGTTGAAGAAATCCTCTTAATATTTTTTCTCTACTAAATTATTCAAACAAATAGGCAATTTCTAAATTATTAAAATGGGGACAATATTTTATTTTTAAATTTATGATTAGGAAGAAGAGTTTGATTGAAGGATAGAATGATAGATTTTAGACAGAAATTAGCTGGTTGGTATATAAAAGGAGAAAATGATTAGAAAATAATGTTTAAAGAATTGCATGAATAAGAAAATACATTTTAAACGGGACATTTTTTATTTTAAAAATAAAGAATTAATCACAAAATAAAGAATCATACATATTTTGATTGTAATTTTACATTATTTCCAGCAAATTTGGTAATGATTTAAGAAAGTTTTTTTTCATTGCAATTTAAAGTCCTTTCAGAAAAATAAATATAAAAATTTATTACAGCTTACAAGGGTTCTAAAATATTTTTAATAGTCGTTTTAAGGAAATTGACTTTATTTTTCCTTATTACACAAATTTAATTTATAAATGATTTTTCTTAGTAAATTTCTTTCATTTTTTCCTTTAAAATTTTTTCCTTCTTTTAAAATTTCATTAGAATTTAAAATTTATTAAATTTTATTTTAAATTAATCATTAAACAATTTTTGAATAAACAATAATTTATTATATGCATAAATGTTTGTTAATAATTAATTCATTTGGATTAAAAATTAAAAAAAAATATTTTATTTCCCAAAACTAAATTAACTTTCATAATATTGAAAATAAATCTGATTTATATCATTAAAATAAATTTTAATTTAATATAGGAACTATGTACATATAAAAATGTGTAATGTTTCTTCCGATAAAACTGGAATTGTAATAAGATTAAATCTTTATATTATAAATTGATATGTTAAAAAAATTATATCATAATAAATTAAACAAGGCTATGAAAAATTTATATTAAAATTTAATTTAATTCTTATACAAAATTATTTTAATATTTTAATATTATTTGGAATATTTAATAAATCGAGCTTTAAATTATCCATTAATAATTATAGTATCAAGAGATATCAGAACTTATTTACTGAGTGCTTCTATACTTATTTTGCAATTAAATAATATAATTTTAAATTAAAATTTTATTTAAAAATAATTTGTTTTAATAAATTTTTTAAATAAATTTAATATAATTTTTTAAGTGATTTCTTCAATAAATTGATTAACGAGATCCAATGCCATGACATTATGAGATTAAATTATATTAACAATAATTTATATTTTATAAGAATTAATTATTTATTATATACCTAAATCTTTTAATTTTTATAAATTCACAGCTAACGAAACTCGAACATATGCTTTTTATAAATACATTTAAATCTAAAAATCATATTAAAATAAAAATAGCAACAAAACTTGCCATTATTTTAAATAATTAAATAAAATATAAATATATTTTTATACATAGTATAATTATAAGAAAATAGTAATTATTCTAATATTTTGTTATAATTTATATATTCTTATAATTTTATATTATATAATTTTTAAATGTAATTAAAATATAAATAAATAATAATTTTTAAAATAAATTTACTTTTTAATTTATAAAATTTTAAGTAATATTATAGTTTAAAACTCATTCAAAGCATATGAAATCGAAGTTTCATTGCAAGAAATTATGTAATAAATTTTAAATATCAAGAAATATTTTAAATAATTAATATTTTTAAATTTTCTTTTAAAAATTTTTATTTTCTGAATAATTATAAAATTATTTGCTGATTTAAATAATTCAATAAGACTATCGCGTTAGTAAGCATTATAAAATTTTAAATATATATTTAAAATTAGAGTAAGTCGAGTTCGAGTATACTCGACTCGATCGCTCGGGTTTTTTTCGCCTTTACTCGGGCTCGGAACTCGGAATCCTAATACTCGGATTACTCGTACTCGGACACTTCATACTCGACAGACTCGGTTAAAACCGAGTATTTTTATGCCTCTATCTGCGGCCCAAAAAAGTAGATTTTTGGCTTAAGGATCTTCCAAATTTCTCAAAATTTTCGCCTGCGGCGCTGAAAAGCTGGCACCAAAGTCCCAAAAGTTTTGCTTGCGGCACTGTAAAGGGAAGTTGAATGGTATATCAGAGGATCTGGACAGATTAAGGACGATTTTGAGTTACATCGTTGAATGAAGTTACTGGATTTTAGTGATATTTTTTTTCGGATATTTCAAGGGATCTAAGGGCATAGCAAGAGATTTGGCCTTCCGAAGCTTTGGTGTTCCTACTTGGCCTTCAGAAATTCTCAAAATTAAGAGCAACGGATCTCTTGATCACCTTTCGACAATATACCTAATCCGACGATATCACTTAATCTCCCGAATTTCCCAGATTTTGCGCGTAATACACCCAAATTCCACGATAATCAGCCCAAATCCCGCTTAATCCCTTAATATCCATCTCATTCCTCTTATCACTCGATATCCGCATAATCTACACAAATCCCCCGAAATAATATTATCCATTGACTTTCCACTTGGAGCCAACATTTATCATGGGCGTATCATGGAATTTCGGCGGATTAAGAGGGATATAGTTGGATTAAGAAAATAAATGGGATTTGGATGATGATCCCCCGCATCACTGTCAATAAATGCCCAATACCCAGCACTGATGATGAATAGTCTTTAGTAAAAGTATTGTTTTTATTAAAATTATTTTAGAATACTGTCTTATAAAAATTACTCGATTACTCGAACTCGAACTCGGCCTAAAAAGTTGAACTCGTACTCGAACTCGGGGTTTTCAAACTCGGATTACTCGAGCTCGGTTTTTTCCCAATTACTCGGTACTCGACTTACTCTATTTAAAATTACTTAATCATCATTAAATATTCCGCAATAAATATTTTACTAAAAAAATTTCATTATCTATAAACTTTGTCTAGCTTTTCTTACTTTCGTTTGCAATTTTTGATTACTACATAATATGTAGTTTTTAGTCTTTTTATGAATCAGTCCATTCACACTTTATTCGTTCACATCATTTTTTAATCAATTGTAATTTTATTAAACAGAAATAAATTTATATTTTGTGTAGAGCTAAAAAATATTTTTTCAAATAATCAAAGATAAATATTGTTATTTAATTTATATATAGTATATATAAACAAAATTTTTACATATTAAAAGAAAATATTTAATGCAAAATAAGTATTCATGACTTTCAAAATATTTTATCATTTTTAAATAATATTTAATGTTAATATAAAAATAATTTATCTTTAAATATTTTATGCAAAAATTAATATTTACAAAAATTTTTCATTCATTGTTAATATTTCAGATTTATATGTATTAATTAAAGTAAAACAGATAAAAAATATTTTTATTTAATTTACTTTTATTTATAAATGCCCTCTATGCTCATTAAACCAAACAAGCTACGAAGTCATGCTACAAGTCTTAAAATTAGACATAGTTTTATTATTTTTAATTTGAAATAACTTAAAAATATTGACTAAAAAATAAAATGTTGAAATATTGAAATAATTAATAATATACAAATTTATAATTTTATGTTTATAAATCGTGTTTCGGCAACGGCCTAAATTAACCTTTTTAATCTTAAATTTTGAAATACATTTTTATAATTTTATTTTCAAATTCTTCTTCATTTTAAAATGTTGACCTTTAAATATTTTTAAGTTGCCCTTTACATTGTTAATCATCGACTAATTACTAAAATTAATTTCATAACTTTGATAATTTAATTTTTATTTATTAATCATAATAAATTTTATATTTAAATATTTTTTAGTTTTTGTGATTGAATATAATTAGGCGATGTTATTCTAACGCTAACTGTGCTTTTTTGACAAAAATTAATTGAAATATAAATTTGTTCAACACATTTAAATTTCATTATTTTTAATGGATTTTAATGGATTAAAGTAGCCATTTATGATTTACTACAAATCAATAATGATAAGTATTTTTAAAGAGAATTATTTAGCTTTATTTAAACAATTTCGAAGAAATAATATATCAATATTAAATAAACCTCAATATTATAAATAACATAATATGATAGAATATGCTACGGATCCATTGCCATTCAATGCAAAATTCAATTATTTTAAAAAATATTGAAATATTTTAAGAATATTTCTACAGAAATAAAATATTTTTCATAATAAATTTTAAGATAATCATAATTCATTTAAAAATTTATGTACTCGTAAAAGCCTCCTGAAAAAAATTAAATATGTACTAGACGTGGTGCGACACTTGGGGACGGACTTTTGCGGACCGACTATTCCCTCGTCATTGTACGAAAATCTTAAAATTATTTAAAAAAACTAAATATGTAAATTTATTAACAATTTAATTCTTACAGCATGGAAATTATTTAAAAGTACTTACTAATAATAAAAAAGGTTAATTCAAATTAGATAATAATGTAGATATATTTATGAAATAATTATCAACTTTTTCCATCATCATATACACCAAAATACAGGGCCTACGGAGGATATAGCCAAAAAAATTTAATAATCTAAAATAAATTTTAATTTTAAATACCTAATAGAATTGAAAGATTAAAAATATAAGATATGACTCAGAAATATCTTAATTTGAATCTTAAATAGTTAAAAACATAGTAATAAATATTTTTTTAATTTTTGGGAAAAATTTTTTAATAATATAAATAATATTTTCAAAAATAACAATTAATCGCAAAAAAATAAAATTTAAAACATAAAAGAGAACAAAATTGCTTTTGAGCTCCCTCTCATATTTCTCACAAAAATACCATGTTATAATACAACAATAATCTTTTATAATTAAAAGATTTAATTATTTTAACTTATACATATATTAATTACAAAGACAAATTAACTAACCAGTTAATAAAATATCTTGAATAATATTATTTTTATTATTTCAATAAAAAATTTTTAAGCTTATTATTCACAATAACAGACTTACATAATAAAGAAGAGGCATTATTAAATCAAGCATATTTAAAATCAAACTTAATTAAATTATAGACCTTTAGAATAAATAAAATAATTTATAAAAGAGTTTTTTATAAATTATTCAAAAAAATTAATTTCATGACATGAAGAAAACCAAACATCATTAATCTAAAATTTAAATTTTGCACCCAAACCTTTTTGATTTGTTTAAAAAATTCCTTAATTTACCTAAATATTTTTAAATTTCAATAAATTTTTGGAGTTGCCTCTCTTTCCATTATTTGATACTGAACCGAAAATCAATTTAAAATAAAAACTTGAAAATTAGGAGATATATAAAATCATAAATTTTGAAATTTCAAAGGAAATTTAAAAGAAAAATGCAAATTAAAGTAAAAAAAGTATTTTAAAAACATTAAAAATTAACGTGTCTTTAAATGAAAATAAAAGGTATTAATATAAAAAGTTATTCATAATTTCCACAATTAACAATCAATCATCCACGGAATATGAAGGATTAGATATAACCTAAAGGATATTTTAATAAATAATTAATTTTATTGAAATTTTGTTAGTGAGTAAAAATTTTAATAAAAATAAGAACACCCAAAAATTAAATTTTAATAACCTAATTGTTTGCTCAATAAAATAAAAAAAAAATTAAAAAGCGATAATCGTAAATATATCGGACAATCTTTTAAAGATTATAAATATTTAATTTGAGTCTTATAAAAATTTTCTTATTTTTAGATTTAGAACCTGTTATAAATTATTTTTAGGGAAGACAAAATTAATAATTTAATTTTACTAAACACTTTAGATGTGTAAATAAAATAATTAAAAATTAACAAATGTCAAACTTTTTCTAAGAGATTTATAGAAGGGCATATTAAATTTTGAGTAAGGGCATATTAAAAAGCTATAAATTTTGAAGTTAACAACTATAATATGGATGAAATCATTCACAAATGATTAAAGTTATTTTTAAAACAAAGATGAGAATTCCCTTCAAACCGAATTAATATTTTATTTTTTATTTAAAAGTATTTTATAGAATAATTGAAAATAATAAAATAAATATGTGGACAAATCTTTCATATTCTAGATAAATATAAAAGAATTCATTTTTAATAAATTTATAATTATATCAAAGAACATAAATTATTAATTATCCGAATATTTAGACAGCATGAATTTATTTGAAACAACTAAAAATTATTAAAAAATAAACTTAAGAATTTAGGGAAATAAACAGAGCTCTTCTTCGATTAAATTTTTTAAAATAAAGTCTTACTGTTTAAAATTTGCTTTTAATTAAGTTTTTTTAAATTGTTTTAAAAGAATTTTTAGGTTGTTGTGAAAGGGTATTTCTCAACAAAAAAGTTTAAATATAAAAATTTTATAATTAAATTTCATATAGTAGTCCTCAATATATTTAATCTTTGTCGACTATTCTTAAATTTTATCAAATATTAGGTATTAAACGAGTATAATTATGTTTAATTTTCATATATTTATAAATAATTGAGATGTAATTTCTAAATATATTTTATTAATCCTCTAATGTTTATTTAAATTTTCTTATTAAGAAGAATATAAAATTTTACTATTTAAGCATCGGATATAAAATTAGAATGTGTCGCGAAAGGCGACTTATTTTTTAACATTTTGTCGCCTGTCTTTTTTGTCAAAAATATTTATTTTTAATTTTTTTCATTTTTAATCATGCTTATTCACCAAAAAAACGCCTACATTCTCCAAATTCTCAAAAATTCATCATGTACTTTTTGTAAAATCTTTATTTTCTATAAAAAAACCCTCCCATTTTTATCCATATTTAAACTCGGGAAATTTGGAAAAAATCAGAGCTCTTCTAATTTTAATTGTTCTTTAAATAAAGTTAAAATTGTAGTTAAATTGTAAAAGTTAATTCTTCTGTTTATTGTTTAATTTAAAGTTTAATTATTTTTTAATTTAAAGTTTCTCAACAGAATGAATTATAAATAAAAATTATTCTCTTTTTAAATAGATATGAATTATTGAAGAATTGATACAACTTGAACGAAAAAATACTAAATGCAGCAAATTAATTCGAAATAATTAGCAATAATTAAAATAGTAAACAATTAATAAACTTATAATTAGTTAATATTTAATTTTATTTTTATAAACTTAAGAAATTTTTAAATAATAGAATTATAAATTTAATAAAATAAAATTCAAACATAAACAATATATATTCTATGGAAATTGACATTATAAATTGAATAATGTTATATAAGTTTATTATGTATAATGATATTTTTTAAATCATGGCCATGAACTGGGTCAAAGAATTACGTGGGGTATATGTATACTTCTCTGACAACCTAAAATTGTCAGAAATTTGTTAATTTATAAATGTCGGTTATAAAAAGCTTAAATAAATTATACAATTCAAATGATTTTATTTAAATACAAGAAATCTTTTCCAATATTAAATAATTTTGAATTTCCATTTCTCAAATTAAATTAAAGATTAAATAAATAAATAAAATGCTGTTAATAATAAAGATATTAATTTTTATATCAATCTTTAAACTTTTTTTTTAAAGAAAAGATTGTCTAAACCGATTTGATAATTTTTATAATGATCAAAATAACTATAAAATATTTTTAAAATAAATAGTGATTGTGCCAAATTAATAGTTGGCTGTGTCAAATTAATTTAAGATTCTAAAAAATTAATAAACAATATTTAATTAAAAAAATATTAATTCGAAAAAAATATCATAAAATTGATAATTAGAGCTGTGAATTTTATGCATTTAAAAATGCAAAATATGTACTATAATATGCATAAAAAATTTCAAAAATATGCACGAAAATATGCAAAAACCCCAAAATATCCACGCAAATATGCAAGAAAAATACAATTTATACCTAGAAATTTAATATTTTTTTAGTCAAAAACATTTAAACACCTATTTTCATTAAGATTACTCACAGTTTATATGTTTTTTCAACAAATTGAGTATTTTTACTTTGTTGGACATTTTGAGATGAGGCGTTTTGGGAAATTTTGGAGTGGGACATTTTTGGGTCGCGCCCAATAAACAACAAAAATTTTTTTTAAATTCTCAATTTTTACAAATTTTTTCCAAAATTTTAACTAAATTTTCAATTTTTGGCAGGATTTTAGGGAATTTTCGTGATATTTTCCCCAAAAAGCTCGAAATATGCGTTAAAATATGCATTATGCATCAAAACCCGAAATATGCAAAAATATATAGAAACCCCCTCTAAAGTTTTCAGAACAAGCTAAAACAGTGTTTTTTGTGCTTTATACATGATGCCAAGTTTGTAAAAAAATATGCATTTCCATAAAAATCACAGCTCTATTGATAATTATGGCCAAATCCAAACAATATCTCCTCACATTTAAACAAATTAAACATTTTGTTTCTTAATTAATTATTTCAATAAATACTACAAAACAGAGGCCTAAAATGTGATATGTAAGACAAGTATATATTGAAAATAATTTGGCCTATTTTATTTAATATTTGGTTTGCATTTTAAAATTATAAATTAAATTATTTAAACAAATTTTATTAATTTCACTTTTAAATGTTGTGGATTATTTAAAAAATAAATTATCATGATTATGAAATAAATTGATTAATATAAGAATTATATACTTTAAAATCCAAGCGCTACCTATATTTGTGGCTTATAAATTAATAATAGTTGATTAACAAATGTTTAATTATCATTTGATAATTAAATTAACAAAAATATACTACTATTCTAGAATAAAAATAATCTAGAAAATATTAATTTATAATTTGTTTAACAAAAAACAAAATTACATAACTCATTAAATAAATAATAATTATTAAATCAAAATTTAAAACGATTTCGAAAACTAGGATGAATTTATTTAAATTTATGTGAGATTTGAAAAAATAAATTAATAAATATTAAAATTATTAATTTTTCTAAAAGATAGATGTAAAGAAAAACGTTTATCCGACCATTTTCTGTCAATTAAAAATTATTAAAAATATTAGTTTAATGACAATAAATGTAATTATTTTTATAAATTTTAAAGGAAATAATGAAATAAAAAAAATTTGAAAATTTATTAAATAAAAATTGTTAAGTAAATATATTTAATTAATTATTACGGGCCTTAATAAGGGTGACTCCGGTGGACCGTTATGTACATTTAATTTAAATTTTGCGAAATAAAAAATATTCATTATGCATGATTATAAAAGAAAAAAATTAATTTAATAAGATAATTTAATTTATTATTATAAAATCCAAACAGAATAAAAATTTGCTACTTAAAAATAATATATCGGCACTATCCAACTTCATACGTATTTGAAATTTTAATAAATATATATTTCAAATCAGAACTAATAATTATAAAATTATTTAAAAAATTTAACGGAGATTGGCAATAACAAAGTATTACATATTAATTAATTCTTTAATTTTTAATTTAAAAATAGTAAAGAGCAATTAAAATAAAATATAAAGAGGAAATTGTCTTTATTATGCCTGTCAGGCCTAATTATTACTTTAAAAATTTCAAATTTATTTATTTTAAAGTAATTATTTTTGAAATAAATTTTCGCAAAATTGAATTAATTTTTTTGGAATTTCGTATAATTTAAAAAAAAAAGAAAATAAGTCTTTTTGTTTGTAATATTTATTTAGCTTTTTTAATGGATTATTTTGGGAGATTCTAATGGAAAAATAATTTTTTAAACATTTTTGTACTCGGATTTTATAATTAATAACGAATAAGTATAATTTTTTAAATTTTAGTAAAACTCTTTCGTTTTAATAGAATTTTTTGGTTTTTTATTTTATTTCAGATTAATAGACATATTTGTTTAGCTTACAAACGTTTATTAAGTTTTTTTCCTTTTTTAAATGAAGTAATTTTTATTCTTAATTCTCTTAATTTTCTCGTTTTTCTTTAAAAGTTTTATTAAATTAAAATCTATTATTTATCAAAATATGAATAAAAATAATTTAAATGTGAAACTTCTTTGTTGTGAAATTTGTGGAAAACAAAGTGAAAGCAGAAATTATAATGTTGTTAGTTGTCCAAGTAATTTTTTTAAATTTTAATTTGTGTGAAGAATATGTATTTGACTCTTTTTTCTGAGATTCTTTTGCATGTTCTGATCTCAATAAAAATAATTAAAAATTTAATTTAAATTTAATTCTCCTTTTTTCTAAGGCTGTAAGCAATTTTTTCGCCGTACAGTTTTATATCAAAAGGTTGTCAATTGTAAACGAAATAAAAAGTGCGATATAATAAATGGTTGGTGTTTTTACATTTATTGTAAAAATATTTATAATAAGTTTAAATTCATCCTCAAATTAATATTCTGTTAATTATATTAGGTGATAAATGTAGAGGTTGCCGTTTTGATAAATGTTTAATTGAAGGAATGGATCCTTTAATGATTAAAAGTGATGATATAAATTGCCGAAATGAATTTATTGAAATGTTGGAAAAACGTCGAAATAAATTACAACAAACAAAATCTAACGATTTATATCATCAAGAAGATCAAAAAACTATTTGCGTTAAAAATAATAAAAATTTCGATGAATATAAACAGTCAACAAGTAATCAAGATATTTGTATAAGCAATGAATTGTGTTTTAATGACACAACAATTGGTATACCTAATTTTTTTGATAGAAAATTTTTAGAAAAGAAAGGGGGTGTATTTTTTGTCAATTTACTTATTGAGTTCCTAAATTTGTTTTTTGTTCAAAATTTTTAAGTCTTTTTTCCAAAACTTGATTTCAAAGACCAAGTTTGTTATTTTTATTATAAGAGTTAAGGATTCCTTAAAGGGGCATCATAAAAACTCAACATCATAAAAAAATTTCTCTGTAAAATCTAGTTGTATCTTAAGCACAGAACAGCTCTCCCCCGGTGCCAACCAAAATATTTAAAATATTTTAAATTTGACTTATTTAAATTAAAATAGTTTTGGAATATAATTCATTATTAAAGGTCAACAAAATAATTTTATATCTTCCAAAGTAGATGCTGAAGTCAGTCAAGTAACCTATTAAAAACAAAAAAATTTTTGAAAATACTTTTTTAATTAAAGAGGGAACTTTTACTTCAAATTTGTGAAGCACAAAACCGAATTAGAAATGCATTTATGGATTATGATGAACAAGAATTTTTATCTATGAAATTTAATTCATTACAAGAAGTTTTAATTTTTGGGCCAAATATTATTTCAAAAGCATCAGAATTTTCGGTAAAAAATAAAAATCTTAAAATGGGACACGCTTAAAACATGCCCAAACATGTTTCAAGATTATCTGATCCGCTTAAATTTGTATAAAACAATTCCTCTCATCGAGCTAAGGAGATTAGTACCAAAATTTATAAGGGAACATGTTAGTGTTACTTTATAAACATGTTAGTGGGCAGGTAGACTGTATTGCGGACAGGTAGATCGCCAACTGTAAATTTACCACTAAATGAGATCTAAAACATAAAGAACCTGGTATATCACAACTTCCACTGGAAGTAGAGTACGTAGAGTACCGAGTAATTGGGGAAAAACCGAGCTCGAGTAATACGAGTTTGAAAAACCCGAGTTCGAGCTCGAGCTCAACTTTTTAGGCCGAGTTCGAGTTCGAGTAGTCGAGTAATCGAGTAGTTTTTATAAAACAGTATTTTAAAAAAATTTCAGTAAAAACAATACTTTTACTAAAGTGCTGTGTTTTAGGCATCTGATGGTAGTAATGCGTTAGATCATCATCCAAATCCCAGTTATTTTCGTTAATCCGCTATATCCCTCTTAATCCGCCGAAATTCCATGATATGTACACGATCCATGTTGACACCGAGACCCGGGTTGAAAATCAATGGATAATATTATTTCGGGGATTCGTGTAGATTAAGGGGATATCGAGTGATAAGAGGAATGAGATGGATATCAAGGGATTAAGCGGGGTTTAGGCCGATTATAGTGAGATTTGGGTGTATTAGGAGCAAAATCTGGGAAATTCGGGGGATTAATTGGATCGTCGAAAGGCATATCGCCTCTCTATCCCTCTCTTTTTTGCCGCTGGATTAAATTTTGAGAATTTCTGAAGGCCAAGTGGGAACACCCTAGTTTCAGAAGGACAAATCCCACGCTATCCCCTTAGATCCCTTGAAATATCCGGATATCACTAAAATCCACCTAACTCCATTCAAATCCTCCGATATACACAAGGAGCAAAATTTCTTCCTTTTTCAAGGAGCAAAATTTCGCCAAGGAGCAAAATTTCCTCCTTTTTCAGCGCCGCAGGCGAAAATTTTGAGAATTTTGAAGGCACTTAAGCCAAAAATCATCCTTTTTTGCGCCGCAGGCGAAAATTTTGAGAAATCTGAAAGAACCTTAAGCCAAAAATCGTTCTTGCTGCGCCGCAGATAGGGGCATAAAAATACTCGGTTTTAACCGAGTCTGTCGAGTAGGAAGTTTCCGAGCTCGAGTAATACGAGTATCATGATCCCGAGTTCCGAGTCGAGTAATTACGCAAAAAAACCCGAGCGGTCGAGTCGAGCAACTCGAACTCGCTCGACTCGGACGTACTCTAACTGGAAGTACAGATAAAGTATAAATTTGTAATTAAAATAGGTAATTTTATATGTACATGCATATATTTTCGAGAATACTTTACAGTGAAAAAAGGAACTTGTTTCATGTTTTAATAAAAAAATTTTGCCAAAATTTTTTCATAGCCGCCTAAATAGCTTTTTGCATTAGCTGAGGAGAAATATGTAGCTAGCCAAGTACAATTGTTTTACATAAATATTTGCTAATTATAGGTAATGCCAAGGCCTATTAGTTCAACTGAATTTTACGAAGAAAGTGCACAATTTTGTCAATTTACTCATCGTGTTGCTAAATTTTTCCTTGTTCAGAAACTTATTAGTATTGGAATTTTTAAGTCTTTACCTGTTTTTTCGAAACTTAATGTTAAAGATCAAGTATGTTATTATTACTATTAAGGTTACAGATTTCTTAAAGGCTACTATAACTTGGACAAATAAATGAAAAATGTTTAAAGCTTAGTTACTATGCAAAACCTCGGAATTGTTTTACTAATAGTTAATTAGAGCCAGGATTTTATGCAAATGCATAATTTCTTGCAGACTTGGGATGTAGGTAGTGTAATTGCACAAAAAAACAGTTCTGCCTTAAAACTAGACCAATACTTTATTTTAATATTAACTTTATTAATTTAATAATTAAGTTAATTATTCAAGTTAATTATTTTCGAATATGTGGCACATCCAGTATCACTACTTGGCGTTTACTTTGCTTCATATAAATTGGGTTCTCGTACTATGATAGGAAAAGATGGTTTTTATCCCATGGCTGCATTCTCTGATCAATTTAGTTTTAAAAATGATAAAACGTAAATTAAAATAAATTTAAATAATATTTTATGGATTTTTTGATTTTAAGACTCTTCTCTCTGGCAAATAAAGTTTTCAGTAAACCGATAGAGCCTTTTTTTGACACTGGAATTTCTAAAGAAGAATTTAGTTTAATTTTGGCTATTGTTTTTTTAAATCCAGGTATTTTAATTAAAATATTAATTAAAAATAAGTAAAGAAAAATTTAAAAAAAGATATCCCAAATTTGTCAGAATCAGCGAGAAATATTCTTTCAAAGGAATTTTCTTATTATTCAAAAATGTTACTTGATTATTCACACAATAAATTGGGTATAGATGCTGGAACTAAAAAATATGCTGAATGTATTCATTTAATTACAGCCTCATTTATTGGAGCAAAAAACCTTCATTTATTAATAACATATCTAGAAGCATTCTATAAACGTCCATTAGAAAGCTTTGTAATGCCAAAATGTTTTAAAGACATATAGCCTTTAATTTTTAATAAAAAAAATAAATACTACAATTTTTATTTAGTAACTGATGTCATTTAATTATTTTATTTTTGGTTTTATATTTGAAAAAGTAAAATTTTATATTAACTTCTACATACTTTTAAATCAAATATAATGAAGCAAATTATTTATAACCAACCAAATAACATTTAAAATTACAAAATAATCATAACTTCAATTAATCTGTGTTGCCTTCCAAAAAGCCTTTGATAAAGTTCGAATATTTATTTTTGGCAGGGGTGGATGTTGAGGATAAATGTATTGGGTTTGGAAATATTATATTGCGTCATTTTGAGATAATTTAAAAATTTGTTAAAATCATTCATTTTAATTTAAAATCATTAAAATTTTCAAAAAATACCTAATTATTTAATAAAAATAACCAAATGTGAGAAACTTGCAAGACACTGGGAGTCAAATAAAATGTTAACTCTAATGAAATGTATTATTTAAAAATATAAATCTGGTGGAGTAATTAGTTTAAAATAAAATTATAAATAAATAAACGTGAAAAATACAAATTTATGAAATTATAATAGCAAATATTGCGATTAAGGGCATACATATATATACCTAATTAAACAGACAAATAATAAAATCAAAAATATTAATTTTAAAATAAATAAATTAAATAAACTGGAAGTAACCTCAGGAGACTCTGGAGGTGCTCTTTACATAAAAAAGTTAATTTAATATTTTTAATTAAATACAATTTTTATCAAATTATAAGATTAAAATTGGTTAATTAGTTTAATATTAAAAATTAAATAAATACTTATAAAAAATATTAGGATATATAAAATTAGTGGTTATTATGACAAATTAAACAAAGGATATTTTATTAAACTATCAAAAAATGAAATAAAATCAAAACATTAAAATACATTATATAAATTTTAAATTATAATACATATAATTAAATTTTTGAGCTGGAATTAAGAGTAGGAGAAGCAATTCATTTTGCAGCATTTGGTTCAAAAATTAAACAATTAAACTGTTTAAAATATTTGTTGACATAACTTTATTAATTAATTAAAAAATTAAATAGCAAAAATTTTTAGAAAATATAAAAATAATGTTAATTTAAAAATTCTAACTTAATGATTAATGGGTAATTTGATTGTTTTATTTAACAATATACATTTTTAATTCCTTCACTTTAAAAAGATTACTCCTACTAATAGAGTTTTTTAATTTAAAAAGATATCAAAGGATTAAGGAGGATATCTGGGATTTTAAGTGATATCGGTGATATCAGAAAATTAGGAGGATTAGAGGTGGTGTATAAGTGGTGGATTTGCTGGCTTATAAACTCATTGGTGAACCTGATATGAGTAAACTAGATAAGCTAGTAAACTAGATAAGCCAGGCAATCAAATTTCACCAGGCATTTTTGGTTTAGAGTCTGTGACGATCCGATTAAAAATTGCCTCAGGCAAAGTAGACCAAAGTGCAATTGACCAAGTGTCGTAGGCTTCAGGCAATAGGGTTCCCCCAGGCAATCAAATTTCACCAGGTTCAGGAATAGGGTTCCCCCAGGCAATCAAATTTCACCAGGTTCAGGAATAGGGTTCCCCCAGGCAATCAAATTTCACCAGGTTCAGGAATAGGGTTCCCCCAGGCAATCAAATTTCACCAGGTTCAGGAATAGGGCTCCCCCAGGCAATCAAATTTCACCAGGTTCAGGAATAGGGTTCCCCCAGGCAATCAAATTTCACCAGGTTCAGGAATAGGGTTCCCCCAGGCAATCAAATTTCACCAGGTTCAGGAATAGGGTTCCCCCAGGCAATCAAATTTCACCAGGCATTTTTGGTTTAGTCTGTGACGATCCGATTAAAAATTGCCTCAGGCAAAGTAGACCAAAGTGCAATTGACCAAGTGTCGTAGGCTTCAGGCAATAGGGTTCCCCAGGCAATCAAATTTCACCAGGCATTTTTGGTTTAGTGTCTGTGACGATCCGATTAAAGATTGCCTCAGGCGAAGTAGACCAAAGTGCAATTGACCAAGTGTCGTAGGCTTCAGGCAATAGGGTTCCCCCAGGCAATCAAATTTCACCAGGCATTTTTGGTTTAGAGTCTGTGACGATCCGATTAAAAATTGCCTCAGGCAAAGTAGACCAAAGTGCAATTGACCAAGTGTCGTAGGGTTCAGGTTTGTTCCAGAAATGGAGCAAATTCTGGAACAAAAAGTTTTTGGGGTTTGTTGCATTTGCTGTTTTCGATTTTATTACTCTTTGAATTTATATAAAAAGTGTAATAAAACTCGGCCAAAGTGTCGTTCTTTCGACCAAGTGACTGACCAAGTGTCGTTCTACTGACCAAGTGTCGTTCTTTCGAAGGAGCTATCATTTGCATAAACTTTTTTGTTCCAAAAAATCGCTTTTTCAATTTTCAGGGTTCTGTATCTAGGTCAAATCAAGTCGGATTTTTTGATTTTGGGTACATTCGACACAGCTCGTTGTGTTCTACATTCTTCTGAAGACTGACCATTTTTAACACCTTGATAAAGAAAAAAGAGGGGGCCGGAACCGAACTCAAGGACCGGAACCGAAACCTTTTTTTTCAGTATCAGATTGTGGGAAAAAGTCTTTGAATTCAAGATAACCGACTATAAGATAATTTTTACTTCTTGTAACCTCCAGAAATAGGCTTATATTTTCCACTAAAAAAATTGACTTCAAATCAAAGCCAAACTTCTTTTAAATGTGATTAAAAATATTTAAAAATAAATTTGCATTAACTAGCTAAAAATATGATGAAAATAACTTTAAAAAACAAATTTAATCCAAAAAGTCAACGAAAAAACAAAAAATTCTAAAAATATTTATTTCTCCAATAATCAAAAACTTTAATTTTTTTTCCTCTCAACTTCTTCTACGCCTCCATTTTTCTTATTTGAACACAAACAATCGTTCCATCTTTCACTTCTTCATTGCAAAATGAGAATCTCACATTTGGATTGTAAATATTCTCAAGTTGATATTTTGTATATTTAATTCCATTTAATTGTTTAGTAATTTCAATTTCTTCGGCTCTTTCATTTAATTCAAATTTTGTAGGTGAAGAATAACACAAGGTAATATTAGCCAGCATTTTTGAACAATCCTTGGCTGTAGATATATGCTTTAATTTAAATTGATTTAATTTGAATTGATTAACGGGCTGTTCCGTTCAATGGATTTTGGTGATTCTTTGGTTCGTAACCCCACTCCCTTTTCCTTCCTTAAAGTACTAAAAAATGGTCTTTGCCCAGGGTTTTGTCTGTATCTAGGCACAGAGTTAATTTTGGTGTCATTCGACACAGCTCTACGAGTTCAACTAAGACTGACTGACCATTTTCTAATACTTTGAGGAAGGAAAAAGGAGTGGGGGTACTCTGAATTCAAGATAACCGACTATAAGATAATTTTTACTTCTTTTAACCTCCAGAAATAGGCCACCATTTTCTAATACTTTGAGGAGAGAGAGAGAAAAACCAAAGCATTACCTGGATTTTTTCAGTATAACAAGATTAATGCTAACTTGTGTAAATTTCAAGGGCTTTCTTGTTTTACTTTTGTGTCAGAATAAAAAGGGGGAATTTTCCAAAACTCTTTGGAAAGTGGAAAACTTGTTTACCTAGTATATTTCAGGGATGTCACGGGCTGAGAAAATGTTGGGTTTCGGGGGTTTCCAAAATTTAAAATTTTATTTTAAATTTTTTCCAAATTTTACTTTGTAGCGGGTTTCGGGTCGAAAAAAGGCCGGGTTTCGTGTATCGGGTTTCGGGTAACCAGTGACATTCCTGCTGTATATGTTATATTTCCCCTGATTAAAACTCACCTTGACTATAGTATTATAAAGCCTTGCCGTCTTAACATTTCTTACACGAATTTTTGGTAAGTTATTGCCTTCACTTGCTAAAATATTGAATAAAAGTTGAACTTGAATGTCATTCAAATTGATGATAAGATATTCAGAAATTGTCAAATGATTCGAAACAAAGTTCCAAACATTTCCAAAAGAATCGTCGTTGGACGATATTTTTGGTTTTTGAATATGAAATTGAAGTTTGTCGTTGTCAAACAATAAATTAATTAATTCGGGATTAAACACAATTCCCGCAATTAAGGCATATTCAAAAACACAATCGGAAAGTTGTTCCAACCAGTAACCAACAATAACCATTTTTTTAACATTTTTTGGAAAGAGTGGCAATTTAATAATATAATAACGAGGTTCATTGTCCAATAAATACTCAGAGGTTCTCTCAATATAAACAAAATACTTGTTGCGATATGAAGAAACGTTTTGAGAATAATACAAAAATACTGGAACGAGTCTGTTTATAATGTTCTGGTACTGAAAAAATGTGAGGTAAAATTTATGTTCGTACTACTCCCCTTTAGGTAATTTCAAGTTCGTATCCCCCCCCCCTTTTTTTTATTTTTCAAGATATAAAATGGTCCACAGAATCACCGAATCCAACCAATCTTGGTATCATTCGACTTAGGGAGTTGTTTGGAAGATCCGGTTCAAGAAAGGCCGGATATCCGGAAATTTTCGGTTCGGATATCGGATCCGGGTATTCGAAGTTTTCCAACTATCAGACAACCCCACTAGGGAGTACGACCATAAATTTTACCAAATATAATTGTAATTCAATATTTTACTTTTTCTATCAAAAAATCCAATTGTTTTACCCGCAATAAGCCTACTTTTCATATATTGAATTATCCTACATATGGGGACCCGACACTTAAAGACCAGACTATTGGGGAGGGGGAGTCAAGGGCAGCATTTTTTGCACAGCATGTCAGCATGTGCAAAAAATGTCGGGCCCCTAAGTGTTGGGTCCCCAAAGGTCTGATCGTCGCGCCACGGACTTAAAAGAGAAGCTAAAAATTTCAACTTGCTGATAAAAACGACAAATTTTTTGATACAAAAAGCAGAATTTAATTTTTACCCTCTTCTTAAAAAAGGCTGGCAGTCTATATCCAACAACTTCAGGGTCAGGTTCAAGCAATTCATATGAAACAAATTTTGGAAGATTAGCATTCTAAAATTCGAATTTTTTTTAATTACAAGTTAATATCCCAATAGAAAGGCCCCCCAGTTTGAATGTGTGGAAGACGGTTCATTATCGCCAATTCAGTATTTGGGGCACATTATGGGGCCATAATTTTAGTTTTCCTCAGATCCGAGTAATTCTCATAATCCGAAAGGTCTCGAGATGCAGCACCCACACATCCAGATGGGGGGCCTTTCTATTAGAATATATACGGTAAGTTAATGTTTACAATTGAAAGTTTATTGAATTTCATTCGAAAGCACAATTCTTCCTCATTTTCGTTGATTAAATTGTAAAAGTAAATATTTGTTTGTTTAAAAGAAGTTAATTGATTAAAATTAAGGCATTTTAAGACATCAAGATTTGCTTGAGTTGGAAGACAAAACATTTTTGATTGTCTAAAAATAGGGAAAAGCACATTTTTTAGACAAGAAAAACA
The DNA here is from genome assembly GCA_902706615.1 of Meloidogyne luci. Classification (NCBI taxonomy): domain Eukaryota; kingdom Metazoa; phylum Nematoda; class Chromadorea; order Rhabditida; family Meloidogynidae; genus Meloidogyne; species Meloidogyne luci. The sequence continues at coordinate 270,999 of CACSLI010000267.1, read as the reverse complement.
CGAGTTTAGGTGTGCATGAGCCTAGGTCTGGCAGTAAAGGATCGCAATTCCTATGAAAGGTACATCCCAATTAGGCGCGCGACCATAACGGCGCAAAACCATAACTTGGTTCAAGATTTTCGAAGCCTTCCAAATTTATCATTAAACAATTCCACTTATCGAGCTAAAAAGATTGGTAACAAAATTGATTAGGGCAAAAAATTTTCCAGCAAGTTATGGCTTTGCGCCGTTATGGCCGCGCGCCTACTTGGGCGTGTCCCCTATGAAAGCTAGTTGAAATGAAAAATAAAAACAGAAAATGGGAAATGAAACGGAATAAGGAAATGAAAGAAATGAATGAGAAATTTTTTAAAAAGAAAAATAAAAAAATAGGTAGAAAATTTTGGGATGGTCATTTAAATAAATAAAGGAGTGGCAAATAAATTTTAGAAAAAGAACTTTTTTATTTGTAAGTTAAATTCATCGTTTTCTCTTTCTCATTGCCTAACTACATAAATAAAATGAAAGTCGATTTTTTAAAAAAAAAGGCGGGCAGTAGTTAACCCAACGTTTTGCGCACAAAGGGATGCCGCCATCCTTTTGGATGGGTGGTTAACCGCAATTAATTATGATTAATGTTCGCGCACTAGTTTAAACCTATTGACAGCTTTGGTGGGGGAGGGGTCCGCGCGAGCTATCCTGAACCTATTGAGTGAGTGGGTGGTAGGAGGAGGGGTATGATTTTACAAAATGGGGGAGGGGTAGGAGGAAGGGGGATTTTTTAACGAGTAATTTATTGACCCTTCCCCTTTCTACTAATTAGTAACCGCAATCTTTTGACAGTTTTGGTGGGGCCCGTGAGAGCAAACAATAACCTATTGAGTTAATAATGGTTGGAGGGGGACTGATTTTACAAATTGAGAGGTGAGGAAGGGTTTTTTAAGGAGTAATTAATTAGTTTTTGCCCTCCCCCTCCTCTCCTTTTTCGTTAATTGATACAAATTTATTCAAGATTGAAGTTTTAAAATAGAGGAGACTCAAACTGATACTCATGTACAAATTAAAATTACTATGTTTTCTCCTCCCAACTACTATATTGAGTTGTTTTTTCTTTTTCTTCCCAAATATTCTTATTTTTAAAATAAAGGAAAAACCGCACTCCCCACACTGTCCACTCCTCACCCTGTCTGACCGCTTGTGTTTCTTAGCCTTATCTCTCTCTCTCTTTAATTTTGCAACAAAACCAGACACACTGTTTCATTGATTGTTTTTTACACTCCACACAACCCCAAGTCAACCCTTCTTTATTCTAACCAAATCTAAGCAACTAAAAAAATATTTCTTATTAAAAAATTTTTTATATTTCAGTTGTTGTATGGAAATTTTGGGTATGGAAAATTTTTTTGGGGTATGGAAATTTTAAAGATTAATAAATTAAAATTTTTTAATTTTAATTTATTATGTGGATGCCTACACAGAATTACAAGACCCTACAGAAGACCTGCTTTCTGTGAATTCAGATGCTCGTTACTGTGAAACGGTTGCACCAAATGTTCGAATAAGGTAGTATTTTATTGGGTCTGATTAAAAGATTTTTTATTGAATTTTTTAGCATGCACCAAGTTCTTGTTCTTGTACTTCATTCTTTATTGCTCTACTTAATATTATTTTGGGAGGAGTTGGAACAAAATTAAAATCTGGCCCTGCTCAACAAATTACTGGAACAATTCAATTTACTGATAGGGTAATAAACCTTTGAAAATATTTTGAATATTTTTATCATTTAGGCAGCAGATGATAAACGGGAGAAGATTATTATTTTGCCTGGTTATGGATTATTGTATCTAGTTATGGATTTTGTGCATCGATGGAGGACATATAAAGATAAGTTTAAATTCCAAAATGGGGACCGATATATTGGATACTGGGGACCGATTCTATCGGATACTGGGGACCAGTCTGGATACTCGGGACCGATCTATCGGATACCGGGGACCAGATTGGATACTCGGGACCGATATATTGGATACTGGGGACCAGTCTGGATACTCGGGACCGATCTATCGGATACCAGGGACCAGAGTGGATACCAGGGACCGTTTTTATCGGATACCGGGGACCAGATTGGATACCAGGGACCGTTCTATCGGATACCAGGGACCAAACTGGATACCAGGGACCGATCTATCGGATACCGGGGACCAGATTGGATACTCGGGACCGATCTATCGGGTACCGGGGACCAAAGTGGATACCAGGGACCGATCTATCGGATACCGGGGACCAGATTGGATACCTGGATGATTCTATAATAGAGATTGATTAAATTTAAAAATGTTTCTTAATACAATAAATTGTAGTTCGATCGGACAAATCCTGAATGTGCAAATGTGTTCTTCAACTGTTTTTGGGAATGAGGGATGGCTTATGGCTTCGAAGGACGATATGAATAAAAATTTTTTAAATTTAATAAAAATTTTTTTTAAATTTATTTAGAAATTTCAAGACTGTATTATTTAAAAAAATTTTTTAATAAAATGTTTTTTCTTTTAATTTTTATCAATTAAGTAATTAATAACAAGACATAAGATTAATATTGTTAACAGAAAATTATTAAAATACTTAAATCATTTTTTAAATTAACAAATCAAAAATTAATTTATTTTCCAATCCTTTGAAGATTTTGAGGATAATCTTCTAGTCCTCTTTTTCAACCTTTACTTTCTTTGGATCGAACACCAAAGGTTTGATGTTAGCATGTACTATTTGAATTTCCTCTTAAATTATTTAATTAGAGATAATTGGGGAAATTTTGCTTTGTCTCCTTATTGTTTTTTTTTTAATTTTCGGGTGTATGCATCTCGTTCTTAGTTGAGACCTCGAGCTCTTTTTCGACTGCACGTCGAGCTCTTTCGAATGATATATCTAGACTAATTGAAAGGGTATCAAAACAAGGTCAAAACAAGGTTCAAACAAGGTTCTTATGTATCTTACACCCCTCATAAAAATTCAAAAATATTTTCCTAAAATACTGTACCCCTATTTCCCGTTGATTTTTGAGACTCGAGATCTCAATGAAGAAAGAAGGTGGATACTTCGTTCTTTTTACTTTTCCACTCGGTATTGACGGAAATGTCCACAGAAATTTTTTTAGAATTTTGGCTCCAGTTAATGTTGGAAAACTAGAAGTGTTTCTAAACTTTTTTCCACCAAAAATTTGACTTTGCCGACTTTAATTTGAAATATCTCAAAATAAAAAATTTAGATTGGACTAAAATTTTTTGTAATAGATACACCATAAAAAGTGCTACAAAAAAGACCAAGACACTTTTTTCCAACTCTTTTATTTTGCCATGTTATAAGCCCTCGAAATTTTACAACACTAGTGTTTCTAAACATATTGCCGCCACTGTACCTAGAATAATCAAAAGGGCCTCAAAAAGGTTTTCTCATAAGGGTCTTAAACTGAAACAGTAAGAGCCACTGATTATTTTTCCTTATGTATCTTACACCTCTCATAAAAATTCAAAAATATTTTCCTAAAATACATTATATTAAAAGAACAGACCGTCTTTGATACAATTCTTCTCAGCTTCTTTCTTCTTTACGATCTTATTATGGTTGGCCTTCTTCAACAATATATTTTTCTTAATCAAAAGCGCTTTATATAAGCGTTCTCTACGTTGTAGCAATATTATTTGACGTTGGATGAAAATATTTTGATTTTTATAAAAAATCAAATCACTTTTAATATTTTTCATATTCATTTATAAAGTGGAATATATTTATTTTTAATTTTATAATGAATAAAAGGGATAAATGTTTCTTGAAGTATGCCATTATAATATAAAAACATAAATTATACAACAGATGGCTTTTATTCCAAATTTTCAAATATTTGTAAATTAAAGATAAATCAAGATTTTTTACTCACACTTTTTACTCACACCAAAAGAAGAAATATAATTAATTATCCTTTACGAGAGTGAAAGGAATGGATAAAGTAAAAAGGGTAAATACCTAGGGAGCATATAATTTTATAAAGAATTTAAGATTTTACTTCAAAATTTTATCTTTAAAAAAAAATTTTTTAACATATTCAATTTTAAAAAATTTTCAAAAATTTAAATTTCCTCATCTGATTTTTGTTCTCGACATCTTGGTGCATTTAATTGATTGCTTCCACAATGGATGCACCTTTCTGCTCGTACATTTTCTGTTTAAAAATGATTTTTATCCTAGATTTAAATTTTAAATTAGAACCATTCTCTTCTGATTGTCCATCTTCACCAGCTCTTATACGCTGCACGAGCCCAGCTGCACGAGCCCTTATACGATCAAGCAATTCAGCCGCTTCTTCTCTCAATGAAAACAAGGGGTGTGGGAAGTTATGCTGAAAATAGACTTTAATAAGCAAATTTAAAAAAGCAAAACCTCCCTTTCTGCCCATACTTCAATATCACTAACACGCAGAAGTGTGATTCCCAATCGTCGCTGAACCATGTCGACGTCTACGTGAAAATTGTTCAAAGAATGTCGAATTGAGCGCAATTCGTCTTTAATTTCGTCAATATCGCTCATTTTTGCTAAATTAAGACAAAAATATCAGAAAATAAAAATTATATATAAAAAATTTATCTACACATAATAAATTATAAATTGAGTAATTAACCTAATTTTGATTAACGAAAGAATTTGAAAAATAAAAAATCAGGTCAATACGACTTGTTTTGAAATAAATTAATGATCACTTTTATCCATTTCCTTTGACTGGTAGCAGAGCGACTGTCGCTACCCATCGCTTGCTCGCTAGTTCATATTTTTGAACGCTCAAAAATACAAAACGATAAATTCAAATAATAAAAAAGGGACTTTTTCTCTAAATTAAATTTTGTAAAAAAGGGACCGTCTAATAATATTTTTAATAAATATCTCTAATTAATAAAAATCAATTTTTTAATAATTTAAATTTCGAGTGATAAGTTCAATGAGTATAAAAGCTGGAAAATTTTTAAAATTATCTCATTTCATTTCTAAATCTTCAAAATGCTCTTCCTTATCGATGAATGCGCTAAAATTTTACACTGTCACCCCAAATCATTGCGTGATCAGATACATCACCCCTCAAAGCGAGCATTACTCGTATCAAAACTTAAAGGAAGAAAAGTGCGCACCCTCTACTCAGATAGGAATGGATTTCGCAAGACTTTCACTATTAATGGTCTTACTTACAAAGGAGCACATTGTACTATGGCCTACGGGGCTTTGTCTCGTCCTTTCAATGTTTCTGTTGCAGCACATTTCTATTCACGGCATAGGATTCGTCTGCAATATCCTTATTTACAATGTGTAATTGAGCACTTCCCGCGCCGTTGCGAAGATCGATTCTATCCTCTAGAATTATTGGAGTTTGTTGATGAAAAAGAGGAAGACTACATTGGTTTTCATCTTGATGATAAACCACTCTATTCTGAAGTTTCCGATAAATTACAAATTGATAAAGAAACAAGTGATTCAGACAAGAATATGGATGATACTCTACATTTCGAAGATGATTTTGATGAGATGGAAGGGTGGTAAGCCTACACACACTCACATATTACACACACATACACAAATTATTTTCAAGTTGTTTATAGAAAAATTTTAAATTTAATCTTTCATGACTTAATTCTGTAATTTTACCCTTATAATCATAAACTTCTTTTTCTTAATTTTGAATTTTTAAATAAATTGTATTTCCTATCTACTAATTCTGCAATTTTACCCCTTAAATTCACCTCTTCTTTCTATTAATTTTTAAATCTTTTCTTCCTAACCTTAATTTGGTAATTTTACCCCTAAAATCTTATACTCTTGTTAAATAAATTTGCAAACAAAAATAAAATTTATTACAAATTTTTAAAATAAATTACAAATTAACACCAAAATCTAAAACTTTATGATCACTTGGACGTATTACACCTTTCCCTACAAAGGGACGGTATTTTTTCTGAAGAGGCTGTGTAAACACAGATCCTTTCTTCACAGATGGCTTGAGGAAATGGGGGTAGACAATATTAATCGGGTCACAATAGCCATCGTTAACAAAACTTAACACTTTTTCTTTAAAAGTTTCATAACGAAGTCCTTGTTTATTGACCACGTCCCAGTTAAGTGTCATTCCTCTGACCTTCAGCACATAGTCCAAATCGGCATCCGGATCATCTTTTTTCTGAAGTTTAAGGCCGTATTGTTTTGCACCACCTGAGCAATACTCCAGGATGACATGTAGAGGGTACTCATTGGTAAATTGGCCGAGGTGAGGACCAAGCTGCAGTGGGCACGTCTCCTCAGGGTGTACGAAGATTAAGGAGTCCGTGTCTTAATTCAAATTTTTTTAAACTCATTTAAAAAGTTTAAATTTACCTGTATAAAGGAGGGTGCACCCAGGTGTCCTGACGACTTTCTGCATTGCCTTCAGAAGATGGATGCGCGCGCAAGCAGTGGTCCAAAGTGAGATCACTAAAATTATCTATTAACTTTAATTTAAACTAAATAAAACATACCGACATTTGAGCACTCATGCTCCTCCACAAAATCCTTTTTGGTCAGATGTGAGATGAGTACTACAAGTGGAGTAAGCTCATCAACACCAGAAACTTCCTTGGTGCTGTCGTCCAACATTTTTCTAAGTGTTGAAGGTCTGTCTGTGACCGTGCATTGACTTAGTCCAAAGTTTCTCAAGGCAAAACGACCCCCTTAATATGAATTTCTTTATAAATAATTTTATCAAGATTAAAAATTTTTTATTAAAAAATAAAGACTTACAAAGGTTGTTAAGGCATAATTTTGCCTGTGTCCTCCTCCCCTTATTCATTACCTGAAAATTTAATATTTAAAATTTAAATATATAAATTTACCATCTTTCCACGTTCAATATTTATATCGAACATTTCCGCGCATTCTCTGATGAATTTCTCCTCGGCTTCAAAGTTTCCTTTGATACTGTCGTCAAATCCGCTAGCATGTATCTTTTGAGCCATAAACTCAGCTATATACGGTCTGAAGAGTCTGCTGTCAGATGCAGTATATTCGAGGACGCGGAATATTTTAGTTACTCGATAGCCTTCGTCGAGCGCTGCATTCAACTCGACTGATGTACATGTACTCACCCATCCTCGATCCCTATCTTCATGCTCGCAGGTGTAGTCCTCGTTCACAGATCCTTGAGGAAAAAGGCGAGCACATGTAGCACAAAGCGGGAAGAGGAGTCGATCATCAAATTTCACAGGTAGTACCGGCACATCGATCTTTCGGGGTGGAATCACAAAGACCTGATTTTATTAATAAAAATTTTGAACAAATTAAAATACCTTAAGTATGGCAAGCTCGAACTTGTTATCCCTAGAATTCGTCCAGGAAACATCTTCGTTCAAAACATGGACTGTTGGATGTCCAATAGGATATTTTGTTGTTACATTAATAAATGGGTAGAGAGAAGTCACGTCGAAGTAGCTGATCTTCTCTCCAGGCTGTACTTGATGAAACAATTTGAGAGGTCCCGTTCTACCTCCAAAGAATGCTGAACGAATATCAATAGGGCCGTTGTCGATATAGTTGTTAAATTTTTGGCGTATTTCTATATCCTTTTTCACCATGTCTAATATTTCACATTCCCAGTAGACCTCCACTTTAATTTGTGACTTGATGAACTCCAGTCTTTTCTTGTCAAGCTCCCTTTGTCGTCCAGCGGTCTTACCATTGGGTAAGACAATATTGTCGTCTGGATAACATTTAATACAACCATGCCAACAACAGCCATTAATTTCGATCCCAAGTTGCTGACTCGCTACCCACCCATCCAAACGGTAATTACCAATCCTTAAGATTTTTACTTAACAATTTTCTTTATTAAATTTTTACCTCTTCTCTCCTTCAACCGAATAAGCTGTTTGAATCTCAACATGGTTTTCTTCAGCATACCATTCCATAAATTTGAAGGCAATTCGGCTCTGATTCTCAGCGTTGTCATAACCGCGTTCAGGTACAATCCCAATATGTTCAGCCTTCAAATGGTTGGTCCTGAAGTGCTTCATGCAAGCTGAAGCGATGGTCATAGCTTCTCTCAGGACATCCATTCCTTTTGAAACCTAAAACATTGTTTAGAAAATTTATTAAATTGTATTTACCTCAATAAATTCTTTGCGGAATGCTATAAGTCCAGCCATCAAAATTTCAACATCATTAGTACAATACGAAGCAAGAGCTTCGTCAAGCTGGAAGGGTTCCTGCTTGTGTTGTGCAAACCATTGATCGAAGATCTTCCTTTTCTCAGGCATCATTCCCTCTGCCAAATAGTCGTTCTTTGTTGGGTAGATGTTCTTTCCATAGTTGGTAGGGTTGTTTGCGAGGTGAGGAAAGAATGGTTTATCCTCAACCTGAAGACCAAAAGCCGGAACAAGAGAAGCCAATGACATTGGTATCAAGTTGTATGAGTCCCTGAAGAAAATGCTGCCCTTATTTTTGCCTCTAGAGACTAATTTCATTTCATACATCTTGTTGCCTCTCTTAACCATTTCAGGCGTATATCCTTAAAAAATTTTCCTTTTCTTTAAAAAATAAAAATTTACCTCTCAAAAATAATTCCTTGAAGACAAGAACCATGTCGAATCTTCCGCCAAAGTGTGAAAAAGCCACGGTGTCATATTGTTGTGGAAGATCGTTTAAAATCCATTCTACAAAAGCCTCCAATGGATTGGGAGAGATAACCATTTTATCAACCTTTGTCCCATTGAAAGATCGATGAGAAAAGGTGATAAGACGATTTTCACCACACACTTGGCAATCTTTTTCCTAAAAATTGTCTTTTCTAAAAAAAAAGATTTAAAAAATTACCTCAGAAATACATGTTGGACATGTAACTTTGGCACAAATAAAGTTAGCTTCATGACGTTTACAATTGTTGTCAGCGGAAGGCAAATACTGTGTTGTTTCTAAGTCAAAAGCGATTATTCTATATTTTTTGTTGTCTTTCAATTCCAAAGGTTTAATAAAACAGCCTCTCTTTGGATCGTGGTAGTCTCCACATGTAGTGCAGTATTTTTCACTACATACATGTCCATTTCTCCCTTTTTTGTTATTATCATTAACATTCCATACCACTCCACATTTTTCGCATTGTTTCGAGATACGACAAAACCCAGATTGTAAATGATGTTGATAACATTCCTTGTTATAAAATATCTTGGAACATAATTGGCACAGCTTATTGAATGCTGCAACAATTCTGCATGGGAAGCCAGGACCAACACGCGAGCATTTGATGCATCGAGCTTTACATGATGTTGTATGAGTAGAAGCTCGGGCATAAACTTTCTCACAGTGTAAACAGTATGGTTGTCCGAAAAGTGCATTGGCCCATTTTACACCATCAAAGTGATTATTCTTGTAGTAAAGAATGATAGGAGTGTCGAAATTATCAGGGCCATACTTGTAGTCTGGTTCATAATGTCCAATTGAACCAAAAATAAAAACTTTGATAATATGTTGTCCTTTATATTTGTTGTTCCAAAAGTCCACAACTTGTGGAACCCAATGTTCCGCATTATAAAACTCCAAGTCCATTGGGGCTCCAACATTTTCCATTAAATCAATTGTATCATTTTTAAATTTATTGAGCATTCCATGCTCGCTGCGTAGATAACGGGAGAACTTTTCCCAATGCCAATTGAATATCCCATGGGCAAGAGTTGCCACTAAGGAATAAAATAAACAGAATGAGTCCTCATTGCGAATCTAAAATAAGTTAATTAATTTAATATTATTTTTAAAACCAAGTCCTATTTTTTAATTCCCAATTTTTATTAATAATTTTACTATTAAATAAATTTAAAAATTTTTAAATTTAAAATCTTATTCTATATTGATACATTATAAACTCGGTAAACCAACCTTAATCAATGCTTTTTTGTTAATCTGATGATGAACAGCGGGCACTTTTCTTCCAGCTCCTGGAAGTTGATGCGCAACTGATAGACTACTCTTATCAACAACAGTAGCTATTACTTCAAATGGCTGCCCCCATAGAGTCACATCCTTCTGTTTAAAACTCTGGGCCACCAATAGAAATCGGTTGAGGATAGACTCAACCGAGTTCTCATTTATATCTCTGAAAAATCAAAATTTTAGTTTAATATTGTAAAATGTCGCTTACCTAACCGGTACCCATATATCGTGGTCCAACAGTGGGCTGGTCACCACACATCCTAGTTGTTCTGCCTTCATACCTCGTTTTCGGCTTTCTTCCACAGCTTCATCGAGGAAAAATTGAAAAATTCCTGAAAACATTTATATATTATAAAATAGTTTTAATATGAAAATAAAAATAATAACCAACCACTTAACAATCCCTCAGGATCGCGAGGTAGATCCTTTATCATAAATTTGCTCCGGCTTTTAATAAATTTAAATTTTCTATTTTCATCTATTGTTGTCTCAAGTCGCTGCACATAGTCCTCCGGTTTTTTATAAGTACCCTCTCCAATTTGTTGTTGTTGACTTGTTGAAGGATTTGTAGAATTTGACGAACTATTAAGACCAAGTAGGTTGGCAATAGAAAATATCGATTGAAGTCCAATAAGACTTTCAATTGTAAAACGGGTACGTTTTGGTGGAGGTTGATCCTCCATTTCACGTGGTCGTTTATTAGATTTTTTATCCATTTAAAACTTCAAATAATTAAAACTTAATAAAAAAATAAACAATTTAAATATATTTATTATTTAACAAATACAAAACAAAAATTCCAAAATGAATCGTTCATATAAAAATCAATATTTATATATTATTTCCATTTATTAAATTATTTCCAACCGTTCAAAAACACCATGTGTTGCTCCTAAATTGAGTCAATTTTAAAATTTTTCACTCACTCTTTCAACAAGTCTTAATCCTTAATTACCACGGACCCTTCCACCACACGCTTGACCGTTCATTTCCGTTCTACTACTCATCGCACTTTCCCTTTGAACTCACTTGTTTATTTTTAAATTAAATTCCATTCTTTTTATTTTTATTCATCTCCGCCTGCCACCCGTTCTTTTCCTCTATACCATATCTTTAAGGTGATTAAAGTAATATTTTTTAATTTTATATCATGTCTCAAGAAGAAGAGCAAAAGTTTTTTGAAATAGAGGTTGGCGAAAAAATTTAAATTAGTTTGAAAATTAATTAAAGGGATTTCGTCAATACAAGACGTGCACTCGACACAGCTATCTCACCGCTTTAAATTTATCTCTAAAGAAAGGAGAGAAGCTTGATAAGGGTGCTCGTTGCAGTTTTATTTATCACTATTTCCTTGGTTGGCACTGGTGCGAGGAATGTTTAAAGTTCAATCTTATGAAGAAGCAACGAAATACATTTATACCTATTACCGAGAATTTATTCTTTTATTCTTTTTGGTTATGCACTGATTGTGCACTTTTTGCTACAACACCATGAATCATTTTATCATTTTATTTACCACTTTTACTACAAATAAATCAGAATTTTGTTTTGTGTTTAACATTTCTAAATATTTTTCAAAAGTTAGACCTTGAGATAAGAAATAGGTTAGAGAAATACAGTGGTGTGCACAAGTTTTATATGTAGGTGATTGGTAGGCTTTAACATTATGTATTACATTGGAAAAATTTTTAAGGAATGAAAGGATCTCATTGGATATCAATTTTTATTAATTTTAATAAGGCTTACTATTTTGATAGTTTAGGTCTCCCCATAAGTACTTGTATTTATAATTCATTCCTTAAAAATTTTTCCAATGTAATACATAATGTTAAAGCCTACCAATCACCTACATATAAAACTTGTGCACACCACTGTATTTCTCTAACCTATTTCTTATCTCAAGGTCTAACTTTTGAAAAATATTTAGAAATGTTAAACACAAAACAAAATTCTGATTTATTTGTAGTAAAAGTGGTAAATAAAATGATAAAATGATTCATGGTGTTGTAGCAAAAAGTGCACAATCAGTGCATAACCAAAAAGAATAAAAGAATAAATTCTCGGTAATAGGTATAAATGTCTTTCGTTGCTTCTTCATAAGATTGAACTTTAAACATTCCTCGCACCAGTGCCAACCAAGGAAATAGTGATAAATAAAACTGCAACGAGCACCCTTATCAAGCTTCTCTCCTTTCTTTAGAGATAAATTTAAAGCGGTGAGATAGCTGTGTCGAGTGCACGTCTTGTATTGACGAAATCCCTTTAATTAATTTTCAAACTAATTTAAATTTTTTCGCCAACCTCTATTTCAAAAAACTTTTGCTCTTCTTCTTGAGACATGATATAAAATTAAAAAATATTACTTTAATCACCTTAAAGATATGGTATAGAGGAAAAGAACGGGTGGCAGGCGGAGATGAATAAAAATAAAAAGAATGGAATTTAATTTAAAAATAAACAAGTGAGTTCAAAGGGAAAGTGCGATGAGTAGTAGAACGGAAATGAACGGTCAAGCGTGTGGTGGAAGGGTCCGTGGTAATTAAGGATTAAGACTTGTTGAAAGAGTGAGTGAAAAATTTTAAAATTGACTCAATTTAGGAGCAACACATGGTGTTTTTGAACGGTTGGAAATAATTTAATAAATGGAAATAATATATAAATATTGATTTTTATATGAACGATTCATTTTGGAATTTTTGTTTTGTATTTGTTAAATAATAAATATATTTAAATTGTTTATTTTTTTATTAAGTTTTAATTATTTGAAGTTTTAAATGGATAAAAAATCTAATAAACGACCACGTGAAATGGAGGATCAACCTCCACCAAAACGTACCCGTTTTACAATTGAAAGTCTTATTGGACTTCAATCGATATTTTCTATTGCCAACCTACTTGGTCTTAATAGTTCGTCAAATTCTACAAATCCTTCAACAAGTCAACAACAACAAATTGGAGAGGGTACTTATAAAAAACCGGAGGACTATGTGCAGCGACTTGAGACAACAATAGATGAAAATAGAAAATTTAAATTTATTAAAAGCCGGAGCAAATTTATGATAAAGGATCTACCTCGCGATCCTGAGGGATTGTTAAGTGGTTGGTTATTATTTTTATTTTCATATTAAAACTATTTTATAATATATAAATGTTTTCAGGAATTTTTCAATTTTTCCTCGATGAAGCTGTGGAAGAAAGCCGAAAACGAGGTATGAAGGCAGAACAACTAGGATGTGTGGTGACCAGCCCACTGTTGGACCACGATATATGGGTACCGGTTAGGTAAGCGACATTTTACAATATTAAACTAAAATTTTGATTTTTCAGAGATATAAATGAGAACTCGGTTGAGTCTATCCTCAACCGATTTCTATTGGTGGCCCAGAGTTTTAAACAGAAGGATGTGACTCTATGGGGGCAGCCATTTGAAGTAATAGCTACTGTTGTTGATAAGAGTAGTCTATCAGTTGCGCATCAACTTCCAGGAGCTGGAAGAAAAGTGCCCGCTGTTCATCATCAGATTAACAAAAAAGCATTGATTAAGGTTGGTTTACCGAGTTTATAATGTATCAATATAGAATAAGATTTTAAATTTAAAAATTTTTAAATTTATTTAATAGTAAAATTATTAATAAAAATTGGGAATTAAAAAATAGGACTTGGTTTTAAAAATAATATTAAATTAATTAACTTATTTTAGATTCGCAATGAGGACTCATTCTGTTTATTTTATTCCTTAGTGGCAACTCTTGCCCATGGGATATTCAATTGGCATTGGGAAAAGTTCTCCCGTTATCTACGCAGCGAGCATGGAATGCTCAATAAATTTAAAAATGATACAATTGATTTAATGGAAAATGTTGGAGCCCCAATGGACTTGGAGTTTTATAATGCGGAACATTGGGTTCCACAAGTTGTGGACTTTTGGAACAACAAATATAAAGGACAACATATTATCAAAGTTTTTATTTTTGGTTCAATTGGACATTATGAACCAGACTACAAGTATGGCCCTGATAATTTCGACACTCCTATCATTCTTTACTACAAGAATAATCACTTTGATGGTGTAAAATGGGCCAATGCACTTTTCGGACAACCATACTGTTTACACTGTGAGAAAGTTTATGCCCGAGCTTCTACTCATACAACATCATGTAAAGCTCGATGCATCAAATGCTCGCGTGTTGGTCCTGGCTTCCCATGCAGAATTGTTGCAGCATTCAATAAGCTGTGCCAATTATGTTCCAAGATATTTTATAACAAGGAATGTTATCAACATCATTTACAATCTGGGTTTTGTCGTATCTCGAAACAATGCGAAAAATGTGGAGTGGTATGGAATGTTAATGATAATAACAAAAAAGGGAGAAATGGACATGTATGTAGTGAAAAATACTGCACTACATGTGGAGACTACCACGATCCAAAGAGAGGCTGTTTTATTAAACCTTTGGAATTGAAAGACAACAAAAAATATAGAATAATCGCTTTTGACTTAGAAACAACACAGTATTTGCCTTCCGCTGACAACAATTGTAAACGTCATGAAGCTAACTTTATTTGTGCCAAAGTTACATGTCCAACATGTATTTCTGAGGTAATTTTTTAAATCTTTTTTTTTAGAAAAGACAATTTTTAGGAAAAAGATTGCCAAGTGTGTGGTGAAAATCGTCTTATCACCTTTTCTCATCGATCTTTCAATGGGACAAAGGTTGATAAAATGGTTATCTCTCCCAATCCATTGGAGGCTTTTGTAGAATGGATTTTAAACGATCTTCCACAACAATATGACACCGTGGCTTTTTCACACTTTGGCGGAAGATTCGACATGGTTCTTGTCTTCAAGGAATTATTTTTGAGAGGTAAATTTTTATTTTTTAAAGAAAAGGAAAATTTTTTAAGGATATACGCCTGAAATGGTTAAGAGAGGCAACAAGATGTATGAAATGAAATTAGTCTCTAGAGGCAAAAATAAGGGCAGCATTTTCTTCAGGGACTCATACAACTTGATACCAATGTCATTGGCTTCTCTTGTTCCGGCTTTTGGTCTTCAGGTTGAGGATAAACCATTCTTTCCTCACCTCGCAAACAACCCTACCAACTATGGAAAGAACATCTACCCAACAAAGAACGACTATTTGGCAGAGGGAATGATGCCTGAGAAAAGGAAGATCTTCGATCAATGGTTTGCACAACACAAGCAGGAACCCTTCCAGCTTGACGAAGCTCTTGCTTCGTATTGTACTAATGATGTTGAAATTTTGATGGCTGGACTTATAGCATTCCGCAAAGAATTTATTGAGGTAAATACAATTTAATAAATTTTCTAAACAATGTTTTAGGTTTCAAAAGGAATGGATGTCCTGAGAGAAGCTATGACCATCGCTTCAGCTTGCATGAAGCACTTCAGGACCAACCATTTGAAGGCTGAACATATTGGGATTGTACCTGAACGCGGTTATGACAACGCTGAGAATCAGAGCCGAATTGCCTTCAAATTTATGGAATGGTATGCTGAAGAAAACCATGTTGAGATTCAAACAGCTTATTCGGTTGAAGGAGAGAAGAGGTAAAAATTTAATAAAGAAAATTGTTAAGTAAAAATCTTAAGGATTGGTAATTACCGTTTGGATGGGTGGGTAGCGAGTCAGCAACTTGGGATCGAAATTAATGGCTGTTGTTGGCATGGTTGTATTAAATGTTATCCAGACGACAATATTGTCTTACCCAATGGTAAGACCGCTGGACGACAAAGGGAGCTTGACAAGAAAAGACTGGAGTTCATCAAGTCACAAATTAAAGTGGAGGTCTACTGGGAATGTGAAATATTAGACATGGTGAAAAAGGATATAGAAATACGCCAAAAATTTAACAACTATATCGACAACGGCCCTATTGATATTCGTTCAGCATTCTTTGGAGGTAGAACGGGACCTCTCAAATTGTTTCATCAAGTACAGCCTGGAGAGAAGATCAGCTACTTCGACGTGACTTCTCTCTACCCATTTATTAATGTAACAACAAAATATCCTATTGGACATCCAACAGTCCATGTTTTGAACGAAGATGTTTCCTGGACGAATTCTAGGGATAACAAGTTCGAGCTTGCCATACTTAAGGTATTTTAATTTGTTCAAAATTTTTATTAATAAAATCAGGTCTTTGTGATTCCACCCCGAAAGATCGATGTGCCGGTACTACCTGTGAAATTTGATGATCGACTCCTCTTCCCGCTTTGTGCTACATGTGCTCGCCTTTTTCCTCAAGGATCTGTGAACGAGGACTACACCTGCGAGCATGAAGATAGGGATCGAGGATGGGTGAGTACATGTACATCAGTCGAGTTGAATGCAGCGCTCGACGAAGGCTATCGAGTAACTAAAATATTCCGCGTCCTCGAATATACTGCATCTGACAGCAGACTCTTCAGACCGTATATAGCTGAGTTTATGGCTCAAAAGATACATGCTAGCGGATTTGACGACAGTATCAAAGGAAACTTTGAAGCCGAGGAGAAATTCATCAGAGAATGCGCGGAAATGTTCGATATAAATATTGAACGTGGAAAGATGGTAAATTTATATATTTAAATTTTAAATATTAAATTTTCAGGTAATGAATAAGGGGAGGAGGACACAGGCAAAATTATGCCTTAACAACCTTTGTAAGTCTTTATTTTTTAATAAAAAATTTTTAATCTTGATAAAATTATTTATAAAGAAATTCATATTAAGGGGGTCGTTTTGCCTTGAGAAACTTTGGACTAAGTCAATGCACGGTCACAGACAGACCTTCAACACTTAGAAAAATGTTGGACGACAGCACCAAGGAAGTTTCTGGTGTTGATGAGCTTACTCCACTTGTAGTACTCATCTCACATCTGACCAAAAAGGATTTTGTGGAGGAGCATGAGTGCTCAAATGTCGGTATGTTTTATTTAGTTTAAATTAAAGTTAATAGATAATTTTAGTGATCTCACTTTGGACCACTGCTTGCGCGCGCATCCATCTTCTGAAGGCAATGCAGAAAGTCGTCAGGACACCTGGGTGCACCCTCCTTTATACAGGTAAATTTAAACTTTTTAAATGAGTTTAAAAAAATTTGAATTAAGACACGGACTCCTTAATCTTCGTACACCCTGAGGAGACGTGCCCACTGCAGCTTGGTCCTCACCTCGGCCAATTTACCAATGAGTACCCTCTACATGTCATCCTGGAGTATTGCTCAGGTGGTGCAAAACAATACGGCCTTAAACTTCAGAAAAAAGATGATCCGGATGCCGATTTGGACTATGTGCTGAAGGTCAGAGGAATGACACTTAACTGGGACGTGGTCAATAAACAAGGACTTCGTTATGAAACTTTTAAAGAAAAAGTGTTAAGTTTTGTTAACGATGGCTATTGTGACCCGATTAATATTGTCTACCCCCATTTCCTCAAGCCATCTGTGAAGAAAGGATCTGTGTTTACACAGCCTCTTCAGAAAAAATACCGTCCCTTTGTAGGGAAAGGTGTAATACGTCCAAGTGATCATAAAGTTTTAGATTTTGGTGTTAATTTGTAATTTATTTTAAAAATTTGTAATAAATTTTATTTTTGTTTGCAAATTTATTTAACAAGAGTATAAGATTTTAGGGGTAAAATTACCAAATTAAGGTTAGGAAGAAAAGATTTAAAAATTAATAGAAAGAAGAGGTGAATTTAAGGGGTAAAATTGCAGAATTAGTAGATAGGAAATACAATTTATTTAAAAATTCAAAATTAAGAAAAAGAAGTTTATGATTATAAGGGTAAAATTACAGAATTAAGTCATGAAAGATTAAATTTAAAATTTTTCTATAAACAACTTGAAAATAATTTGTGTATGTGTGTGTAATATGTGAGTGTGTGTAGGCTTACCACCCTTCCATCTCATCAAAATCATCTTCGAAATGTAGAGTATCATCCATATTCTTGTCTGAATCACTTGTTTCTTTATCAATTTGTAATTTATCGGAAACTTCAGAATAGAGTGGTTTATCATCAAGATGAAAACCAATGTAGTCTTCCTCTTTTTCATCAACAAACTCCAATAATTCTAGAGGATAGAATCGATCTTCGCAACGGCGCGGGAAGTGCTCAATTACACATTGTAAATAAGGATATTGCAGACGAATCCTATGCCGTGAATAGAAATGTGCTGCAACAGAAACATTGAAAGGACGAGACAAAGCCCCGTAGGCCATAGTACAATGTGCTCCTTTGTAAGTAAGACCATTAATAGTGAAAGTCTTGCGAAATCCATTCCTATCTGAGTAGAGGGTGCGCACTTTTCTTCCTTTAAGTTTTGATACGAGTAATGCTCGCTTTGAGGGGTGATGTATCTGATCACGCAATGATTTGGGGTGACAGTGTAAAATTTTAGCGCATTCATCGATAAGGAAGAGCATTTTGAAGATTTAGAAATGAAATGAGATAATTTTAAAAATTTTCCAGCTTTTATACTCATTGAACTTATCACTCGAAATTTAAATTATTAAAAAATTGATTTTTATTAATTAGAGATATTTATTAAAAATATTATTAGACGGTCCCTTTTTTACAAAATTTAATTTAGAGAAAAAGTCCCTTTTTTATTATTTGAATTTATCGTTTTGTATTTTTGAGCGTTCAAAAATATGAACTAGCGAGCAAGCGATGGGTAGCGACAGTCGCTCTGCTACCAGTCAAAGGAAATGGATAAAAGTGATCATTAATTTATTTCAAAACAAGTCGTATTGACCTGATTTTTTATTTTTCAAATTCTTTCGTTAATCAAAATTAGGTTAATTACTCAATTTATAATTTATTATGTGTAGATAAATTTTTTATATATAATTTTTATTTTCTGATATTTTTGTCTTAATTTAGCAAAAATGAGCGATATTGACGAAATTAAAGACGAATTGCGCTCAATTCGACATTCTTTGAACAATTTTCACGTAGACGTCGACATGGTTCAGCGACGATTGGGAATCACACTTCTGCGTGTTAGTGATATTGAAGTATGGGCAGAAAGGGAGGTTTTGCTTTTTTAAATTTGCTTATTAAAGTCTATTTTCAGCATAACTTCCCACACCCCTTGTTTTCATTGAGAGAAGAAGCGGCTGAATTGCTTGATCGTATAAGGGCTCGTGCAGCTGGGCTCGTGCAGCGTATAAGAGCTGGTGAAGATGGACAATCAGAAGAGAATGGTTCTAATTTAAAATTTAAATCTAGGATAAAAATCATTTTTAAACAGAAAATGTACGAGCAGAAAGGTGCATCCATTGTGGAAGCAATCAATTAAATGCACCAAGATGTCGAGAACAAAAATCAGATGAGGAAATTTAAATTTTTGAAAATTTTTTAAAATTGAATATGTTAAAAAATTTTTTTTTAAAGATAAAATTTTGAAGTAAAATCTTAAATTCTTTATAAAATTATATGCTCCCTAGGTATTTACCCTTTTTACTTTATCCATTCCTTTCACTCTCGTAAAGGATAATTAATTATATTTCTTCTTTTGGTGTGAGTAAAAAGTGTGAGTAAAAAATCTTGATTTATCTTTAATTTACAAATATTTGAAAATTTGGAATAAAAGCCATCTGTTGTATAATTTATGTTTTTATATTATAATGGCATACTTCAAGAAACATTTATCCCTTTTATTCATTATAAAATTAAAAATAAATATATTCCACTTTATAAATGAATATGAAAAATATTAAAAGTGATTTGATTTTTTATAAAAATCAAAATATTTTCATCCAACGTCAAATAATATTGCTACAACGTAGAGAACGCTTATATAAAGCGCTTTTGATTAAGAAAAATATATTGTTGAAGAAGGCCAACCATAATAAGATCGTAAAGAAGAAAGAAGCTGAGAAGAATTGTATCAAAGACGGTCTGTTCTTTTAATATAATGTATTTTAGGAAAATATTTTTGAATTTTTATGAGAGGTGTAAGATACATAAGGAAAAATAATCAGTGGCTCTTACTGTTTCAGTTTAAGACCCTTATGAGAAAACCTTTTTGAGGCCCTTTTGATTATTCTAGGTACAGTGGCGGCAATATGTTTAGAAACACTAGTGTTGTAAAATTTCGAGGGCTTATAACATGGCAAAATAAAAGAGTTGGAAAAAAGTGTCTTGGTCTTTTTTGTAGCACTTTTTATGGTGTATCTATTACAAAAAATTTTAGTCCAATCTAAATTTTTTATTTTGAGATATTTCAAATTAAAGTCGGCAAAGTCAAATTTTTGGTGGAAAAAAGTTTAGAAACACTTCTAGTTTTCCAACATTAACTGGAGCCAAAATTCTAAAAAAATTTCTGTGGACATTTCCGTCAATACCGAGTGGAAAAGTAAAAAGAACGAAGTATCCACCTTCTTTCTTCATTGAGATCTCGAGTCTCAAAAATCAACGGGAAATAGGGGTACAGTATTTTAGGAAAATATTTTTGAATTTTTATGAGGGGTGTAAGATACATAAGAACCTTGTTTGAACCTTGTTTTGACCTTGTTTTGATACCCTTTCAATTAGTCTAGATATATCATTCGAAAGAGCTCGACGTGCAGTCGAAAAAGAGCTCGAGGTCTCAACTAAGAACGAGATGCATACACCCGAAAATTAAAAAAAAAACAATAAGGAGACAAAGCAAAATTTCCCCAATTATCTCTAATTAAATAATTTAAGAGGAAATTCAAATAGTACATGCTAACATCAAACCTTTGGTGTTCGATCCAAAGAAAGTAAAGGTTGAAAAAGAGGACTAGAAGATTATCCTCAAAATCTTCAAAGGATTGGAAAATAAATTAATTTTTGATTTGTTAATTTAAAAAATGATTTAAGTATTTTAATAATTTTCTGTTAACAATATTAATCTTATGTCTTGTTATTAATTACTTAATTGATAAAAATTAAAAGAAAAAACATTTTATTAAAAAATTTTTTTAAATAATACAGTCTTGAAATTTCTAAATAAATTTAAAAAAAATTTTTATTAAATTTAAAAAATTTTTATTCATATCGTCCTTCGAAGCCATAAGCCATCCCTCATTCCCAAAAACAGTTGAAGAACACATTTGCACATTCAGGATTTGTCCGATCGAACTACAATTTATTGTATTAAGAAACATTTTTAAATTTAATCAATCTCTATTATAGAATCATCCAGGTATCCAATCTGGTCCCCGGTATCCGATAGATCGGTCCCTGGTATCCACTTTGGTCCCCGGTACCCGATAGATCGGTCCCGAGTATCCAATCTGGTCCCCGGTATCCGATAGATCGGTCCCTGGTATCCAGTTTGGTCCCTGGTATCCGATAGAACGGTCCCTGGTATCCAATCTGGTCCCCGGTATCCGATAAAAACGGTCCCTGGTATCCACTCTGGTCCCTGGTATCCGATAGATCGGTCCCGAGTATCCAGACTGGTCCCCAGTATCCAATATATCGGTCCCGAGTATCCAATCTGGTCCCCGGTATCCGATAGATCGGTCCCGAGTATCCAGACTGGTCCCCAGTATCCGATAGAATCGGTCCCCAGTATCCAATATATCGGTCCCCATTTTGGAATTTAAACTTATCTTTATATGTCCTCCATCGATGCACAAAATCCATAACTAGATACAATAATCCATAACCAGGCAAAATAATAATCTTCTCCCGTTTATCATCTGCTGCCTAAATGATAAAAATATTCAAAATATTTTCAAAGGTTTATTACCCTATCAGTAAATTGAATTGTTCCAGTAATTTGTTGAGCAGGGCCAGATTTTAATTTTGTTCCAACTCCTCCCAAAATAATATTAAGTAGAGCAATAAAGAATGAAGTACAAGAACAAGAACTTGGTGCATGCTAAAAAATTCAATAAAAAATCTTTTAATCAGACCCAATAAAATACTACCTTATTCGAACATTTGGTGCAACCGTTTCACAGTAACGAGCATCTGAATTCACAGAAAGCAGGTCTTCTGTAGGGTCTTGTAATTCTGTGTAGGCATCCACATAATAAATTAAAATTAAAAAATTTTAATTTATTAATCTTTAAAATTTCCATACCCCAAAAAAATTTTCCATACCCAAAATTTCCATACAACAACTGAAATATAAAAAAATTTTTTAATAAGAAATATTTTTTTAGTTGCTTAGATTTGGTTAGAATAAAGAAGGGTTGACTTGGGGTTGTGTGGAGTGTAAAAAACAATCAATGAAACAGTGTGTCTGGTTTTGTTGCAAAATTAAAGAGAGAGAGAGATAAGGCTAAGAAACACAAGCGGTCAGACAGGGTGAGGAGTGGACAGTGTGGGGAGTGCGGTTTTTCCTTTATTTTAAAAATAAGAATATTTGGGAAGAAAAAGAAAAAACAACTCAATATAGTAGTTGGGAGGAGAAAACATAGTAATTTTAATTTGTACATGAGTATCAGTTTGAGTCTCCTCTATTTTAAAACTTCAATCTTGAATAAATTTGTATCAATTAACGAAAAAGGAGAGGAGGGGGAGGGCAAAAACTAATTAATTACTCCTTAAAAAACCCTTCCTCACCTCTCAATTTGTAAAATCAGTCCCCCTCCAACCATTATTAACTCAATAGGTTATTGTTTGCTCTCACGGGCCCCACCAAAACTGTCAAAAGATTGCGGTTACTAATTAGTAGAAAGGGGAAGGGTCAATAAATTACTCGTTAAAAAATCCCCCTTCCTCCTACCCCTCCCCCATTTTGTAAAATCATACCCCTCCTCCTACCACCCACTCACTCAATAGGTTCAGGATAGCTCGCGCGGACCCCTCCCCCACCAAAGCTGTCAATAGGTTTAAACTAGTGCGCGAACATTAATCATAATTAATTGCGGTTAACCACCCATCCAAAAGGATGGCGGCATCCCTTTGTGCGCAAAACGTTGGGTTAACTACTGCGGGCAATTATTTCTTACAAATAAACAAATTTCGTTTAAAGTAAATAAAAATTTTTAAATGATAGAGAAGAAAGGGAAAATAATTTATAATCCCAGAAAAATTGGTTAAAAATGTATCCATTTTTACATGTGCCGAAATCGATTATTTATGATCAAAAAATTTGAAATAAAATTGGGTAAAGTAGAAGAGCAGAAAAAATTTGGTACCAAATGTCACGCCTTGCCAAATGAAATTAAGGAAGATATTAGGGGATTTGTATGGTTTAAGGGGTGTCATAAAACGATTTGGTGGATAATGGGAGAGTAAATGAGATATCGTTTAAGTTGGATAGTGAAGGTAGTCCAAAATAGGCGTGGTTTTTGGCGAGGATAGAAACAGAGGCTGCGAAACCGAGGGCCGGTCAGACCGAGATCGAGATTGGAGCTATCTCGGTCCACTCAGCTCGCCGAGACGAATCGAGTGGTAATATTTCGAAGGGCTTTCGAACCGGCCCCCGGCTAAAATTAAAAACATAAAAATAAGAAGGTAGTAAATAAGTTAAAAATAATTTTTGGGAATCTAAAACAAAAATGAAAGGAAAAAGAGAATTAAATGTTGGAAAAAGAGAATTATTATTCTTATAGTCAATCCGTATGTATCTCTTCATTCACATTGCCTAATTACATTTAGGAAAAATCGTTTTTTAAAAAATTACGCTTGTTTATTGCCAGGCAATAGTTTCTTTTAAATTTTTAAATGATAGAAAAAAATTGGGAAAAATTTGAATTTAATCCTCTGATTGAATGCCAAAGGAAAATAGGAGAGAAGGGTACGGCCCACTTTGTCGCAGGCCACTTTGTCGCAGGCCACTTTGTCGCGACCACTTTGTCGCAGGCCACTTTGTCGCAAAGGTCTTTTTCGTTGGAAAAATTTCTATGCTGCTATGGAGGGTAGGAAAAAGGCCTTCTGGGCACGATCGGAGTTTTCTGGAGTAATCTGGTTTGGTTTTACGCCGTTAAAAATTCCGGCAGAACCTACCCGGATAAGAGAAAATAATAAAAGGAAAAAACACCTAAAACTTTATCAAAAAAATTTAAAAAAAAGAAATAAAAACTTAAAAAACATAATAAATATTCGGCTCTATATGAAATTAGGGTGTGAATCGTTTTTTTATAACTTTTTTCATTTCTTTTTTTCCTCCCCTTACATGACATAATGGTCAGCATTTTCTTCCTTATTTAGTTCCATTAAATTTGCCTGTGGCATAATCAAATGAGAGGAAAGAAAAACACACACACCACACATACTGACAGAAAAATCACGGACGAAGGACGGACAAAACACGGACGAAGACGACAGACAAATCACGGACGAAGATGGACAGACAAAAAAGACGGAGAAGGACAGACACGGACGAAGGACGGACAAAACACGGACGAAGGACGGACAAAACGCGGACGAAGGACGGACAAAACACGGACGAAGGACGGACAAAACACGGACGAAGGACGGACAAAACACGGACGAAGGACGGACAAAACACGGACGAAGGACGGACAAAACACGGACGAAGGACGGACAAAACACGGACGAAGGACGGACAAAACACGGACGAAGGACGGACAAAACGCGGACGAAGGACGGACAAAACACGGACGAAGGACGGACAAAACACGGACGAAGGACGGACAAAACACGGACGAAGGACGGACAAAACACGGACGAAGACGACAGACAAATCACGGACGAAGGACGGACAAAACACGGACGAAGGACGGACAAAACACGGACGAAGGACGGACAAAACGCGGACGAAGGACGGACAAAACACGGACGAAGGACGGACAAAACACGGACGAAGGACGGACAAAACACGGACGAAGGACGGACAAAACACGGACGAAGGACGGACAAAACGCGGACGAAGGACGGACAAAACACGGACGAAGGACGGACAAAACACGGACGAAGGACGGACAAAACACGGACGAAGGACGGACAAAACACGGACGAAGGACGGACAAAACACGGACGAAGGACGGACAAAACACGGACGAAGGACGGACAAAACGCGGACGAAGGACGGACAAAACACGGACGAAGGACGGACAAAACACGGACGAAGGACGGACAAAACACGGACGAAGGACGGACAAAACACGGACGAAGACGACAGACAAATCACGGACGAAGATGGACAGACAAAAAAGACGGAGAAGGACAGACACGGACGAAGAGGAAAAATATTTAAAAATAATCCTTTCCTCTATCATCACTCATTTGATTATGCCACAGGCAAATTTAATGGAACTAAATAAGGAAGAAAATGCTGACCATTATGTCATGTAAGGGGAGGAAAAAAGAAATGAAAAAAGTTATAAAAAAACGATTCACACCCTAATTTCATATAGAGCCAAATATTCTAAACCTCTTCAAATTTCCCATCGTTGTAGCTGTGGGATGAAGTACGGCACGTGGCGAGCAAAATTTAGGCCAATTTTAAAATAAAAATCAAAGGAAAGCCTGCGACAAAGTGGCCTGCGACAAAGTGGCCTGCGACAAAGTGGTCGCGACAAAGTGGTCGCGACAAAGTGGCCTGCGACAATGTGGGCGTGTCCCAGGAGAGAAATAGAGAAGAGTCTGCAGGAAAAACTTTCTAATCTCTAAAGTGCGGAATTTATTATTTAAAATTAGAAAAACAGTTTTGTTGTGGAAAATAGTTCAAAATAAATGTTAAGATTTACAAAAAATTTTTTGAAAGACTTGTCCCAGATTTCTTCGATTTGTTGAATAAATGGATGACATGTGATTTGGGGGAGTGGGAGGGATATCGAGGGATTAGGAAGGAAACCTCCTTGAATTTCATACTACCTGCCTAAGATATTCAATCAATCATAATATGGTGACGGACTCGGCTAAATCTCCGGATATAACGTCGAATATCCAACCAAAGATTTCCAGATATAGGACTTTTTCTGATGCTGATCTCTTCGAATTATAAGAAACGTGGGGAGATTTTCGAAAGCTGACCATGATAAGCCAGTGAAGTAAAGGTGGTAATGATAATAAACAAAAAAATCACTTTTCAAATCCTTTTCAACCTTCAGCCAAATTCCCCCACTATTTGCCTTAGAAATCATAATATAGAATTAATTTTTAAATATAATATTTATCAAAATCGAGGGAATAAATGTCGATTAGATAAAAATAAATTCGAGGGTCAACAATATCGGATTTTTAGACTAAGCTAGATATAAAAAGAAATATAGAATCAAATCAGAAATAGAAAAAGTCGGCGGTTCTTGGAAAATCTTCGGATATCCAATCAGAATCCAACCAGGGCGTCCCCTTACAAATCAGCAAAAGGTGGCATGATCTTTCAAAAAAGGGGCAAAAATGGGGTGAGAAGGCCAAAAAGGGGGCAATGCCTCTCAAATGTGACAAAAGGAACACCCAGTATCCAACCCGAAAATGTCATATATCCTGACTTTTAACTCATCTGATATACGGAACCGCCAACTCAAGTTACTTTTAAAGCGGTGTTCTTATATTGGGATGTATACAAAAAGAAGATATTTTCAAACATGGACATTTGTCTTTAATATTCTCTTGATTTCAAGCTTTCGTTCCATTATTGGTGTAATTTTTCTGAACAAAAGTAAGAGTCCATTTCCTTTTACGTTTATCCTTAACACGAGTAACTACAGCTTCAGCAACCTTGTCCATTGAATTATTCGCTCCAATTGGGCAATATAATCCAAATGTTTCATTTTTATCAAAATGCTTGTGAAAATCCTTTGAATGAACCCACAAAGGATAATTGGAATTGCAACTGATGACGTCATTTATTTTAACGCATGATGGCAAATTTCGATTGATTCCAAAGTCGGGGGCTGTTTTAAAAATTCTATTTATCTCATAGCTGGGTCTAACTGTAGTATACTTACTAGAGATCGAGCTGGGCCTGGACCAAGGCCTGGGTTATTCTGTATAAGAGTCCAGGCTATTGTATACGATGTTCATGCTGTGGAAAAATTGTTTGGATGGGAGATGGAATTGAACCATCATGGAAAGAGCCAAGACCGTAGCACAACCTACTGTGCCACCATTCAACCCGATGATGAGTTATTTATTTATATTTATTTTCTTTCTGCAAATGCGGACACAACACAGGCCCAGGCATTTTTTGACCTTCCTGAGTTTATCCTGGGCCTGGGTTTCTCCTGACTAAAGGCCCAGGTTAATAAATCAAACCCGGACCCCGGAACATGCCCAGGCATTTCAAAAATCTCGATCTCTAATACTTACAAATTTTGCAGTCCATTACATTTCCAGTATAATTCAAGAGCAATCCTGGAAGGGTAAGTGCACCAACAACAATAACTCTAACCCAGTTAGGAAGGCAACAACAACAAGTATTAGTCCTATCACTAAAATTTGGCCTATCTTCTTTATAAGAAGGTCTCTCTCCTTCATACTGTAATAATTTCCTGTTGGGGTTTTTGACAGCAGAACTGTTGAATTATGTTTATATTAGTTAAAATTTAATTAATAACCTTGTTTGTTTAATGTTAAGCTGAGAAGTATCAATCACAACTTAATTTTTTTAAATTTTGTTATCATTAAAATCATTAAGGGCTAGGGTCTTTCAAATGCGGTATCACTTGTATGATCGAATTTTAACCCCAAAAATCGGCTTACTCCCCCTATGGTTTTCGATTTTCAGGGGTCTGAAAATACGGGAAAAATGTAAAAGTGAGCCATTTTTCGTAATTTTGTAGTGATATTTTTCCTCCTCACATCTTTTTAGATCAGAAAAACGTGTTTGAATGTGTTGATGAGCCGAAACCTTACCATATTAATGGGTAATAAGGTTAATTATTCTTGATAAGGGAGAGCCAAATATAACAATAAATACCTTCCTCCACACACTCTTCCTCACAGTCTTCCTCACATTCCTCTTCAATTTCTGGCTTACTCCCAAGCATTTTCTCTTGGTTTTCTTCCGTCAGTCCTTGCAAAACAGAAAATCTATTTGAAATATCCACTTTTCCTAAACCATTGTCTTTCTCTTTGTGCGTGTTTTTTGGATTTCCATAGAAAGGAATATTCGGGTATTTTACACCATTAACATTTTCATACGATGCCGGAGCCATTTCTCCAACATTTGTTGTTGTATGTTGAATTGGAGCAACACTTGACGGCAAATTTGCTCCTTTAAAAAAGTTTGTAATCGACAATTTAGAATAGCATGACTAAAATTCCCACCTTCAATCCACTTAGAAATCAAGCAAAGAAATAAAATGAAAATTATTTTTAACTTCATTCTAAAGAAATTTTAACTTATAATAATATTAATTTAGTCGTTAAGAAAATTTTCTCGAAAAAAATTTTAAAAATAAAATAATGAATTTTTGGGCAGTAAATAAAGTCTTTTAAACAAATTTTATTAATAAAGAATACAAAAAAGTGCTTAAATTTATTAAGAAATTTTCATTGCCGGTCACACAAACATGAGTGTAATTTAAATTTGCACTTTACAAACTGGATTTTAAAATTTGCCCTTTTTGATTCCTTGTGATTTTCAGACAATTTCCCTTTGAAAGGACATCCCTTCTTAAAATACCCACCTTCAATGACTTCGACAAACATCCAAAGAAATAAAAGGAATGGTATTTTTAACTTCATAGGGGGTCAAGAATAATTATTCGAAAAAAATTTTTTGTAAAATAAAGGGATTTAAAATAAATTTTAATAAAAAATAAAAGAGTATAAAATATTACAAAAGGTTTAATATGACGTTCACGTGGACATAAATAAAAAATTTGCCCTTTAAAAAGGGATTTTGTAATAGTTTGCCCTTTTAGTTTCCTGTGATTTTTACATATTCCCTTTGATGTCGGTAAAATTTGCCCTTTAAAAAAGGATTTTGTAAGAGTTTGCCCTTTTAGTTTCCTGTGATTTTTACATCTTCCCTTTGATTTTTAAAAAGTCAATATTAAAGTGCAAGAAAATATAAAAAAGTATAAAAAAGTCAACAAGCTAGTAATGTCAAACGTACGAATAGCCAATTTCAAATTCTTATACACAATTTTTACATTAAATTTATCTAATTTTAGATTTAAAAATTAGGGTTATCGGCGACCGGTTATTAATATGTACCCCCGCTTTTCGGTTAATCTAAATTTTAAAACCCGGTCTTCTTTTTTTGAGTTTTAGGCAAATACCGGTTTTATTTTGAACGAATTTTTAATAAAATCACTTATTTTCACAAATTTCCGGTTTTCGGTTTTTAAAATTTTCTAAAAATGGTTAATTTTTGGGAATAAATTTCAAAAATTCCGGTTTTAAAACCGGTCGCCTAAAACCCTATCTTATATTTTATAAATTAATTGCTTCATTTTTATGCTTCATTATATCTTCATGCGTCATTATTTTTTAGCATCTTGCCAACTTCCAAAATTTTCAGAATTTTCACCTGCTGCGCTGAAATAAGAAGAAATCATGCTCTTTGGCTTCCAAATTTCTCAAAATTTTCGTCCGTGGCGTTAAAAGAGGAAGCATTGATCTAATTAATAATAAATGGAATTCAGAATTGAGCGACTGGGTGTGATATCGAGGGCAATATTTTAAACAGTTGAATCACTAGTTTGGTCATCAAACCTGACCTTAAATCCAACATATTGGCCCAATGGTGACTAATGATAACGTGCGGATTCCAACGTCTCCTTCCTTTTCGTCTTGTCCATAGGTAATATGAAACATTTTTCCAAAGACTATAAACTTAAAAAATTCTGCTTACAAAAGTTGATACAGTCATGGTCTTCTTGAAGGCATTGTAGATATTCATCGTAGCTAGATGATCACCATCAATATGGCAAGTTTATATTTTGCTTCATCTTTTTTTATATTGAATATATGACATATTCTGGGTTGAAAGCATAGCTAATTGTTCTTATTCAAAATATACAGCCATTAAAGAACCAATTTGAATAAATTGCAATTAGTATCGATTGCGCCCAATAAATCCAATAATTGTATGCCACGCTGTGCAGATGATGGTGAGGGCAGGTCGATATATATAGCAACACTTAGACACCAGCGGCTGTCGCTGGTGTCTAAGTGTTGCTGATACAGCTGTGAACGCCTTGAGCACGTGGCTGTATATGTGGTGACATGTTAGGACTCTAATGAGTTTAAGACTTAATGAGCCTCATAACTGAGGACGCCAGCAATCTTTTTTTTCTACATTTAAAAAAAAAACAAAAATTCTACCATTATCGGTGGATCACTAGGCTCGTGGATCGATGAAGAACGCAGCAAACTGCGATAATTATTGCGAACTGCAGAAGCCTTGAGCACAAAAGTTTTGAACGCATATGGCCGCATTGGGGTCAAACTCTTTGCAACGTCTGGTTCAGGGTCATTTTCTCTTATAGCGGAAGCTTTAATTTATATAATGATGTTGTTGCTTTATATTTTAAAAGGATTTTTGTTTATTCTCATGTATTAAAATAACTGCGAAAATCAAACAATTTTGACCTGAACTCAGTCGAGAGCACCCGCTGAACTTAAGCATATCAGTAAGCGGAGGAAAAGAAACTAAACAGGATTCCCCCAGTAACGGCGAGTGAACAGGGAAATGTCCATCGCTAAATCATTTTGTCTCAGGCATTATGAGGTGTAGCGTATAAGCCGTAAACTTTGATCGAGTGTCTCAAACAAGTCCCCTTGACAGGGGTTCCACAGAAGGTGCAAGTCCTGTACATTGAGATAGTTGATCGATATCTGCGTGCTTTAGAGTCGGGTTGTTTGGGATCGCAGCCCAAAGTCGGTGGTAAACTTCATCTAAGACTCAATATTGCCACGAGACCGATAGCAAACAAGTACTGTGAAGGAAAGTTGCAAAGCACTTTGAAGAGAGAGTTAAAGAGGACGTGAAACCGGTGAGGTGGAAACGGATAGAGTCGGCGTATCTCTCAAGTATTCATTTACATTATTTTTATGTTGTGATCTCTGAGCTCCAGATTGGGACAGAAAGAAGCAGCATAATTTTCTGTGATGCATTTACTTGTTTGGTGCTTGGGGATGTTTGAGGCAGATTTGTGTCCGCCGTTTTGAGGCCAGC